>OY728155.1:385785986-387045697 GCA_963277665.1 Viscum album
CAAAATGTAACACTTTCCACATACCAAAATCCCAAAATTTCTATATACTCAAACCATGATATAACTTTGTCATTATATCAATCATGAGCTCATGAACACCATCAAACATATTATTTTCTCCTTATCCCTTCATTATCCACATATCATCTTCTTTCCCAAATATTGGATTTACATTTCATGGTTACCAGTACCATAAAATTATTAAAAACTAAAATGGACCAGTACATAGATATTCCAATATACCATAAAAGTACCTCAACAACATTGTTATTGAATACCCATACCTAAACACTTAAATCCATCCACTTCAATGATTGTCATGGAATATGTCCTCCCTTGATTTAGAAGTAACCTCTTAGGTCGGGGAATTGAGTTGGGTAATACCCATGTTCTCCACAGATAATACATTGAACTCCATAACAGTCTGTCACTCTATAACCCTTCTCTCCACAAATATAACATCTTCCCCTCCATTTGATGTATTCATCAAGGTTATTCTTCCTTTCATTATAAATTTCAATCTTCCTTTATCTATTATCCTCATCATGCAATTATGGATAAAAGTCCATATTCCTCTTATTAGATTAATTATGAATACCACTAAATTTCACCTTGTTAGTCATATATCACGATGACTGATTCAGTATAATCACAAAATCTTTCTTTCTAGGAATTAAGCAATTTCGTTTCTCATATTCACCAATTTGCCTATTGGATTCAATGTTGACCCAATTCCTTCAGGTTCCCTCCATTGACTAAATCCGAAAACCTTGGTGTATGATATCGTTAAAATAACAAGGAACCACATAATCATAAAAACTCACTTATGGGATGTCTAAATTATCACAAATTATTTAATCCATGACACCATAGGTCCACCCTAGGTTATTCATGATCGTCCACATAATTCTATGACTGTAACCTATAGTTATTCAAAACCTTAGGGACATCCCTAGACATACCTTAGAAATATCTCAAGAGATCTCACTAAAGATCTCACATCCCAGTTTCCAAAGGTTGACTAAACCGAACATCTAATTCCAACTATAGAGACCCAAAGCTTGAAGTACATAGACATTACATTACTTTTTCAGAATACTTAATACATAAAAAAACACAGAAGGCCCGTAATAGTTTAGTGTCTTTGGAAACTCGGAATATAATATTCTAATCGTGGTGAAAGATCTTCAACATCTCCCATAAAGATCTTCACCTTTTTTTCTTACCTAAAACATTTCTTTATATCCTGGGGAAAATAAAACATATAAATAGTGAGCTCAAATTATTAGTAAAGGAATGTATGGAGAAAATAAAACAAACAATAAACATTTGAACTTCAAAACATGAACTTAATAAGAAAATCTTGAGAAATGATATAAAACATGGTAGTATGTAAGGAATAGATCATAAAGAAATATTATTCATGATAAAATAGCATGGAAATAAAATATGTAATTGTGGAAAAACATTAAGCACATGATATTATTTCCATAGAAGCCAAGGCATTGCTGCCAAGAACATATTTGTGAAAAAGTCCCTTACTAAATCAAGTTCACTCCTCGTTCCAGTCCTGTATCACTGAAATAGATTAACTTTCTATTCCAGCCATGTCTATATCATGAGATATAAATCTTTTCCCAATGTATTGGAGGGATATATATTTCCCACCCATTTCATAATGAAATCATTCTTACTTGTTCCACAACATGAACATTAAACATTCATCATTACTCAAAGTATAAAATGGCTTTCATAAACATCATCCCATCAATACATAATCCATACAAAAAAATATATTTCATTTCATCATAAGAAAAGTCAAACCATGTAAATCATAGATACATTATACTGGAAACATAAATATATGAAATAATGTCATCTTAGATGGAAAATGGTTTTGATAAAACAATTGAAATTAATTCTTGAGGAAAATATCCTTTCTTATTCAAATCATTTTCTTTTCACAAAATGCCATGAAATTTTAAAAGAAAATAATTTTGTTGAAAATAGTCATGAAATATTGTATAGTATGCTTTATGAAAATAAGGAATTATGAAAAGGTAAAAATCCATTCATGCCGTATAAGTTAAAAAATCATTCTCCTCGTACTTTTGTCGGAAAAGTCAAAAAGTTTCTCTTGTGGTAAAAAAAGTGATATTCCTTTCATAACTTGTGGTAATAATTAAAAATGGGTAAAAAGGACAAAAAACATACATGAAAAAAAATTTATAAAATATGGGCATGGATGATAACAATAACCCCAGTAAATACTTACGAATAAACAATATAGGATAAAAACGAGATTGGAAAAGATATCACTTACCTTAGGTTCGATATGCTTCGTACGTTTCAGAACCTCTTTTATAATGATTTAAATAATGTCATTAACTTATTATAGAATCATATTCATTGTTATTATATCATATATGGTTCAACTATGACTTTATAATACATGTTCTTTTGTAAATTCCAGGTTAAAGAAGCATTTTGGGTAAAATAGTTTCATTTATCGTACATGTTTCGATTTTTTGTTCGGGATATTATTATTAATTATATCATGATTTACATACTTACAGAATGTAAATAATGATTTATATATCATATATATTCAGTATATACATATATATAATAGATAGTTGAATGAAATGAAAGACACCATTCAGGGAGACGGTAGGTCGTACGTACGCATGTACGTTGTTTTCCATTCCTTATTGACTTGAATAGAATTAAGTAGATTCCATAAATATATATATACATAAATCCAGTAGAATTATCATTTCATATATTTTATGATTAATTATTATATATAATTTATAATCATTCTTGAATTGTTAACATGGAAAATGAATCTCATCGCGTTGTGGAGACGGTAATCCGTACATACGCACAAGCGAAGATATCATTCCCATTTTTATTGAATGGAATTGGAGTGGATTATATAATATTATTGAATCAGTATTATTTTATAATAATCATATATAGTTCTTCTTTACTCCATTATTCAAATCCAAGTAGGGTGGTGGTGGAAAAACAGATTACACCACGGCGTGGAGACGATATTTTGTACGTAGGCACGCGCGGTGATTTCATTTTCCATTGGATGGATAGAAGGTGAAATGGGGTTGTTTCATATTTATAATAACATATCAGTATATAATTAATACTGATTCTATTACTTTATAATGAAAAAACTAAAGAAGAAGAAGTAGAAGAAGAAAGAAACTTGAAAGAGTCGGTAGAAGAGATTACCTCTTCCTCGACGCACCTCCTTTAAACTTCTTTTTAGGGCACTAGTGTTGGACTTTTTAGAAGACCAGAACCTATATTATATAACTAGAGAGGTTTATAAGAGTAATTTGAAGGGGTTTTATGAGCTTCAAGGCTCAAAATGGTGTGAATAGAAGAGGGGAGGGGTGCCCTTTTTATAAGGGAGGAGAGGGGCACCTTTGGAAAAACTTAAAATATTATTTTATAATAAAGTCATATTCGGTTTTTAATAGATACAAATTGATTTATTTAGAATATAAGGTGTGCATGGGTCGAAATACTATCAACAAATAGGTTTTAGACACGTTTAGGTTACTATTTTATCCTTATCATTTAGATTTAACTCTAAGTTAAATAATTTAACTTATACCGTGTCTTTTTGTTTTCTTACAATATATGGTTAATAAACATACCATAACAAGCCAAAAAAAATCAAGTGGTTAATTATTAATATATATATACTTATCTAAGTAATTTTTCTGAACTTTTGATTTTTAGGAATAAAATAACAATTAATAATATAATATATTTTTTTAAAACTATTTTATGTCAATTTTGACACTATTTGGTACTTGATTTTGGTGAAAATCATAAAATCATGATTAGTTAGAAAAAATCTAATTAAATCAATACTAACACATCATACTATCCTATAAAATTAGTTTAATTCATAAAAAGTCTAAAATTACATTTCTTTGGGTATTTATAACATCAATTATGTTAATATTTCATTAATAAGGTAATTACCGTATCATCATTGTGTCATAAATAAAATAAATTATTTAATGTCTAAAAATTATAAATAAAATACAATTATGTAGTAAGTTTTTTTATATTTCCATTGAATATTTATAGTCTAATTTATATTATGTATATCCTTATATTAAAAATGTTTTAGTTATTAAACTTTGATTTAAACTATTTTAACTCTTCTTTAAATAAAATAATAATATGTTTTCTAATCTAATCCAAGTGCACCTAAAGGGTAATATTTTATTCGTAAGGTCGTTTTTGGTCGAATTACACTTATCTAATAGAATTATGACATGTTTTAGGGTAATAATAATATCATTTTTACCCTTAATTACCCTATTTAATTTTAACCATGGTAAATAAAAGTAAAAAGTTACTATTCACCCAAAAAAAATTTATCTTATTGAACCAAATTTTTCTCCATTATATTAAACGTGTCTTTCAGATTTTCGAAATTCCACTCATAGAAGTGATAAAATTATGTTTTATGTAAATTTTTAAATTCTCCTAGGAGGTGGGTAAAAGATGGTGAAAAGTTCAATAATATTTTTTATATATCTAAAATTATTATAAAATGAATCAAATGAATTAAATTGAACTTATATAGGTATTATGTATCAATTTTGACCTAAAATAAATTTTAAAAAAAAGTCAGTTTTTAAATAGTAACCCAGTGTTTTCATTATTTATCAAAAATTGAAATTTTTCAGAAAAATACCATGAATTCACTATAGGCTAATTTAGATATTCCGAATCCAAAAATGAAGTCCATTTTTAAAAATAAAATTTAAAAAATTTCAAAAAGTGGTTATTACTATTCATAACGGCTAGTTTATATAACATATCATTGTTTAGTGAAACATGGTATTGCGTACAACACATGCTATCGTGGAAGGTCACGATCATGTGTAATGCAAGCCAAGTCAAGGATGTGTTTAGTTAAAGATCATTTTGAAGTAGTGTACAACACAAGACATCATTGAAATTTAAAAAAAATCATAAAATCTCAGGGTGTTACACTACGGGTCTAGGCTTTGAGTATTTATGGTTTGTGATAAATGTTCTTTTGACATATACTGTGTGTAACTGACTGTACATTTACTTTCCATATTGATTTGTGGTTTTCTAGGTCCTCTACTGAGTATTGTTATATTCACCCATTCATAGGATTTTCTCACACGTCTCGTGCCTTGTGCAGATGAGCATCCTTTTGACAGAGTCCAGGGTGGTCCAAGACATGACAGATATTTCTGAGTTCCCTATAGGATGAGGCGTTCCTATGGCTATGAGAAGCAATCAAGACACCTCTTCATGTTCACAGGTTGGGCTTTTCAGTTTTAGACTCTTTTTTTGGTGGGCTTGTATTTTTGGCACAGTTTACTTCCAGCACTTTACTTTCTGTTGCACTCTGGTGGTTGGGATTAGTAGTATGCTTGTATTTTTGTTCGTTAGTGGTTTTTACATTACAGAATTGTGGGCTTGGATATGTGTGTGTGTGTGTGTGTGTAGGTACATAGGAAATTCCTCCCATGTTAGTAATATGCATACTCGGTGCTAGTCACCAGCCCTTGGCCTATTAGAGGCGGGCTTGGGGAGTCACGACGTGGGCCCCACTGGGACGGTTCGTGACAGATATAATAGTTTCAACAGCTTGAATGTAGACATGATTTAAACCATATATTTTTGGATTTTTATGATAATTTATTTTATCATGATCACATAATTGATACTGGTGTATACTTCCCCAGTTCATAGTTATCTAGAAAACAACAATAATAAGAATAATTATTATTAATCGTATTTATAGTTTGAAATTATTATTATATATTAAATTATTGAAATATTATTTGGAATATGAGTAGAGTGAGGCACTGAGTTAGCACTAGAATTTGGCCCCCGTAGTGGTTCATGGTAGATAAAATAAAAGTATATCATATATTACATAATATACATGCTATTTTTTCAGAATAATTTAATATCTCTCCAACGGTTTCTCATATGAAAAATATGAGACCACCATTGGTTCTGGGATGTGGGGTTTACCCTATATGCGGCATCAAATTTGTGTGTGTTCGGTGTCTCTTAACATAGAATGTGAGAGTAATTAATTTAATATTTTTATTAAACATTATTATAAAAAGTTATGTATCTTTCATACGGTGTCTCATATGATAAATTGGAGAACACCGTTGGGTGTAGGATGTGGGGGTTTCCCCAGACACAACGTTACATTAGTGTGCATCGGGGGTTTACTAACATTTAAGGTAATGGTATTTAATTAATTATTTTCATTATAATTTATTATAATAATTTATGTTTCTTTAAAATGGTGTCTCATTTGAGAAATTGGAGAGCACCATTTGGTTTGGGATGTGGGGTTTACCCAAGTCACGATATTACATTTATGTGTGGTAGGTGTTTAGTAAAATTACAAGAGAGGATAATTAATTAAATATTTTTAATATAATATATTATTAACATTTATGTATCTTTAAAATTGTATCATATATGATAAATTGGATATATGTGTAGTGTTTGGGATTTGGGGATTACCCTAGGCGTGACAGTATATTTGTGTCTATCAGGTGTTTAGTTACATTTATAACGGGGCAATTAATTTAATATTTGTATTATAATTTATTATAAAAAGTTGTGTACCTTTCAAATGGTGTCTCATATAAAAAATTAAAGATCACCATTGGGTCTAGGATCTGGGGTTTCCCTAGACACTATATAACATTTGTGAGTGTTGGGTTTTTAGTGACATTGTAGTTGAGGGTAATTAATTTAATATTTTTATTTTTATTTATTTTAAAATTTTAATATATATTTATAATTGTGTGTTGTTTGATATATTGGAGATCACAGTTGTATTAGGGATGTGGGTTTTATCCTTAACATGACATAACATTTTAATTTATAATAAATATTAATAATATTTAACAATTACTCACGTTTTTTTTACACATTTTTATAATTTCATAACATTTTCAAAATAATTATAATAATTTTTAATTAATGATTATATTTACTATGTATTACTAATATTTATAAGTAAGCCAGTAATTATTTTAAATTTTGTAATGATTATTATTAATTTAAATATTTATAGTTTAATTAATATTTTTTACTTTTAACTATATTTTTATATTTTTTACAAATTCTTATTAGGATTCTATAATTGTCAACAATATTAAAAATTTATTATTAACAATGACTCAAAAATATGAAATATTATAAAATATTTAAATTAATACTACATTGTTAAAAATTAATATATTTTTCTGAATTTTTATTAAGACATATAATTGTAATATTTTATTATAATGTATTATGAAAAATTATCATAACTATTATTAACTATGATTCTAATAAACATTACATATTTTAAATTTTTATTGTTTTTTCATACAACCAATTTTTTAATTTATTTAATATATAAAAAATCTTATAAATAACATTCAGTGAAAAATTTTTCTTCAAATTATGTTTCACATCCTTCTTAAAAATGATCATTTCTATCCATTTCAAATATTATATATATATATATATATATAACATTATTAATTAAATCAATTTACAAATAATGTATTTCTTCATGTTTTTAAAAAAAACTAATACATCATATTTATATACATAAATATAAACATACATACATTTTTACTATTTATTAATAATATTGAATAATTAATTGGTAAATATTATAAATTATGTAAATATTAGTATTTTTAATTTAAATTATTAAGAAATTTTAATTAATTATTATTAACATGTATATCACAAAATCATAATTAATGAAAATACATAAAATGTATACTTACACTTCATTAAAAAAATATACATATCAATATATATATATATATATATATATTCTAAATGTTTTTTAAAACTTTTATGTATTCATATGTAAATATATTGTTTTTATAAATAGTTTAGGGTGAATCCCCCATTATTGAACCAGATAGAAAGAAAACCCTCTTTTAAAACCTTATAGAAGAGGTTACCCATTACAAGACAAGGAAAAATATTCCATAAAAAATAGGACCCAAATGCATAAACAAGAATCTGAATTCCAAAAGGGAATAAGACATCAATACAAGCATATGAAAAAACTTTATCACACCATGCCAGACCATACAACGTGATATCCACCGATGAGATTCCTCACACCCTGCCAAGAAGTTGTGTCTTGCTACAACACAACATAGCATGGAACTCCTCCAACCTATAATTAAAGGTGAATGGAGGACAGATATATATACATATATATAAATACACATGTTTATAAATATATATTATAAACATACACCATTTTAAAAACATTTTTATTTGTATATTCATAAGCTATTATATATATATATATTAAAATATTTCTTAATTAATGAAAATATATCATATATATTCTAAATTTTCTTAAACCAAAATACATTTCTTATATATATATATATACATATAATTAAACACGTTCATAGATAAAATAATTTATATATATAGAGTAATATATAAAATCACAGATGTTTATATATATACAAAGAGAAAGAGATATATATATATATAATAACACATGTTAATAAAATCACATATGTTTATATGCACATACGTTTACATAGATATTTATAAAATTGCATATGTTTATATATTTTTTTAAACAAATTAAAATAAATTTGTATAAATCAATTAAATAAAAGAGAAAAAAACGTCAATTCAAAGTGTCGTGTAGGTCGAGAATGATAAACAGATGAATAAAAAAATATTTGAATATATTAATATTGAAATATTGAACCTAGGGTTTTCCAATATAAAAATCAAAGGGTCACAAAGGTCAGGATTCATAAATAGATAAACATGAAAATATTGAACCAGATTAACATGAAAATATGTAATAACAAAAATGTATCAATCATAAAGATCAAATTCGAATTGATATACAGTTAAAATATAAAAACTAGTATTTTCAAAATGAAAAAGACATAATAAAAAGTATAATTCTAAAAAATAATTAAAATTAATCAAAGAGTAACTCGTAACTCGTAACATATAGAGTAAAACCCATTTCTATTAAAAAATTGTTAAAATGGATTTCGATGAAGCTGAATGGAGGTCTAGTGGTCCGGGGAGTAGTTAAACGGTGTGATAGCCCAATGGTGGGGTGGTGTAATGTCGTGAGGGGTAGCGGTACTGTGGCACAACATGGGGGTGTAGGTGGCAGAACAATGTGGACAAGGGAGGAGTGGTGTAGTGCATGAGGGGAGAAAGAATAAGGAAGGTTGATGCAGAATAAAGAGAGGTTGCATAGTGATTAATTTTTTTTCCTATGACGGGTTATTTGTGACAGAAATATTTCAATTTTAAATAGTCTCACGGTGTAGATTATATGTGATGGAAAATTAATTCCATCGTAAATATGTTTGCGTTGATGGGTATTTGTAATAGAATGAGTAGTTCATCACAAATACTCATCGCAGTTGGTTTTATCACCGAACAATGGGATGACCCACCAAAACTATTTGTGATAGACTGTGTCTTCTTTTGAAAATGGTCTAAGTCCTTGAATTACTTGTGATGGGTCATTTATCATCTAAAAATAACCTGTCACGGATATTCAATTTTCTAGTAGTTTGGTAGAAGATATAAAGGAGTACATTTCCCCTGAATCAAACAATGTATGAATTCATATAGAAAACAATAAATTGGTACCTCCAATGACAACTGGCTCTATTGGACTTGGAAATGATAAATAATAATGAAACTATGACCTACTATACACCCTCTATGTACGTAAAATAATCCACCTACATAGTTACTCTTTCCTCTATGACGGTAAGGAGAATCTCATGGTTGTCATATACATACAACATCACCTCTCTACTAGTCCCAAACTAGAGAAACCTATTATGGTAGCCTTAGCTAAAACTACCTCATTGTAGGTACATAAAGTGAAACACATGAAACAAGGTGACTAATCATTAAGGCCAGTTTCCCTCCCAATTGATGACATTTGTCTCCAAAAGAAAAACACATTTTGATCCCTTCATATAAGAATGAGTGCTTCCTCCCTCAGATAAATTAAATGAGGAGGGATGTAACCTACCCCAGATGACGGAATTCTCTAATTTATAAGAAAATGAAAAATGAAAACTGTAGAACATAGATCTTCTTCACTATGAATCCTAATGAATATCGACTTGTGACTATCTAGTTCTATCAAAATTTCTCTCAATAAAATTTACTGTTTCCATCACACCATCATACGTCTTTAGCAAAAATGAGGTGACCAGAAACATGTTCTATGGATGAAAATACTGCTCAAAATGCCTCAACCTAGACTCCTTATCATGAAAAATGTCTAAATAAAAACACATAATGGTCTAAAAAAGGATCCTAAACTCATTTAAACAAGAAATACTCTTTTTAAGGGTATACCACTATTAATGATTGACCAACTTTGTGGTCGAAGAAAGATACTATTCTTGGAACTAGTAATGGAACATTTCCCATTGGACTAGATAATCTTTTTCATCCTTAGAACAAGAACCACCACTTCATTGCTTCTATATGAAACATCATAAAAAAAAAGTAATCCTAGGGATACATAAGATCAATGATCAAATTAAAATATATCTCAACCTCCTCTAACCAGTCATTTGTGTGTGAATTTGAAATGTATCCCATGTAATTCAAAAAACTATGGTGCTAAAACTCTTAGAGTGACATCCTCCATTTTTATTGTCATTGACCTCCACTCAGCGGTGATCTTCTAGAACATAATTTTTATCATCTTTGACACTCACCCCACGATGATGATGCCATGATTCCATGCCTATAAAATTAGAAAATTTTATAGATTATAAACCTAGAATATGCAATATTTAACATTAATTTATTTATTAATTAATTATTATCTTGTTTAAGGTTTTAATATATCCTTTGGTCAACCAATTTCAAAAAAAAAAGGTGAAAATAAAAAGATGCATGATGAATTACTAGGTCTCTACCCTGAAATTAGTATCAATTCACTTAGTATCTTAGTAAACGTAAAGTCCCCTGTATAAAATAGAATTTTTCCCTAAATAATAATGTGTCATCCAATATCCGAGGTTAAAATTTATCACTAAACAAATATAACACTGCTTTCCTACCAAAATTTATAACCTCAACTATGAAAAACTTCAAACTCCACCATTTCCCTCAACTTGAACCTTTGATACCTCTCAGTCATGACCCCCTCTCTAGAAAGACACCACGATGATGGGAGAGACATTGTCACTAACCGAGTCATGTCTCTTGTCCCCAAGATGGAGACTAGAACCAAGGGTATAATAATGCTTTATATTGGAGTTGTTACCCTTTAAATGAATGTGATGAAGAGTGAGACAAAAAGGATACAATAGAAAACAGTAAATTAGACATATATATATAAACCATGTGAAATAATGAAATTTCCATACATTACTAAAACAACTAAAATGGAAACTATAACTTCCAAAAATGTAAATACAACAGTGACTATGAAACCCAAATAACTTTTGAAAAAATCTATAGCTAGTAATATCCTTCATGATCTCCAAACTGGCCTCTCTCACCTGAAAGACAATTTTTATATATGTTGGGTGTGAATAAGAGTGTACTCAGTTGGATCCTCCAAGATCCTCTTGTGAAAAAATATAATGAAGGAATGCTAACGTAGAGCGGACAATAGTGAAACCTACTCATCACCTAAATAGGTATACTATGTTTTTTCTACACCATGGATATCTCACACCGCATATCACATATAAGAGATTATATTATATAATAATGAAAAATAATGGGTACCCCTCTCCCTTTTCCCAACTGGGTTGCTGCTCTTACCCAACGTCTCACGTCCTGATCCATCTATATCCTAAATAATCTATCCTGTAAACCCCTGGAAAAGCCATTAAAATACAACTCATGAATCCTATCATTATATAATCCCATCCACATATTCCTATATTCTAAACAGGTAGTTCAGTGAGACATCATATCCAATCTAATTTGTATCAAACATCTCGTATTATACATCAAACCATACCATACACCATGTAAGTACCTCAATCCATCAGAGACTTTACACATCCTACTAATAATAATTATCTAGATATTATATCATTTAATACATGTGTAGAAATATCCATAATCCATCACTGAACTCTACCCACATATAACGGAGAACTAACTTCAATGCATTCCGGCACAATTAACTACCTAGAGAAGAGAGCATTGCGAGAGGGGATAGTCAAGCATCTAACCTCCCATCGAGTTGTTTGGAAAAACACCCTCTCAGCATCCACTTGGTGTGAGTCACGCTAACAAAAATATGTGGGGTAGTGTATTGAATCCAAGAGTATATCAGATAGAAAATATATCATAACCACACTATAGAAATTACCCATTCTAAAACCCTACTATAGATAACATCATCTGGAATCTTAATGACCACTGAGAAGTACAATTCTTCTATAAGAACATTATAATTTTAAAAAATATAATTTGATTAATTCCTTACATTTAAAAATTTCCATCTATTAATTAACTCATTATAAATTAATTGAACAACATTATTATTCCATATTACATTGCATCAATCATCAGAGTAATGTCTACACCCTTCAGGACTAATTCAAACTGATACCACAAATTCCGATGGTTAATATATTTTCAGCATTTTCATTCCATCATCAACCAACCCCATGTGTTATAAAATTATTTAACCATTATTATTATAATTACATAATATGTGAAATCAAGAAAAACCATCATAAGAATCCACCAAGAGGAAACATGAAATCAAGCATTCACAAATGCCTCAAGAAGTAGGGAATGGAATGTAGGTAAACAAGCAGCCCAACCATCACCCATTAAACATATTCATAAGTGAGAATCCAAAATCTCAACATCACATCAATAGGAAATCCTAGATTCATCCTATTCCAACATCATTGGTTTCATCCCTAACACACACATTCAAATCCCAATGCATTAAACGCACATAGGAATCAATAGGAGAAACATCATTCAGTCTTCCATGCTTATATATCATATTAACCATCCTAGGATCAGGCATCCAAGGATCATATCACATCCGAGCCTCACCTCCATATATCACAGTGCATAGTGAAGATCGAATTTTTTGTACATCACAAAAGTGGTTGGAAATAAACAAGCATACAAAATAGGGAAATATAGGCCGAAAAATAAGGAATACATCTCTTATAAATAAATGAGCTCTCACGACGCCAAACTCATTGAACTCAACCTTCTCAAGTTGATGGACAACTCAATCCCAAGAATTTTTATTTATCACAAAATAAGCTCTTATTATAAATTGAATTAACTGATTAGTGACACACATGTTCCATCTTCGTGTAACCTAAGTCATAAAGCTATATCAAGCTATAAAAAGATTAAACAAATTTCTCTAGCATTTAAAATAGTTTTTTCAAATTGTGTGGAGATTTTTATTAATTTCATATTCCTTTTATTTATTATCAACATGAAAAAACATTATTTAAATTATTTGTCAATTATATTAAAACATTGATAATCAAATTTAATTATAAATGCACATTTCATCAATTTTATTATCATTAAATTACATCAACCACCAGATTACAAACATACCTCTTCTATAATTACCAGTAAGGCAATTAATTATCAGATAATTATAGAATAAGGTTCATTGCCAATTTCAAAATTCTACTCTATATAAAAGAACATGTCAAAAAATCATAGAATAGATATCACACTATATATCAAACTAAAAGGTAGGCCATTATAATAGTATAAAGTAAATCAAAATTCAATCACTATCCAATTATTTGTTAATACAGCTTAATCATTATTAGGATAATTGCATTCTATCTAAAGGGATAAACCAAGACCAATTTTTGATTTCACGTAAATAAAATAAGGGAAGAAAATATTTCTCAACATGAAAGGAATTAATGTTCTTTGCGTGAGAACATAACCAAATTTAGGATATCGATCACCTATCCCACTAGAAGATTGAATGAACCAAGGATTATAAATCACAATAACACCAAAAAACAACCAAGAAAACTACATTAGAACATTTTAGATCAAGCGTCAATGAATGGTGAGAATAAATATGAGGAAACAAGACTGGTAAAGGGGAGCATTCTAATATTCAAAGAATATTTCACCTTGGATCACCATGTATTGATAAAGAAAGGTCAAGAAATGATCCCCATTAAAGGAATCCATACACACTGGTAAAGTGGATGACTAGACGCTTACAGTTAGAGAGATGGTGTAGGGTTTTAGGAAGTTTTGAGCCATTGTAAAATTTATATGAACATTGCGCATTGAATTTATATGGTGGGAAATCATTTAATCATTATGTAAATTTTAGGTTTTAGATATCAATGAAAAACACATCACCTCGAACCATTTAACACTAATATATTATGTTCCATTAAAAATCCCATGAACTCACCTTAATAAGTTTTGATCTCTGAATAATAATTGTGAAATAAATTTATATCCCATGTATTCTCCCATATTCAATATTTTTTCAACCAAACCCCTCTAGACTCGCCAAAATCCTCCTCTAAGAACCATGAACTTAGGAAAAAAATATTGTAAGACTATACAGGCCTGGGGCCTTATAAAACCCTCTACCCAATATGTCCATTTAAGCACGTTACATATACTCCAGACCTGAATTATAATTTTTTTAAAACGACATGATAGTAGAACCAATATATACCCCTCAAACATCAAATAACTAATTAAATATACACAATTCCATACTAAAGTCAATGACATAATGACATTGTAACTCAATGCTTCATAATACATGGTATAAATAATTACCAAATATAAATACTTTTATAATGAATGAAAAAATAACTAAAACCCTTTTCATATAACTAACAAATCAAGCTCCATGTTTTTTAACCCTAAATAAAAAGCTGATTAAAATAATAATATCATAAATTTTTTTTTAGAAATATATATTTAACCAAACAAGATATATCACCTAAAATGGTTCAAGAACAATAAAATATTTTTTATTAAAAAAACAATTAAACACTATTATTTATAAGGAAAATTTGAAACATAAAAAACAATGAAATTTTTAGTATCAAATACTTTAAAACCATTTCATTCATAATAAAAATTCGCAATTAAGAAATAATAAATAAATATAATTTATATACACTTCACAACTCATTCATATATTCTATAGGATAAAAAATTATTTATATATGAAAATAATAATCAGTTTAATTTACCAAAATGAGTCATTATTATATAATAATAATTTTAATCACTTTAAAAATCCAATTATTAATTTCACTGAAGAAGTAATTATTATAAAATATTTAATTAAATATTCTCATCTAATAAATCATTATATAGACTAATTAATAAATAAATCTATAACGATTCATATAATTAAATAAATAAATAAATAATTTTAAAATATGACAAGGGATGTTTTAATCAATTAGATATCAATGATAACCATTAAAGAAAACACTAAATAAAAATAGGTGGTATCTAATGAAATTAAAAGGAAGAATAAAACTCATAAAAACATCCCAAGATAATAATGAGGATTATAAAATTTACAATGGTGGGGGAACCGACATTATTTATAAGATAATCACCTCACTCAGACCGAATAGTGCAGCTCACTTGACATGGCCAATATGGCCCACTCATACTGGACATCACAAATAACACCAAACACCTCAGTGTGCAGAATGTGGATTGTCTAATTTATATGTGAAATGAAGGACTGACACTGAGGACGGTAGTGTTTGGGGTTCACAACACTGGTATTAGGCCAAGTGCCACAATCTCTTGTAACGGAGGTGCTGGATTGGGTTGATGTTACGCTCAGATTTGGGTGGTTTCATGAGAGAAGTTGTGGATCTCCAAGTACTAAAAAAATAAAAAGGTGATGGAATGTTCAAGGATTGTGATTAAATATGAATAAAAATAATCGCATACCTTAGCTTTTGAGAGGTTCGATGCATCTGAGAAGATTGAGGAAGATATGAAATGATGATTTGGTTCTGAGTCATCTTGAATGATGTGAGTGAGCAGAGCCCTACTAGGGTTGTATTTATAACATCGGGATTGTTTTTACCAGCACTTTCAAGAATGGGTTGATAAATATTGGATTTCTCTATGCAAAAATAGTTAGTGTAGATAAAACAGATCTTTATCTGTGTTTTTTTAATGTTGATAACAATACATCATTATGAGGGCTAAAAGAAAACTCATAAAATATATCTTTAATAAAGTGAAAATTTTAAAGAATATAATGATGAAATTTATATGTGCTTTTTTAGCACTTGTAAAATCATAATATAAATAATATAATTTATATAATTGAAATCAATAATGTATTTAATTAAAATTAATTATGTAAATTATTACTAATATGTATCTATAAATTTAATTATAAATAAAAATATTTATTATTTAAATAGATTTATTATAATTATATTATTATAATTATATATATGATTTTAATTATATATAAATATTTTTAAAAATATTTTTATATAGTTATAACAATATTTATCTTAATATATATATTTATATAATTATATTTATTCATATAGTTATATATTTATATATATTTAATAATATATAAAGAAATGAAATTATTAATTAAATAGATATATTTATTATAATATTATAATAATTTATATATATTTATATATTTAAAATATAATTACAATTTTTAAATATATATAATTATAAATATGTAAAAATGATTATATGAATATTTTTAAAAATATAATTATCGATATATATTAATAATTATAAAATATAAATAAATATATTCAGAGATATATTTTTAAATATATTTTTAAATACATGTCTATAAATATAAATATTCAATTTGTTTTCGATTAAGAACCCCAAAGCACATCATGGACAAACCCCTCCCATTTTTTATTTACTTGGAGAAACAAGTGAAGTTTGATCCTCCTTTTGAGTTGGTATCAAAGCCCTCCAGTCTAGATGTGGTGCAGGTTTTGGGATAGGATATAGGATTATAGGTAAAGGAACCGATAGTGCATGATACACCAAGCCTTCCTTTGTAGGTTCTGTTTTAGACCGGACAATGGGGGAGGTGTCAAAAATTTCATGGTCGAGGACATGTGCATGATGATGCACCGGGACATGGAGTGTCAACCAGGTCTTCTTCGAAGGCCCATATCACGCTAGAGCAAGAAAGGATGAAGAATATGTACTATGTGATTTCAAATCCAAAACACTCCCAATATGAATGGGAATCTACTAATGAGGGTGATGGTTCTGATTGTTGATTTGGGGAGTGATTCCCTATTGTGGATGAGTGCTTTTTATAGTTCCATGTCATCCATCTTTGTTACATATTACATTTTTCTTTTAGTTTTAATAAATGGTTAGAGGCTTCAGCTTCTGACTAATCATGTTTTATATAGCTATAAATATTTTTATATCATTATAACCAAAGAGGTTCGTGTCTGTGTTAGAAATACAACCCACCCCACTAAAATTTATCCTAAAATAAAAAAATTATAATATAAAATAAAGTAACCTCTATTAAATCAATAATTATACTCTATATAATATGGGAACTCCTTTGATCTCTATCAAACATAACCATTTCTATAATAACATGTACACCAAAAAAGGTATCATATACATCATATGTATATCTATATAATTCCATTTTCCATGAAATTAAGTTACCGCTAGACATGAATAATATCAATCTATTATTAACCTATCATCATTTATTGCTTCTATTAAAAACACAGAAAAAATGAATGAATACATTACTTTTCATTCATTTATTTGATAATTAAATCACATTAAACTGATCCAAGTATTTGAACACATCATACATGAAACAACTATGCATGGCCATGAATTTCTTAAGTTTAATTATATCAAGGTCATAATGCTGTTACATTGTTATACAAGTGGACAAATCTCATCTAGGTTATGGACAAACTGACAACATTATTAGCAATATACATAACCACCACATTATTAGATAAGTTAATGTGATGAATTATAAAAATAGTGTATCAATGTATCAATATCTAAAGCTTGGTATATCTCATACCTCATGTATGAAGTATTGATAATAATAATACACCCCTAGGTATATCTATGAACATATTATATTTTATGAGATATACTTTCAGGGATCAGTCCAAGTAATAAGTCATTATATATTACATCAATAATTTATTTTTATTATCTCCCACAGAACACATTATAATATATAGAATAATTGATTCAACATTACCAATATATATCATCAAAACCCATTATACTTCTTCATGTTCATAAATTATGGAAAATTCCATGTTTTCACATTGAGTCAATATTTACCATTCATCAATTCCTGTAATGTGATGTTGCAACACACATGAATTAATGATAAATAATATTTTTATTATAATGACATGTTATTCATACAACCAATGGAACCAATCTATTATGATATTATATATGACATTAATGTTGTTGGTATAGAGATGGGGTTTTAACATAAAAACCATATATAATTCCTATAACATCCCAATGTGACCATATGATAATATACTACCACTAACCGTTTTATAAGGCCCCAGCCTTAAACCTTACTTAATCTTGAGTTATTACAAGATTACACATTGAGGATCTTTTCGGGTTTAGAGTTTTAGGGAATTAGATCATAAAACATTCATTACATTCCACATATAAACAAAGTGGTTACATAAAGATAGTATTCTTCATTCCCATCAATGGAAACATATATAAAATAAAACATGGATTCTTTCTTGACACTTCCTTGACACTATCATCATATCATGTACCTTTCCCTTCACCTGTGAAAAACATTTCAAAAAAACCTGGGATGAGGATAAAATGCTCAGTAAGGGATATAAAAATATGGAAAGGAAACATGGGTACATATATACATAAGAATGAAATCATACTTTACCCATAAAACATAATAACTTTAACATACCTAATCAAATCATGAATAAATCATAGAAATCATAAGACATAAAGGTACCTTGAGGCATTCATAACATTCTTACCTAGGGAGTAACCCTCTTGGTTACATTTGGAATACCCATCACAGTATATTCCCTAAATCTCTTCGGAGAAACCTTAAAATTTCACTCCTTCGCGTTACCCAATGCATTGGAGAGCTATATCGGGCTCACCCGCCCTTAGTTTATCACGGAACCACCCGTCTTCATAATAATGCCCAAGAACCTCAACATAATTGTATCACATAAAACATGCATAAAGGAAACATAACATTTCCACATTACAATCACAAGATATCAATACAACACATTGATATAAAAACATTATGAAAACCATTTTCAATACCAAAATAAAAGAAAAGTAAAACATGGTATTTATTTTTCTTTTAAAACGAAGGTATGGCTTGTAGAGGAAGCTGAAACTCAAATAATGGTCACGGTGGCGGAGAAGTCGTTGTCGCCGCGTACGTACGACAAAAACATACCTTTTGTTGTTTATTAAACGCTTCATATAAAAAAGATTCCTTTTGAATAAACGTAAAAGTCAATGGGGGTTATACACCATATAAAAAAAGGTTGTGTATAAAACAAAATATGCCTCAATAAAAGGAGATTGTGACGAAGTCCCATACCTTGGGTCCGAATTGACTCGATCGTTCTTTAATGTCCTGAATAATAAACTTGAGTTAATTTATACTTGTTTAAGAACATTTTTCTAGTTCATTATTCCTTTTATATCACTTATTGCCATGTCATGAACACTATGTAATTATTTAAGTTAATAACGGTCTTTTTAACGATCATTTGTACTTGAGTAAAAAATAAGCCCTTTATAATTACATGTTGTTCATGTATCCATTATATCCAGAATGGTATTCCAGATGTGGATATCATATATTTCATATATATCCAGTACATGCATGCATTTATAATATTACATAATCATTTAGAGGTAAGAAATAAAATGCACCGTTCATGGAGACGGTAAGTCGTACGTACGCATGAATGCTACATTCATTTCTATTTCGTATTTATAGAATGGGATCATAATAATATAAAGGTATATTATAATTCCAGTATAATATCCTATATAATATCATAGTTCCATCCTTTATACGTCCCACATATGGCATTTAACGAATCAACTCACCTTGAGGGGGATGTAGTCCGCACTTCCTTAAATGAAGATATCGCGTTTACCCATAATGGTAAACATAAAGGTATACCCAAAATGAAAAATACAGAAGCTTAAGGAAAACATAAACATATTATATATCATAAATAAATATAGTCACATCTTAATGGCCACCTTTGAAGGTGTTAAAAGAATGTTGAACAATCATCGTTTCGGGAGGCATAAATTTTCCATCCACGGAAATAGTATGTTCGTTAACCATTAGATGTAGGTGTGTGTAAGTGTAGCTCGAATAATTCTTATAAGAACATCCTAGTATATTGACTATACTGTATTTTTTATAAAAGAAATTAATAAAAAGGGTTTAGGGGGTTGGAGAAGCAAAATAAAACAAACGGACTCAAGTGAAGACTTTACCTTAAAATCGGGTAACTCCCTTTGGTTTGAGCTCAAAGGCTTCCTTGAGAAGACTTCTGCCCAAAGTGAGGCTTCAAGGATTAAGATAGGGAAGTGGAGAGACAAACTGGGTAGGGTTTTTCCTAGCCAAAGGCTTTGGGAGTGTGGGTAAAGAGGTAGAGGTGGGGGCCTTTTATAAGAGGAGAAGAGGGGCACTCTTGGAAAGTAAAGATAAGATACATTATTTTAAAATGTGTTTCGGATTCAAAAGGTCCCACATTGATATAATTATAGGATAAGGTGATAAGGGTTCGACATCCACTCATCCAATAGGTTTTGGACATGTGTAGGTCTTAGATATTACATTATCTTTCCATTTTATTTAAATCGTTATATAATGAGGTCATCATTGCATCATCATGATGTCATAAATAATTTAATTTATTTAATTATAAAAAATACTATGATGTATGAAATATTTTTAGCTTTCCAATGAATATTTATAATCAAAAATCGGATCTTTATAACCCCATGTAAAAATTGTTTTAGTAAAATAACTCATGTTTGTGTCATTTTTACTTTAACATTAAATAAATAGTTTTTTATGTCATTTCCCGACCAAAGTGGCTCCATGGGGTACCAATGTTGACCCATGGCTTTTCTTGGTCGGCCATGACACAACCAATGAGGGTAGGACATGTGTCAAGCTCATCTCATTTTATTAAAGCATTATTTTTACCTTAAACTACACCAATTACCTCTAATCACGATTAAGAACTTAATAAGTTACTATTCACCAAAAAATTATTTTAATCCCATTGAACCACATTTTACTTCTTAATGACAACCATGTATGTCGGATTTTTGAAATTCAAAACACAATGATGGCAAAATTTCATTTAGAAGGAAAAATCAGTTTTTATAAGTACCACTTAGTGGTTTCACTATTCATCAAAAATTGAAGTTTTTCAGAAAATTACCAAACATTCACCCTAAGCTATATTTGATATTTTGAATTCAAAAATGAATTTTATTTTGAAAAATTCAAAACATATCAGTCACATTAATTAATTTAATAATTAATTTCCGCTGTCATGACAAATAGTGTGTTTTTATGAAACAATATGTATCAAAAGATTGATACCAGTTTAAGTCCAATTTCAAAGTCAAATTTATTCCAATGACCACCATTGGATTAAATGGGAAAAATATATTCTAATTTCACTTCAAAACCAATTAAAAACATAATCTAATCATATAAATAAATTAGATTAAAAATCAGTTTTGATGTAAAATGCAGTATTTTTCACTATTCATTAAAAATGAACATTGTTAGAAAAATACCAAAAATTCACACAAAGTAAATTTTGATGTCCCAATCATAAATAATAAGTTTATTTTGACAAACATAGTTTATAAAATTGTCAAAAGATAGATTCAAAAATGGTTTGCCATCAAAAGGCAGTAAAACAATCTTTTAAAAATATTAGTGTCTTCCATTCTTGAGATTGGATTTATTTTCATTTTAAACCTCTAAAACACTATCTAATTCAATAATAGACATAGATAAAAATATCTATTATTCATTACTTACTTGGGATGTTACATCCTTCCCCCCTTTAGAAAATTGTGTCCCCGCAATTTATTTACTTATCGAATAAATGGGGGTACTTATCCCTCATTGCATTTTCAGATTCCCATGTTGCCTCTTCAATCATGTGGTTTTTCCGCAAAACCTTTACCTAGTGAATCACTTTATTCCGTAACACTTGCTCCCTGTGGTCAAAAATCTGGACCGGTTGTTCCTCATAAGATAGGTTCTCTTCCAGCTAAACTACCTCTGGACTCAAAACATGAGATGGATCTGGCATGTACTTCCTTAACATTGAAACATGAAAAACATTGTGTACCTAAGATAAACTTGGAGGTAAAGACACTCGGTAAGAAACTGATCCAACTCTCTCCAGAATTTCATATGGTCCAATGAACCTTGAACTCAACTTTCCTTTCTTACCAAATCTCATCACACTTTTCCAAGGGGAAACCTTGAGAAAAACATGATCACCTACCTCGAAAGATAGATCCTTCCTCCGGTTATCCGCATAACTCTTCTGCCTGCTCTGAGCTGTTCTCATGTGATTCTGAATCAGCTGAACTTGTTTTGCCATCTCTTCTACCAATTCTGGTCCCATCAACTTCCTTTCTCCAACTTCATCCCAGAAAGCTAGAGTTCGACACCGCTTCCCATATAATGCCTGAAATGGTGCCATCTGTATACTGGAATGAAAACTGTTATTATATGAATATTCAACCAAAGAAAGATGGTGGTCCCAACTTCCCTAATAATTCATTGAGAAAGAACGTAGCATATCCTCCAAGGTCTGAATTGTTCGTTCTGACTGCCCATCTGATTGAGGATGAAAAGCTGTACTAAAATTTAATTCAGCACCCAACGACTTCTGAAGGCCTTTCCAAAAGTTAGAAGTGAACCTGGGATTGCGGTCAGATACAATGGAGAGAGGAACTCCATGTAACCTGACTATCTATTTAAGATACAAACGGGAAAGTTGATCCAAGGAAAAGGTATCTCATATAGCAAGGAAATTATCAGATTTGTTCAAGCGATCAACAATAACCCAGATTGCATTTTTACCTAGAGATGTCTTCGGTAATCCCACAACAAAGTCCATGGATATATTCTCCCATTTCCACTCTGGCACTGGTAAAGGCTGAAGCATCCCTTTCGGTAATTGTCGCTCTGCTTTAACCTGTTGACATGTCAAACACTTCACAGTAAAATCAGCAATATCTCTTTTCATTCCATCCCACCAGTAATACTCCCGCAGATCTCTGTACATCTTAGTACTTCCAGGATGAACTGAAAACGGAGAACTATGAGCTTCACATAACAACTCTCTCTTTAACTGTGAATCACAAGGAACACACAATCACTTCCCAAATCTCAAAACACAATCATTATCAATGTTGAATTTAGGCAACTTACCTTTCTGAACCAGCTCTACCTTTTTCTGCAACTCACTGTCTTGGTTCTGTGCTTGCTTGATTCTATCTGATAGAGATGATCTCACTGATACCTGAAACAAAACAGAAGAACTTCCTGCACCACAACTTCTATGCCAAAGTTCATCAAATCCTTAAACAAAGGATCACGTTCTATACGCAACATTGCTAATGAAGCATTACTTTTTCAACTCAAAGCATCAACCACTTTATTTGCTTTTCCCAGATGGTAATGAATTGTATAATCATAATCCTTGATTAATTCTAGCCATCTCCTTTGTATCATGTTCAATTCTTTCTGAGTGAATATATACTTTAAACTTTTGTGATCGGTATATATTTCACACTTTACTCCATACAAATGATGCCTCTAAATTTTTAATGAAAAAAAATAGCAGCTAATTACAAATCATGTGTAGGGTAATTTACCTCATGAGTTTTCAACTGTCGTGAATCATAAGCAATTACCTGATCATTCTGCATTAGGACACAACCAAGTCCTTTCAATGAAGCATCACTATATATAACAAACTCACCATTCCTGGAAGGTAGTGCCAAAACTGGAGCATTCACCAATCTTCTTTTTCAGTTCCCGAAAACAATCATCACATTCTTTTGTCCAGATAAACTTAACACCCTTCCGAGTTAGCTTAGTCATTGGACTAGATAACCATGAAAAATTTCTAAAAAACCTTCGTTAATAGCCTGCCAAACCAAGGAAGCTACGAATCTCAACTACATTTGTGGGTCTCGGACATTCTTCAACCTGTTTTGTTTTTGCAGGATCAGCGGTTATGCCATCTTTTGAAACAATGTGACCAAGGAAAGAAATTTGTTGCAACCAAAACTCACATTTTCTGAATTTCGCATACAATTTCTTTTCTTTTAAGGTTTTCAAAATGACCCTTAAATGTCTTTCATGTTCTTCTTTACTTTTAGAAACCACCAAAATATCATCTATGAAAACCACCCCAAACTTATCCAAGAACTCATGGAAAATTCTATTCATTAAGTCCAAGAATACAGCAGGTGCATTGGTTAGCCCAGAAGGCATTACTACAAATTCATAATGGCCATATCTTGTACGAAACACAGTCTTCGGAACATATACTTCCTTTACCTTCAGAAGATGGTACCCCGATCTCAAGTCAATCTTTGAAAAATACTGAACTCCCTGGAGCTGATCAAACAAATCATCGATATGAGGAAAATGATATTTGTTCTTAACAGTGATGTTATTCAAGGCTCTATAATCAATGCAAAGTCTCATAGAACCATCTTTCTTTTTAAAAAATAAAATAGGAGCACCCCAAGGTGATGTGCTAGGTCGAATGAAACATTTCTCTAATAAATCTTGCAATTGCTCCTTCAACTCTAAAAGTTAAATTTGAGCCATTCGATAAGGGGGTTTTGAAATTGGCTTAGCATCAGGAACTAAGTAAACAGTAAACTCAACTTCTCGATCTGGTATTATTCTTGGCAAATCATTAGGAAAAACATCAGGATACTCATTTACCACTGGCACATCATTAATCTGAACAGTTCCCTTGTTTTCAACAATATGTGCAAGGTAACATTCATTTCCATATTTTACATGTTTCTCGGCCTCTTGATAAGTTATCAATAGTAAGGGTTCATTCTTGTACACAAACTGAAAGTATTTCTGAAAAGAAACTTCTTTAGCTCTACAGTCAATCTTAGCATGGTAAATAGAGAGCCAATCCATACCCAGGATAACATCAAACTCTCCTAGAGGTAGAACAATATGGTTTTCAAGTAGGTTCTTTCCACAGATAAGGATAAGAAGATTCTTATAAATTCTTTTTGCCTCAACATTTCCCCCAGGTGTTTTTACCACAAGTTCAGAAGTCATTTCTTGAGATGGTATTCCCATTTTACGAGAAAAGGTTTCAGAGATGAATGAATGTGTAGACCCTGAATCAAACAACACACTGACATAATCTGAAAAAACAAACAAAATACCTGATACAACTTCATTTGATGGCCCGACATCTGCTGAAGTAGTTGAAAAGGATTTCTCCACCCCTCTCTGCTTGTAGTCCAACTGCTTCCCATCACTCAAGCCCTTTGTCAGACACTCGTTTGTATAGTGACCCATCTCATTGCACTTATAACATTTCACTAACTGTAAATAAAATTTGGTCTTACCTTCACCTTGTTCCTTTTCAGTGCAATCACGAGCCTTATGTCCCATCATACCACATCGGTAGCACATTCTAGAATTCAGAAGACATTCCCCAGCATGCCTTTTCCCACATTTATCACAAAATGGAAACTTAGTTTTCTTACCATCAGACTTTTTTGAAGAATTCTTACCTTTCTCCTGCCACCTCGACCTCTTCTTCTGCTGGTTGTTATAGACCACTTGGTCATCGGCAAACTCCATTTCCACCTTCTCAGCACATCGAACAAGATTTTCATAAATTTTAAACTCACGAGAAGTTAATGCCCTTCGATATTTTGGCTTTAATCCTGAGTAAAAACGATTGATTTTACTATCAAGGTCTCGGATAAAATTTAGAGCATACCTTGCCAATCGAGTGAACCTTTCTTCATAGGCATCCACTGAGTCTTCCTCTTGCCTCAATTCCAAGAATTGATTTTCCATCCTAAGTCGAACAGCCTTAGGAAAATACTTCTCAAGAAACATACCTTTGAATTCCTCCCAGTCGAGAGCATCAATCTCATCAACGTCCCTGATATTTTTAACCATCAACCACCACTGATCTGCCTCACCCTCCAAACGGTAAATAGCAAGACTAACCTTTTGATTGTCTGAACACCCCATGACATCTAAAATCTTCTCCAGTGCTTTAATCCACCCTTCAGCTAGTACAGGGTCAGATGATCCTCTGAAGGATGTGGGATGTTGCCTCATGAAATGTTCCACCACTAACATGTTCTTCTGTGGTTGATCTGGCTGATCTTGTGCATGGATACCACCACCATTTATAGCCTGAGTCAATTGTGCCATCACTGCAACAAACTATTCAGTTCCAATTCCGACCTTCTCAGGATGCTGATTTGGAAGGTTATTTCCTTCTGTATGCCTTCCAAGCACTGCTTCCATGTTTCCTCTACGGAAAACCATTCTGAACAAACATGTCTTATATGAAGCAACATGGTAATATTCAAATGCTATATCATTTCAAAAAAAAAAATTGGATAATCATTTAAAAGAATTCTAACTCCTAAAGTTATCTAAACCGACCTTTGATACCAACTATAAGGCCCTAGCCTTAAACCTTACATAATCTTGAGTTATTACAAGATTACACATTGAGGATCTTTTCGGGTTTAGAGTTTTAGAGAATTAGATCATAAAACTTGCATTACATTCCACATATAAACAAAGTGGTTACATAAAGATAGTATTCTTCATTCCCATCAATGGAAACATATATAAAATAAAACATGGATTCTTTCTTGACACTTCCTTGACACTATCATCATATCATGTACCTTTCCCTTGACATGTGAAAAACATTTCAAAAAAACATGGGATGAGCATAAAAAGCTCAGTAAGGGATATAAAAATATGGAAAGGAAACATGGGTACATATATACATAAGAATGAAATCATACTTTACCCATAAAACATAAGCACTTTAACATACCTCATCAAATCATGAATAAATCATAGAAATCATAAGACATAAAGGTAACTTGAGGCATTCATAACATTCGTACGTAGGGAGTAACCCTCTTGGTTACATTTGGAATACCCATCATAGTATATTCCCTAAATAACTTCGGAGAAACCATAATGTTTCACTCCTTCACGTTACCCAATGCATTGGAGAGCTATATTGGGATCACCCGCCCTTAGTTTATCACGAAACCACCCATCTTCATAATAATGCCCAAGAACCTCAACATAATCATATCACATATAACATGCATAAAGGAAACATAACATTTCCACATTACAATCACAAGATATCAATACAACACATTGATTTAAAAACATTATGAAAACCATTTTCAATACCAAAATAAAAGAAAAGTAAAACGTGGTATTTATTTTTCTTTTAAAAAGAAGGTATGGCTTGTAGAGGAAGCCTAAACTCAAATAATGGTCACGGCGGCGGAGAAGTCGTTTTTGGCTGCGTACGTACGACAAAAACATTACCTGTTGTCATTTAGTAAACGCTTCGTATAAAAAAGATTCCTTTTGAATAAACGTAAAATTCAAAGGGTTTTATACACCATATAAAAAAAGGTTGTGTATAAAACAAAATATGGCTCAATGAAAGGAGATTGAGACGAAGTCCCATTCATCGGGTTCGACTTGACTCGATCGTTATTTAATGTCCTGAATAATAAACATGAGTTAATTTCTACTTGTTTAAGAACCTTTTTCAAGTTCATTATTCCTTTTATATCACTTATTTCCATGTCATGAACACTATGTAATTATTTAAGTTAATAATGGTCGTTTTAACGATCATTGGTACTTGAGTCAAAAATAAGCCCTTTATAATTACATGTTGTTCATGTATCCATTATATCTAGAATTTTATTCATGATTTAGATATCATATATGTCATATATATACAGTACATTAATGCATTTATAATATTACATAATCATTTAGAGGTAAGAAATGAAATGCACCGTTCATGGAGACGGTAAGCCGTACGTACGCATGAACGCTAATTTCATTTCTATTTCATATTTATAGAATGGAATCATAATGATATAATGGTATATTATAATTACAGTATAATATCATATATAATATCATAGTTCCATCCTTTATACGTCCCACATATGGTATTTAAAGAATCAACTCACTTTGAGGGGGCGGTAGTCCGCACTTCCTTAAATGAAGATATCGCGTTTACCCATAATGGTAACCATAAAGGTATACCCAAAATGAAAAATACAGAAGCTTAAGGAAAACATAAACATATTATATATCATATATAAATATAGTGACATCTTAATGGCCACATTTGAAGGTGTTAAAAAAATGTTGAACAATCATCGTTTCGGGAGGCATAAATTTGCCATCCACGGAAATAGTATGTTCATTAACCATTAGATGTAGGTGTGTGTAAGTGTAGCTCGAATCCATATTATAAAAACATCCTAGTATATTTAAGATAATGGATTTGTTACAAAAGAAATGAATAAAAAGGGTTTAGGGGGTTGGAGAAGAAAAATAAAACAGACGGACTCAAGTGAAGACTTTACCTTAAAATCGGGTAACTCCTTTTGGTTTGAGCTGAAAGGCTTCCTTGGGAAGACTTATGCCCACAGTGAGGTTTCAAGGAGTAATAGAGGGAAGTGAAGAGACAAAATGGGCAGGGGTTGGCCGAGAAAAAGGCTTTGGGAGTGTGGGTAAAGAGGTAGAGGTGAGGGCCTTTTATAAGAGGAGACGAGGGGCACTCTTGGAAAGTAAAGATAAGTTACTTTATTTTAAAATGGGTTTCGGATTAAAAAGGTCCCACATTGATATAATTAGAGGATATGGTGATAAGGGTTCTAAATACACTCATCCAATAGGTTTTTGACATGTTTAGGTCTTAGATATTACATTATCTTTACATTTTATTTAAATCGTTAAATAATGAGGTCATCGCTGCATCATCATGATGTCATAAATAATTTAATTTATTTAATTATAAAAAAAATACTATGATGTATTAAATATTTTTATCTTTCCAATGAATATTTATAATCAAAAATCTGATTTTTATAACCCCATGTAAAAATTGGTTTAGTAAAATAACTCATGTTTGTGTCATTTTTACTTTAACATTAAATAAATAGTTTTTTATGTCATTTCCCAACCAAAGTGGCTCCATGGGGTCCCCAAGTTGACCCAAGGCTTGTATTGGTCTGACATGACACAACAAATGAGGGTAGGACTTTTTTCAAGCTCATCTCATTTTATTAAAGCATTATTTTTACCTTACACTACACTAATTACCTCTAACTGTGATTAAGAACTTAATAAGTTACTATTCACCAAAAAATTATTTTAATCCCATTGAACCACATTTTACTTCTTTATGACAACCATGTATGTCGGATTTTTTAAATTCAAAACACAATGATGGCAAAATTTCATTTAAATGGTAAAATCAGTTTTTATAAGTACCACTTAGTGATTTCACTATTCATCAAAAATTGATGTTTTTCAGAAAATTACCAAAAATTAACCCTAAGCTATATTTGATATTCCAAATTCAAAAATGAAGTCTATTTTGAAAAATTCAAAACATATAAATCACATTAATTAATTTAATAATTAATTCCCACTGTCATGACAAATAGCGTGTTTTTATGAAACAATAAGTATCAAAAGATTGATCCAGTTTAAGTCCAATTTCAAAGTGAAATTTATTCCAATGACCACCATTGGATTAAATGGTAAAAATATATTCTAATTTCACTTCAAAACCAATTCAAAACATAATCTAATCATATTAATAAATTAGATTAAAAATCAGTTTTGATGTAAAATACAGTATTTTTCACTATTCATTAAAAAATGAACATTGTCTGAAAAATACCAAAAATTCACACAAAGTAAATTTTGATGTCCCAATCATAAAGAATAAGTTTATTTTGAAAAAAATAGTTTATAAAATTTTCAAAAGATAGATTCAAAAAATGGTTTGCCATCAAAAGGCAGTAAAACAATCTCTTAAAAATATTAGTGTATTCCATGCTTAAGATTGGATTTATTTTCATTTTAAGCCTCTAAAACACTATATAATTCATTAATAGACATAGATAAAAATATCTATTATTCATTACTTACTTGGGATGTTACAAATTTAGTGAGAAATATTTACCAAGAAAGCTAGATTGAATAATGGTGGGACTTATGAATCATATTCCATAAGTTGATCTCCTTGAATATATATTTAAAATCCTTAAATTCATATCATAAAATGTTTTAATTATATATTTGGTTTTATATTTATAACCCTTCCCATGAACATCATCATCATCCTCAGACCACATTCCATCGAACTTTTTCCTTGAAATATTTTTTAAATAATGTATATATTTACGTTATCACTTTACCAACAAATCCTAAACTATTTTTGGACAATGTGATGCCAAATTTTTTATGTTAATGAATGAATGTCTTTAAATTTATATTTACCACCATACCCTAAATTCATATAGGATACCTAGTGATATGGGTTTTTATTGGATAGAAGAAGCCTTTAAGGAATAGTGAATTTCATTTGTTGTGGAAACGAATGAAACTTTTTGAATTTATCTATACCATCACATATCTTGTACATATTTATGATATTATGTGAAGAGTCAATATAATCTTATACTGGTAAAAGAATTAGTTAATATAATATTAATTTTATCATAATATCATAATATAACTATTTACATTGTTTTATTTATGGTCTAATACCATAACTATTTTGGAGATTTAAGGAAAACACTCATATTCAGATTTAACTAATCTTATATATATTAAATTTGAAATTCTTTAAGTCCAAATATATTACCACTACCCTATTAGACATTATATTATCTTTGGAATATTATTTCAGGAAACAACAAAAACTACTTTGTGTTTTACTAAATAATTTTTTTTTCATTTATTAATAATATCTAACAAATGAACTGTTTTTTTTCATATCTCAGATGGTTTTATATATTTATTTAAAATGAATATTTTTTCATTAAAACACTCCAATACAATGTGGTAATCAAATTAAATAATATTTTAATAAATAGTTGGATAATAAATTTTACATGGATAAATCATTTTTTGGAAATATCTTCTTCTAAAAACATTTTATAGAACATAATAAATCATAAATTAGGTTTATTCAATTTTTCAAATCATTTTGATCATAAAAAATAAAATTTTACACCTATCACCATATAATATATATGTGATGAAGATACACATATTTTTTGAGATTCATTTGAGCATGGAAGACTACTTTACCTTCAAGATTCTGATGTTGAAACTATTTGTATCATTAATTTAATGAGGACTATAAGATCTTTCAATTGTTCATAGGATTTCAAAATATTGTTTATTTAAAACACATGTCAAACATAAACTTGGTCTCACATACAACTGAAAATAAAATAATCTCCTTACATAATATTAATACCTAAAATTGAAATTCAGTGGAGTTTCGGAACACCATCAGGTATTATAGATAATCCGATCATATGGAATCATTACTCATTTATAATAATACCCTTTAGTTTCAAATAATATTAAAAGGATTATTAATAAAATATTATTATACTTTCCAACTTTATCCCCTTTGGTTTTGAAATCTTACCTCATTTTACATTCTATATGGAACCATAACATGGACATAATATATTTAGTTAATATCTTCTCATAAAGTTTATAATATATAGTAAATATTTATTGAATTATTCCATTTTCCTGAAACAATTCCATTAATGAAAATAAAATTAACACATTAACTAGAATAATCCATATAGAAATGATTTAATCTCTATAAGAATATTTAATCTTATTGAATATTATTGACTTACCCAATCATATTTATTAAGTGATACTCGAATTCCTTAGTTCAATAAAAACTTGTGCCTTTGAAACAATAAATGAATCATTACATTCGTCCATATGAATCAAAATTTTATCATTGAACAACATACATTATTTTTTACACGGTAAGGAACACATATAGCATATAGATTATTTTTTCCTTTCCCAATAACTTTTATTAATCTACCAGTCTTAAGAGTTTCTTACATTTTGATTCTCTTTTCATCGATAAATATAATGATTAGTTTGGTTATGATGATGCATTTACCTACAGTAAATATTTTTATAAAATTATTATCATTTATTATATCTTTTCATTAAGATAATTAAATTAAAGTGATCCCACTAAAAATAATGAACCTATAAATTATATCCATTTAGTGAGGCAATATCCATATTTCACTAAGAAATGTATCCACATTAGAATTCATATCACTGCTTAGTTATTTATGTATGGAATCTTCCCAATAATAATAGTTTTGACCCTTGGAATGTTTAGTGGATAACCACTATACCAATATACCACATGGATTCAATCCACACTATTCCTCTGGTATCCTAACCTTTATGGATTCCCAGCTAATGTAACCCAAATCAATCACCAAAAAAGATGATAACGGAAGAAAATACATGGGAAACTATAATGATTTGAATGGTTCCCTACATATATAGGGGGTTTATATAATATTCTATGTCACATTAATGATTCCATAAGAATAGTTCTATTTATGAAGTAAATATTGTTATTTATGTAAGAAAAATACATATTTCCCTACATTAAATTTCCAATAACGCTTATATAAATCCTCTATGTATGTGTATTAGCTTTATAAAACAAATTTTAATAAAGGTAAAAATGTTGTTATCCTTACATATTCCTTATGGATATGGGTATCACAATAGGGTATCATATATGGGTACAACTGTTAAAAAATTCATATGCATAAATGTAATACATAGACTACCCTTACCAAAACCGTCTACATAATGAAATGATATTTATATAGTTGACCTACATAAGGGTAAGTCAAATTTACCATTATGCATCTTACATAAGGGTCTAAATTCCTCATCTAGTATTATTAATGTGATATTTCTCATTTTTTATTAAAAACGAGTTATACAAGAATCTTCTAAATCTTGAAACAATATGTAATTTTTTGAATATTTTTGGATAGTGAATTATTATTTTATGTACCTCTATACTCATCCACGTATATAATTTGATAGGCTTCTTATTCTCATGAATTGTCTTTATGCAATGATTTTGATGATATTTAATAATCACCCTATCAAAATAAAAATTTTCATTAAAACATAATAAAAAATATATTACTTGATGTATATTTTTAAAACATTACTTACATTGAATTAAAAATTGATAAAAAAAATATGTCGTTTGGTTTATAGTTGGGGTATTAATTTATTGAATAAAAAAAATTTACAGTATCAAAAGTTATTTAAATAAGAAAACAATTCTATCTAAAAAGTAATAATTAATGAAAGGAATGAAAATATATTACATTTAATTAAATAATAGTGTTTCACCCCTATATAATTAGTATGAATAAGATTCATTCATATAAAATTTTGGTTTAAAATAGTGCAGCTAGTTTTTTTACTATTATTAAATATTCCTCTTCTTCCTATAAACTTTTTTTGTGTGTAGAAGTGATGAGAGGAATAATGAGTCCATTTGTTTTCACATTATTTTCCCTTAAAATAATAATAATATATATTCTGGAAATTAATCTGAATAATATTTTACTATGATTAAGGTATTTGATAATATATTGTAAAACCAAATTATGAATTTTAACCTCATATATACATTTGAAACCATGATTTGTAGCCATCCATGCTTAAGTATTTCATCAACATTATCAATAATATGATAGTATGAAAAGGTATCTCAGAATATGTTTTCTTCAAAATCAATGGCGTTCATGTCAACATATTTGAATATTGTATCAGCATAAACATGTAATATTAGTACATTCAAATTTTGGTATTCTGGTGTAAAGTTACTTTCTAAATTTATTTATGATTGATTTATCGAACCATTATATTGTTTTGATTTTAACATCTTTTTAATCTTCTGTTTCTCTTTCTATAATATGATTACTTGATTCGTAACCTTTTTCATTAATTATTATTGGTTTTCCATTTTGAATATTTTATAATGGAATACCTCTTTGTCAACATGTATATTTACAAGATCAAATGACTATACTATGAATTTTACAACAAAAAATTTGACTATGTGAACATATATATCATCAAGGTGAATAGGAATCTATGTGATCGTCTTGTGAGATTTTTGAATACACACTCTCAGATGACCATTATGATGTTATTTGTTGTGTATAATATATTCATGGATATTGTACATTTTACCCCTCACAACAATGTGATGGTGGGTTTTGATAGATATTAAACACAGTCGTAATCACCACATAGAATATTAGTAAATGAAATGTATTAGTTCCATCTCGATTCAAATTTCACAAAGATAATTTTTGAAAAAGTGAATATCTTTGGTAAGTAACACCATTGCGGGTAGTGGTCCACCTAAAATATGTGAGGGAATATTCACATAGTCATTTTTTGTTGTTTTTTCTTCTCTTTGATTCATTCCTTTAACATTATCTAACATATCTGATTGGAAAATATGTTTTTCTTATAGATAATTTATTTGTTTCTTCATATCCTCCATTTTATAACCATTACCTTCTTGTGCATTTGTTTCCTAAAAATATGATTGGGGTGACACACCAAACCTCACACATCTGATTAGATAATTCCACCACAACTTCCATGAAAACACCAATATTGAAAACTCAAGGCCATGGGTGGAATAGTTATGATCATGGGGATGTGATAGTCACAACCCCAAAAAAACTAATCACTACAGAATAAGAAAATAATCAACTGTAATATGAAAATCATCAAAAAACCTCAAACTAAACTCCTTCTGTTGAGAAGAAAAGTATTGCGGCACCTGCCAAATTATCCTTTACGTACTCAAAATTTTTTTGACGCTAGTTAGTCAACTAGAATACTTTTTATTTCCTTGTAAAATCTATCACAGGAGTAAAAAACTAAGATAAATTGAATATGAACCTCTTGTAATAGCCTATAAGACCAAGGAAACTCTGTAAATCAGACACTATCTTAGGGGTTTTCGAAGCCACAACTGCCACTATCTTCAAAGAATCTAGGACTAATCCATGTTGGGGAACAACATGCACTGTGAAACAGACATCACGATCCCAAAACTAACATGTTGAAAACAACCCAAAGATATTTTCATGACAATGAACTCTCAATACAACATTCACATGCACTTCATTCTCCTCCTCATAAATGAAGTACACAAGGACGTAATTAATGGAACCACTGTGAAATTATCATGGAATCCTATGAACACTTCATTCTATAACCCCATGAACATATATGGAGAATATTTCACATAGAACATCATCACTGAAAAACCATAATTACACTGAAAAAAACAAAAATAGTCTTTGGAATATCGATATCCTTCATCAACATATGATAATATGCAGAATGTAAATTGATTTTCAAGGACCACCATTATCCCTTTAGTTGATCGAATAAATCATTAATCCATTGAGGAGGTTTGCGTTCTTCACTATTACTAGGTTTATGTGACGATAATTGATACAAAGCAACAAACTCTCAACAAAATACATTATTAATAAAATTAGTGCACCCCATGTTGACATACTCGGCTGAAAAAACATGTCTTTAATAATTTATTGAGCTATAATTGCATATATTGTATCTTAGAAGGTACTATATCATATGAATACATTGATATTGGAGACACGCCTTACTTTAGCTCATCCCCAAACATGGTCTCCCATCAAATGGATAATATTACAACCTACTTGGAAAGGAAATCAAGATACTCTTCCACAACCCCAGGAAATTCTGACTACTGAACCTCTAATGATTTCAATATCAACTCATATGTCAAGGAAGAATATAATGGATCATATATTTGACCTATATAAGGGTATTAAATTCCAACAAACACTTCTATATCTCTACCATCATTATAAAACAAAACCTTCCTTTAGGATAAATTCCTTTACATCATTCACTGAATAAAACCAATCCATGTTAGGGATGATTTCATATGGATATATCCATGAAAATATGAAATCTCCCCAATAGTGTTACTTCCCCACCACTAGATCACTGTCTCTATGTACTTCATACAAGTCAGCACAACCTTCAACTAGTGAAGTCAATGGTAAGGGAACTGCAAGCCGCTCATCCTCAATTTTTATAGAATGTATGTGGGTATGTGATATAAAAGAGTTAATTTATCCTGAATAAAAAAAATTATTAAATCATGTAGAAAATAAGAAATTGGATCCTCAAAATGAAATCTGAATCTATTTTAACTGAAAAGGCTAAAGTAAGAAGCTGAGAATGACCTGCTCCATGGAATATATGAACATGATGACGACAAACTCCATGGATGTTCTCTACTCCCAAAGGATAAGAATAATCTTGTGGTTGTCCAATACTCATCCCATTTCCTCTCTACTAGTCCCTAATTGGGGTACCCCACTATTTCTACCTCAGTTGAAAGTATCTCAATGGAGAAACCTATTGTGGAAGACCCGATACATGTTGAATTATTTGAATGTTAAGGAAAAATATCCATTTATGAACTCAACATCCATAAGAAAAACATGTGTATGATACCTTTGTATAATTTTGAGATCCATCACCCTCATAGAAATGAGATGATGAAGGATGAGACCAACCCCAAGCTAAACGAAAGCTCTCATTTTAGGAAAAAGGGAACCCTATATCATATATATGATTCATAAGCAGTCATGATGAATCCCCACTAACGAATATTATATTCTTTCTAAAATTATTTAAAAATAAAATTCTCAATCAAGCACCTCAGGATACATCATCAGAATAAATTGGCTGACCTAGAACTATATCTTAGGATGAAAAGCCTCTCCTAATTACATCTCTCTGGATTCCTCATCTGGAAATAAGTTTGAATCATATCAAATAAGTGTCTTGAAACAGAACCAAAACACTTTTACACTAGAAGTTCCCTATCAAAGGGTAAAAAACTACTAGATACATTCGAGATTTATTGTCAAAGAAATAAACTATTCTTAGAACTTGACTCAGATCTTCTCCCCTGAGACAATTGACTCCTTAAGATCCACAAGGAACAAGAAACACCACTTTCTTGATGCACCATGTAGTAGCATCACGACCAGTGAATCCTAGTTCTCTTTCTGAGCATGTATCAAACTGAAACCTATAATATCCTTCTCTAACCAGTCTCCAATTATTGATTCTGAAATGTATCCTAGTACTTATTCAAACTATGGTACTAAAACTCATGGATTTTCCTCATCAATGTTTCTTTTGTTGTACTCCAATCAGCGATGATCAGCTATCACATCATGTCGAACATCTCCGACGTGAACTCGATGAGGATGTTGACATGGAGACATGCCTATATGGGAAAAAACTATTATAAATCCTAATCCTAGAATATGAAATATGTAATGACCTGCTTTTTGAGCTGGGTTAAAAAGTGATGAAATTTGAACTTTTCAATTATTGAACTGGTTGAATATAATATCGGGCTTCAGAATAAGATTCCAAAGGGTTGGATCCATCATATTAATGTTTTTAGACATGAGAGAATGCCCGTTAAGATTTATGAGTGTCTTGAATGGTTCCGGGAGTGTCAGTCCTCAAGACGGTTAGTTTTTAAAGAATAGGTGAAGGCGCACGGTTTCCCAAACCGTGCAGCCCAAGCTGTGCGGCCTAAATCAGGGAGGCAGAGGATTCTATATAGCCTTCGCACGGTTTACCCAAACCATACAGCCAGCCTGTGTGGGGTTTCGTGGCTGTCTAATGGGGGATGCACGATTGGCGCATGGTTTTACAAACTGTGCGGCCCAAGCCGTGCGCCGTGCCCTGTTTGGGTTTTTAAAATATTTAAAAGAAATTTTCAATAAAACCTAAACTAATATTCTCTACCCTCTTTCTCATAGAACCTACATGAATCTCTCCCCCTTGGAGCCACCAACCTCTCACGCAAGCCCCCCGGCCACACCTCATTCCTCCTCCGTTCTTGGTGATTCCACCTTCAAATCTCCGCGGTAAGTCTCCTCCCTCCTTCCTCCTCTCCTCTTGGATAATTTTAGGGCTCCTCTTGGCCCTAATTTCATTCGGCCAAAGCCCCTAGGTTTATGGTTTGGTTGTTTTTGGTTTCTTTCTTGTTCTTCTTTTTCCAGGGTTCTGCATAAGGTCCCTTAGAAACTTGTTGGTGAGCGTATGACATCCGCCACCGAAGGTGAGGGAGATTGTGGTGATTTAGATCCGCCAGTTTGTTTCCAAGGTATGGGTTTTACACATTATGTCTTTACGCAGCTCCCAATTTGTTATCTTTAGTTGGTTTATGGTTCATTTTGTGTTTTCATAGTGTGTTGGCAGGTTCGGGTTGGTTCTGCATTTCCAGAGCTTAAGCAGCAACATTATTTAGAAAGCGCCAAGAGTCGGAGTGGATGGATGGATCCACCTTGAGGTAGGGTACCTCTCATTTCCCTTTAATTTAAATCGATTCATTTAAAGAGTTTAATATTTCATTATTTTATTATATTAATTTTGCATGTTTAGTCGATTAAATGAATCTTCATAAACCGTGTGAATTGCATGAATAAGATAAAAGAGGTTGTTTGGTCACTAAACTAACGATTTAATAATAAAACCCCTAGATCAGAGCTGCACTGTCTTCAAGACAAAAGTAGTAAGTAGACATACATTCTTGATTTCTCTATTTGTCTTTTTTCCATGCTCATACATTGACATCATGTTTGGTGCATAGTTTTTCTGGATATGGCCTTCACAAATGTTCCTAAATGGCTTGCCCTTAGTGATCTGACACTTTTTTCTCTAATCACCTAACTAGTTTCAGCATAACATGTAATTTTAATTTCCCTTAAGGTAAGTGTGTTAAATGATATTGATTAGAATAGATTAAATGAGATTGTGGCAACTAAGTGAAATGACTATGGTGCTTGTATTACTAATCGTCCTTCCATGTTTAGGCAACTAGATTGAATGACCCTCATGTGGAACCTTTTCCCAATTTTCAATGATTGAGAAAATTGGATCAAGTGGGTTTGAATAGGGTTTGTGCACAAAATTACAGTTTCTGTTGTAGGGGGGTTGGGTTGTGAGTTTTTATGTGGTTAATTGAAATGCATAAGAGGTATGCCTTATGCATTGTGATATAAAACTGATGATGAATTTGTTGATTATGATTGTGGTATTTCTGTTTGAAATTCATAGGAGGTACTGCCTTATGAATTCTAATGCGACTATGATAATGATTATGAACGATTATGGATGGGAGGCATTAATACCCCATGCCCTCTAATTTGAACGATTATGGATATGAGTCATTCATACCCCCCTTCCATCTACGTTAAATGATTATTGATTGGAGGAATTCATTCCCCATGCCATTTACATGAAATGATTATGGGTGGGAGGCATTCATACATCATTCCGTCTACTTTGAATGATTACGGATGGGAGGCAGGTATACCCCATGATGGTTGAATGATTTTGATGGAAGGGATACATTCTTACCCCTTTCCAGTATCTCTCATGAATGAGAGGCATTCTTACCTTATTGCTATTGTATACTTGGGATGAGATGCATTCTTACCTCGTGCCCGCAAATCTCGATATGCGTATGGAAGGGAGGAATTCTTACCCCTTTCCAGTATATTCTAGGAATGAGAGGCATTCTTAACTCGTTGAAATTTTATACTAGGGATGAGAGACATTCTTACCTCGTGCCCAAAAATCTCGATACGTGTATTGAAGGGAGGCATTCGTACCCCTTTCTGGTTGGCCTATAGAGACGAGAGGCATTCTTAACTCATGCCCACTAATCTCGATTACTGGGTGGGAGGAATTCTTACCCCACGCCATCTATGATCTAATTACTTTTATATTTATATATATATATATGGTGACATGATCGGGTTACTTTACCAGAAATGAGCCGAAGCTGGTATAGTCATTATGGGTCCATTGGGAACCAGGACGGGTGTCATTTACCAATGTTATTCCACTTACTTATTTTTCCATAACTGCTCACTGTTTAATTGTTATACACTATCTGGATTGGGTTTGACACCAGTGGTGCCGACCTATTGAGATTTATATCTCACACCCTACTCGGGCCTCCATTGCACTGGGGTTCCCGAGTAGACCTTCTTGATTGCAGGACCTATGTTTTATGTTGTGCTATTTGTACCTGAGGAGTTAGGAGAAAAGGACAAAGCAGGAGCTTGGGATGCTTAGGAGATCGCCTGTCGGGCCTTTCTGTCTTTTCTTTATTCGTTTACATTGTATTGTAAGCATGTTGTATTGTGTTCCTATTTTCACATTGTATCATTCATCGTCCCTGTAACGGGTAAACTGGATCTGGCCACGTTTTATAAAAATGATCACTATTTTTCTTCCGCTACTATTTGTTCATTGTTTTTCTATTACTGCTTCCTCTATTTAATATTATTTACTCTTAGATACTATTGTTCAACTCTGATAAGAGGGTATAGTCTCCCCACTATCACCTCCAAAGACCCTCGCTGGTAGTCGGGAGCCTCTGGCGTACGGGGAGATGCACTTGAGGCCATGTGGTGACCAGTCCGACCACCGGTTTGGTGGTGAGCTGGGCCGAGACATTACAAAGTGGTATTAGAGGAGTTTTTTTCTAGTTTTCTTTACTATTTGACGACATAGAAAGGGATTGGAATAAACTGGAATTTGGTAATAAGTTGTATCTGGGATTGGCCACCCCATGAAAAGGGAAAATCCAAATTTCCTTTAATGGAATTGTTGTTTAAATGATTTTGATCATTACGGTTGATTTGATTTCACCGTTGGGTGACACACATGATTTATGTTGATATTGTTGATGAAATTTGGGATCTGTTCCTATCGCAACCTGAGGATATGAGGGTATGCCATCTCATGCATCATATATGCACCTAGTAAGAAATTTCATACAATGAATGATGTCATGGCATCTAGGATTCATTAGTTGACACCTGCTGTTGTGATAGGTGTCGTGGTAGTTATTCCCTGATTCTGTGATATAGCATGATCTGTGTTTCTGCTTTCGATAACATGCTAGGTTCAGTTGATATGGAATTTATTTCTTTGACCAAATTAAATGATTTCAATTTCGACGGGAGCCAATTTTCAGTTGTATGGTGTATGGGCGCCTTATAACTAGGAAAGGTTAACCTGTGTAATCAGATTTCCAAAAAAGGGCTGCTAAATTTTTAATTGTAAAATAGAATTGGTTTTGATTAAAGAGGGACAAATGTCAAACTGTATGGTGTATGGGCGCTTTTCAAATTGGTAGGTGTCCAAACGTATGATTGGATTGTTGTATTTGAGCATGTTAATTTCTGAAATGTGATCTATTTTGTTTAATGAGATCCAATTTTCAATTTATGGAGTGTATGGGTGCTTCATGGGTTGGGAAACGGAAACCCATAAGGAATGTAACGGCATGAAGATTTGTGTGATGTTTATATGTGAAGAAGCTGTTTGATATTGATATGAAATTTTTGTCTTGTGGGGACCCTAGTAGGTCGCCTAGTGGATAAAAGAAATTTGGCTGAATCTTACCTGTTATGCTTTGAGCTATTTGATAAAAAAAATCAAGTGCCTAGTGAAGTTTTGTTTATAAAAGCGTACTTGATGTGTTGAATTTAATCTTTTAAAGTGATTTAATGATAAATATGAATAAATAAAAAGGTCTTGGAAAAAGGAACCTATAGTGGTGTCCACTTTTGAAACCTCATGTGAGGGTAATCTATGACTTTCTTGCGAGTTCCTTGAGACGGAACCGTATGTGTTTTCCATGGGCGTTTGATTTCTTTAGTAATGACTTAAATGTTAGGCCTTTAAGCCCGATGGATTTTGTTTGGCGTGACCAAATGAGTGTTTTGACGCTTGTTCTTCGGGAGGGGCTAGCCCGTGGTAGGTAGCGCCCTTAGATATTTTATGTCTTACTAGTCTAGTGAGTCTTCTGACATTTGGTATAGTTTGGGTGCTATTTCCCCTTGTAGAACTTTTAGTTTTCAATGGATCCCTTGTTCGGAAGGGTGGTCATGTTACTCTTGACCTTGTCGTGGGTTTGAGCATCGAGTAATGCTCTGTAGACATGCCTAGGGCATGGTTGGTTGCTTGTAGGTTTTTTGACTCCTTGAGTAATGTACAATTGGTACGTCATCGTCCATTTGAATGGTCAAAAAAGGTGATACAACTTTCGATGAAATCTCTTATGCTGTTGGGTATAGGATTTGGTCATCTTCGTGGTAGAGTGACCTGAGCATTTGAAAATCAAGTTGTCCAAATGATCGGGGTGATATTCGGAAGACTCAGATGGTTGACAAGCCAGTCTTGTTTATTTGGTTTTCTTTTGTGTTTTGACATCGTGATCAAGTCTTGTAGGAGCGACACAAGTTCATTTAATCATTGGTGTACTAGTTATCTTATGAGAAGCTATTCTTTTCTTCTCTTGGTGATACAGACACTTTTGAGGTGGGATACGTCATGTCGGTTTAGTGAAGTGTGGTTTTATGGGTAGAAGTAACACGTAAAGAAAGACCATTTGGGAATGGTCGGGTTTGTTTGAATGTCGTTGAGGCTTGCAGGTGTTGTTATATGTCGATGCTTTTTCGGCAGCACAACTTTGTTTGGTTCACTTTAGATGCAACCCCCCTTGAAGAACTCCATTTGTCTTGGAGGACATTGGTGGTGTATCTTGATTATTCTTGGAATGCCTTAGGTGGAAAAGGCATTGTGATCAGTTTAGAAATCTTGAGGTGTCGGCAGAAGAAGCCGAGTTTTGTCTTTAAAGTCGACCAGTGGTGGTTCGACCCTTCTTCCTACCAGTAGTCTGGTATGAATGACTGGAATCCATTTTAATTCTCATGGCGTACTATTCTACGTGACGAGTATGTACCCTATCATTACTCTATCCTGGATGCACTAAGAGAGAGTCGGTCTTATGCCGCGCTAATGTTTAAAAGATGTTGAGCTCTTTTGGTTGTTCTGTTTCTGCATTGCACACAGGATGAACAGTTTCTCTCGTGGTTTGATCTTAGAGACATCACCGAGAGTCGGTTATGAGCTTCGATTAACATTCTCATGGTAAGTGTGAGATACCTTGGGTGATGGCATTGTTGTTCAGCTTATAAAGTATCAGCCGTCTAAGCTGGGAATCTTCTTGAATAGTCAGCCGGAGTGGAATGACTCTCATTCACTTGGGTTTTGAGGTTGATTGGAAATCGAACATTTGATCATTTAAAAATCATGCTTGATGCATTTTTGGAACTCTCGTAGCATGCTTTTGAAAGATAATTCCAAAGGTGGTGGAGCAGTGGTTTTAGTTTTGACTGATTAACACTAAAAATATATGGTGGGAAGTACCTTTGATTGGTTTCTTGGTGAGACGAAGATGACTTTGTGCCTCTAGTATGATGGGATCGGGTAAGAGTCGTCGGGGTGTTTCAGTTGGAAAATGAGATTTGTATCGGGTGTTGACGGATTAAGCGATGTGTGCTTAAGTGGATGTTCGTTGGTGTGTGGGACATTTGGAAATGTAATGTGAATGTTTGAACAACACTTCACGACTCTTGTAGGATGAGTGAGGTGTGTGTTGTTCCCGATGGCTTCTCGAGGAAGAGAAGTTCTAAGGTGGGAAGGTTGTAATGACCCGCGTTTTGAGCTGGGTTAAAAAGAGAAGAAATTTGGACTTTTCAATTACTGAACCAGTCGAATTTATGATCGGGATTTGGAATTAGATTCCGAAGGTTTTGATCCTTATTTTTAATGTTTTTGGACATGGGAAAATTCCGGGTAAATTTTCTGAGTCTCTTGAGGGGTTCTAGGAGTGACAGACCCAAATACGGTGGGTTTTTAAAGAACCACTGAAGGCGCACAGTTGGCGCACGGTTTTCCAAACCCTGCAGCCCAAGCTGTGTAGCCTAAATCTGGGAGGAAGAGGAGTCTGCACGGCCTGCGCATGGTTTACCCAAACTGTGCGGCCAGCCCTTGTGGGGTGTCCTGGGTGTCCACTAGGGGACACATGGTTGGTGCACAGTTTTCCAAGCTGTGCGGCCCAAGCTGTGTGTCGTGCCCTGTTTGGGAATTTAAAATATTAAAAATAAATTTTAAATAAAACCTAAACTAATAAACTCTCTCCTCTTCTTCACTGAACCTGCACAAACCCCTCCCCCTTGCAGTCGTCGGCCTCGTACGCAATCCACCTCGACCGCACCTACTTGCTCCACTATTCTTGGTGATTCCACCTTAAAATCTCCACCATCAGTCTCCTGCCTCCTTCATCCTCTCCTCTTGGATGATTTTAGGCCTCCTCCTTTCCCTAATTTCGTTCAGCCAAGCACCCCTAGGTTTAGGGTTTGGTTGTTTTCGGTTTATTTCATGTTCCTCCTGTTCCAGGGTTGTGCGGAAGGTCCCTCAGAACCTTGTTGGTGCGCGTACGACATCCTCTGCCGAAGGAAAGGCAGATTGTGGTGATTTCAATCTGCCATATTGTTTCCAAGGTAAGGTTTTTACCCGTTCATTGTTTACGTAGCTCCCAATTTGTTACCTTTAGTTAGTTTAAGGTTGGTAATATGTTTTTCATAGTGAGTTGGTGGGTTTGTGTTGGTTTCTCATTGTTGGAGCTTAAGAGGCAGCTTTAGTTAGAATGCTCCTAGAGCCGAAGTGGACAGATGGATCCACCTTGAGGTAGGGTCCCTCTCCTTTCCCTTTAATTTAAAGTGAAGCATTTAATGAGTTTAATACTCCATTGTTTTAGTATTTTAATTATGAAAGTTTAGTCGATTAAATTCTTATTTGAAAACCGTATGAATTGCAGGAATTAGATAAAAGAGTTTGTTTGGTCGCTAAACGAGCGCTTTAATAATAAAACTTCTCGATCAGAGGAGCACTATCTTCAAGACAAAATTAGGAAGTAGACTTACATGCTATCCTGCTCTATTTGTCTTGGTTCCATGCCCATACTTTGAAACCATGTTTGGTGCATAGTTTTTCTTGATATGGTCTTCAGAAATGTTCCTAAATGGATTGCCCTTAGTGATCTGACACATGTTTCCCTAAGAACCTACCTATTTTCAGCATAACGTGTAATTGTAATTGCCCTTAAGGTAAGGGGGTTAAATAATTTTGATCAGAATGGATTAAATGAGATGGTGGAAACTAAGTGAAATGAATATGATGCATTTATTACTAATCATCCTTCCAGGTTTAGGCAACTAGATTGAAGGACCATCATGTGGAACCTTTTCCCAATTTTCCATGTTTGGGAAAATAGGATCAAGTGACTTTGAATAGGGTTTGTTCACTAAATGACTGGTCGTGTTGTAGGGGGTTTGGGTTCTGAGTTTTGATGTTGTTAATTGAAATGCATTTGAGGTACTGCATTATGCATTATAATATAAAACTGATGATGAATGTGTAGATTATGATTGTGGTATTTTTGATTGAAATGCATAAGAGGTACTGCCTTATGCATTCCAATGCGACTCTGATAACGATTATGAACGATTATGGATGGGAGGCATTCATACCACATTCCATCTAATTTGAATTATTATGGATGGGAGGCATTCACACTCCATGCAATCTACTTGAAACGATTATGAATGGGAGGAATTCATACCGCATGCCATCTACTTGAAACGATTATGTATGGGAGGAATTCATACCCCATGCCATCTACTTTGAACGATCATGGATGGGAGGCAGTTATACCCCATGACGGTTGAATGAACGTAATGTAAGGGATATATTCTTACCCATTTCCAGTGTATTTTAGGAACGAGAGGCATTATTACCTCATTGACATTGTATATTAGGGATGAGAGGCCTTCTTACCCCGTGCCTGAAAATCTCGATACATGTATGGAAGGGAAGCATTCTTACCCCTTGCTAGTATTTTCTAGGAATGAGAGGCATTCTTATCTCGTTGCCATTGTATGCTACGGATGAGAGGAATTCTTACCTCATGCCTGAAAATCTCGATATGTATATGGAAGGGAGGTATTCTTACCCCTTTCCAGTTGACCTATAGGGACAGGATGCATTCTTACCTCATGCCCACTAATCTCGATTAATGGTTTGGAGGCATTATTAACCCACACCTTCTATGATCTAAATGCATTAATATTTATATATATATATTGACTTGATCGGGTTACTTTACCAACAATGAGCTGAAGCTGGTATAGATGTCAGGTGTCCATTGGGAACCTGGACTGGTGTCATTTACTTATGTAATTCCGCTTATGTATTTTTCCATACATGCTCACTGTTTTATTGTTATACACTGTCTGGATTGGGTTTGACACCGGTGGTGTCGGCCTACTGAGATTTATATCTCACACCCTACTCATGTCGCCATTGCACTGGGGTACCAGAGTAGACCTTCTTTCTTGCTGGACCTAGGTTGTATGCTGTGATGTTTGTACCTAATGAGTTAAGAGAAAAGGACGAAGCGGGAGCTTGGGATGCTCAGGAGATCACACGTCATGCCTTGCTATCTTTTCTTTATTCTTTTACATTGTATTGTAAGCATGATTTGTTGTGTTCCTATTTTTATATTGTATCATTGATCATCCCTGTATCGTGTCAACTGGCTTTGGCCACCTTTTATAAATAAGATCACTATTTGTCTTTTGCTACTGTTTGTTCATTGTTTATCTATTACTGCTTCCTCTATTGAATGTTATTTACTCTGAGATACCCCTGTTCAACTCTGATAAGAGGGTATAGTTTCCCCTCTATCACCCCCTGAGTCCCTCGCTGCTAGTCAGTAGCCTCTGTAGTACAGGAAGATGCGCTTGAGGCCATGTGGCGACCGGTCCAGCCACCGGTTTTATGGTGAGTCGGGCCGGGATGTTACAAAAATATTTATCATTAATTAATTAATTAGTATTTATCTAATTTATGGTTTTAATTTCTCCTAAGGTATACACATTTCAAACCGATGTATAAGGAAGAATGATGCATGATCCTTTTCGAGGTATTTACCCATCAACTAGTATCACATCATTAGGTTTCTCAGTAATAATAAAGTTTTGTTCATCAAATCAAGAACTAAATAACATCTTTTTATTTGGTCTCCCATGTTTAAATTTCTCACTAAACATACAGGAAATTATTGTCCCACCAACCTATGTAACCTCACATTTTTCAAACTCCAAAATCCATCACATAACTCAACTTGAACCTCAGATAACACTCTATCACAACCCCCTCCCCAAAAAGACACCATAATTTGGGTAGAGAGATAATGAATGGTTTAGTCCCACCTATAGTAGTTCCCACAATGGAGACTCGAACTGATGGTATAATAAACATGCATACATGAGGAATTTACTTCTAAGAGAAAATGAAGAATTTATAGATAAGAATAATTCCACAAAAACCTAATCCTAAATATAATTCTATAATAAAATACTAAGAGGAAAAAATGAAATTCATTAAATTAGTAAAACAACTATAATGGAAAATATTAGTACTAAAAAGGTGGAGATGGAAATGATAGTGTTGACCAAACATCTTTTTTAAAAACACAATCTAGTAATATCCATCTTGATCTTCACCCTTCTTTGTCTGACCTAGAAAATAGTTTATATATGCATAGGGTGAGCATAAAAGTATACATAGTAGGATCCTCCCTAAAGCCTCTCATGTAAATGACATAGAGGACATGATAAATCGCAGTGAGAAACATATAAACTACCTTATCCGCTAAATAATTATACCAAGATTCCAACTTCACCATAGGTAACTGTCACCAAGTATAACATACAAGAGAGAATATATTATAATAATGAAACATAATGGGTACCCATCTCCCGCTTCCCCACAGGTTTCCTCTCTACCCATTTGTCCCATATCTTGCGCCATCACACTAAAAATTAAAAGACACCATAGACACTTGGGATAGACATGAAAACATACACCTCATGAATCATACCATAATATCATCCCATAAACACATCCATACTATGTAACCGATTTGTTTCGGGTGACACCATAACCCGTATGATGTGTATCATTCATCAAGTATTGTACATAAAGACATCATAAACTATAAACCGAGTAAGAACTACAATCCATCACAACCTATACACATCAAAACAATAATTATCTTTTTGATACTATATTCAGTAATACATGTTGGTGAAATAACAACAAGACATCAGAACCCTCTACACACCAAGATGGAAAAACTGACCACCATGCATACCAGCTCATGTAACTAACAAGAGAAGAGTACATGTCTACAGGGGATAGTCTCTCCCACTATGATTTTGGAAAAAACCCTCCTATAGTCCAATAGGTTTTAGTCGATCTACCAAATATGGGATGTGTATATCATGAAATCAAGAAATATAACATCTATTATATTTTTTACCAGAACACTATAGGCATAACCTTGTCTTAGAATAAACTGATGTTAATGTTTCATGGACTCACAACATCAATTACTGTGAATATTTATCATATAAGAACATGATAATTTAAAAAGAGATACATTAATAAATTCTTTCATTTTTATAATTTAATTATATGAATTAATCAATTATACATTTATTAACCATTAACATTATTCCTCATTACATTAGATTAATAATTAGAGAAAGTACATTCTATCAATGTGTAATCCAAACTGAGTCCATTATTTCTGAATATTAATATCTTTTCATTATTTAGAATCTATTATTAACCAAATGTGTGAGTTAATCATTTATTTAATCATTATTAGAATTATTACATAATCATGTTACTTTAGGAAAACCATCAAATTCTATCACTAAGAGGACACATGAATCCAAGAACACCCAAATACCTCAAGAAGTGGAGAAACGAATGAAAATAAATAAGAAACCCAACCATCACCGATTAAAAAAATTCATAGGAGAGAATCCTAAAACTCAAAATCACATAAATGTGTCATCATATATTAATCCTATTCCATAATTTTTGATGCAAGCCATTACACCCACATGTATATCCCAATGCATTTTACGGTCAATGGTTTCAACCACTGCAATATAATCTAGGCCTCCCTATCCATATATCTCATCAACTATCCCATGCATAGACATCCCATGATCTTATCACATATAGGCCTCCCCGAACCATATCACAATGAATAGTGAAACTCATATCCATAGAACATCACAAATGAAATGGGAAACAAACAATCAAAGATAACATAACAATATAGGCCCTAAAATAAGGAATACATTATTCACACAAAAATGAGTTCTTAAAGCTCTAAAATCAATGCACTCATTCATCTCAAGAATATTGGTAAATAAAGACCTAGATATTATCGTTATCACACAACCAATTCTTATTCTTTATTTAGTTAACCGATTCAATATACACAATTTCCATCCCTTGGTAACATAAGGCATTAAGCTATATCAAGATATCCAATTATTAATATTCTATCTTGAATTTAAACTAATTTCACCAAACAATGAGAATAATTATTCTCAATTTTAAATTTATTTTATTTATTATAAACACGCATAAACATGTTTTACATTATTTATCAATTCTATTAACATGTGGAAGATGACCTTTAATTATACATGAACATTTTATCATTTTGATTATCATCAAATTATATAAACCATCATATTAGAAACATGAATTTTATATAATTACTCATAATCAAATTAATTATCAATTAATTATATATACTTGTTTTTACCAATTTCAACATGATACTCAAAGCATAAGAACATATTAAAAAGTCCTATAATAGATATCAAAATCTCTAGAAAATTAAGAGGTATCTTGTCATTATTGTATAAGTTGAATCAAATTGAAATTTCTAACAAATTCCTTATTAATTAGGATTAGTCATTATTAGGTTAATAATAATTCCACACAAATGGTTAAAACAATATCAATTTACTATTGCACATAAATAAAACAATAGATGTAATGAATCCACAACCTCAAAAGTAACAATGTTCTCTGTACGACAACATACCAACATTTTGGATACCAATATTCTATCCCACAAGATTCACTATTTATCAAAGGAATCCACGGAATAATGAAATCAAAAAACAACCAAGAAATATCAACTAGAACATTAGAGATCAAGAGTCAATGCATGTTGGGATGAAATAGGCGGAAACAAGACTAATCAACGGAACACTATAGAAAACAATGAATAATGAACATAGGATCACCTGGGGTTGTATATAAATAGATGAAAATAAATCCACATTGAATGAATCCCTACAGGGTTGTAAATTTGGTCCCTAGATGTTTAGAGTCCAAGGGAAGGTATAGGGTTTTGAGAACTCCTAAGCCACTGTAACATTAATAGGCACACCGCACATGACATTTACATGGACTATAATTAAGAAAACAACATATAGATGTTTGGTTTTAGATATAAATGAATAATGAATTTCCTCAAACATTTTACCCCAGAATCATTTAACATTATAAAAAACCCTATGAACTGAACTTATAAAGTAATAAACTCTTAATATTAGACATGAATCGAATTTATACAGAGTGTATTCTCCCAACATCATTTTTTTTCATAGATGAACATTTCCAGACCCGCTCCAAGCCTCCTTCAATCACAATGAACATAGAAAACACACAATGGGTTGGTCTATATAGATATAGTATCTTCTAAAATTCATGACCAATAGGCCCATTTAACCGTATTACACATGACCCAAATAAGAATTATCAGTTTTAAACCCATATGCACATGATCCAATCTATACCGCCAAACATCATGTGAATAATTTAATATAAGAAATTACATATTAAATTCAATAACCCAAAAAACTCAAACGCAAAGCATCATCATACGTAATAGAAATCATTAACAAAATGAAACACTTCTGTAAATAATTAAATCATAACCAAACCCATTTTCATATAACCAAACAAATAAAAACACCATATTATTAACCAGTATGAAAAGAAGATTAATGTCATGAATTCATAATGTTCTTTTTTTTTTAAAAATATCCCCCAACTGAAAAACAATTACTCTTAAAATTGTCCATGAACAATCACATTTGTTTCTAGAAATATAAGGAAACTCATTTCTTTCTAGGAAAAACATTGTAAATCAGTGATACACAAAAATTTCCAGCTTCTAAAGACCTAAATCCTATTTATTCTGAATAAAACTTACCAAATATGAAATAAAACCATAAATTTAATTTACAACCACCTTAAAACTAATTTAAATATGCCCTTAGATAAAAATTTATGTAAATATGAAAATAATAGTGAGTTTAATATCAAAAATGAGACTTTAATCAATAATAATTACTTTTCCTCATCTTGAATATCCAATTTATAATTTAACTCAAGAAACAACCAATATCAACTCTTTATTAAAAACATACATTGCATAATAAGAATCATTTAATAAATAATTTGAGTATTAATTATACAAAGAATTAATAGTTTTCAAAATCACTATACATGAAAATCTTTAAATTAAGATGTCTACATGAAAACTATAAATATACATTAATCAAATAGTTAAAACAATTAAAAAAATTAACCATGAGAATAACTTAAAATTTTAAATTATAATAGGTTGAAAACCCATTAGTTGAAAAAGTATGAAATATAAATTCTCAAAGTAATTCACATACATAAAGAACCCTTTAATGTATACCCAACACCCTTTTCCTTAAAATTTTTAGGATATATTTCATGATTATTAATGTTATTTTTTCAAAAATACCCCTAAATAAAACAATCATCCATAGAAAATAAAACCCATTAAAACTATAAAAAAATAGTTTTTATTTAAAATCATCATAAATAACCTTATAAAATTATTATAATCATTAAATTATTTTTTTATAATTAATGAAATGAAAAAAATACATTCCAATACTAGTTTTATAAACTACATACATTTTTTCCAAAATGCATAGTTTCAATATATAGATGCCTTAAATCCATATTAAATGAATTCAAATCAATTAAAATTATTGAATTTTTTAAATGATATATGTTCCTATATTGTTAAAGATGCATCGAATAAAAGTACACAAAATACCATGAAACTAATAAAAGATGAGAGAACCCATAAAATCACTATAAATTACTAATTAAAATCCATTCGAACAAATTTCATCAAATATAATTAAAAATGATATACAAAAACTATAAAATAAAGTATCAATGTAGAACTAATTTGTCTTCCACTATAGGTAAACAATTAATCACGGTTATACTATTATTAAATGGTATTTAAGTAAAAATTTTCATGTTCAAAATATTATTATAAACCATCAAGTAAATTCAAAAAATATAATGACATTTTGTGAATATCCTAAAAAGGAAATAAAGAAACAACTTTAAGTTATCATATTTAAAACCTTAGGTTTCAAAAATCACATTTATATATACCAATATTACTTATGCTTATGAGATACATAATACTGAAACACTAAAACATAGTTTTTTTAATCTCAAATAAAATAAAAAAAACTAATCATATAATAAAAATTTCACTATAATATGATAAATAAATTATTTGATATCAAATTTTATATTAAATAATTAGTAAAATTTGAAATTTATTTTTAATTCATTATTATTTCATTATGTGTTTTTTAGAATACACTTTCATGTAGAAGTTTAAATATCAAATTTTAAAAACAATTTTTATATGATAATTAATTAAATCTATGAATCCCAATAAATCATTATATTGATTAATTGATAAACCAATCAATCATGATGTATATCGTCAAATAAATAAAAAAATATATCAAAATATATCATTAAATGTGTCAACTAATTATATTATCATTGATATCAATCATGGAAACATTAAATAATAATAATGGGTATCTATTGAATTAAAATAATCATGAATAAGAACTACAACATGTTTAATCGTGAAGAATGTGGATTACCCAATTTCTAGTGATGGGGGAACCACCCTTATTTATAACCCTATCTAATGACTCAGATCAATCAGTGCATCCTGATCCACAATGCCAATGCAACTCACTAAAACAATCCAATATAGATAACCCCAAACACCATAGCTAGCAGAATGTGGATTTTCATATTTCCACATGAATTAATGTAGCGACACTCAGGTTGGTAGTGTTTTGGGCTCACTGCACTAGCGGTAGGACATGTGATACACTCTATTATAATAGAGGTTATTGGCAAGGTTGATGGTGCGTTGTGATTATGGTGGCTTAATGTGATGAGCAGTTGATCATCAGGTAATAAAAAAATTATTCAGTGAGGGAATGATTAAGGAACATGATTAAAAATGGGTAGAAATAATCACATACCCTTTATTTTGAGATTATAAACTCATCCAAGAAGAATAAGGAAGAGCGGTAGAGATGATTCACTTCTATGGTAGAATGAACAACATAAGCTAGGACTTCAATTCTAGGGTTCTAATTGTAAGAAGATGATGGATTTCATCAGTTCTTACAAAAAATGAAGCTTAAGAGTGGTTTTATCTTCGAAAAAATAGATAGTACTCATAAAATAGATCTTTTCTAGTGTTTTTATCATGATAATGATATATCATTAAGAGTTTTAAAATACACAGATAAAACATTTCTTTATTAGTGAAAATTTCCAAAGATGATATGGATTTGTTTTATTGATGCATTTTAGCATAAAACCCTAATTTAAAAAATACAAATAATATAATTATAAAATTCAAAATAATTTAAGTATAAATTAATATTTTAAAAATTAGAAATTTTTATTGGAATATATAATTATAAATAAATAAATTCATTATTTAAATGTATTTATTATTATTATAAAATTATATAAATATCTATTTTTTATAAATATATTTAAAAATATTTGTATATAATTAGAAATATATTTATACAGATATATTTATATTTATATTTATATAATCACATATATTTATATAATTAAATACATTTTTATAATTATATATAAATTTATTAATATAAAAGTATATATATTTATAAATATAATAAATATATTTACTAAAATTTCATAATTAAATATATATATATATATATTATAATTAAAAAAATTAAATGTATATAGTTAAAAAAATGTTCAATCAATTATAAATATTATTTTATGAATATATTTATTGATTTATATATATATATTTGTTAATATGTTTTTAAATATTTTTATATAATTATAAATATTTTTATATCTTTATAACCAAAGAATTCTGAGTGTGAGTTGAAAATCAAAACCACAACAACATAATTTATTAGATGAAAACAAGTACAATAGATAAGAAAAAAGTAAAGGAATGCATGGTATGAAAAATCATAAATTCCCAAAGAATATAAATAAAGTGATCTAATACAACCACTCCATCTAGAATCCTTATTTCTAGGATGTTGACTATAAACATTGGATTTCGACCTCTTATCCATGATTTGTACTTTTTAGGGGGAACCATCTCATAATATGATAATGAGTTAGAGGATTCCCCTAGAATGATGCAACTCACGTATATCCAAGAGTACTCCTAAATATCCCTATCTAGATTATCTTGCAAATTTATAGTTAAATTTTGGCGAAAGCCGCATGAAGCTGCATGTTAATCTTTTTTGTTCATCATTAAGACCCAGAGGATGCCTTTAACCCCCATAATCCTTTGGGGGAGTTTCGAATTTCATTTCACTTGTAGTTTTTTATTTTTTGATTGATACAATCCCAAATGTATCAAAAAGGGATTTCATATGGTAATAAATGTGGAATGGTTTAAACGCCTTCACATTTTCTAAAGCCTTATGTAGAATCCTGGATGGATGAACAACCTATGGATTGAGTGCAGATGAAATTGTATCCCTCATAAACAAATATTAGAGCAGAAAATATTTCATCATTAATAAAATGAGGATTGTAACACCCCGATATTTTAAGGAAAATATTTTTTTAATTTCATTTATGTCTTCTATTATACACTACACCAAGTTTAGCTTGTAATATACGCAACACTGTATTAGATTGTAGTATACACAACAGTATTCTTGGCTCGTGTTACACACAATTTCATGTTCGTTTTGTGGAAATTATTCTATGCAACATTAAGTATAGATTTTGTTTAATGTATCAATGAAATAAGTTTTGATTATGTTATACGCGACTCCAAACGGTGCATTCACTACACGCAGCCCTGATTTGGCTTGCGTCACACGCAATCAAGACCTTCCTCGATAGCGTGTGTAGTACGCAATACCGAGTTTCACTAAACGAGATATTATTATAATATTATTATGAAATATCCGTTATGAATCGTAATACACACTTTTTGAAATTTTATAAATTTTATCTTTCAAAATAGACTTCATTTTTGGATTCTGAATATCGAAATTAGCTTAGGGTTAATTTTTGGTATTTTTTGGAAAACATTCAATTTTGATGAATAGTGAAAATACACTGAGTCATAGATTAAAACCGATTTTTTATTTAAATAATTATTTATTTTATTTAAATTTATTTTAGGTCAAAATTGATACATAATACCTATATAAGTTAAATGTAAATCATTGAGTCATTTTATAATAAATTTCGATATATAAAAATTTTATTGAACTTTTCACCGTCTTTTACCTACCTCCTAGGAGCTTTTTGCAAACCTACATAAAACATAATTTTACCACTTATGGGAGTGGAATTTGAAAAATCCTAGAGACACGATCAATATCAAGGACTAAAATGTGGTTCAATGAGATAAAAATAATTTTGGGTGAATAGTAACTATTTACTTTTATTTACCACGATTAAAAGTTAATAGGGTAATTAAGGGTCAAAATGATATTATTATTACCTTAACACATGTCCTAATTCAATTGGATAAGTTTAATTCGATCAAAAATAACCTTAGGAATAAAATATGACCATTTAGGTCCACTTGGATTAGATTAGTACATTTATTATTCATTTATTTAAAGAAGGGTTAAAATAGTTAAAATCAAAGTTTAATAACAAAATCATTTTTAATATAGGGTTATACATAGGATAAATTCGACTATAAATATTAATTAGATAGATAAAAAGATTTCTTACCTAATGGTATTTTATTTATAATTTTTAGACATTAAATAAGTTAAGTTATTTATGACACAATGGTGATGCAGTAATTACCTAAATAATGAAATATTAAAATAATTGATGTTATAAATATCCAAATAAATGTAATATGAGACTTTTTATGAATTAAATGAATTTTCTAGATTAATATGGCATGTGTTTATTTAATTAATTAACTTTTTTCGAACTAATCATGTTGTTATAATTTTCACAAAAATCCATTACCAAATAGTGTCAAAATTGACATAAAATAGTTTTTAAAACCAATATTATATTATTAATTGTTATTATATTCCTCAAAATATACGTTTCAGCCAATATACTTATATAATGATAGGTGTATCATTAAAGGACCACTTTCGGGTCGCTTGGATGTATATGGTAAGTTTATTAACTATATAATATAAAAATACAAAGTGACATGGTAAATGTCAATCTATTTAACTAAGAGGTAAAACTAAAGTATAAGGTTAATATAATGACTGAAACCTGTCTAAAATCTATATTTTGAGAGTATTTAGACACGTACCCACATTAGATTTTAAATAAATTAATTTGGAGATATTAAAAACTGAATATGACTTTATTATAAAATAATATTTTAAGTTTTTCTAAAGGTGCCCCTCTCCTCCCTTATAAAAAGGGAATCCCTTCCCGCTTCTCTTCACGCCACTTTGAGCATTCAATATCTTCCAACCCCTGACAATTTCTCTTCTCCACTTCTCTATTAATATTCTATATGTACTGGTATTCTTCAAAGACAAATTTTAGTGCCCTAAGAGGAGGTTTCAAAGAGGCCTGTCGAAGAAGAGGTAATATCTGTTACCAATTCTTTCAAATTTATTTCTTCTTCTACTTCCTCTTCTTTAGTTGTTTCCTTATTAAGTAATTAAATCAGTATCACTAATATGCTGGTATGTTATTATAAATATTAAACAACTTTATTTCACCTTCTATCCATCCTACGGATAACTAAATCCCCGCGTGTGCGTACGTACGGAATACCGTCTACACGCTGTGGGGTAATCTATTTTCGATCACCACATTACTTGGATGGGTATAATGGTGTAAATAAATAACTATATATTATTATTGTAATGTGATATTGATTCTAAAATATTATACATACACTTCAGTAAAATTCCACGATCATGGGAATGTTATCATCGCTCGTGCGTACGTACGGACTACAGTCTCAACGATGCGACAAGATTCATTCTCAATGATTAACCATTGATAAATGATTATAGAGTATATATAATAAGTAATAATGAAATATATGACATAATAATGATACTATATTTATTTATATATATATGTATTTCATCTACTTAATTCCATTCAATTCAATAAGGAAACGAAAATAGCGTTCATGCGTACGTACAACCTACCATCTCTATGAATGGTGTATTTCATTCCATTTATCGATATATCATAACTATATGTATATTATGAATATATATTATATATAAATCATGTTTTACATTATGGAATTAAGTAAATAATGATATAAGTAAAAATATCGAGAACAACAAGTCGAAATACGTACAATAAATGAAACGATTTTATCCAAATCGTTGCTTTTACATCAAATTTGCAAAAGAACGGGTAATATAAAGTCATAAGTAAATGATATATGATATCATAAAAATGAATATGATTCTGTAATAAGTCAATGATATTATTTAAATCATTATATAGGAGTTTCAGATACATACGAATCATATCAGACATAAGGTAAGGGATAACTTTTCCAATCTTGTTTTTATCCAAGATTGTTATTCGTAAGTATTTACTGGGGTTATTATTATCATCCACGTCCATGATTCATAAAAATGGTTTCATGTATGTTTAATGTCCTTTTTAACCATTTTTGACTTTTACAACATGGTATGTATGGAATCATTCTTTTTTTACCATATGAGATACTTTTTGACTTTTCCGACAAAAGTACGAGGAGAATGTTATTTTTAACTTATACGGCGTGAACGGAATTTTTACGGTTTCATAACGCCTCATTTTCATGAAGCTTCCAATACAATTTTGCATGATTATTTTCAACAAAACCATTTTCTTTTAAAATTTCATGACATTTTGTGAAAATAAAATGATTTTGGAGAAGAAAGGATATTTTCCTCAAGAATTATTTTCAAGTGTTTTATCCAAAATATTATCTATCTAAAATGACATTATTTAATATGATTATGTTTCAAGTATAATGTCTCCATTATTTAAATGGTTTGATTATTTTTATGATGAAATGATATCCATTTTTTTATATATGGATTATGTTATGATGGCATGATGTTTAAGAATTCCATTCTATTACATGGGTTATGCTATGATGTATGATTTATGATTTTGTGCCACATGAAAGAATGATTTCATTATGAGATGGGTGGGACCTATATATAAATCCAATGCAATGGGTAATGATTTATATCTCATGAGATAGACATGGATGGAACAACATCTTAAACCGGTTCAGTAATACAGGACTGGAATGAGGAGTGAAGTCGATTCCGAAAGGGACTTTTTCCACTAAGATGGTCTTGGAAGCAATGCCTTGCCTACTATAGAAATCAAAACATGTTCTTAATGGTTTCCACAATTACATGATTTATTCCCATGCTATTTTATCATGATTAATGTTTTTTTATGATCTATTCCTTATGTACTTCCATGTATAGTGTCATTGCTAAAGATTTTGATGTTTAAACATTATGTTCATATTTTTAAGTTCAAATGTATATGATTTGTTTTATTTTATCCATGATTAACCTTACTGAGAATTTGAGCTCCCCCTTTATATGTTTTCTTTTCCCCATGATTTAAAGAATTTTTTAGGTAAGAAAAACAAAAGGGGAAGATCATTATGGGAGATGTTGAAGATCTTTCACCATGATTAGAAGATTACGTTCTGAGTTACCAAAGACACTACACTATTACGGTCCTTTGGCATTTTTTTTATGTATTAAGTATTCCACAAAATTAATGTAATGTACATGTACGTCAACCTTTGGGTCTCTACAATTGGAATCAGAGGCAAAGGAGGTAGGAATGAATCGAATCCTTGGGAACGATCACAAGTGATCGTTGGAGGAAGCATGGCTCTCCACCCAAGGGCTTCATGAGGAAATGACTGCCACTAGGGATGGTGGTGTGTCCTTCCCAGGGGGTGTAGCCGCCCATGGAGTGCCCTGATAGGTATCAATTATAGTCCATTGGAAGTAATTCTAGACCGCTACAATTGGTATCAGAGGAAAAGTTTATTTAAACATTGGAAACAACGATGCGAGAACTTTAGTGAGATCCCTATAGATATTTCTATGGTATGTCTAGGGATGTCCCTAAGGTTAAGTATAAGTATAGGTTATAGTCCTAGAAATATGGTAAAAATTATATAATTAACCCTAATTTGTTATATATTGAAGCTATTCCCCCTTTATTTTGTTTTTTTCTCTAGCATGATTTTTCCCTCTCACACAATTCTTTTTGGGTTTTAGAAGATGGATGGAACCCAAAGGAACCGTGTTGATCAATGTAATGGAAAATGAAATGTTTGTCCTCCTGAACAACCAAATGTGATGGGAGATGGAGTGCAAAATTTTATTTCTATACTTCCACAAGCTATGAATCATTCTGGATTTCCAAATGATCAGTGAAGGGAAAAATGTTATATTGAGTCCTTCATGAGGCAACGTCCACCTTCTTTCAAAGGGTCTTCTGATCCAATTGTTTCTGAACAATGGATCAGTACCATTGAAATGATATTTTCCATACTTCTCTGTTCGGAACATGATAATGTAATTCTAGATATTTACCGTTTAGAAGGTGAAGCAGACCAGTGGTATACTCTAATTAAGAATATAAGGGCCCAAGATGAAATTGAATCCATGGAATGGGACGAGTTTAAGAACTGGTTTTTCAGTAAGTACTTCCCTCGTATTCTTTGAAAAAAGATAGAAAATAAATTCATTGAGCTTAAGAAGAAGGATGATAAATTTGTTGGTATATACGAAGAAAATTTTACAAGGCTTGCAAGGTATGCATCTGTCTTTACCATCCAACCTGAAAGTAAAGTTGATCGATTCTTCAGTGGCTTAAAACCAAGTCTTCGAAGGGCATTAGCTATAAGAGACATCAGTAGCTATAAAGAAATTGTGTGTTGTGCTATCAAGGTAGAGCTGGAAGTTGCTGTTACATATCCATCTCATGGATTTTACAAGAAAAAAAAGATTGAGTTCAAGGAGAAATCTCAGAACAGTGGTGAAAAGAAGATAAATGTTTCTTTATGTTCAAAGTGTGGAAAAAAGCATGGTGTAGATTGCCTAAATGGTACTATAAAATGTTTTAAGTGTAGAAAAGAAGGTCATCGAGCAGTTTTTTGTCGATGTAATGGAAAGAAGGTTGATAATGATGTGAATAGGGAAAAGACTACAAAGAATGCCCCACCAACACTTCAGTGTTTCAAGTGCAAGGAAATGGGGCATTATGCTAATAAATTCCCTAATCCACAGGTTAATGATGATCAACGTGAGGATCTTCTTAAGGAAAAGGATAAAGGGAAGTCTCATGTGATCACTATTTGTGATGTTGAGTATGAAAATGATGTTTTGTAATGATTAAGTGTTTATGTAATGCGATTTCAAAATAGAATCGTGGATTCTCATTTATGGTATTGTGGAATTTTAGAATATCTATGTATTGATTTTCAATAATTATATGGTACTGGTAACCATGAAAAAGTTATTGAAATATTTTTGGAAAGAAGATGATATACGCATAATGAATGGATAATGAAAAAATAAAATGAGCCCATGATTGATATAAGGACTGAGTGATATCATGGTTTGAGTATACATAATTTTTGGGATTTTGGTATGTGGAAAGATTTTACTTTTTACGTCATCCATGTTTTCACTAAGGTTTAATGGGTATTCATTTTTCAAGAGAATACATGATTAAGGTATTCACATGTTTGGAATGTGACCAACAAGATATATCGTATGATATATTGGGGATAAATGATGGTATTCACGTGCATGTTATGTGACCTTTCAAGTAATCATTTTCTTTATACTATGAGATTGGACATATGTATTTTGGATAAGCCTAAAGATTGGAATGGATTATTTTGGACACATGTTAGTGTTGTTTAAGGCTATAAATTTTTTCGATATTATTGATGGAATGTCATAATGATTAAATTTTCGAAAAAGGACAACCTGTAAGACGGGTGACAACCCGTTGCGCCGGACAAAGATGCGGGAATCGAACCCACCACTGAAGTGTGACATGCCTTTATCACCTACCATTGGCCTACAGGAAGTCCCTAGTAGTAGAAACTAGTTTTATTTTATTAAGCGGTATGATAGATGAAGTATATGTTCATTTTTGGAATCGTATACGATTAACCTCACCATACATGGACTTTTTTACATTTGATAACTTTTTATAACCTTTTGTTAGAAAGAGATGTAATGACCCATCATTCTATCACATGATCTGCTAACACTTCACAAATAACAAATTAAACTTCATTTCTTTAAGAGATGAATTGGAAATTGTTCACGACACGAACAACAGTGAGATTGTACCAAAATCAAGTAAGTATTTCTTCTAATTCAAAATTTTCAACTTTAGGGAAATGATATTGAAGAACAAAAGTGTTTCCCTTGTGCTCTTATATCTGATGAATCAGATGGTACCTTAGATCATCACAAATTTATGGCTTTTTGATTGATGGGTTTTTCATAGCCATGTTTTCTACCACTCTCCATCAGAACTTGATGGTTCAATTTTTCTTCCATATCCATATTTTCACTTATGTTCTCCTATATGGAAACCCAGTGATGAGTTACTTTGGGTAATCATTACATTTCATACTTTAGTTTTTAAAATTATGTTTTAGTATTCTTTTTTATGATGTCGGTTTCTATGAATATTAAACGATTTATAACCCCGACGAATTTCAAGGGTGAAATTTATTTTAAGGGGGGTAGAATGTAACACCCCGATATTTTATGAAAAATATTCTTTTAATTTCATTGATGTCTTCTATTTTACACTACACCAAGTTTATCTTGTACTATACGCAACACCGTATTAGCTTTCAGTATACACAAAACTATTCTTGGCTCGTGTTACACACAATTTCACGTTCGTTTTGGTGAAATTTTTCTACGCAACATTAAGTATAGATTTTGTTTAATATATAAATGAAATAAGTTTTGATTATGTTATACACAACACCAAATGGTGCTTTTACAACACGCATCCCAGACATGGCTTGCATCACACGCAATCAAGACCTTCCCCGATAGCGTGTGTAGTAGGAAATACCGAGTTTCACTAAACGAGATATTATTATAATATTATTATGAACTAGCCGTTATGAATAGTAATACCCACTTTTTAAAATTATATAAATTTTATCATTCAAAATGGACTTCATTTTTGGATTCGGAATATCGAAATTATCTTAGGTTGAATTTTTGGTATTTTTCTAAAAACATTCAATTTTTGATGAATAGTGAAAAAACACTAAGTCATTGCTTAAAACCAAATTTTTATTTAAATATTTATTTATTTTATTTTATTTTATTTTATGTAAAAATTGATACATAATACCTATATAATTTCAATGTAATTCATCGAAGTCATTTTATAATAATTTTCGATATATAAAAATTTTATTGAACTTTACACCGTCTTTTACCTACCTCCAAGGAGCTTTTTACAAACTTACATACAACTTAATTTTACAGCTTCTGTGAGTGGAATTTCGAAAATCCGAGAGACACAGTTAATATCAAGTACTAAAATGTGGTTCAATGAGATAACAATAATTTTTGGTGAATAGTAACTTTTTACTTTTATTTACCACAATTAAAAGTTAATAGGGTAATTAAGATTAAAAATGATATTATTATTACCCTAACACATGTCATAATTTTATTGGAAAAGTGTAATTGGACCAAAAACAACCTTATAAATAAAATATGACCATTTAGGTCAACTTGTATTAGATTAGGACATTTATTATTAATTTATTTCAAGAAGGGATAAAATAGTTAAAATCAATGTTTATTAAAGAAATACTTTTTAATATAGGGTTATACACAAGGTAAATTAGACTATAAATATTCATTAGAAAGATAAAAATATTTCCTACATAATGGTATTTTATTTATAATTTTTAGACATTATATAATTTATGTTATTTATGACACAACGGTGATGCCGTAATTACCTAAACAATGAAATATTAAAATAATTGATGTTATAAATACCGAAATAAATGTAATATGAGACTTTTAATGAATTACAATAATTTTCCTGGTTAATATGACATGTTAGTATTTAATTAATTAACTTTTTTAGAACTAATAATTCTGTTACGATTTTCACAAAAATCCATTACCAAATAGTGTCAAAATTGACATAAAATAGTTTTTAAAACAAATATTATATTATTAATTGTTATTATATTCCTAAAAATCTAAGGATCGTAAAATATACTTATATCATGATATGAGTATCATTAATGGACCACTTTTGGGTCTCTTGGATGTATATGGTATCTTTACTAACTATATAATATAAAAATACAAAGTGACATGGTAAATGTCAATCTAATTAAGTAAGAGTTAAAAATAAAAGATAAGGTTAATATAATGACCCAAACCTGTCTAAAATATATTAGTTGAGAGGATTTATATCCATCCGTACCTTAGATTCTAAATATATAAATATAGAGCTATTAAAAACCGAATATGACTTTATTATAAAATAATATTTTATGTTTTTCCAAAGGTGCCCCTCTCCTCCCTTATAAAAAGGTCACCCCTTCCCTCTTCTCTTCACACCACTTTGAGCCTTCCCAATTTTCCAAACCCTGCCAATTTCTCTTCTCCACTTCTCTAGTAATATTCTATAGGTCCTGGTATTCTTCAAAGACAAATTTTAGTGCCCTAAGAGGAGGTTTCAAAGAGGCGGGTCGATGAAGAGGTAATATCTGTTACCGATTATTTTAAATTTATTTCTTCTTCTACTTCCTCTTATTTATTTGTTTCATTATGAAGTAATAACATAAGTATCACTCATATAATGGTATTCTATTATAAATATTAAACAACACTATTTCACCTTCTATCCATCCTACGGAAAACGAAATCACTGCGCATGCGTACATACGGAATATCGTCTCCACGCCGTGGTGTAATCTGTTTTCGAGCACCACCTTACTTGGATGGGTGTAATGGTGTAAATAATTAACTATATATGATTATTTTATATTGATATTTATTCTGAAATATTATACATACAATTAAATACAATTCCACGATCATGGGAATGATATCATCACTCGTGCGTACGTGCGGACTACCGTCTCCACGACGCGATAAGATTCATTCTCAATGATTAACCATTCATGAATGATTATAGAGTATATATAATAAGTAATAATGAAATATATGAAATATTAATTATACTGGATTTATATATATATATATATGTATTTCATCTACTTAATTCCATTCAATTCAATAAGGAAACGAAAACAACTTTCATGCGTACGTATGGCCTACCCACTCTATGAATGGTGTATTTCATTCCCTTAATTGATCTATCATATATATATGTATATTATGAATATATATTATATATAAATCATGTTTTACATTCTTTAATTAATTAAATCAGGATATAAGAAATAATATCAAGAAGAATAAGTCGAAATATGTACAATAAATGAAATGATTTTACCCAAATCTTTTCTTCTACATCGAATTTGCAAAAGAACGTGTAATATAAAGTCATAAGTAAATGATATATGATATCATAACAATGAATATGATTTTGTAATAAGTCAATGACATTATTTAAATCATTATATATGAGGTTCAGATACATACGAAGCATATGAGACATAAGTTAAGGGATAACTATTCAAATCTCGTTCATATCCGAGATTGTTATTTGTAAGTATTTACTGGGGTTATTGTTATCATCCATGTCCATGTTTCCTAAAAATGGTTTCATGTATGTTTAAAGTCCTTTTTAACCATTTTTTAATTTTACTACATGGTCTGTAAGGAATCATTCTTTTTTTACCATACGGGGTACTTTTTGACTTTTCCGACAAAAGTACGAGGAAAATGTTATTTTTAACTTATACGGTGTGAACAGATTTTTTACGGTTTCATAATGCCTCATTTTCATGAAGCTTCCTATACAATATTGCATTATTATTTTCAAAAAAACCCTTTTCTTTTTAAAATTTCTTGGAATTTTGTGAAAAGATAATTATTTTGAAGAAGAAATGATATTTTCCTCAAGATTTAATTTCAAGTTTTTTATCAAAAATATTTTCCATCTAAAATGATATTATTTAATATGTTTATGTTTCAAGTATAATGTCTTCATTATTTACATGGTTTGATTCTTCTTATGATGAAATTATATCCATTTTTTTATATATGGATTATGTTATAATTGCCTGATGTTTAAGAATCCCATTCTATTACATGGGTTATGCTAGGATGTATGATTTATGATTTTGTGGCACACGAATGAATGATTTCATTATGAGATGGGTGGGACCAATATCGCCCTCCAATGCAATGGGTAAAGATTTATATCTCATGAGACATGCATGGTTGGAACGATAAGTTAAACTGGTTCTGTAATACAGGACTGGAATGAGGAGTGAACTCGATTCAGAAAGGGACTTTTTCCACTAAGATGGTCTTGGCAGCAATGCCTTGTCTAATATGGAAATCATAACATGTGATTATTGGTTTCAAAAATTACATGTTTTATTCCCATGCTATTTTATCATGATTAATGTTTATTTATGATTGTAGACGCCGGAAAAGTCCGTTGTTCCCAAACGAAGCTCCGGATGCGGAAAGCGAAGTGATATTTGGAGTCAGAGGCACGTTCCGGAGGGCCCGGAGGACTTGCGCGAAATTTCAGAGGCCCGCACGCAAAGTTGAGTCGCGGCGCGCAATCCTTCCGGGATGCGCGCAATGCGCTGGGCCGGCGCGCTATTTTGCGCGCCCGTGGCCTGCGCGGCTTCCTTGCGCTCCGGGTCCTGATTCCGCGCCCGCGAAGGGAATTCCGCGCCCGAGACCAGATTCCGCGCCCGGGGTTGCCTATAAATATAAGGCGACCACCGACGTTTTGAAGGTTGCCAGAATCCGAAGCGTCGCTCGTTCGCGCAATCCAACCCCTTCCGCGTGCAATGCCGATCTTCAGGTAACCTCCTTTCTTTCGCGCAATAGAGCCTTGGGGTTCACCTTCGCGCGCAATCCCCTTGGCTCCTTTCCTTTGAATAATCCTTAACCCGAAGGCCTTTGCGCGCAAAAGAAGCCTCTTGCGCGCAATTGCCCCCGGGTGCGCGCAATCCAACCCGATTGCGCGCACCCCCCATCTTCAAAGTGGCCATTCGTTAGAGAATGAGCCGTTGCCTCCGCGAGCTGTCCGAAGCCCGGTGCGCGCAATCTCAATCATCCGCGCGCAAAGGGCTGGCCCGATTGCGCACCAGCCCGCCATTTTGCGCGTCGACCTGCTGTTTTGCGCGCAAAGCTCCTCTTTTGCGCGCAATCCCCCAGGGTCGCCCTCCTTGACCCCCTGAGGGTACCCGCCTGCGTGGCGCCCGATGATTTTCATCCTGGGTGCCCGCACCGTGCGTTGTCTTCCCGTGCGGCCCTCCAGGCTCGCGCGAAGTGACACGGACCCATCAGCGGCAATCCATCGTCCAGCATGACGTTAAACTGCACATACGTCCAGCATGACGTTAAACTGCACATACGTCCAGCATGACGTTAAACTGCGCATACGTCCAGCATGATGTTAAACTGCACATACGTCCAGCATGACGTTAAACTGCACATACGTCCAGCATGACGTTAAACTGCACATACGTCCAGCATGACGTTAAACTGCACATACGTCCAGCATGACGTTAAACTGCACATACGTCCAGCATGACGTTAAACTGCACATTCGTCCCGCATGACGTTAAACTGCGCATATGTCCAGCATGACGTTAAACTGCACATTCGTCCAGCATGACGTTAAACTGCACATTCGTCCCGCATGACGCTAAACTGCATCCGTCCAACATGACGTTAAACTGTACTACGTCCAAGCTGCACGACGCTAAACTGCCTAGCCCCTATCGTCCGTGCTGTAAGACGTTAAACTACCAAGCACCTTCGTCCTCAACACACGACGTTAAACTGTACTTCGTCCGGCAAGACGTTAAACCGTCCGCTTCGTCCTCAACACACGACGTTAAACTGTACTTCGTCCGGCAAGACGTTAAACCGTCCGCTTCGTCCTCAACACACGACGTTAAACTGTACTTCATCTGGCAAGACGTTAAACCGTCCGCAATACCCGATCTCGTGCCTCGCACGCAGGGTCCCCCCCGGTTTGGATGTGGCCCCCACCCGCTCGTCTCTGCAGGGATGTCGGGATTGCCCCTCTTTAGGGACGATTTAATGGGAGCGGCTTTTCCCCACGGGGGTAGGGTATTACAAACCCCTAGTTTCTTGTGGGGGGCTGCACATGTGTATCTCCATTGCGCTCCCCCACTGCCGAAGCCAGTAGAGGGTGTGACTGGGATCGAGGTGTCTCCTACTTTCGGTCCAAGTCCCTTCCAACTGAGTTTTGCCGCATCCGGGATGCCTCAAGTGCGTAAGTCCTGACAGAATGAACTACGTGGACTTTGATCCCTGTCTTCTAAACAGGGTACATAGGAAGCCTCACTGAGGTTCAAGCCCACCACCTGGTCGTCCCGGTCGTATTCACGTCGGTTCGTCCATCAGTGGACCCCTCCAGGGTTCACGCTTGCGTCGATTCACCTATGAATCCGCCCCTGTGGGAGACTGCCCGTGTGTATCTCCATTGTGCCTCCCCACAGCCCCTTTTTCCATTTCTCCTTTTATCGTCCAGCATGACGTGAAACTGTGATCCACCCGGACGTTCCATCCCCCTCTGTGCGAGGTGGTTCGGTTCAATCCTCCGCCCGGCGGCCTCGACCCCTTCGTGAGTCGGCTTGACGACGCCCAGCATGACGTTAAACTGTATACCTGAACTACGTTGACTTTGATCCGTGCTAACGTGCGGTACGTAGGAAGCCTCTACGGGGTCCAAGCTCTTCACTCCATCATCCATCCTGATCCTTACCCGGGCCGCCACATCCCGGTGGGGTCATGCCACTTCACTCCACTCCATATCACTTGGGAAGCCGCCCATGCGCTGGCGCCAGTGTCGGAGGTTCCCCGCAAGGGGTTCTGTCATCTGATCCACTTTTCGTGTTGATCGGTCTGATGCCATCCCCGTTGGACGTTAAACTCGCGGCATACCCCGTGTTAAACATGGGAAGCTGAGGAAAACCTCAGGTGACACAGTTCCCCGCACCCAGTGCGGGATGCCTCAGGCCATCATGCCTTCGAGAAGCCCTATTAGGGACGGAAGACAGACGTGCAGAGCCGCAGTGTTACGACACGCCCCCAGCACCCAGAGCCACCCGGCCTCCTCACCGCAGGCTGCTGCCCCGACCAGACTCCTAGGAGCGTCCGGGCGGAAGCAGCGTAATTAACCGGTGTCCATGAAGATATGGCACCAGGAACGAGATTCACGAGCATGTCTTAAATCTATGAGGGAGACCCGGATTAGGCGACGAGTTCCGAGGAGACGTCCAAGGAAGGAGGAGCCGACATCCCATCATCCCGGTTTCGATCAAGGAGCAGACGCCTCTGAATAAGGGACGGATGCCGCCCGCCATTGGAAAGCGGGACTGCGGGACCACAAGCCGCGCGCCCATCCCCTCAGGTTGACGGGTGCACGCGCGAACGCGTTCTGGCGGAACAGCGTAACCCGACGCACATCCGCACCGAAACAATGATCTATGCCTTATGTGCTGCCATGTTTTATGTCATTGCTCACAATTTTGATGTTTAAACATTATGTTCATATTTTTAAGTTCAAATGTATATGATTTGTTTTATTTTATCCATGCTTAACCTTACTAATAATTTGAGCTCACTATTTATATGTTTTATTTTCCCCAGGATTTAAAGGAAGTTTTTAGGTAAGAAAACCAAAAGGGGAAGATCTTTATTGGAGATTTTGAAGATCGTTCACCATTATTAGAAGATTACGTTTCGAGTTTCCAAAGAAACTAAAATATTACGGTCATTTGGCGTTTGTTTTTGTTATGTATTATGTATTCCGCAAAAGTAATGTAATGTCCATGTACGTCAACCTTTGGGTCTCTACAGTTGGTATCAGAGTCAAAGGAGCTACGAATGAATCCAATCCTTGGGAACTCTCACATGTTAGTGTTGGAAGAAGCATGTCTCTCCGCCCAAGGGCTTCATGAGGAAATGACTTCCACTGGGGATGGTGGTGTGTCCCACCCAGGGGGTATAGCCGCCCATATATTACCTTGATGGGTATCAGTTATAGTCCACTGGAAGTATTTCCAGACCGCTACAGTTGGTATCAGAGGAAAGTTTTAGTCAATCATTGGAAACTAGGATGCGAGAAATTTAGTGAGATCCCTATAGATATTTCTATGGTATGTCTAGGGATGTCCCTAAGGTTAAGTATAAGTATAGTTTATAGTCCTAGAATTATGGTAACAATCATATAATTAACCCTAAATTGTTATATATTGAAGCTACTCCCCCTTTATTTTGTTTTTTTCCCAATCAATATTTTTTTTCTCTCACACAATTCTTTTTGGGTTTTAGACGATGGTTGGAACCTGAAGGAACTGTGTTGATCAATGTAATGGACAATGCAATTTTTGTCCTCCTGAACAACCAAATGTGATTGGAGGTGGAGTGAAATATCTTATTATTATGCTTCCACAAGATATGAATCATTCTAGATTTCCAAATGATCAGAGAAGGGAAAAATATTATGTTGAGTCCTTCATGAGGCAACATTCACCTTCTTTCAATGGGTCTTCTGATCACCTTGTTGCTGAACAATGGATCAGTACCATTGAAATGATATTTTCCATAATTCATTGTTTGGAACATGATATAGTAATTCTAGCTGTTTATCATTTAGAAGATGAAGCAGACCAGTGGTGGACTCTAATTAAGAATACAAGGGCCCAATATGAAATTGAATCCATGGAATTGGACGAGTTCAAGAGCTTGTTTTTCAGTATGTACTACCCTCATATTCTTCGAACAAAGATGGATAATGAATTCTTTGTGCTTAAGCAGAAGGATGATAAATCTGTTGGTATATACGAAGCGAATTTTACAATGCTTGCAAGGTATGCATCTGGCTTTACCATCCAACATGAAAGTAAAGTTGATCGATTCTTCAATGGCTTAAAACCAAGTCTTCGAAGGGAATTAGCTATAAGAGAATTCAGTATCTATGAAGAAATTGTGTGTTTTGCTATCAAGGTAGAACATGAATTTGGTGTTACATATCCATCTCATGGTTTTGACAAGAAACAAAATATGGAGTTCAAAGAGAAATCTCAGAACAATGGTGAAAAGAAGATGAATTTTTCTTTATGTTCAATGTGTGGAAGGAAGCATGGTGGAGATTTCCTAAAAGGTACTAGAAAATATTTTAAGTGAGGAAAAGAAGGTCATCGAGTTGTTTATTGTCAAAGTAATGGGAAAAAGGTTTCTAATGATGTGAATCGAGAAAAGACTACAGAGAATGCTCCACCAACACATCAATTTTTCAAGTGTAAGGAACTGGGGCATTATGCTAATAAATTCCCTAATCCACAGGTTAATGATGATCAACATGAGCAACCTCTTATGGAAAAGGATAAAGGGAAGTGTCATGCGATCACTATTTGTGATGTTGAGTATGAAAATTATGTTTTGTAATGATTAAGTGTTTACGTAATGGGATTTCAAAATAGTATCATGGAATCTCATTTATGGTATTGTGGAATTTTAGAATATCTATGTATTGGTTTTCAATAATTATATTGTACTGGTAACCATAAAAAAGTAATTGAAATATTTTTGGAAAGAAGATGATATGCGCATAATGAATGGATAATGAAAAAAAATGAAATGAGCTCATGATTGATATAAGGACTAAGTGATATCATGGTTTGAGTATAAAGAATTTTTTGGATTTTGGTATGTGGAAGAAATTAAATTTTGACAGCATTCATGTTTTCAATAAGGTTCAATGGTTATTCATTTTAAAGAGAATACATGATGAAGGTATTCACATTTTTGGAATGTGACCAACAAGATATATCGTATGATATATGGGGGATAAATGATGGTATTCATGTGCATATTATGTGACCTTTAAAGTAATCGTTTCCTTTATACTATGAGATTGGACATATGTATTTTGGATAAGCCTAAAGATTGGGATGGATTATGTTGGACACAATTTAGTATTGTTTAAGGATAAAACTTTTTTTTTGATATTATTGATGGAATGTCATAATGATGTAATTTTAGAAAAAGGAAAACCTGCAGGATAGGGGACAACCCGTCGCGTCGGAAAAAGATGCCGGAATCGAACCCACAACTGAAGTGCGACATGCCTTTATCTCCTACCACTGGCCTACAGGAATCCCTTGGTAGTAGAAAATAGTTTTATTTTATTAAAAGTTATGATAGATGAAGTATAAATTCATTTTTGGAATCATATACGATTAACCTCACCATAGATGGAATTTTGTATATTTGATAACTTTTGATAACCTTTTGTTTGAAAAAGATGGAATGACCCATCATTCTATCACATGAACTGCTAACACTTCATTAATAATAAATTAAACTTCATTTCTTTAAGAGATTAAGTGGAAATTTTTCAAGGCACGAACAACAGTGAGGTTGTACCAAAATCAAGTAAGTATTTATTATAATTCAAAATTTTAAACTTTAGGGAAATGATATTGAAAACCAAAAATGTTCTCCTTGTGCTCTTATATCTGATGAATCAGATGGTACCTTAGATCATCATAAATTTATGGCTTTGTGATTGATGGATTTCTAATAGCCATGTTCTCTACAACTCTCCATCAGAACTTGATGGTTCAATTTTTCTTCCATATTCATATTTTCACATATGTTCTCCTATATGGAAACCCAATGATGAGTTACTTTGGGTAATCGTTGCGTTTCCTACATTAGTTTTTAAAATTTTGTTTTAGTATTACTTTTTACGATGTGGGATTCTATGAATAGTAAATGATGTATAACCCCAACGAATTTCGAGGGAGAAATTCATTTTAAGTGGGGTAGAATGTAACACCCTGAGATATTATGAAAAATGTTCTTTTAATTTCATTGATGTATTCTATTATACACTACACCAAGTTTAGCTTGTACTATACGCAACACCGTATTAGCTTGCATTATACGCAACACTATTCTTGGCTCATGTTACACACAATTTCAAGTTCGTTTTGGGGAAATTATTCTACTCAACATTAAGTATAGATTTTTTTAATATATAAATGATATAAGTTTTGATTATGTTATATGTAACACCAAATGGTGCTTTCACTACACACTGCCCTGACTTAGCTTGCATCACACGCAATCAAGACCTTCCTCGATAGCGTGTGTTGTACGCAATACCAAATTTCACTAAATGAGATATTATTATAATATTATTATGAACTAGCCGTTATGAATAGTAACACCCACTTTTTGAAATTTTATAATTTTTTTCATTCAAAAAGGACTTCATTTTTGGATTTAGAATATCAAAATTAGCTTAGGGTGAATTTTTGGTATTTTTCTGAAAACATTCAATTTTTGAAGAATAGTGAAAAAACACTGAGTCATTGTTTAAAAAAGAATTTTTATTTAAATAATTATTTATTTTATTTAAATTTATTTTAGGTCAAAATTTATACATAATACCTATACAAGTTCAATGTAATAAATTGGAGTTATTTTATAATAATTTTCGATATATAAAAATGTTATTATACTTTTTACCGTCTTTTACCTTCCTCCTAGGAGCTTTTTGAAAACTTACATACAACTTAATTTTACCACTTATGTGAGTGGAATTTAGAAAATCCGAGAGGCACCATTAATATCAAAGACTAAAATGTGGTTCAATGATTTAAAAATAATTTTTGGTGAATAGTAACTTTTTACTTTTATTTACCACGGTTAAAAGTTAATAGGGTAATTAAGGGTAAAAATGATATTATTATTACCCTAACACATGTATTAATTCTATTTTATAAGTGTAATTCTACCAAAAAAAACCTTAGGAATAAAATATGACCATTTAGGTCCACTTGGATTAGATTAGCACATTTATTATTAATTTATTTAAAGAAGGGTTAAAATAGTTAAAATCAAAGTTTAATAACGAAATCATTTTTAATATAGGGTTATACATATGTTAATTAGACTATAAATATTCATTAGAAATATAAAAAGTTTTACAACCTAATGGTATTATATTATTAATTTTTAGACATTAAATAATTTAATTTATTTATGACACAACGGTGATGTAGTAATTACCTAAATAATGAAATATTAAAATAATTGTTGATCTTATAAATACCCAAATAAATGTAATTTGAGACTCTTTATGAATTAAACTAATTTTATAATTTAATATGAAATGTTATTATTGAATTAAATAAGTGTTTGAGAACTAATCATGTTGTTATAAGTTTCAAAAATATCCATTACCAAATAGTGTCAAAATTGATATAAAATAGTTTTTAAAACAAATATTATATTATTAATTTTTATTATATTCCTAAGAATCTATGGTTAGGCCAAGATACATATATAATTATAGGTGTATGATTAATGGACCGCTTTGGGGTCTCTTGGATGTATATGGTAAGTTTATTAACTATATAATATAAAAATACAAAGTGACATGTTAAATGTCAATCTAATTAACTATGAGTTAAAACTAAAATATAAGGTTAATATAATGACCCAAACCTATCTAAAATAATTTGTTTGAGACTATTTAGACCCATACCCACCTTATCTTCGAAATAAATCAATTTGGAGCTATTAAAAACTGAATACTACTTTATTATAAAATAATATTTTATGTTTTTCCAAAGGTGCCCCTCTCCCCCCTTATAAAAAGGGCAACCCTTCCCTCTTATATTCACATCAATTTGAGCCTTCAAGCTTGGCCAAACCCCGAAAATTTATCTTATCCACTTCCCTAGTAATATTATATAGGTCCTGGTCTTCTTCAAAGACAAATTTTAGTGCCCTAATAGGAGGTTTCAAAGAGGCGTGTCGAAGAAGAGGTAATATCTGTTACCGATTATTTCAAATTTATTTCTTCTTCTACATCCTCTTCTTTATTTGTTTCATTATGAAGTAATAACATAAGTATAACTCATATACTGGTATGTTATTATAAATATGAAACAACTCTATTTCACCTTCTATCCATCCTACGGAAAATAAAATCACTGCACGTGCGTACGCACAGAATACCGTCTCCACGCCGTGGTGTAATATGTTTTTGACCACCACCTTACGTGGATGGGTATAATTTTGTAAATAAATAACTCTATATTATTATTTTAAAGTGGTATTGATTCTGATATATTATACACACATTTCAAAACAATTCCACGATCATGGGAATGATTCATCACTCGTGTGTACGTACGGACTGTCGTCTCCACGACGCGATAACATTCATTCTTAATGATTAACCATTAATGAATGATTATAGAGTATATATAATAATTAATAATGAAATATATGACATAATAATGATACTGGATTTATTTATATATATATGTATGTCATCTACTTAATTCTATTCAATTCAATAAGGATACCAAAATGGCGTTCATGCGTATGTATGGCCTACCCTCTCCATGAATGGTGTATTTCATTTCCTTTATCGATCTATCATATATATATGTATATGCTGAATATATATTATATATAAATTATTTTTTACATTCTGGAATTAATTAAATCAGGATATAAGTAATAATATCAAGAACAACAAGTTGAAATACATACAACAAATGAAACGATTTTACCCAAATCACTGCTTCTACATCAAATTTGCAAAAGAATGGGTAATATAAAGTCATAAGTAAATGATATATGATATCATAAAAATGAATATGATTCTCTAATAAGGAAATGAAATTATTTAAATCATTATATAGTAGGTTCAGATACATACGAAGCATATCAGACATAAGGTAAGGGATAACTATTCCAATCTCGTTCTTATCCGAGATTGTTATTCGTAAGTATTTACTGGGGTTATTGTTATTTTACATGTCCATGTTTCCTAAAAATGGTTTCATATATGTTTAAATTCTTTCTTAACCATTTTTTACTTTTACTATATGGTACATAAGGAATCTTTATTTTTTTACCATACGAGGTACTTTTTGAATTTTTCGACAAAAGTACGAGGAAAATGTTATTTTTAACTTATACGGCATGACCAGATTTTTTACGGTTTCATAACGCCTCATATTCATGAAGCTTCCTACACAAGATTGCATGATTATTTTCAATAAAACCCTTTTATTTTGAAATTTCATGACATTTTTTGAAATGAAAATTATTTTGAAGAAGAAAGGATATTTTCCACAAGATTTCATTTCAAGTGTTTTATCAAAAATATTTCTATCTAAAATGACATTATTTCATATGTTTATGTTTCAAGTATAATGTCTCAATTATTTAGATGGTTTGATTATTCTTATGATTAAATGATATACATTTTATTATTTATGGATTATGTTATGATGGTATGATGTTTAAGAATCCCATTCTATTACATGGGTTATGCTATGATATATGATTTATGATTTTGTGGAACACGAATGAATGGTTTCATTATAATATGGGTGGGACCTATATCTCCCTACAATGCATTGGGTAACTATTTATATCTCATGAGATAGTCATGCCTTGAACTGCAAGTTAAACCGGTTCAGTAATACAGGACTGGAATGAGGAGTGAACTCGATTTAGAAAGGAACTTTATCCACTAAGATGGTCTTTGCAGCAATGCCTTGGTTACTATGGAAATCATAACATGTTCTTAAAGGTTTCCACAATTACATGTTTTATTAAAATGCTATTTTAACATGATTAATGTTTCTTTATGTTCTATTCCTTTGTTACTTCCATGTTTTATTTCATTTCTCATTATTTTGATGTTTAAACATTATGTTCATATTTTTAAGTTCAAATATATATGATTTGTTTTATTTTACCCATGCTTACCCATACTGATAATTTGAGCTCACCCTTTACATGTTTTCTTTTCCCTATGATTTAAAGAATGTTTTTAGGTAAGAAAACCAAAAGTGGAAGTTCTTTATGGGAGATGTTGAAGATCTTTCACCATGATTAGAAGATTATGTTTCGAGTTTCCAAAGACAATAAACTATTACAGTCCATTGGTGTTTGTTTTTATTATGTATTAATTATTCCAAAAAAGTAATGTAATGTCCATTTACATCAAGATTTGGGTATCTAAAGTTGTTATCAGAGGAAAAGGAGGTAGGAATGAATCCTGTCCTTGGGAACTCTAACATGTGAGCATTGGATGATGCATGGATCTTCGCCCAAGAGCTTCATGAGGAAATGACTGCCATTGGGGATAGTGGTGTGTCCCGTACAGGGGGTATAGCATCCCATGGAGTTCCCTGAAAGGTATCAATTATAGTCCACTAGATGAATTTTATACCTCTACAAGGATCATTAGGAGAACTAGTAGAGGAAACATTAATGATTCATACATAGGATCATGTGATCTGAGTTTCGTATGAGAAATTAATTGGAAGCCTTCAACATCAAAATAAAAACTAGTTACCTTTGAAGATGATTTATGGAATCCTAATGAAGTAATTCATAATTTCAATGGAATAGTAGGGGAACATGAAGTGTTGGAATTACCATCAATTCTCACTGTATTCTTCATTTTAATTTAAATAGAAGTCACTAACTTCATGGATTTTACTTTACCTTTGAAATTGGAAATGTATTTATCATCCATATATACAAAATACACATTATCTTTTACAATAGTATCATGGTAAAATTGATCATTAGAGAAATCAACATCCCCCAAGTCATATTCTGTAAGAACTGGATGATCTGGGTCCTTCCCCCTACCATGATATCTTACAATTATTTAATACATGATCCATGATACTTGGAACCCAAGTCATCAACACTGGCTTCCAAATAAATTGAAACTATTTAGCCATAAACTTTTTCCACACTATTAGAGGGTTTCCACCTATCTGTAGTCTCACCCAAGTTATTCTGATTCATAGGAATTTTTTATGGTTCTTCAGTAGAGATACTAGTGGAATTTCTCCCTAGAATGAAACTTCCAAAATCAGATTCAACATTATTTGTATATTTTATTCCTTTTTAATGATCTAGGTCATGTCCCCTATTTTGGAAATTACAAAATATGATATCATCTAAATAATTGGACAATGAATTTCCAATAATTCTATAGGATGGACCGAGAATGTACTTCTTCTCATATTGAATACTAAGAGAATCATCATCATCAGGTTATAAAGGATCATCTTCTCTGTTAAGGTGAGTTATAGTTTACCTCAACTAAAACCTTCATGTAGTGACCAATTCTATGATCCCTAGTTTATCTATAAAGTACATGTTACAACATAAAGATTTATAAATTAAATTTCCATTATTCATATAATGTTATATATTATAAAACACATACATTATATAGAGATACTAATAAAAACATTATTTTCCTAAATTAATCATTATATAATTGGTATTTATTGAAATTACTGAACCTATACCAGAAAAATAGTAGCATGAATTTTGAAATAGTAATTTGACCATTAGGAATAGTAAATAAGCTAGTTTAATAATAACATCACTTATGCAATTATTAATAAAACTTAGGTATCTTATAAATGAAAATATAATATATTTATATAATATAATAAGTATATAAATTTTCTAAAAATGACAAATTATGTATTTCTATTTTTATGAAACATCAATTTTTATTTACAATATAATAATTAATATAATTATTTAAATGAAATTATATTTTCATAAATAAATTCATAAATTAATATTCAATATTCTAGTGATTATAATGTAATTTCATAATACCTTTGGTAATTTCTCAAATTTTCATAAAATTAGTCATAACATTAAAATTAGTATTTTCTAAATAAATATTGATTTTGATAGAAAAATAAATTTCTTATATTCGGAAAATTATTTTCATAATATCTAGTAATTTATTGAAATATACATGTCTATAAATGGTTAGGGTGTTTTTTTGGTATTTTTCTAAAATAGTTGATATTTTGTTGAATTGTTGAATACAATAATTTACAGTATTTAACATTTTAAAGAAAAATGCTTGATGTTTTGAGTCATGAACAATAAAAGAACCCATCTTTAGAACTGAAATGCACCAGTTATTGTATTTGGTCACAATAATCAATCCAAATGATAAACTTGAGCTAAAATAATAAACAAATAATTAAAATAATAAAAGAACCCATATCATCCCCCACAAACACCACCCCTCAACACCTATTCTCCTCACACCATCTTATCCTTATAGATTTATAATATTCTTCCCAATTAAAATAAAAATCCTCTTAACCATGTCCAGGTCTTTATGGTCTCACCAATAGAGCTATTCCATGTTACTTAAGGAGGTTCACAAGGAGACCACAATCATGAGGTTAAATCATCCTAACTTATTTTTTAAATTATTTTTTTAATCCTCCCCTCACCTACCTTGTAAAAAGAGATATTATAACTCTAGTTTTATAGATATATTATAATTTTATTCTTTAAAGGGAGTATCCATCAACAGATCTCTTCTCATATCCTTCTATTTTAAAAATGACAACATCATCCGTTAGGTGTCCATTCACTGCCTTTGTGGTCGACAACTGTTCATTTTTTAATATCACCTGTAAGGTAGGTCATAAAATGATTTTAATAGATAAAAAATAATAATATTTGTATTAAATCATTGATGATGTTATGGGACTAGTATATAAGCATAATATAATATAGAATGATTCCATTTCTCGGTTATCTTAAAAACTACAAAAATAAACTAATTATTTCACATTAAGTTTTATCAATTGAATCATCCCTATCTGAAAAAATGACATATGGGGGAATTTAAATTAATTTAAGTTAATTAATAATATATAATTTAATTTCTATATAATTATTAAAATCTTAAAATAATGCTAATAATTATTGACAAATGAACTAACCATGAAACCATGAAACGAACAGTCCCAAAACAAAAATATTAAGCACTATATATCCACAAAATGGCCATAGATAAATGTAGAAAAATTATAATAAATTAAATAAATATAAGATATATTATAAATTAATAAATTAATGGATTTATTTTGATTTTTCAGGACATTAATTATAAGTTTATAACACATTCAGACATAAGGTAAGGGATTCTCTCTGAACATCAATTTTTTCATTGGGTTACACTTTCTCCCTCTTTACCCCAATGTAATTCTTAATTATTATTATGTAATCATCTTAAATTATATGTTTTTGTTCCAAATAACTTTAACTATCTCAATTATTCTACCTTTTATGGTGAAATACATTTTTTATAAGGATGCCTTTTTAATTTCTTATCATATGCATTCTTGATTAAATAGAATTTCCAAATTTGTTACCCATTTTCACATAAACTATACAATATTTTTAATACACCATTATTTATATAAAATCCCTAATTTTACCATAAAAAATTATATTTGTTCATTTATGTTTTTATACAAACAATTTTTCTTTTTTCTATTTAAGAGACTCTATAATACTTTCCTTCAAACCTCACTAAAGTGGCTCATTTATAAAGTTTCTTTACCAAATTTTTAACATTTTTCACTAAAATTGGACATAAATAATCATTCTATATTCCTATGTTATATTATGAATCTTCCATTATAACGTTAAACCATTCTTTCCTTTACACTATAATGATACACCCCCTAGTTATGCCTTATGACATGTTTAGAATACCAAATTCATTCCATGGCAACCCTTACTCTTGATTATTCAAGTGAAACACATATGTATAGACATGTTATAATGGATAAACCAAGATAGTTATTAAATTAATTGGGTAAATTTTATCCTCATGATACGACATGATGTGATATGGAGTAAAACTGATTCCTTTATGAGATATTGTCCACCATGTGATATAGTCTTGTCAGTAATCCTAGAGTCATGTTCATGTCATGTTATATATTTCTTCACTATTATTATTTTTCCATGATTTCTTGATATCTTGTTCTATATGTTATGATTTGATGTATTTATTCATGCTCCCATCATTTTTATGACAACATATTATGTCTTTCAACCCATATTCTATGCCATATTTCTATGCTTATTCCCTTACTCGGATTTTTTCTCATCCCTTTTCTCTTTATATTCCCTAGGTTATCTATGCATATGTATGATATCAACAGAAGATAGAATATCATTATAGATTATTAGTATAAATATGTTTTATTATATTTCCATGTTTTTGGTGACATTGATCTAATAATATAACAACACTATACTTTATAATCCTTGGATGGTATTTGATGGATAATTATGATTAAAATCATGTAATAATATGTGTAAAAGTATAGAGCCTCTATATATTGTATTAGAAAATAGTTTGTTTATTTTTGTATACTAGGACTATAAAACGTGACTAAGAACCCTTGAAATAATTCTATTACCATGGATAAAAATATTAAATCATATAGAATCTCAAGATAGGATATACTTTCCATTTCCATTTTTACACTACTATGTTCAATTACTTTTATTATTTTATTATTATCTATGTTCTCAAGCCCCATAATTCTGTATTTATTTTCTAGTCAGTTGTGGTAAATATGAGATCTATCCCCACTTATTTTCAGATTATAATGAAAAAATGAAAATTCGAGGATAAATTTTCATACGGGTGGAAGAACATAATGACCTGAAACTATTTTTAATTGAATATCTTTTCTAATAATTATGTTATATAGTATAAAAAAAATAAATTTCATAGATAACTGAATGAATACATTATTTTCATAAATTAAATGTGTAATTAGTTGTATTTATAGAAACTAAGGAACCTTTACCAATGGAATAGTAATATGACCATTAGAATAGTAATATGACTATTAGGATTAGTAAATCGACCAAGAGAATAATAACATCACCTATGAAAGTACAAATAAAATTTAGGTCTCTTATGAATAAAAATATAATATATTTATATCATGGAATATGAAAATAATTGTTTTATAAATTTTAAATTATATATTGCTATTTTTGTTAAACATAAATGTTAATTTAAAATTTAATAATTAATATAATGATTTAAAAGAAATGTTTTTTCATTATATAGATTCAAAATTTAATATGTTGTATTCTTATGATTATGTGTTGATTTTATGAGACCATAGTTAATTTTTCAATGTGTCATAACATCAGTTATAATATTGAAATCTATAATTTTTTTAATAAATGATTATTTTAGTTAAATGTTAAATTTATCATATTTAGAAAAAAAAATTCAAAAAATATAGTCCATTTTTTAAATATACACATTGAAAATTAATTATGGTTTACTTTTAAGATTTTTCTAAACGATTTGAAATTTGAGGGAATAGTAAATTACATTAATTTACGATAGTTAACATTTTAATCCAAATACATGAATTTTTGAGTCATAGATAATGTAAAAACCCCGATGTTTAAAATAAAATTAACTAGTTACTATAATTACTCACTATAATCGAAACTACTTATATTTTTGATAAAAAATAACTATAAAAATAGTAAAAAAATAAAAAACACCCCACTCCTCCCCATATAAATATCATTCATCCCCACCTCTTCTCCTCACACATTATACGAATTTTAGATCGTTAATATTATTCCCAATTCCTCTCCCAAATATCATCTCTTTGTCATGTTCATTCTGGTCTCACCAAAACACCAGTTACAAGTTCCATAAGGAGGTTCTCAAGGAGACGACGCTTAAGAGGTAAAATCCTCAATTATTTATCATCTAAATTATTTTCTTTTATTATCATTCCCTAAACCCCTATATAAAGTTATTCTATCACTCTATTATCATAAAAATATAGTTATTTTATTACATTAATAGAATATCCATCATTAAAACTCTTCTCGTCTCCTTCTATTCTAAAAATGAAATCATTGTCCGTGAGGTGTTGATTCATCGCCTTCATGGAGGTCAATTTTTTGCCTTTCATTAGCACCTTCAAGTATGGTAATAAAACCAGTTCTAGTGTTATAATGATTAAAATATTTGAGTTAAATTTTATGAAATTTTCTATTAGTAGTATATAAACATAATATTAAATAAAATGAAATTTGTTTGTGATGGTCATAAAAAATTCCAGATTAATCTATTCATTTTTCGTTAACATTTTATCTAATAAATCAAACTCAATTAAAAACGTAAATGATATATAATAACATTAAATATTTTGGAAGTGAATCAATACAATATAATTTTAATTCTAGATAATTAATCCAATTTAAAAACAACTTCTATAATTACACACAAGCAATCCGACAATGAAACCATAAAACAAGCACTACCCAAATTATTAAATTAAACACTATAAGGAAAACAATTTTTATAAATGAACCTAATAAATTTTTAATAAATTAAAATAATGTATAATTGGATATCAACTAATTAATAAAAGGATTTAATTTTATTATCTATGACATTAAATATATTTTCAGAAAACATTCATACATATGCTATGGGATTATCTATAAACCACCATTTTCTCTTTTGTGATGCACTTTATCTCTCTTTAAAACAATTTAATTATTAAATATTATTATTTAATCATCTTAAATTATGTTTTTATGATCCAGGAATATTTACCTAGCTAAATTATTTTTTTTCATGGTGAAATACATGTTTCATAAGGTCCCCTTGTCAATTCCTTTCGATAAGAAAGCTCCATTAAAGGGAACTTCCAAATTTTTTACCCATTTTAAACACACTCGATAATATGATATAAACCACAAAAAATTTATAAATTCACACATTTTATCAGGAAAATATATATTTTCCTATTTATGGTTGTAAAGAAACAATTATTCTTTTTTCCATTTTAAATACTCTTTAATATTTCATATAAACCATACTAAAGTGGCTCATTTATAAAGTTTCAGTAACATTGGTTTCACATGTTTTAACATAATATGAATATATTTTATAATTATATATGGCTATTTTCCATTATGGATGTATATGTATGACTTAAAAACATTATTTATTTTACACCATTATGATTCACCATTTCGTTATGCCTTATAACATGATTTTGATACCAAATTACATCTATGGTTTCCCTAATTCTTTATTCTTAATTTGGAACACATATTCATGAACACGTTTTGATAGTTGCAACAATATATAGCTTCAATTAATTTGGAAATGTTTAGTCTCATGATAAGTCGTTTTGGGATATGTAGTAATCCCGATTCCTTTATAGGACATTGTGCACCATGTGATATTGTATTGGCAGTTAGCATGGACTCTTGTTGATCTAATTTTACAGATTGAATCCACATTCCTATGTTTCTAGGATTAAATGGTCCAATGTTCTATATTCTATGATTCTATATTTTTATTCATGTTTCATTCCTTTTTATGTCATCATGTTATCCCTTCTAAGAAATTTTTTGTGCCTTATTTTATTTATTTATTCCCTTTTTAAGATTTTATATCATCTATTCTATTTATGTGTTCCCTAGGTTATGCTTTGAAGATGTAAGAGATCAACGAAAGCTAGAATATTAGTATGGATTAATAATATAAATACATTTTATCCTATTTCTATTATTTCAATTTTATGCACCTAAAATTATAAATACACATGACTTTACAATCATTGGTTTATATTTCATAGTTAATTATGCATAATATCATGTAATAATATTTGTAAAAGTTATTTTTCCAATATAGTATAGATCCTTAAGTTTCTATTTAAACTTTTTTAAGGTTCTATTTTTGGATTAGACACTAAATTCGAGCCTGTGGTCTAGTTGGGTTGTTTTTATAAATGATGAGTTATGGAGGATGGGGGTTAGATGAAGAAAAATTATGTGATGTGTAATTGTAATACATTATGTGTATTAAATATATGATGTGTAATTTCCTGGGTAGGCCAATTCATGACATCTAAAGGGTTTTTTCTTGGGGGAATACATTGATCATTACATGATGTGTAAATCATTTACATGTCATGTAAAGGATTAAGTCATGATTTTAATGTAATTGGCAGGGACTCAATTTTTTACTAAAGGGCACCCACCCTCCCTTCTCTTATACAGGTGCTCCCATAGAATCCTATACCATGGATTTGGTTCAGTTTCACAATCCCTACTCTGATTCTTACATTGTTTGTCTTTATGGATGCATGCTGATAGGTTCTACATTTATCTTATTTCGTTATTATTTTATTTCGTTTTGTATGGAGTTATTTTTATGAATGAAAATATAAAATAAATACATTATTTTGAAATATTGTCCCATTTCCCCCCGATTTGTACCAAATTAGGGGTCGAGATAGGATGAGTGTTCCATAACATGTATATTGTAGGTGGTCTATAACATTCACATAATGTATGGTATTTATAATACCCTATATTAATTGTTCCTCTTGATGGGAATTCAATAATTTACCCCAAAATTAAGTTAATGTCTTGTTTATATATTTTGGGACATGATTATGTTTCCCAATAGTACCATTTTATTGTTGGAGTTCAATCACCTAATATCATTCCACCTTTTAGGTGCATTTTTGAATCTCCCATATGATATACTATGGTATTAGTTGTGTTTGAGCTCTCAAATTATTTTGGGATATTTAATCAATATAATGAGAATTTAATTAATGGTAAAACGAGGTTTATGACTCCACTTCTTCTAAGAAAATATGATTTAAATTGTAAAACATTGTATATGGAAATTGTTGAATGGGTTGGATGAACTCATGGATTGTGAATGGATATGAATTGATTAATGAATTATATTATGAATTGATAATAGTGGTGTATTCCTTATATGAGATACATGGATCTTAATTCCATTAGATTCCATGGAAAATTTAACTCCATGGATCCCTATTAATAATGGTAGTCAATGTCGTGAACATTTCTAATCCTCTAATCCATATTCTATTATAAACCATGAAATATATACTCCATAGATCTTTATTTGTAATAATAATGGATTACATGGACCTTTATACTCTTGGGATATTGATTCCATAGGAGGCAAAGAACCTTGGATATGGATTTCATGGACTTGCATTGGACTTGTTCTATGGACATGCTCCTTGTACTCCACCCATGTCATTATAGAGTTTCCATTGAGATAAAACATGAAATCAATTTGGATGCCTTGGTCATTTATACATTGGATCCATCCCTTTATGTATTTACACTCGATTACATTACATTGTCCTTTGTGGATTTTATACACTTCGTTACACAACATGGTCGTTGTGGATTTTTTTAAATTTTATATAGATATCCCTGGTAAGTGTATTGTGTTAAAGATGATAGATTGGAAAATATCACAACTACTTCTTTATGATTTATAGTTAGACCATGCCTAATGGTTCTTCATCATTTACTATAAGGATCCATGTTTGGTTGGACAAGATTTTATCTGCAATTTATAGTATTCTTTTAGTATAGTTTTACTTACGATATACTACACACTAATTCATTGTTTATACACCGACTGGTCATGTTATAGACATGATTGGTGGTTTCCTACTGATTGTTGGCTCACACCCTATTTATAATTAAATTGGGTATCCTGATATACTTCATGGATTAAGGTAGAGGAAAGTGAATGTTCCAACATTATGATTCTTGATGGGTTGTGCATAAGAGTAAGAGATTACATGAACGATCTAGGATCGTGATTCTATATGATGAACGTCCTTTTGGAATATTTTTTTGATTTTGATACATTTATTCACAGGATGAATACTACCCTTTATTTACATCCATTTTTTTATAGAAAAATGACAAGATCATCTTTTTGTACATGAAACTGCTTTTGGATTATTTATTCTTATAGTCTTTTGGTTTTTTATCTTCTATCTGGTGTTCCTTTTTTAACTACTTACTAATAATTGATTATTAAGAGTATTACCATTGTGATATACTATTATGGGAGGTAATAGACTACCCAGTTTCAAAACCAGTGAACTCTCTACTAGTCAACAGCCTCTGGCAGACAAGGAGGTGCATTTGAGGCCATGTGGCCCATCAGATTTGGGCCCCATTCAGTGGCACTTGGATAAGATGTTACAAAGTTTTATCATAAGCCTTTAATTTCTTGTTTTATTTAATATTTTGGTAAAATAAACTAAGGAATAAATTTTTATTAGAAATTAGTAATTAGTTGTACCAAGGAGTATCTATCCTACATACTAGAGAAATCCAAATTTACTAGAACAAGACATGTTTTTCTAGATTTTTCTTATTATAATTAATTTTAATCTATTGTTTGGTGATGCACATGATGTTTCATGTTTATTACTATTATTTATTTTACTTTTTCTCTATGAGATGAGGGTATTCCATATTAGTAATCAGATATGCACCTGCTATAATTCACATGGCATGCATTAGGCACGCCATATAGGATTCATTGCTTGACTGTATGACATAATTATGTCATCCATTAGTGATATACATATTATTAGTTAAATTATTTGGATAGGTATTTGGTAAACATATTTTATATTTAGAGTGACTTCCATGACCAAAACAATTTTTCGTTGCTAAGGCTACAATAGACACCCAATGTTTTCAACTTTTCCATATTGAATCAAATACCTTTGGTCGCACAAACTAGAACATGATATTTTCTCGATTAGGTGGATGAAATACTATGGTTTATGAGGTGTACATGCCATTATGTATGGGAATTTTTGTCACATATGGTATTACCATTTAATTATAATTGTAATATAAATTTGACTTCAAATCAAATTGAGTTTGTGAAATAGAGAACATGCCCTAGACTTGGGTTTAGAATGGTTAGTAGGCATTGTTTCTGGTGTTTTTTTACAGTTTTTTCTATTACCAGGTTCAATATTTAGAATATGGAAGAGGGATGGAGATTTTGTATTGGAAGTATTCAACCTTTCCTGGGCTCCATTATATTGAACTTTAGTTTTCGATATTTGTTGAGATGTGTTGTAATCATTATAGAGACATTTCGCCACCACGACCTCTAGTCGTATGATAAGAGGGTCGATTGGAACATGATTTGGATGTGGTTAGACATGGGCTACTAGTAGATCCTCATGTAGTTCCTAGCACAACACTAGTGGTTGTATCAATAATGGGGTCTGAGGCACAATCCTATAGTGTTTTCTAAATTTCATGCATACCATTTAAGAAGCATTTTATTCAACCTCATCTATGGAAGGGTTGATGTGTGTGTTCTCAAAATATAATAATTAAATGTTTTCAGGGGATGATGGTCTATAATCTACTGGTTAGTGGTTTGAGAAAAGTTTTTCTTTCATTGTGCATATGGAGAAACCGCCTAAGAGGAGATTGAAGATCACAACATATATGATTCTGGGAGTAGCTAAGAACTTGGGGTTGTTTGAACTAGAAGAATATTCATCAATATATAGAATTGACTGAATTTTAATATAGGTTTTAGGATTAATTCATTTCTGAGACCCATAGATTTGAAATGTCCAATGGGTTTATGCATCTAGAGTATGGTGTGATTATCATTATGGAGTATTTTGCATGCTACACTGAGTTTCTTTGTACCGATTTATCATGATAATGATCCATCAAGGGTGATCATCTTATAATAAGTTATCAGATATAATGGTCAATAACATGTAAAAATGTTTCACTTGAATTATAATTTTGAGATAGGGAATCAAGCAGTGATTACTGAATGAATATTGTGGGAATATGGGAGGGGGTAGATAATGGAAGCTTAGACTATTGAACCAGGAATTCAGTTTCAACTAGAAAAAATATTCATTATGAGGAATATCATGAGTGGAATATTGGTCAGAGTATGATTGATGGTAATTATGTCACCTATCATTAGAGTGGGAGATGGGGACATATGAGGAATAAGTGTGATAGGGACCTAGTCAAGTGGTAATACTACAGTGGGATGGGACACATATAGTATTTTTTGGACCTTCCCTCCAATAGTCAATGGAAGGGAGCTGAATTTGAGTCTAAATTATAGAATAGGAATAAAATATTTGTATTAGGTTGGGATATGGATTAGTACCAGTCGTTCAAAATTATTTGTGGGTCTTGGTAAAACATTCCAAACATTAGTAGTATCATGGTAGTAGAGTGGGGCTACATTGAGGAGAGTTTGTTTCCTACATGAGTGGATTAGGTAAAATTTATATTTTTCATCCTACACCTGCGGAGAAGAGTGATTGGAGATATATTATAAGAGGTATGACCTTAATATATTCAACCCTAGTATCATATCTTTTTGATATAGGTGCATCTTGTAGCTTTATATATGTACCTATTGTGGATATCCTTGGGTTTGTTGTTCAGTTTTTATGATGGATTTATGAATCTCGTCACTCCGTTGGGGATCATAACAGTGAGAGTATTCTAGTTCAAGGAGTCCCCACTTAAGGTAACATGGTTTAACTTTATATGGGATATTTTTTCCCTTGAGATTACTTGTTATGATGTCATACTCATGATGGACTAAATAGTGTCTTATCATTAATTTGTTGATTGTTATGCCTGATGTATAACATTAACATCACCAGAGGGTAGGGTTTTTATTCACAAGGGTTTATGGGATATCTAGAGAAGCCAATATGGACCTGATAATTATGGGGTGGGTTGGATGACAACCCATGTGGTTACTCAATGATTGGATGATAAGAGATCTCGTCAAGAGGATTTCCCTCAAGTGGTTGATCATTTCTAGGCTGTTTTAGAGGTGAATTTTTGGGTTTACCTTCTGAGAGAGAGGTAATATTTTCAATCAAGATTTTTTATGGAGCTTCACAAGTATCAAATCCTCCTTATAAGATAATTACTACAGAGTTATATGAGCTCAAGATGCATCGAGATGATTTGGAAGAAAAGGTGTTTATACAACCCTTTACTTCCCTATGGGGATATCCAATCCTGTTGTTTTTTAAAAAGTTGGGTGAAAACCTTTATTTATATGTGGGTTATCAGAAATAGAAACAGTTGATGGTAATGAAGTAATATCCCTTACTGTGGATATGTGAACTCTTTGACTATATCCAAAGATCTCGGGTATTCTCAATGATTAATTTGAGGTCAGTTTATCACTAAGGGAATGTTAAACCTACATACATAGTTGCTATGGTTTCTATGATTATTTGGTTATGTATTTCAATCACATGAATGTTCTAGTATTATTCATGGAACTGATGATTCATGTTTTCCATCCTCATATGTATTCATTTATGGTGGTCCTCATGGATGATATCCTTGTGCATTCTCACAGTATACAATACCATGCCAAACATCTTGGTATTGTTTTTGATACAATGAGATAACATCAGTTATATGATAATCTCACAATGATACACTTCTAGATTGATAAGATTCACTTCCTGGGTCACATTATCTCAGACACTAGAGTATGAGTTTGACTAGAGAAGGTGGTAGTTTAGTATCTTGGGTATATATCATGAAAATATTTAGCATACAATGTTTCTTATGGATATATGGATATTATAGGAATTTCATAAAGGACATATCAATTAAATATAACCTATTAAGGGATAAACAAATATGGGTGTGAATTTTGAATGGATAGATACCGGTAATATAACCTATTTATAACTAAAAGGGAGACTAACATTAGAAGTGGTCCTGATACTTCCAACAGCATCTTGGAGTGAAACTGTGTATTGTGATGAATTAGATATCATTCTATGAGAAGTTCTGGGCAGGAAGAGTGATTTTTGGAATACATGCATCATTAGATGAGGCCATGGGATGTGAATTTCCTGACACATGATTTATAGTTAGCCACTATTTTTCATTCCCAATGTCGTTGGTGAAATTTTCTACTAGGATAGTTTTTTCTTTGTATAAACAGACCACAACAAGTGTCAAGTATATTTTTACACAATATTAATTGAATTTGATGAAATGGAGGTTGGTTAAATACCTACAGTCATTCATCATTGATCTTGTATATATGGCTAGGAAGGTAAATTCAGTTCCCAATTCAATAAGTAAGAGGACTCTAATAAATGAAATTGATGATTCCAATAGTGAGTGGAAATATATGTATTTATTCAATGAGATTCACATGGAGGTGTAGGATGGAAAAGTGTGTGAATTTCTTTCATCCTCAGTAGTGATGCCCAATTTTCTAGATTGATTGAGGATGAGGTGTTTATCAAATTAGTATGGAATAATAAAATGAGTGAGTGTTGTTGGTGAGTACCCCCCCTCTTTGTTGGACAACATATGAGGAAAAATGATTTTGTATTCATGGTCATTTTTTGGATTCCAATAGACATGCATAAGGAGATGATGAGATAGTTACATAACATAGAATGGGATGTAAATCACAACATTTCCAATATGTATATTGATTAACATATTTATTATTTGGTATTGGAAATGAGATGAGTAGTATTAGGTTGCTTCATGAATTGTTCCACCTATCAGCAGGTGAATGAAGAACACCAACGACTAGCTAGGATTTTACATAAATCGCCTATTACAGAGTTCAAATTTTACAATATTGTGAAAGATTTTTGTACTAGGCTATGAATTATTCGTTGAGGTAGTAATGTTATATGGTTTGTGGTGGTCAGGCTCATAATGGTCACTCATCTCCTACCAATTAGGTAAAACTTCTTAGTCGATGAGTTTGGGAGATTTTTTATCTTAGAGATTTTGTAGCTTCATAAGGTTCCTTATACCATTTTATAAAACACGGATCACCAGTTTATATCTCATGTCTGTAGAGATTATATACGATGTTGCGTAAAAATATTCTTATGAGCCCGAAATACCACCCATAGAATTATGTCTAGTCAAAGTGAACTATACAGGTTCTAGAGGAAATTCTTAGAGAATTCATAATTTATTCATGGGGTTCGTGGGAGAGGAATATATACAAGTTTGATTTCTCTGACAACAATATATACTTTAAGACTGTACAAATGAGACATCATGAGTGTTTTTATGTTAGGAAATATAAATCACCTCTATGTTGGCTAGAGGCTGGAGAGGTAGTGCTTCATGGATAGTGTCTCATGAAGAAGATGTCAGAGTAGGTTCAATATATTCATAAATAGAAGTATATTTGATAGTATAGATATAAATTCATCTCTGATCACCATTATAAAATTCTAAATTTCGTGGTTGGGATTTGGTTTTTTACATATCTCATTAAGGCTCGGACCCAGAATGATTATGAGACACGGTTAGATTTAAACATCATATGTAGTGATATTTATTATTCTAGAGAGATTCATTCTAGCAGCCCATCAGTTTAAATTACCATAGAGGTACTAATCCATTCTATATAGCTTCCATTTATCTGAACTACACTATTATGACTCATATATGTCTCATATCATCATATAAATGAAGTATTTTTATAGGAAGATGCATCCTTCAAGTATAATCCTATTAATATTATTGAATGAATCAAAAAGGGTATCTGTTACTGGTCAGTTCCTCTAGTACTGGTATTATGGTAGAATTTCTATTTATAAATTAAGACATGAATGTGCGAGTCTAATTCTCATGATCATCAGATGGAGCTATTATTAGGATATGTTTGACTACCATTGTAAGACCAATTTAAGGAAGAATTTATTTAAGGATCTAAGATTGTGTGGTACCATGTTTTCTATATGGTTCAAATCCTTTTTTTGGATAAAATGTATTCTAGTTTCTCTTTTTTGATTAGACCCTAAAGTTGGTCCTAGTGGCCAAATAGGTTTTTTTAATGTTAGAGGTATGAGGGATGTATATTGGATGTAGGAAAATTACACAATGTGTGTTTGAAATACATGTTGTTTAATGGATGTGGTGGCCTAATTCACATCTCTTAAATTGTTTTTCCTAAGGGACAACCCTGATCATTACAAAACATGTAAGAAATTTATAGATCATTTAAATGACCAAGTAATTTTATTAAAATAAGAGTAAGGGCCAATATTTTTGATTGATGGACATACTTCATCACATATCTTGTATAGGAGATCCCCTAGAAGCTTAACGTAGGTTAGATTCAATTTTGTGAGATAGACATGGATTCTTTCCCCATCGGTCTAATTGGATATATGATGGAATGTTCTAAATTCATTTTATGTCATTCTTCATTAGTCTTGGTATTAAAATAGTTATTTAAGTGAAAGATAATATTCCCAATTTCATGGGTTTTCTTATGTTCTTCTTTTCCCCCAATCTAGACTGAATCTGAGTTTTACACTAGATGAGTGTTCTACCATGTGTATATGGTAGGTGGTATATACCCAGGAAGTCCAGTCAGAAGCACTGCTCTTGACCATTTATTAAAATAAAAGAATAAGTACCGAGAAGACCGGTGGGGTCAGAAAAAAAAGGAATCACCCTCAATCGTCATGAACAAAATTAAAAATCATAGCAAGAAATGGCATTCTCATAATCAGTTCCATCAGCAGTGTCCCATTCATATTGAGAATTACCCAGATTTGAAATCATAATAAGATGAGTATTGCACTTGGTGGACATTCAACTAAACCCCTGCCACATTAGAGGTGTATATATGTATATGCCCTATGATATAACACCCTTTTGGGTGTGTGCGAGCTCACACCTAGTTTTAGGATCCATGTTCAGTTGAATGAGAATTTATGGAATGGATGAAGAAGGGTTGTGCCTCCTATTTATGTGATGAAATATTGTTTATGTTGTTAAATGAATTATAATGAAATTATTAAATGGGTTGGATGAACTCATGGATTTGGTATGGTTATGAAATGATAAATAAATTTATTGACGAATTGATATGGTAGTTTATGCCTTGTAAAATCTCTATATATATTGATTCAATTGGATTCCAGGACCATTTGTACTCTATGGACTTGTATTGATAATGGTAGTGGAATTTGTGGACATTTCTACTCTTCATATCCAAATTCTATTGGATCCCTTGACATTTATACTCTATGGATCCATATTTATTATGGTATTGGATGACTTGCACTACGGAAAAAATGGGTATTTGTGACGGGTTATTTGCGACGGGAATAAATCCCGTCGCAAATAGCCCTGTGAAAAACTTATTTGAGACGGGGGTATTTACCCGTCGCAAATAAGTAGGCTTTTGCGACGGGATTGCTTTCCCCGTCGCAAAAGAACTGGCGCGCGTTGCGCGACAAATTATGGGAAAACTATTTGCGACGGGGGAATATTCCCATCGCAAATAACCGGCGGCGGTAAAAGGTATTTGCGACGGGAATATTCCATCGTCGCAAATATTATGTCGGCAGGTGGTTATTTGCGACGGGACCCGTCGCAAATAACTATTTAACCGTTGACCGTAATAAATGTTGGCTAAGGTATTTGCGACGGGTACCGTCGCAAATAACACTATTTGCGACGGGAATCCCGTCGCAAATAATCTAACCTATAAATACCCCCATCCATTTTTTCAAATCATTCTCAAACTCCATCTTCTTCTTCTCTCAAAGTTGTATTTCTAAAGTTCAGTTTTTCTCTAGTTTAATTTTTTTCTCCGGAGTTGATATTAATGTTTTGAAGAACGATCAGAGCAGATCAATTTTCAAGGTATTTATGTTCATTTTAATTTAATATTTATTTTTAATTTTTTATTAGTTTCAATTATTCTTAATTAGTTGTAATTTAATTATGTTTACATTGTTTTGTTACTTAATAAATTTAAATTATTAGTATTGTTCATAGTTAATGGTAATTAGGAATAATTAGTAATAATTTTTAATAATTAAGAATAAATATTAATAATTAATAATAAATACCAATAATTAGGAATAATAACATTATTACATTATTAGTATATTTTATTATTAATATTAAAATAATATAATTTTTTATATATATACAATTCTCTTTTCATCTGTGTGTTTGCTGTCTTCACATGTATTATTTGTATATGAAGATAGAAAACGCACAGATGAAAGGAGAATTGTATATAAATTAGAAAATTACATTATTTTAATATTAATAATAAAATATACTAATAATGTTATTATTTGTAATTATTGGCAATTCTTCATAATTATTGGTAATTATTCATTTAATTACTAATAATTAGGAACAATTACCAATAATTATCAATAATTAGGAATAATTAGTAATAATTACCAATAATTAGTAATAATTACCAATAATTAGTAATAATTACCAATAATTAGTAATAATTACCAATAAGTAGTAATAATTATCAATAATTAGTAATACTTACCAATAATTTGTAATAATTACCAATAATTAACAATAATTAGTAATAATTAGTAATAATTACTAACAATTACCACTAATTAGTAATAATTACCATTAATTACCAATAATTACCAATAATTACCAATAATTACCAATAATTACCAATAATTACCAATAATTGCCAATAATTAGTAATAATTAGGAATAATTAGGAATAATTAGGAATAATTAGGAATAATTAGGAATAATTAGGAATAATTAGGAATAATTAGTAATAATTAGTAATAATTAGTAATAATTACCAATAATTACCAATAATTAGTAATAATTAGTAATAATTAGGAATAAATAACAATAATTACCAATAATTAGTAATAATTAGTAATAATTAGTAATAATTACCAATAATTATTAATAATTAGTAATAATTAGTAATAATTAGTAAAAATTCGGAATAATTACCAATAATTAGTAATAATTTGTAATAATTAGTATTAATTACCAATAATTAGTAATAATTACCAATAATTAGTAATAATTACCAATAATTAGTAATAATTAGTAATAATTACCAGTAATTAGTAATAATTAACAATACTTACCAATAATTATCAATAATTACCAATGATTAGTAATAATTACCAATAATTGGTAATAATTAATAATAATTACCAATAATTAGTAATAATTGGTAATAATTAATAATAATTACCAATAATTAGTAATAATTATTAATAATTAGTAATAATTAATAATAATTACCAATAATTAGTAATAATTATCAATAATTAGTAATAATTACCAATAATTAGTAATAATTAACAATAATTACCAATAATTAGTAATAATTAGTAATAATTAGTAATAATTAGTAATAATTAGTATTAATTACCAATAATTAGTATTAATTACCAATAATTAGTAATAATTACCAATAATTAGTAATAATTACCAATAATTAGTAATAATTACCAATAATTAGTAATAATTATTAATAATTAGCAATAATTACCAATAATTAGTAATAATTACCAATAATTAACAATAATTACCAAAAATTACCAATAATTAGTAATAATTAGTATTAATTACCAATAATTAGTATTTATTACCAATAATTAGTATTAATTACCAATAATTAGTATTAATTACCAATAATTAGTAATAATTACCAATAATTAGTAATAATTACCAATAATTAGTAATAATTACCAATAATTAGTGATAATTACCAATAATTAGGAATAATTACCAATAATTTGTAATAATTAACAATACTTACCAATAATTACCAATAATTACCAATAATTGGTAATAATTACCAATAATTAGTAATAATTACCAATAATTACCAATAATTGGTAATAATTAATAATAATTACCAATAATTAGTAATAATTAGTAATAATTAGTAATAATTACCAGTAATTAGTAAGAATTAGTAATAATTAGTAATAATTAATAATAATTACCAATAATTAGTAATAATTATCAATAATGAGTAATAATTATTAATAATTACCAATAATTAGTAATAATTAACAATAATTACCAATAATTAGTAATAATTAGTATTAATTACCAATAATTAGTAATAATTAACAATAATAAGGAATAATTACCAATAATTAGTAATAATTAGCAATAATTAGTAATAATTAGTAATAATTAGTAATAATTAGTAATAATTACCAATAATTAGTAATAATTACCAATAATTCGTAATAATTAACAATAATTAGTAATAATTAACAATACTTAGTAATAATTACCAATAATTACCAATAATTACCAATAATTAGTAATAATTACCAATAATTAGTAATAATTACCAATAATTAGTAATAATTACCAATAATTAGTAATAATTAACAATAATTAGTAATAATTAACAATAATTAGTAATAATTACCAATAATTAGTATTAATTACCAATAATTAGTTTTAATTTCCAATAATTAGTAATAATTACCAATAATTAGCAATAATTAGTAATAATTAGTAATAATTACCAATAATTAGTAATAATTAGTAATAATTACCAATAATTAGTAATAATGAGTAATAATTTCCAATAATTAGTAATAATTAACAATACTTACCAATAATTATCCTAGATTGAGTTTTTTTTCTAACAAATTATTCAAGACCAGTAATGCTTTTATATTTTATAGAGAAATATGGAACAACGAGGTCGTCAAAAATCATTATTAGGTGACCGCATATGGATAAATCAACGTAGAAATCAAAACGGTTCTGGTTTAAAAATAGTATATGTTGAGGGTGTGGAGACTTTTTTATCATTTGCGGCATCAAATCTAGAATTTTTTTCAGAAGGTAAAATAAAATGCCCTTGTAGAAAATGTGCATTGAGAACGTTTGACACGTTTGACAAAGTGGGAGAACATCTCCTGCATTTTGGTTTTCAACCAGATTATGTTTTTTGGTTTCAACACGGTGAACGCAGTTCCAGAGCAGGTGATACCAACTTGATTCTGGATCCATCATGGTTTCAAGATTTAGTACATGATGTTGCAGGTTCATCTGTTCAACATATAGAAACTCCGGCTGATATAGCTTCAAATCCTGAGTTGGCACCGTCTGAATTTTATGAGTTGTTGAAGTCTTCTGAGGATGCATTATATCCTGGCTGCAAGATAAGAAAATTAGAAGAAGTTGCATAATTTATGGCTATCAAATCAGATAACGGAATGTCAAACACCTGTTTTGACCAGATATTTTCTTTGCTGAAAACACTGTTACCCGAAGGAAATGTTTTACCTGCAAATTACTATGAGAGTAAGAGGCTGGTTCGAAATTTGGGACTTACTTGTCAGAAGATTCATGCATGTTCAAATGACTGCATTTTATATTCTGGGGAAAATGAGTCGTTGGATAGTTGTCCTACATGTGGGAAACTGATATATAAAGAAGGACAACACGGGAAGTCTGGTTTGATTCCTGTAAAACAGTTGAGATATTTTCCGCTTACATCCAGACTTCAGCGTTTATTCATGTCTAAGAATACAATGACAATGATGTCATGGCATAAAGAGAATATTTCAACTGATAAAAGCTTGAATCATCCAGCCGATGGTGATTCATGGAAACATTTTGATAGAGTGCATCCATCCTTTGCTTTAGAAGCAAGAAATGTTCGACTGGGCCTTTCCACTGATGGTTTCTGTCCGTTTGGATCTTATGGTAGTCAATATTCATGTTGGTCTGTTTTTTTAACTCCGTACAATTTACCTCCATGGATGTTGATGAAGGATCCATATATCTTTTTGACTTTACTAATTCCAGGACATCCGAAGAAAAATATTGATGTTTATTTGAAGCCATTGATTGATGAATTAAATTTATTGTGGAGTACTGGTGTCAGTACATATGATGTTGCAACGAAATAGAATTTCATACTGAGACCAGCATTGATGTGGACAATAAGTGACTTCCCGGCTTATGGGATGTTATCTGGCTAGAGTACACATGGTCAGAAATCATGTCCTTATTGTATGGGAGAGAACAAAGCATTTATGCTCATTCATGGAAAGAAACCTTGTTATTTTGACTGTCATCGCAGATTTCTTCCAGCTGATCACCCTTTTCGCAGAAACAGATCTCATTTCAGAAAAGGAACAGTTGAAAGGGATGGACCTCCAAAAATGATATCAGGTTCGGAGTTAGAATCAGTTGTATTTTCATTACCTCCCATCACTTTTGGTCCCACAATAAACCAACAGAAAATATCTGGTTTTGGGAAAGAACACAATTGGATTAAACGTAACATATTTTGGGATTTTCCAAATTGGTCTGATCTGTTGGTCCGACACATGTTAGATGTCATGAATATTGAGAAGAACTGTTTTGATAATTTGTTTCATACAGTTTTGGATACGCCAGGAAAGAGAAAAGACAATGTAAATGCACGTTTAGATCTTACCCAAATTTATAGGCCTCCAGAATTGGAACTATTTGAGAATGTCAGAACAGAAAGGTTAATGAAACCAAAAGCAACTTATACACTGTCTAAAGAAAACCGTTTATTATTTTGTCAGTGGATTGTAGATTTGAGACTTCCAGATGGTTTTGCTTCCAATTTGGGTAATTGTGTAAAGAATGGTCATATTACTGGATTAAAAAGTCATGATTGTCATGTTATAATAGAGAGACTTCTACCCATTGGATTAAGAGGTCTGTTGAATTCTGTGATTTGGGATTCCATAACAGACATGTCTCATTTTTTTCGGTAAATTTTTGCGGCTACGGTAGATTATGATGCTCTAGGAAAACTTGAAAAAGATGTTGTTGTAATTATATGTAAACTGGAAAAAATATTTCCGCCGCCTTTCTTTGACTCAATGGAACATTTGATGTTACATTTGCCATATGAAGCCAAATGTGGAGGTCTGGTAAAGTTTCAATGGATGTATCCATTTGAAATATGCATGCGAAAATTGAAAAGAAAAGTACGTAACAAATCATCTGTTGAAGGATCTATTGCAGAAGCTTATTTGTAAGAGGAAATATCTTTTTTCTGCTCCCATTATTTTGAATCTGAGTATCCTTCAAAACACAACCGAATGGGACAGAACGAGAGGAATATTGATGAAATCGACAATCAATTGTCTATTTTCAACCAGTCAGAGCTTGGTTTTGGTGGAGTTTATGAATGCTGGCTTTCAGATGATGAACGTCAGAGAGCCCATACGTATGTTCTGCTCAACTGTGAAGAGATGACATCAGTTGTACTGTAAGTGTTTATATCACTTATTCTATCATTTATGTTACAGTAAATAACATTGGTTTTTATAGGTTGTATGATAATCATATCAAGAAAAAAATTCCACAAATTACAGCAGCTGCTCTCGAAGAACGTCGACTGAAAAATTTCTCTCAGTGGTTTCAAAAACTGGTAACATAAATTCGTTATCTTTTAGCAACTCATTCAATGTATAGTTTTCTATATCGATAATTATTTCACAAATTTTCAGGTTTCTCGACATGCTGATAAAATTGACAAACGGCTGTGTGTATTGAGTAACCCACCTTCCAAACTTGTTAAAACTTATAATGCATATGTGGTGAATGGATTTCGATTCCACACACATGCATATGGGGAATCGAAAAAAACAATGAACAGTGGAGTTAGCTTGAGAGGATCTCATCATCGAGAAAATGAAGTTGACTTTTATGGCATACTTGATGAAATAATTGAACTCTGTTATCTTGGACAACATTACAAAACCATGTTCAAATGTCGGTGGTTGGATACAGAGAGAGGCATGCGTGTTCATCCGACTCATGGAATCATCGATATTAAATGTAAAAGTGTTCTCGAAGTAAATAAACCATTCTTATTGGCTCAACAGGCATATGAAGTTTATTATTTAAAGTACTGTGAAACATCAAGAGACTTGACTGATTGGTGGAGTGTAATAAAAATCAAAATTCAAGACAATCAGTTTAGTCAAAGTGAATGTGCTTTCACTGATGTGAAAAGAATTGAAGTTTTTCAAGAGAGTACTCAAAATCAATCTTTTTTACAAAGAGACCTGAGTATCGATGACGACACCCCACATTTAAGAGTCAGTGATGACGATGATGTTAATGATGTCACATATGAATTTGAAATGGTAAGAGATGAAGCAACTCTAACTCGAATGGATATCGATGATGTTGAGGAGGAATATGAAGATGACATTGGCATATATGAAGATGATGACGAAGATGAACACTGATAGCATTCCATGGTATTTATATACAATTATAATATGTATATATGTATATATAATAGTAATTATCAATTATTTTCTAACATTAAAATTTTCTGTTTCAGATGGACGACGCCACATTTCGTGAGTTGGCGGATGCTGACCTGACTTTCGATGCGGATGCGTTGCTGACTGATGACCCTCAGCCTACAGGCGCTCCAGGGAGTACGCGGAGGGGGCACGGTCTTGCACGATTGATGATTCCTGACCCCGTCCCCGAGCGACGTCCACGTCTTGGGTTTGATCCACGCACACGGAGGTGTGAGAACCTGTGTGATAGCCTGTGGATTTGACTAAGATTTCATTAATATATTCACATAATAAATGTTTATTATTTTTTCAGTTTTCCGCATATAGTAGTCGGACAGGGCAGCGCTATTTTGCGCAACTATTTCTCTCAGCCATGGACCACATGGGAGCAGATTCACATTGATGTGCAGCAGGCCATGTTCAGCCATTGGTTGGTACGTACGTAAATAAATAATTTTTATTTTGAAAATTATTTCATTTCTAACTTGATATTTTGATTTATTTGTAGGGTTTATGGTATCCGATCGAGGATACCATGCGTGACGCCATCCACGAGGCATGGGAGGTGGCCATGCGTGATCGTCTTCTTCAGTTTTTGCACAATTTAAGAAAAGCTACGATGAAGAAATCAGGAGTGTCAGATTTTGAGGAGTCATGTAGAGCACACCGACCAGAGTATATTTCATCCCATGTATGGGATGGATTATGTGCGTAATGGTTGAGTGGTGCCTTTCAGAGGAGATCATCGGTGGGGAGGCAGAATCGGGGGAGACATGAGGTGACTCATCGAGCTGGGAGTCGTTCTTTCAGTACTCATAGACAGTATCTGGTACGTACATTATTTATAAATATTTTATATAACTATAAATATTAACAGTTTATTTTTTATTCTTATAGGCTGTCGAGCACCCCGATATTACAGAGTACGACGTATATCGGAGGATGTATAGTGATCCTGCTACTAGGGAGCTCAGAGGTGATCGTCAACATCACATCGTGGTCAGTATTATTTGTTTTCAAGTTTAAAAATTAACTGCATATAATATATTCACAATTTTAATTATAAATTGCAACTATAGGAGTCATATGAGGCCGCAGCGTCACAGGCCCGACCTGAGAGTCAGGCCGAGTCATCAGATCAGACCACTGCCCGTCTGTTTGATGAGGCGGCATGGATACAGGCCACCCAGTATGCCTTCGAGAAGGGCCGGGTAGTTGGTATCGGCTCTCGACTGACTCCCGGAGATTATTATGGCAGTGCTGCGATGTCGGCGTCCAACTCGAGAGGAGCTCGTGCATCTTCTTCTACTACACAGTATGAGGATCAGTTGCGATCTCAGACTGCACAGATAGAGAGTCTCCAACAGGAGCAGGAGCATATGCGTCAACAGCATGAGGAGGAGCGTCGACGCCAGCAGCAGTTGTACGAGGAGCAGACGAGTCGGTGGCAGCAGCAGCATCAGGAGCAGATGGAGTACATGCGCCGACTCACTCATGCTTTAGGGAAGAAGTTTCCTCCACCACCATCTGCAGATCCCCCACCTCCCCCTCCTTCAGATTAGAGTTTGTATTTATGTTATAAAATTTGGGAAATCAAATTTTTTTTTCTATTCTGAGTTTTTGTCTCATTATAAAATATTAATAATATTATATTTTTAAATAACAATATTAATATGAATAATAATATTATTTATATTTTATAATATTAAATTTTATATATATATTAAAATTTTATAATATTATAATTTAATTATATTTTTTGTAATACTTGAATTATTTTAATATTTGAATGTAAAATAATTATATTATTTTTATATTAATTAAAATAACTTATTAATATTTTTTTTATTTATGAATTATAATTCTAATATTATTATATTAATTAAATCATTTATTAATATTCTATTATTTTTTATTTTTGAATTATTATTCTATTATTATTATATTAATTAAAATAATTTACTATTTTTATTTGTGAATTATAATTCTATTATTATATTAATTAAAATAATGTATTAACAATTTATTTTATTTTTTTATAGTATTTGCGACGGGATACTATGCCCATCGCAAATAATAGTATTATTATATGCATTAAAATAATTTATTAATAGTTTTTTATTTTTTTTTAAAAAATAGTTTTTGCGAAGGGTCCCGTCGCAAAAGGTATTTGCGACGGGTCCCGTCGCAAATACTATTTTAAAAGTTTTTTACAAATATACGGAGTACTATTTGAGATGGGGAGAATAACCGTCACAAAAAAAGGCTTTAGCGATGGGCCCGTCGCAAATAAGTGTTGTTGCGACGCTGTTTTCAGCAACGGGCCATTTGCGACGGGCCCCCGTCGCAAAAATCCTTTTGCGACGGGATCCCGTCACAAATGACCCGTCACAAATAACTGTTTTTCTAGTACTGTTGTAATATTATACTACTTATATATTGATTCCATAGGATTATAAGGGCCATACTACCCCTTGGATCTGGATTTCTTGGACCCACAATGGACATGTTATGTGGACACGCTACTAGGACTCCACCAATGTCGTCACTGAGTTTCCATTGAGATTATCCATAGGATCAATGAGATTTTACTGGTGTTTTATAACTTTTATATAGACCTCTGTGGTCTAACACTAGATTAGATGGAATAGACCATAGTGAATGTTATACACATGATTACACGATGTCGCCATTTTGGATATTTTTTATGCTACATAGATAGCCCTGGTATGGGTAATTGGTTAATGTTTTCAGACTTGAGAGTATCAAAACTTATTATTTATGCTTTATAGTTAACTACTACTTAGGGGTTCTTGATTATTTATCATTGGGATCCATGTTTGTCTAGATGGGATTTTATCTACATTTGACACTTTACTTTTATTAATGTTATACCTATGAAACATTGCACACTAATTCATTGTTTATGCATAGAATGAACATGTTATAGACACCGTTGGTGGTATCCTAGTGAGTGTTATCTCACACCATGTTCAGGCCATCATTTGTTACTCAGATATAATTTATGGATATAGGTATGGACTAAGTAAAGCACCGAAATTACGATCCTAGATTGGTTGTGTATAGGAGTAGGGAAGCATAGGATTTCGGAATGCTCAAGATGCTATCTAGATATAGTTCTTATGGGGTATTTTTTATATTTTTATACATGTATTGTACTATCTTCCTAATACCATGTATTTCCTTCAATTTTTTATAGATTCATGACATGATCATTATATTTTACATGACAGTACTTTTGGCTCATTTATTATTATAGTATTTTGGATTTTAATATTTTTATTTTTCTAGTTATATTATCTTCTTATATGATTTGACTCTAATGATTATTACTATTTTATTAAACTCTAACATGATTGAATGGACTCTCCATAGACATAGCTGTGACCTCGCTACTAGTCAGAAGCCTCTGACATATGAGGATGCATGTTTAAGGAATTGTGACCTAGCAGCTTGGGCGCTATTCAGTGGTGTCTAGGTTGGGACATTACACCAAAGGAGGAACATGTGGTACAATTGGCTCTCATTTTCAAAATCCTAATTGACGATTCAATTTCATTAATAATCAAAGCATTCCATAGTGTTGAGTCAAAAAATGTTTCAACATTCCCATCAAACATTTGGGTTCGAAATCATAAATCACACATATCATAATCACATATATTGTTTATCACGTTTGTTGTTTCACAATCATGATCACTCACATTGTCTTTATTATATGTTGTATTCTTACCATAAGCATGAATGTTGTTCACTCAGATTTTTTTATATGTTTTTTCAAAATTGTATTCAGATTATGTAGTGCATTATATTAATGAATCGTAACATGATAGAGTATAACATTATAATCAAGAATCGTAACCAAATTATGTATTAAATTATAATCTTGGATCATAACCAGATTATGTATTTCATTATATTGAGGAATTGTAACCTGGATACATATCATATTGTAATCACCTGCATCATAAACACATATATCATAACCAGGTCATGCATCATAATAACAAATATCATAACTATATCATGCATCGTTACCATGTGTATTATGGCCAATTTTTTTACCAAATCCTAATTATTCATGGAAACCTTGTGAAGTATTGTATCTTATTCAAGTATCATTACAAGTTTAAATATCATGCATAATAAATATGTTAAGAATCATAACTAGATTATTAATTTTAATCACCATATGCATTGTTATCATGATAATCCTGTAAAAAAATTTATGTATTGAACTTTTGAAATGCATTACACTCTAATCATAACACCAATAGTGATTTCATGTATCTCATTCTCATTGTTTCATTCCGTTTCGCATAATATATTCTAAACTAAAATGATGTTGTGGGGTTGGTTTTTTCCCAATAAAAATGATGTCTTGTATTCTGTTTGTTTAGACCATTATAAACCCAGGTGTCCAAGTCCATACACGTCTTTTGTAGAAATATGACCATTAGAAAAATATGACTGTTGGAACCTAAGGCCTATAAATATGAGTTCATTAAAACTAGAATACACAACTTTTACTTCTATCATGATTTAGAGGGAGATGATGTGACTTCTCTCTAGCTTCGTGGAAAATCCTTGAAGATAAAAAAGGGAAAAATGTGTTCCATGTTCTTGTATTTCTATATATTCTTTGTTTCTATTTGTGTTATTGACCATTGTGATAACGATCGAGGGATTTCCAGGATTGGAAGACGTGTTTCCGATCATCATTTCGACATCTTTCAATTTCATGAAAGATGAAGGTGCCTATTACCTTTTTAGTTAAGGGCTTTCGAGGATATGAATACAGCCATGCTGATCGTCATATCGAGGGCCTACCACGGTTATGGTAAGAAATACCTTTTATCTTACATGAATGGACACCCTTCTCGTTGGGATAAAATAATTGTCATACTTTTATATTTCATCTTATATTGGTATTAGAAAGGGAACTATATTGTTTACTCTTTATACTCATATTCATTTCAATTATAATTATTTCAATTAAGATTCATTCTTACATATTTTATTAAGATATTCTATAAGCTATCTGGCAGAATCATTTACATTTGTATTACTCTAATCATCATATTCAATTAAAATAGAATTAATTTAAATTATATATAGTACAACACCATGTCATAACCATCAGATCCATGAATTATATGGTCAATCATATTGATTTTGAATTGTATTAGTCTAAGAAATTTTATACTATATACTTTATTTGGTACATAAATAAAATGTTTTGAAACCTAAAATTCACCCCCACTTGTGTTGTGCTATCTAATAGACATATACCTCAATATTACAATCCAACACATAGGACCCAACCCCATCTAATAATCATCAATCATACTTATACCCAGATTTTTCTAATGTCATCTGTATTGAAACTAAGATTTCATTCATTGATTCTCAACACACACAGTTTCAGATTGATTGAAAAAAATCCCCAATATTTGATATTAATTTCTCCATATGGAAAAAGAATGCGAAATAATCCCACTACAAGAGAAATGAATTTTCAATCTGTGAACCCCCAAATTGAAGTTAAAAGAGTAACCAAGTCTGTAAAGACTCGAATATGTCAAGGAATTTTTTTTCATAATTTCTTTGAAATTCTATGAGTATGCGGTTTCAGAATACACCTGATTTCGAGGCCCGGTGTGCTCGGAATCAATTTCTGAAGTTTAGCTTGGGTACGTTCAGTGAACGAATGAGAGGGTTTTTCTAACTTATGAACCGGTGCTCGGAATAGAAATCTGAGGGAACCGATGAAACCGCAGCGGTGGTAATTTCATAAGAAGACCCTTTTTGGAGTTGTGTTTGCTCAGGAGGAGTAGTTAAAAAAAGGGTGAGGAATAAAAATATAATTATTTTACAATTTTATTTTTGTTTCTTGCTAAGTGGTTTAAATGTTGTGTCACAACACTTTTTTCCCTCTCTTATGTGATTTAACTCCTAGGTATGGGAGTTGGAGTGGGACCCGTTGGGTTGCTAACTTCCCTTGGGAGAATAACGGAGAGGTAGGGCCCACACGAGACCCACCCATTCAGTTTTTCCATAACTCATCATGTCCCCCTTTAATTTTGTAAAGTCATCTTTAATTAATTAACGCACCCACACACCCACTTAATGACAAGTCAACTCTCGAATTTGATTACTTTATTAAACACCTCATTAATTGGTCAACACACGTTAATTAATTCATGGATTCTTTTTGAATTTTAAAAGGGTTTACATGAGGAATAAAATAATAGAAACCATATTTTATTATTGTTGTTTTGTTGTGTGGAACAAAGAAGAGACCTCTAGTCTTTAAGAACGTTCTCCCATGTTGAAGAATGCGAAGAACAACGAAGAACTCCGTCCCCTGACGAAGGACGATGAAGAACGCTGATTCCTTGGAGATCGACGACGCGACACCATGTACCGTGATGCCAACGATCCTCTTCTTCGCGAAGCCGTGTAATGCGACACCGACAGCGCTTACAGAGCATCTTTCTGCGACGCCGTCTTCTGCGACGACCCTTTTTCTACAACGAACCTCGTTCGACGACTTCATCAAGGTATTGGTATGTTTTGTTCATGAATGTTCTTTGTCGTCCAACGTAAATTTCATAGCCACTTAATATTGGATTAACGAGATGGGTCCAGACCGCATGAACACGGTTGAATCTCCACCCCTTGATGTTGTGTTTTTCACGGCACAAACAAAGGTAACATAGTGCAACGGCACCGCGCGGAACCAGGGAGGAACACGGTGAAGAAGTGCTGCGCCGTTGCGTCATGCCGTTGAGGCCGAACAAAACCGTGGTTGGAGTCAGGGCCACAAAGGCGAATCGAAGAATCCTCAATTTGTTTATTCAAAGTGCGGATCAACGGGCGATGAAGGAATGGGCCGCAGAGGCGATTGGATAATCCCATCGTGAAGTTTGGGTCCCGTAAGGATTCCCGGTGGAGATGAAATTGAAAACAAACCACCGGAGCAACTCCGGTGGCCCGCAGACATCACTGGCGACCAGAGGCAGCGGCACCCCGGTGCGCCGCTGGGAGGAAATGTCGCAGCTGAAGCCGTGATCGCGCGGGATCCGGGTGAGTAGGACGCGGCGCTCGGCGCGTTCGCATAGTGCAATGACCGCGGGGGACCGGGTCCCCCGCTCGGCTCGCTGGCCGAGCCATTGTGCCACCCGACCGGGCTGGGACAGGTTGCGTGGAACGGGTTGGGCCGTGCCCCACCGGGTCGGACCTGGACCTGGGGTCTCGTCGACCCGGGGGTGGGGGGTGGGCCGGGTCGGACAGGGGCCAGACCCCCCATTTTCGGATCACTTAAGGTATCTTGCCATTATCATGGGCTACGGACCTCTGATCGACGCACTGTCAGTTGCATTGCAATACATGGATCAAGACAGTCGTTTTGGTATATTACACTCAATGTTTCAGTGAACTTTATGTATGGCCGGGTTGGTTGGAAGATGAAACCAACCGGGCCCTCGGAGCGGAAACACTTATAACTTGGGTTCCGGACGTCTGATTGTCGTGTCGTCGACTTTGTTGGATTACTCTTGATGAGACTGAACTTTTGGCATAATTAACCTGAGGTTTGGGTGTAGTTAGAGTATTGCCGGGTTGGATTGTACCCGAAATCCAACTGGGCCCCTTGAACAGAAAAGTTGATAACTTTCAGACCAGACGACCGTTTGACGAACCATCAGCGGCGTTGGTGATCACATCGAGAAACGGTCCCTTTGAGTATACCCTATGTGAGTTCGGGGTAAATTTGAGATATGGTCGGGTTGGTTCATACACGAAACCAACCGGGCCCCTGGGCCGAAAAGGCAAATAACTCACAGACCGTGCACCCTATTGACGCGCCGTCTATTGCGTTGAGATCCCTATGGTGATGCAGTCCTTTGAGATTCTTGTTCGTGGGACTTTAAGATATTTGGATTATCGAACTGTAGCTCGTGGAGCGGACCCTCCCGGAGACGAGCATACGGAGTACAAAGACCGTGTAGCCGGATGAGACCTGACGACTGCTTGACCGACTCGACTTGGAGTGAGTCAACTAGCCCAGTGGATGGAGCACTACAATGTTTTGGTGCAGACCCATGGCGGATGGAGAACTACTGTGGTTGGGTGTAGACCTGCAGTACTAAAGAGAAGGAGTACCTCTGAAGGCTATTAGGGGGGGCGCACTACTGTGTTTGGGTTGCATACCCCGGTGGGAAGCACTACTGTGTTTTGGTGGCTTACTTGCGGTACTCGACAGGATGAGTACCACCACAGTCTTAGGTTACTGAGAAGTCCCTCAGAGTCGTGATAGGATCATTGTACTCATCAGAGATGGAGCTATTCAACAGTTACGGTTTCGATAATTAAAATCCTAGTTTGAGCTGAGTCTATGACCTTTGTTTTTACCTCATGATTGAGATGGTTCACTTGATAACATAGGTATATGTATGGACATATACCTAGGTAGTTCTTATCCGTTGATTTCATAACCTTTGTGTTTCCTCATGATTGATATGGGTTACTTGATAACTTAGGTATAAGTATGGGCTTATACCTACGTAATGGTTATCTGTTGAGATCCTTCTTTGTGGTTATCCTTTTTGGATTTAGTGAGACCTTGAGGGTCTCGGGGTCCCTATTGAGTATCGTATACTCACCCCTGCAGGGGCTATGCCCGCACCTCGTTGTATTGGTTGCAGACGATGGGCAGGACTGACAGAGGCCAAGTGTTCGAGGACTGGATGGTACCCTGAGGTGGACCTTACGATGAGTCAGTATCTGGAGGTGGACTTCACGATGAGACGATACTCCGAGAAGGTAGACGGGCGAGAGAGTTGTAGAGGAAATCTGTACCTACCCTTCAGGTAGGATCCATGGTGGACGAACCAGGACCTCTGCTATCTGTACCTACCCTTCAGGTAGGATCCTAGGTGGACGACCCAGGAGCTGCTTCTATTATTCCAGCTGTTTTTCTTTTCTACTATACTTTCGTTCAGTTGTAGCTGTACTTTCAGTTGGGTTTGTATTCTGGCCCACTTACTTTTCAGCACTTTATTTTGTACTTAGTGTATTACTTCTGCTTTTACTCTGTGGTGTTTTGTTTACTTTTAAAAAGTCAATGCCTTCCCAGTTATCTGGATTTATTCCTTTGGTGCTAGTCGCCAGCCCGTGGCCTATGGAAGTCCGGTTTGGGGTAGTCACAGCATGGGCCCCGAGGACGGGTCGTGAAAATTGGTATCAGAGGAGTCAGTTCTATCGCAGAACTTATAACTCTGATATTTTTCTTTCTGTGAAGCAATAGTGGTTAGGGTACCAAGTGTGGTCTTCAGTTTTGGGAGTCCAGTGTTGGTGCGGGCGGCCGACGTATCCATACACCAGGACCCTGACTTCTGATTTCTGAATCAGTGCATGAAAACACTAATTGTGTGAGTGTTTCGAAAGGTTTTCCTTTAAAACAGCTCAAACTAGGTCAGCTCAGCAGCTATAAATCGTTTTACCGTGTCACGTCTATTTCTTTCAGGATGCCTTATCATGGATGATCAGCTAGAACCCCGAGAGATATAAGTACTGACAGCCTTCCAAGCAACAAGGGTTCGGTACAGGGCCCTCTTACAGTTGAGGCACCAGCGGAGGCACTAGTGGAACTACCATACGTTGGGCCACCGATGCAAACAGCCCCAGCGGCAGGCGATGTACGCCGCTTGAGCGCATTGCATGAGTTCCAACGCCAGAGGCCACCCAGGTTCCGGGGAGAGACAGACCCACAGGCGGCTGAGGATTGGCTGGAGGCTGTGGTGAGAGTCTTCAGGATAGTGGGTACACCAGTGGACTTCATGGTGATCTATACTTCCAGCCTCCTTCAGGAAGCGGTAGGCAGATGGTGGAGCCGGATGATCCAGTTTTGCAATGAGATGACCTTCACATGGGGAGACTTCGAGACCTTTTTCAGGGTGGAGTTTGTACCAGTGGCTCTACACCTCAAGCGTTTTCAGGAGCTACTAACTTTTCCGCATGATTTTCCATCATTAGCCGAGTCATCTGTAGGCAGTAGACAGATGATGCAGAGGTCCACGAGGACCTGACCAGTAGATGGGCGATCTTGGATTATAGGATCGGTAGTGTGGGTAACCCGGGGTGGGGTCAGAGCCGGGTGTACCAGAAACGGACAATGTTTCTCCTGTGGCAGGAAGGGTCCCATGGCACGTGACTGTTCGACTCCCCGCACAGTTGATCCGCAGGCATTGGAGGAGCCACCGAGACCAAAGTAGCAGCAGGTTCTTGACCAACAGCTGAGTAGTGGACAAGACAGTAGAGCTCCGGAAGCAGGTGGACAGGAGAGGAACTAGTGGATAAATTTTTTGTCCCTTTTACTTCTAGTTCCATGTTTCTGTTGTATTTGTGTCATTGTACTATGAGCTGAAATAATAAAAATACACTTATCTTGGTGATGTTTGATTTCCTTTCCTTTTTTTTGGTTGATACTAAGATGTCCCGGTTAAAACTGTTTACATGACCCTCACTTTCGAGATTTCTACTGGAGGAGACCCAGTGACCTCACATTGATGCCGACCGTGTGACTCGAACCTTGTAGGCGAGAGTGACGGTTGGATCTCTTGGTAGTAACGTCGAGGCCTTACGACGTCATCCATGGCATGAATACCTCATTCATGTCAGGATTGACTGTATTAGGTAATGGGAGTGGTTCATCCAGGGGATGAGACTGAGTTTCTCTTTTCATCAAAGGAGAAATCTTAGAAGCTCTTACATATCGTAGGCAAAGAAGGTGCAGATCATCGAGGAGCGGATGAAGACTTCACAGTGAAGTAAAAACAGGAAACTCGCGCCCGTCATAGAGAATCAGGCATGTTAAATGTTTCACGAAAAGGAAGCATTAAAGAGATATGAGTCTACAAAGCAGCATACGTGGAGGCAGAGCTAGGAGAGTAGCATGAGGTGGTGTACATTTCAACATGTTACAACCACCCTCCTTAGTTGTCCCCACTATGCTCAGGGAGATGGAGGGCAGGGGAAGAGTGCAGCTGCATGCGGTCAAGGAGTGTTACCCAATGGCTCTAAAAATGATTCAATGGACAGTCTGTGTCCACTACTAGCTTTCATAGTAACAGACGTTGATATGAATCATTCCTTCCTTCCACAAATCTTGTCCCAGACCTAGAGTTTCCGGTAAGCCGTAGAATTGATCCTCATGTCTGGAGATACCTTGGGAGGAGACTCGATAATCTCCCTTACGCCGACAGTGTGGTCTGACCCTCAAGGTGAGAGTTTCGGTTGGAATATCTTGGTGGCAGCGTCGAGGCCTTACGATGTTGCACTCAGTATGGATTGGATTCACAGTTAATGCACAGATTAACTATATTAGGCAAAGTGTTGTGGTCTAACTACAACGTCGGGATGGATTTTCCTTGGTCGGTGAAAAGGAAACCCCATGCAGCATAGGATAAACACATGCATAGGAGGGTTTGGTCGATCACTCTTGGGTCGACCAACCTTACCCTCATTGAAGCAGGAGTTTTGTGTTTCAATTCTAATCAGTAAATGGAGGCCTCTAGAGTACGAGGATGGTGATCACATCCTTATACGGGTCTCACCTCGACGAGGTTTACGGAGATGTGGCCGAGATGACAAGTTATCTCTGAGGTTCAACGGACCTTTGTTGGTCCTCAGCAGGGTAGGCGAGGTGGTTTACCATTTGAACTTTCCACCTCAGTTGCACCAGGTGCATGATTTCATCCACATATCTCCGTTGATGAGATATGTGCATGATCCTTCATACATCATTGACCTCAGGAAGAAGGACGTCGATGGCAGGGCGACACTCACGGAGGTTCTAGTGGGGATAGAGGATCGACAGGAGCAGATCCTACGTAGACGGTCGATTCCTCAGGTGCGCTTTCACTGGAAGTACGGGAAATTCCAGGTGATCACATGGGAGAGGAAGGCTCAGATGCGTGCTCAGTACCAATTTGGTTTCCCTAGTTTGTGTTATAGCTTTACGAGGACGTAAATCACTAAGGTGGGAGTAATGTAATGACACGAAAATTTCAAGGATATTTTTTTCTTAATTTCTTTGGAATTTTATGAGTATGCAATTTCTGACGGCACCTGATTCCAAGGCCCGGTGTGCCCGGAATCAGTTTCTGAAGTATAGATCGGGTACATTCAGTGAACAAATGAGAAGGGTTATCTAACTTTTGAACCGTTGCTTAGAATAAAAATATGAGGGTACCAATGAAACTGCAGCGCTGGTAATTGCTTAAGAAGACCCTTTCTGGAGTTGCATTTTCTCGGGAGGAGTCATTAAAAAAAAGAGTGAGGAATAAAAATATAATTGTTTTACAATTTTAATTTTATTTCTTGCTAAGTGGTTTATGTTTTATGTTGCCACACTTTTCCCTCTCTTATATGGTTTAACTACTAGGTGTGGGAGTTGGAGTGGGACACGTTGGGTTGCTAACTTCACTTTGGTGAATAATTGAGAAGTAGAGCCCACACGAGCCCCACCCCTTCACTTTTTCTATAACTCCTCACCTCCCTCTTTAATTTTATAAACAAATCTTTAATTGAGTAATGCACCCACACCCCCACTTAATTCCATGTCAACTCTCGAATTTGTTTGGTTTATTAAATGGCTCATTAATTGGTAAACACACGTTAATTAATTCCGGGATTTTTTTTGGATTTTGAAAGGGTTGACATGAGGAATAAAATAAGAGAAACCTTATTTTGTTATTGTTGTTTCATTGTGTAGAACAAAGATGAGACCTCTAGTCTTTAAGAACGTTCTTCCTTGTTGAAGAACGTGAAGAACGAAGAAGAACTCCGGCCTCCGATGAAGGACAATGAAGAATTCTGGTTCCTCAGAGATCGACGACGCGACGCCATGTACCGCGATGCCGACAATCCAGTTCTCTGCAACGCCTTGTACCACGACGCAGACGGTGCATACAGAGCATCGTTCCATGACACCATCTTCTACGATGACCCTTTTTCTGCAATGAACCTTGTTCGATGACTTCATCGAGGTAGGGGTTTGTTTTGTTCATAAATGTTCTTTGATGTCCGATGTAAATTTCATAACCGCTTGATATCGGATTTACGAGAGGGGGCCGGACCGCATGAACACGGCCGACTCTCGTCCCCCTTGATTTTGTGTTTGTCGCGGCACAAACAAAGGTAGCACGGTGCAACAACACCGCGCGGAAACAAGGAAGAACACGATGAAGAAGCGCGGCGCCGTCGCACCCCGCTGTTGAGGCCGAACGAAACTGTGGTTGGAGTTAGGGCCGCAAAGGCAAATCGAAGACTCTGCAGTTTGTTTATTTGACGTGCGGATCGACGGGCGATGACGAAACAGGCCACATAGGCTATTTGATGATGTCGTAGTGAAGTTCGGGTCCCGTAAGGATTCCCGGTGCAGATGGAATTGAAAACGGGCCACCGTAGCAACTCCGGTGGCCCGCGGACATCACCGGCGGCACCCCGGCACACCGCCAGGAGGAACTGCCATGGTTTCAGCCGCGACAGCAGGCGGCCGGATCTCGTGGCCGTGCGGGATCCGGGGGAGCCGGACATGACGCTCGCCGCGTCCGCAGAACGCAAAGGACGCGGGGGACCGGGTCCCCCGCTCGGCTCGCTGGCCGAGTCAGCGTGCCACCTAGCCGAGCCGGGCCGGGCTGCGCCCTACCGAGGGTCGGGTCGTCCCGGTTCGGGCCGACCTAGGGGGGTTGGGCCAGGTCGCACCGGGCCCAGACCCCCCCATTTCCGGATCACTTCCGGTCTTTTGCCCATATCATGGGCAACAGACCCCTGATCGACGCACCGTCAGTTGCATAGAGATCCTTGAAACGAGACGGTCGTTTCGGTATATTACACTCAAGGTTTCGAAGAACATTGTGTATGGACGGGTTGGTTCGAACATGAAACCAACCGGTCCCTTGGAGTGGAACCACTTATAACATGAGCTCCGGACATTCGATTGACGTGCCGCCAACTTTGTGAGATTCCTTTTGATGAGAAGGAACTTTTGGAATACTTCACCTGAGGTTTGGACATAGTTAGAGTATTTACGGGTAGGATTGTACCCAAAATCCAACCAGGCCCCTAGAACGGAAAATCCGATAACTTTCAGACTAGACGACCGTTTGACGAACCGTCAGCGGCGTTGGTGATCAAGTCGAGAAAAAGTCCCTATGAGTATACCCTATGTGAGTTTGGGGAATATTTCAGATATGGTTGGGTTGGTTCATACACGAAACCAACCGGGCCCCTGGGATGAAAAGGCTAATAACTCAGACACCAGGCACCTGATTGATGCGCCGTCTATTGCGTTGAAACCCCTATGGCGAGGCGGTCCTTTGAGATACTTCTTTGTGGGACTTTGAGATATTTGGAGTATCGACATGTAGCTCATTGAGCGGAACCTCCCGTAGACGAGCATACAGAGTACAGAGACCGTGTAGCCGGTTGAGAACTGACGACTACTTGACCAACTCCACTTGGAGTGAGTCGACTGACCCATTGGATAGAGCACTACAATGTTTGGGTGTAGACCCATGGCGGATGGAGAACTACTGTGTTTGGGTGCAGTCCTGCGGTACTTAACAGAAGGAGTACCTCTGCATGCTATTAGGGGGGGTGCACTACTGTGTTTGGGTGGCAGACCCCGGCGGGAAGCACTACTGGGTTTGGGTGGCTAACCTGCGGTACTCGACAGGAAGAGTACCTCAGCAGTCTTATGTTAGTGACCAGTACCTCAGAGTCGTGACAGGATCACTGTACTCGTTAGAGACGGAGCTCTTTAGCAGTTACAGTTTCGATAATGAAAATCCCGGTCTGAGCTGAGTCTATGACCTTTTTGTTTACCTCATGATTGAGATGGGTCACTTGATAACTTAGGTATATGTATGGGCATATACCTAGGTAGTGGTTTTATATTGATTTCATATCCTTTGTGTTTCCTCATGATTGAGATGGGTTACTTGATAACTTTGGTATACGTATGGGCTTATACCTTAGTAAGGGTTATCTGTTGAGATCCTTCATTGTGGTTATCCTTGTTGGATTTAGTGAGACCTTGAGGGTATCAGGGTCCCTAAAGAGTATCGTATACTCACCCCTATGTTGTACCTCTCGTTCCCCTTGTTGTTTGATTTTCATGATCACAATCACCTTATTATTTGTCTAACCTTGTTTTTAAGTGTTGTGGATGATAGGCAAAAGATTGCCAAAGGATTGGCCCAAGAATGGACAAGAAGTGGACTGAAATTCAGTCCACCGGGCAACCGGTGTGATAGCACCGGCCAGCCGGTGGACCTGGCAGAGGCATTGCCCACTGCCAGGTTCCACCGGTCAGCCGGTGGCTCTGTCACCGGCCAGCCGGTGGCAACCTGATGCAACAGTGTTTGCTACTGTCTCCCCACCGGCCAGCCGGTGGCTCTGGCACCGGTCAGCCGGTGCTGCCTGGGCAGAAGGCCTTCTCAACATCCAAGGCACCGGCCAGCCGGTGGCCCTGCACCGGCCAGCCGGTGGCCCAGTCAAACTAGCCGTTGGCTTTGACCAGTCAACTCCCATTTGGCCTCCAACGGCTCTTTAAGCCTTTACAACGGCTCTGAAGACTCCCCAAGGGATCCATGCCTATAAATAAAGGCCAAGGAATCCCCGAACACCTACCAGATCATATACGAAGCCAACGAACATATTTTGTATCAATTGGCCAACCTCCGGCGACTTCCCTCAAAGGAACCTCAAGTGCTCCAACAACTTCCACATCCAAGGATCTCCTTCAAAGAAGCTTGGAAGCGGCCTTCAACATCTCCAATAAATCAAAGGCGCCCAAGACTTCCTCAAATACGGTTTTGCTTGTTTTATTTATTTTGAGCTTAAAATTGGGTTTGTGCCTACAAACCCCAAACTTTTCTCATCCCCTCTTTCTTTTGGGTTTCACATCACCACTAAGGTGTGAAGAGGTTGTCAAGCTTTCCTTTAAATAGCTTGAGACATAGGTGAGCTATCCTTCACCTGTAAGAAGGATAGTGGGTTCTTGCTAAACCATTAAAAGCAAGTGGGTTCTTGCTAAACCATTTCAAAAGCAAGCTGTAATAGGTCCTAGTGCTACCTCAAAGCCTAGTGGGTTTCTTGCTAAAACCATTGAAAAGCAAGCGGTAGGAATCTCTCAACGGTTGAGTTGGGAGCGGAGACGTAGGCCGGGTTTTGGCCGAACTCCGTTATCAATTTCTTGTGTCTTGCCTCTTTACTTTCCGCTGCACTTTCAACTTTGATTTTAATTTGTTTATCTTTTTTTTAAAATGCAATTCACCCCCCCTCTTGCCATCCTTCCCGTATTTCTCCGACCCAACATTTGGTTTCAGAGGAAGTATTTGAATAATTCCCTAACCGGTTTCAAATTAAAGATCCTTTTTGATGGCATCTACTTCTTTCTCCCCCGAAGGCTTTTCATTGGGCCGTGCTCCATTTTTTGATGGGACCGACTACACTTATTGGAAAACCCGCATGACTACCTTTCTCAGAAGCATAGGATATCATATTTACAAAATTGTCATGCAAGGTTATTCTTTGTCTTCCCCCGACGAATCCAAATGGACCCCCGCCGATATTAAGAATTTTGAGCTTGATGGCAAAGCCATGAATGCTCTTCATTGCGGGTTAGATAGAAATGAATTTAATCGTGTATCCACTTACACCACTTCACATGAAATTTGGATACTTTTAGAAGTGACCCATGAGGGGACCAACAAAGTCAAGGATACTCGATTAGATATGTATAGACAAGACTTTGAATCTTTTTCAATGCATCCAAATGAGTCTATTTCTGAAATGTTTACACGCTTCACTGACGTTTGCAATGGTAGAAAATCTCTTGGTGATGATGTTTCAGCTGAAGCAATGGTCAAGAAGATTCTATGGGTCCTTCCGAGCTCATGGGCACCTATGGTGACGGCTATCCAAGAAGCAAAGGACATAAAGAACATGCCGGTCGAGGAGCTCATTGGATCCCTAATGACGTACGAGATCACGATGAGGAGGCAAGCTCAAAAGGAGGGCACACCAATCAAGACACCAAAGAACATTGCCCTCAAGGTTCAAAAAGAAGTAAGCTCCTCCTCCTCATCCTCATCTTCCTCATCTACTTCATCTTCAAGCGGCGACTCGGAAATGGAGAATCTCGCCCGCCAAATGCACAAGTTTATGAAGAAGCACAAGAAGAAGAAATCCCGCAAACACCGAAAGCAAGAACCCACCGAAAGATCCGAGCCCAAGGTAAAATGCTACGGGTGCGGCGAAAAGGGCCATTACAAGCCCGATTGCCCACTCAACAAGAAACGGGCCATGCAAAAGGAAAAAGGAAAGAAAAAGGTCCTCAAGGCGACATGGAGTGACACCTCCTCATCATCCTCCTCCTCCTCCTCCTCAAGCGACCAAGGTACAAAATGCCTAATGGCAAAACATGAGGTATCATCATCCTCTTCCTCTTCTTCATCCTCTAGTTATTCAAATTCTTTTAATCATTTATCATATGAAGAACTCCAACATGCTAGAGACCAATTAGAAAATGGTTTTCATGAACTTTCTTCTAAATTTGTTTCTTTGAAAAAGAACTTCAAAAAACTTTCCTCCAAAAAAGAACAACTTCTCAAAGAGAAAGAGGAACTCTCCCTTAAAATCCAAAATTTTCCCAATGTTGATTCTTTGGAATCAACCATCAAGGACCTTAGAGAATCTCTAGCCAAGTTCACCCAAGGTGAACAAAATTTGTCCAAACTCTTAGGTTCTCATCGAGTATCTAGAACCACCAATGGACTTGGCTACACCAACCAAGCTTCCTCCTCCCATGCACCCACTGTTTTTGTAAGGGGGAGCTCTAGTTTTAAATTTTGAAATTATTGTAAAAATCCCGGGCACCTCATTTATGAGTGTGATTGCAAAAATGCCCGGTACGGTCAACCCAAATCTATTTTCTTTTCGGACGAATTTTATAGGAGAAGACCCGCCATGAAACAAATTTGGATTGAAAAATCCCTTTTGGCAAGTCTCTCCGGGCCAAAAATAGTTTCGTTTCCCCGATGATCTTTTGTTTTATTTAGGGGGAGAAATTTTCTTAAATTCAAAAATATCTTTCGATTCATTTTTCAATTTAAATTCTTTTTTAAAAACTCTCAATTTCAAAAACTTCATTTGGTTTCAAATTTCAATTTTCAATTTTCATTCAAAACTTTCAATTCAAACTGTTATTCAATTTTCATTCAAATCTTTCAATTCAAACTGTTATTCAATTTTCATTCAAAACTTTCAATTCAAACTGTTATTCATTTTTTGATTCAAAACATTCAATTCAACTTCCAAAAATTTCAATTGGTTTAAAATCTCTTCTTTCCCTCAATCAAATTTTTATGCCCCAAGCTATTTTGATAATCACAAAGGGGGAGAAATTTCTTGATTGATTGGGGGAGAATCTTTTTGATCATGCTTAGCATTTACTTTCCTTATCCTTTAAGCATGTCTTTCTTTTATGTGTTTTTACTTTAATTGTTTTGGTGATTGTGATCATCAAAATAGGGGGAGATTGTTGTACCTCTCGTTCCCCTCGTTGTTTGATTTTCATGATCACAATCACCTTATTATTTGTCTAACCTTGTTTTTAAGTGTTGTGGATGATAGGCAAAAGATTGCCAAAGGAATGGCCCAAGAATGGACAAGAAGTGGACTGAAATTCAGTCCACCGACCAACCGGTGTGATAGCACCGGCCAGCCGGTGGACCTGGCAGAGGCATTGCCCACTGCCAGGTTCCACCGGTCAGCCGGTGGCTCTGTTACCGGCCAGCCGGTGGCCACCTGATGCAACAGTGTTTGCTACTGTCTCCCCACCGGCCAGCCGGTGCTGCCTGGGCAGAAGGCCTTCTCAACATCCAAGGCACCGGCCAGCCGGTGGCCCTGCACCGGCCAACCGGTGGCCCAGTCAAACTAGGCGTTGGCTTTGACCAGTCAACTCCCATTTGGCCTCCAACGGCTCTTTAAGCCTTTACAACGGCTCCGAAGACTCCCCAAGGGATCCATGCCTATAAATAAAGGCCAAGGAAGCCCCGGACACCTACCAGATCATATACGAAGCCAACGTACATATTTTGTATCAATTGGCCAACCTCCGGCGACTTCCCTCAAAGGAACCTCAAGTGCTCCAACAACTTCCACATCCAAGGAGCTCCTTCAAAGAAGCTTGGAAGCGGCCTTCAACATCTCCAATCAATCAAAGGCGCCCAAGACTTCCTCAAATACGGTTTTGCTTGTTTTATTTATTTTGAGATTAAAATTGGGTTTGTGCCTACAAACCCCAAACTTTTCTCATCCCCTCTTTCTTTTGGGTTTCACATCACCCCTATGGTGTGAAGAGGTTGTCAAGCTTTCCTTTAAATAGCTTGAGACATAGGTGAGCTATCCTTCACCTGTAAGAAGGATAGTGGGTTCTTGCTAAACCATTAAAAGCAAGTGGGTTCTTGCTAAACCATTTCAAAAGCAAGCTGTAATAGGTCCTAGTGCTACCTCAAAGCCAAGTGGTTTTCTTGCTAAAACCATTGAAAAGCAAGCGGTAGGAATCTCTCAACGGTTGAGTTGGGAGCGGAGACGTAGGCCGGGTTTTGGCCGAACTCCGTTATCAATTTCTTGTGTCTTGCCTCTTTACTTTCCGCTGCACTTTCAACTTTGATTTTAATTTGTTTATCTTTTTTTAAAAGGCAATTCACCCCCCCTCTTGCCATCCTTCCCGTATTTCTCCGACCCAACACCCTACACGGGTAATGCCCGCACCTCGTTGTGTTGGTTGCAGACAACAGGCAATGCTATCAGAGGCCGAGTGTTCGAGGACTGGATGGTACCCAGAGGTGGACGTCACGACGAGTTAGTATCTAGAGGTGGACTTCACGATGAGAAGATACTCGGAGTAGGTAGATGGGAAATGGAATTGTGGAGGCTATCGGTACCTACCCTTCAGGTAGGATCCGTGGTGGACGATCCCGGAGTTGCGCTATCTGTACCTACCATTCTGGAAGGATCCAAGGTGGATGACCCATGAGATGCTTCTATTCTTCCAGCTGTTTTTCTTTTCTGTGGTACTTTTGTTCAGTTGTAGCTGTACTTTTAGTTGGGTTTGTATTCTGGCCCACTTACTTTTCAACAATTTCTTTTGTACATAGTTTATTACTTCAGCTTGTACTCTGTGGTGTTTGGTTTACTTTTATAAAGGCAATTACTTCCAAGTTATTGGGATTTACGCTTTTGGTGGTAGTCGCCATCCCCTAGCCTATAGAAGGCGGGCTTGGGGTATTCACGACATGGGCCCTGAGGAAAGGTCGTGACATATTCCATTTACTTCTGTAGAACCACACCATTTCCCAACGAGTTACGAGTGATTACGGAGTAGTTACATAGTTCAATGCTTTCTAAAATGGCCATATCATTTGTAGATATATGAACTACACACCCATCTTTATAATTAAATTTGATGCATTATCTTTGATGATAATGAAAATAATGTTTCCTTACTCCTTGTTTTTCAAGACATCAGGTTTCGAAATCATAGGGGACTCATGCATCTTCGATGGACCAATGAAAACATCGAGTATATTGAAGTAACAATCGAGATCGATCATTTAATGACCCAATGATTCATTAATGGAAATCCATCGTGATATAATTAAATTTCTCTTTATGTTTATATAAATTGTCAACTTCCTTGGTTTTATGTTACGAATTGTGACTGTTACTCTTATAGTCGTTGAACAGTGATCACATGATTAGTATAAATATAGGGCTTTAACACATCCAATTTTACTTAGACAAAGGAAGCGATGGCCTCATGCAGTAGAATTTCCCAATACGAAGCCCATTTATCGGAGCTCGGAAAAGAGGTGGGTCCTTGGGCTTCGCTCTTGACCAATATGAAGCTGAGCTTCACCATGTCAAGCTCGAACGGGACTGTCTACGTGAGAAGTGGAAGTTGATAAAAATTACCACTCAAGCGATGTTATCTAAGCCACCCCAAGAGTCTGTCACCATCGCACACCTTAACCTTAGGTCTTACGCAGCTGTTTTAAGGGGTTATGTAAAAAATAAGTAGTACTATGTTCATTTACATTATTTTCATATATAATAATGAATATAATTTCTTGTTATTATTGAAACATTGTAAATAGTTCTTAAAGTACAAATGTTGTTTTTAGTTATTATTTAATTAAGAAATATATTTTATTAAATTAAATTATTTTTTAATTAAATAATATTTTAATAAAATAATATTATTATTATTATCAACTTTATTATATATAAGTGATCATGTAATTGTATGAATGCAATTATAATTTTTATTAAGGTTTGAAAGCCATTTTTGTCAAAACCCGTGAATTTTTGATAAATGTCGGTTTTTATTTTAAAAGTGAAAACTAACATATTTATAAAATTATTTAGATAAAATAAATTTTATTTTTGGAATCAGGATGTCGAAATTATCCAACGGTGAATTTTTCATAATTTTCTCAGACAATCAAATATTTGAATAAAAATTAAATACTGTTTAAATATATAATGTGTTTTATGACATCATAATGACCCAATAGTGACGTAATAAAATACTATAATCTTTATTTTTGGACAATATATGTTTTAAAATTAAAATAATGTGATTTTTGGTTTGTTTGACTTACTTTTCAAAGCATTAATGGACCCCTCAAGACTAATTCAACACCTTGCCTTTTTAAATTAATTTCCATGGGAGTGTGACTTAACTCCACATAAGAAACCCTAATATTTTAAGAAGTTAGGACTTTGACCTTATAAAATAGTTTTTTTCTCTTCCCTTTGCCAAAAAACATGGGAAAGACCATGTATTGGTTTGTGGTTTGGATTAATTTAATGTAAGGGGTCCCAAACCTAAATAATAAAGAATTCCCTCACCTTTCCTATATAAACCCACCCAAGATCCCACTTCCTCCCCACTAAAAGACTTTTTAGTTATTCCAACCTATGACCTACTTTCTCTAGAATCCTCACAAGGTTCCCCAAGCTCCCAAGAAACTTCTCACAATCCTCTCTCTGGCCTTTGGAAGCACACTTCCAAGTAAGGGTTTTGTCTTCCTTTCTCATTTTTGTCAATTTTATTTAAGTTGTATTTCCATTTTAATTTAAATTATGAATGTCGGGGTATGGTTTCACACCTCCCCCATAATTCCCTCTTATTGTTTGAATGATGGGTGACCCCTTTCTCTCTCATTAAATTCCTCCCATGTACACCCGTTACTATGCCGAAATTCCGAAAGGAACTTCTCTCTCTTCTTTTACATTCAAGCAATACTCTTGTGTCATGAACCAAAATTCCATTAAAATTGTTGGTAAATGTATCTATATGACCTCCTTACTGTAAATTAAATATAAATATGATGAGGAACCCCTTTCTCTCTCATCATCCTTTTTTATGAATTCTTACGTCGCGCTGTTATGCTGCCGAAATCGTACCGATTTTCTAAGCCAACGTCATTGAGTACAGAATACCATGCCCATTTCTCCATCAAGGGTATTAACCATTATAAACATTTACTTATTTATTATAAAGTTTCATGTATTAATTAAACATTCCTTTATCATGGAATAAATGGTTATGTTTTATGTATTCATGTTTTATGATCCATGTGGCACACTTATGCATGAAATGAAATGTTTAAGAAGGGTGCGCCCAGATTGCTCTCCAATGCATTGGGTAAAGTATAGTATCATGATACGTCATGTGAAATGAGTGTTTACTCATGCTAATTCAATTGCAACGAGTGTTTACTCGTGATTCATGTGCAATGAGGATTTACTAATGCTCAATGTGCAATGAGCCTTGGCTCATGCTAATTCCATGTTATGTGTTGTTGCCACATTTCCATGTTATGATTATCATGCTTTATCATTCCATTATGTTAATGTTTTTATTATTCTATATTTATATGCATATTTTCTAACATGTATTGTACTCCTCATGTTATTCCTTGTGTACTCACTTACTGGGATTTATAGCTCACCCTTTTCTTATGCATGTCCTCAGGTTATCCCATGCAATGCTAAGTACGAGGGCATGTAGTGGTCATTTAAAGGAAGTTTTCAATAAAGATGTTGAATTTAATGTTTCAAGTTTTTATTTAATGATCCTAATCCCCAAAGACACTAAACCTCTCGATCTTCTTTGTTGTATCAAGTGAAGAATTATGTAATAAATCATGTTTAAGTTTGTATTAAAAGTGAGGGTTGTCTTAGTTGGTATCAGAGGATAGGTTTAGTTATTTTTGGGATTAGGAAACCCTAGTAAAGCCTTATATACAAGAATAAGTACAATAAATATGTCCCTAAGTTATGGTGAGTACTGAGTAAGTGGTTTATCAAACAAATACATCCCTGTATGGGTACGACCAGGTAGAGGTGGATCTGGCACAGATGTATCCTAGGGGTAAAACCTGAAAACACCGCTTTGAGCTAGACTCGAATGGGAACCGGTGCATGACAATGGGCCTTGCTACACTATTGGTTACGACAGTCCCGGAGGATATGTTTTGATAAATTCAAAAGCTTAGTATGAACCCTTATTAAGGTAATTAAAAAAATTCCCCTACGAATATATGTTAGAAAGTAGATCAATAAAAGCCTAGATTGAAGCCTATAGACTCTTGAGTAAGGAAATAAATGTTTATTTATTGGTCATCAACTTTTGCCTTTGGATTACCATTTATGTGTTACCCCTAACCTTCCTTTTATTCCATCCAATGGCCGGTAATAGAAGGACTCAGGCTAAAACCTGTTGGGAAGATGAGTGTGATGATTGTACTAATGAGATTCCCAATCTAATGGGAGCGGGAATCATGAACATTGTCACGCTTCTCCCTTATCTAACTCAAGCATTGAATAGAAACACTGGTCAATAGGAACGTTCAACCCCCCCTAAAAAAACAAGTCGCTATCGAGAGCTTCATGAGACAAAGGCCTCCTACTTTTAGTGGATCATTTGATCCCACGATCGCCAAACAATGGATAAAATCCATTGAAAAGATCTTCTCCATACTTCAATGTTCTGAACAAGAGAAGGTTCTCATGGAAGCTTATCTTATGGAGGGTGAAACTGATCAATGGTGGACGTTGATCAAAAATATGAAGCCTGAGGAGGAGATCGAGGCGTTAGAATGGAAGGATTTCTAGAAGATGTTTTTCGAAAAATATTTTCCGTGCACCCTCCGGCTTAAGCTGTAAAGGGACTTCCTTTCCCTCAAGAAAAATGATGAAGAACATGTTGGAGCGTATGAGGAAAATTTCACAAGGATTGCATGATACACTTCCGGATTTGTCGTTACCCCCAAATGCAAGGTTGACCACTTCTTTGGTGAGATGAATCCTAGCTTACGGAAAGCATTAGTGATCCATGACTTCGACAGCTATGAGGAAATTGTCCGATGTGCCCTCAAGGTCGAAATGGAGATTGGGGAATCATAGGGGTATCATGGGGACAAGAAGCGTAAGGTGGAATTCAATGCTGGTGGTCTGATGGAGAAATCCAATAGTGCTAAGAAGATCCAGAACCCCACTTGCCAAAAGTGCGGTAAGAAGAACCCTGGAAGTTTCCTTAAGGGGACGAGGAAATGCTTCAGGTGTGGAAGAGAAGGGAACCTAGCTGTTAATTGTTGGAAAGAAAGACCCATGGCTGTGAAAGAGGAGAGGAATGCTCCGTTCGAACCTCAACGCATTGTTCAAGGCGACAAATGCAAAGAACTGGGTCATTTTGCAAATCAGTGCCCCAATCCAAGGGTTTTCAGAGGCGACCAACAACCTCCAAGGCAGCAAGGAAGAGATTTTTCCATCACTTCTACTGAAGTGAACCCCGACAATGAAGTGGTGACAGCTACTCTAGTTATTCATTCAAGAATAGAGAACATACTTTTTGATTCAGGTTCTACGGATTCTTTTATATCACGAATGTTTAGTAGAACAATCCCAACCCCACCACAAATCATGGAAGTAAAGATGTCGGTGAGTACTGAAAATGGGGCAATAATTTCATCCCATGAATATAAGTCCTCCCCTATTATAATCTGAGGATTGAATTTCCCAGCAAACCTCACCATACCCCCTCTAGTGGAATTTGATGCAATTCTTGGTATGGATTGGATTTCCTTATATAGAGCCAACATAAATTTTCGGGAGAGGGAAATCACATTCCATATGGAGAATCGACCCCCGATTCATTAAAAGTGTAAGGAGGAAGATGAATCTCCTTTAGCTCCATCATCTCAAGAATAGATATTACTACCATATGAGCATGCGTATCTGGATCAGATGATTGAGTCCAAGGAAGAAACTATCCTAGAATAAATGCCTATTGTGATGGAATTCACGGAAGTGTTTCCCGAGGAACTGCCTGGTCTTCCTCCAAGAAGATATGTTGAGTTCTCAATTGAACTTATACCCAGGGCTTTACCAATATCCAAGACTCCATATAGAATGGATTTCGTAGAGTTTGAAGAGTTGAAGAAACAACTACAAGAGAATCTGGATAAAGTGTTTATATGCCCAAGTGCTTCGCCATGTGGTGCACCAGTCCTCTTCGTCAAGAAGAAGGATGGGCCAATGCGGCTTTTAATCGATTATCATGAACTTAAAAAAATCACGATAAAGAACAAGTATCCTCTCCCACGAATTGATGACTTGTTTGATCAGCTGCGTGGAGCATAATACTTCTCCAAGGTGGACTTGCGGTCATGATATTATCAAGTAAGGGTGAGGAAGGAAGATATCCCCAAGGCTTCATTTCACACAGGATACGGGCACTATGAATTCATAGTAATTCTTTTCGGACTCACTAATCCTCCAGCAATATTCATGGACTTAATGAATAGAGTCTTTAGAGATTACCTAGACAAATTTGTGGTAGTCTTTATTGATGATATTCTAATATACTCCAAAACCGAGGATCATGAGGAGCATTTAAGAATTGTACTAGATACTTTGCGCAAGGATAAGCTCTATGCAACGTACAACAAGTGTGAGTTCTTGTTGAAGGAAGTCTCATTATTGGGACATATCATCACAAGCAATGGGATATCTGTGGATCCCTCTAAAACAGATGCAATTGAGGGATGGCCGATGCCAACATCGGTAACAGATATCCGTAGATTCTTGGTTTTAGCTGGATATTATCGACGATTTGTGAGAAATTTCTCATGATTTTCCAACCCTCTTACCAAGCTAACTCTGAAGGGAGTATAGTTTACTTGGAGGGATGAATGCGAAAAAGCTTAAAGGAGTTGAAAATGAGGCTTATCACTGTGACCATACTCACTTTACCCACAAGTGGGGACCTTTTTGTGGTATTTATTGATGCTTCAAAGAAGGGCTTAGGCTGTGTGCTGCTGTAGAATGATAAAGTGATATCATATGCCTCAAGGCAGTTGAAAATCCATGAGCGAAACTATCCAACGCATGATCTGGAGTTGGCAGCAGTAATCTTTGCCTTGAAAATTTGGAGGCATTATCTCTATGGAGAGATATGTGAGATATGCAATGACCACAAGAGTCGTAAATATATATTCACACAGAAAGAGCTTAATATGCGCCAGAGAGGATGGATAGAGCTCATCAAGGATTATGATTGTTCAATCCATTACCACCTTGGGAAATCGAACAAGGTGGAAGATTCCCTAAGTAGAAAGGATCCAGCGATTCTATCAATGATGAGAATTGAGAAGGATCTGATCTTCTTAGACTTGATGATGATGGACATGGGAATCATAAAGAAGGGAACATCATCAATCCTTTCACAAATGATTACTCAACCGTCTCTTTTGGAAAGGATAAAGGATGCTCAAAAGGATTATGTGGGAATTCAAGAAAAAGTGGAAGCTATAAAAAAGGGGAAATTCTCAGAGTTTAATGTTAATGAAGAAGGAATTGTGCAGTTTTGGAAAAGACTATGTGTTCCATCAATTCCGGAGCTGAAGAAAGAAATTTTGGATGATTCACATAGTTCAAATTTCTTTATTCACCTAGGGAGCACAAAGATGTATCGAGATCTCCGAGAAAACATTTGGTGGGATAATATGAAAAGGAGATTGCCGACTATACATCAAAGTGCCTTGTGTGTCAGCAAGTGAAGGAAGAGAGGCAGAAGTCTAAGGGGATGATGCCACCATTGCCTATACCAGAATGGAAATGGGAAAACATCACCATGGACTTTGTCACCTGTCTTCCAAGGACATCCAAAGGAAACAATGCAATCTGGGTTTTTGTGGATTGTCTTACAAAGACTGCACACTTCATTGCTATTCGAGATGATTTCCCATTGGATCAACTGACATGGATATATATCAGGGAAGTGGTAAGGTTTCATGGAGTACCACTATCTATTGTGTCTGACCGAGATCCAAGATTCACCTCTCTGTTTTGGAAGAGTCTTCAACATGCTCTGAATACTGAACTGAACTTCAGTACGGCCTATCATCCTCAAACTGATGGACAATCCGAGCAGACTATCTAAACACTTGAGGATATGTTGAGAGCGTGCTCAATGGACATTAAAGGAGGATGGGATCAACATATTCCTCTTGTTGAGTTCTCTTATAATAACAGTTTCCACTCGAGCATCCAAATGGAACCATATGAAGCACTGTATGGGAAAAGGTGCAGAACACCGGCATGTTGGGATGAGGTCGGTGAACGTAAGCTTCTTGGACCAGAAATGGTTCGAGGAAATGGTGGAGAAGGTGAAAACCATTCAGCAGCATATCAAGGTAGCTCAAAGTCGACAGTAGAGTTATGCAGATAACCGTCGTTGCGACCTTGAGATTAAAGTCAGAGACATGGTTTTTCTATTCATATCTCAATGGAAGAAGGTCATGAGGTTTGGAATGAAAGAGATGTTAAGTCCAAGGTACATCGGCCCCTTCGAGATTCTTGATCGTTTCAGGGATGTGGCCTATCTACTAGCACTTCCGTCTACTGTGGAAAAAGTACATGATTTCTTTCATATATCCCTCTTAGGAATGTACATACCAAACCCTTCACATGTACTCTCATCTGAGGTGGTACAATTGGAAGACGATATTTCTTATGAGGAGCAACAAGTGAAGATCTTAGATCGTAGAGAAAAATTTCTACAAAATAAGACAATTCCCCTCATCATGGTGTAGTGGTAAAACCACAAGTTTGAAGAAGAAACTTGGGAATCAGAGGAAATGATGAAGCTGAGTTACCCACATTTGTTTTAGTGCGGGAAAAAGAAAATTTCGAGGGCGAAATTTCTTAAGGGGGGAATATTGTAACGACCCAATTTTTCATTAATGGAAATCCCTCTTGATCTAATTAAATGTCTATTTATGTTTATATAAAATGTCAAATTCTTTGGTTTTATGTTACGAATTGTGACCGTTACTTTTATAGTCGTTGAACTGTGATCACATGATTAGTATAAATATAGGGCTTTAGCACATCCAATTTTACTTAGACAAAGGATGTGAGGGCCTCATCCAGTAGAATTTCCCCATACGAAACCCATTTATCGGAGCTCAGAAAAGAGGTGGAATCCTTGGGCTTCGCTCTTCACCAAGTCCAAGATGATCTTTACCATGTCAATCTCGAACAGGACCGTCTACCGGAGAAGTGGAAGTTGATATAAATTACCACTCGTGCGATGTTATCTGAGCCACCCCAAGAGTCATTCACCATCGCACACCTTACCCTTAGGTCTTATGCGGCTTTTTTAAGGGGTTATGTAACAAATAAGTAGTACTATGTTCATGTACATTATTTTCGTATATAATAATGAATATAATTTCTTGTCATTATTGATACATTGTAAATAGTTTTTAAAGTACAAATGGTGATTTTAGTTATTATTCAATTAAGAAATATATTTTATTAAATTAAAGGATTTTTGAATTAAATAATATTTTAATAAAATATTATCATTATTATTATCAATTTTATTATATATAAGTGATCATTTAATAGTATGAATGCAATTATAATTTTTATTAAGGTCTGAAAGCCATTTTTGTCAAAACCCGTGAATTTTTTATAAATGTCGGTTTTTATTTTAAAAGGAAAAATTAACATATTTAAAAAATTATTTATATAAAATACATGTTATTTTTGGAATCAGGATGTCGAAATTATCCATCATTGAATTTTTCATAATTTTCTGAGACAGTCATATTTTTGAGTAAAAATTAAATACCATTTAAGTATATAATGTGTTTTATGACATCATAATGACCCAATAATTATGTAATAAAATACTATAATATTTATGTTCGGCCAATATATGTATTAACATTAAAATAATGTGATTTTGGGGTTTTTTTACTTTCTTTTCAATGCATTAATGGACCCCTAAAGACTTATTCAACACCTTGCCTTTTTAAATTAATTTCCATGGGAGTGTGACTTACCTCCACATAAGAAACCCTAATATTTTAAGATGTTCGGAATTTGGCCTTATGAAATATTTTTTCCTTTTCCCTTTTCCAAAAAACATGGGAAAAAACCATTGGATGGTTTGTGGTTTGGATTAATTTAATGTAAGGGGTCCCAAACCTAAATAATAAAGAATTCCCTCACCTTTCCTATATAAACCCACCCAAGATCCCACTTCCTCCCCACTCAAAGATGTTGGAGTTCGTCCAACCTCTGCCCTACACTCTATAGAATCCTACCAAGGTGCCCCAAGCTCCCAAGAAGCCTTTCACAAGCCTCTCTCTAGCCTTTGGAAGCACACATCCAAGTAAGGCTTTTTTCTTCCTTTCTCATTTTTGTCAATTTTCATTAAGTTGTATTTCCCTTTTAATTTCAATTATGAATGTTGGGGTATGGTTTCAAACCTCCCCCATAATGACCAATTATTGTTTGAATTATGTGATACCCCTTTCTCTCTCATTAAATGCATCCCATGTACACCCGTTACTATGTCGAAATTCCGAAAGGAACTTCTCTCTCTTCTTTTACATTCATGCAATACTCTTGTGTCATGAACCTAAATTCCATTACAATTTTTGGGAAATGTATCTATATGAACTCTTTACTGTCCATTAAATATAAATATGATGATAAACCCCTTTCTCTCTCATCATGTTTTTTATGAATTCTTACGTCATGCCGTTATGCTGCCGAAATCACACCGATTTTCTAAGCCAATGTCATTGTGTAGTGAATACCATGCCCATTTCTCCATCAAGGATATTCAACTTTATGCACATTTACTTATTGATTTTAAAGTTTCATGTATGAATTACACATTCCTTTATCATGGAATAAATGGTTATGTTTTATGAATCCATGTTTTATGATCCATGTGGCACACTTATGCATGAAATGAAATGTTTACGAAGGGTGCACCCTTATAGCGCTCCAATCCTTTGGGTAATGTATAGTATCATGATACATCATGTGAAATGAGTGTTTACTCATGATAATTCAATTGAAATGAGGGTTTACTCATGATTCATGTGCAATGAGGATTTACTCATGCTCTATGTGCAATGAGCCATGGCTCATGCTAATTCCATGTTAAGTGTTGTTGCCACATTTCCATGTTATGATTATCATGCTTTATCTTGCCTTTATGTTAATGTTTTTATTATTCTCTATTGATATGCCTATTGTCTAACATGTATTGTACTCCTCATGTTATTCCTTGTGTACTCCCTTACTGGGCTTTATAGCTCACCCTTTTCTTATGCATGTCCTCAGGTTATCCCATGCAATGCTGAGTACGAGGGAATGTAGTGGTCATGTAAAGGAAGTTTTCAATAAAGATGTTGTATTTCATGTTCCAAGTTTTTATTTAATGATCCTAATCCCCAAATACACTAAACCTTTCGATATTCTTTTTTGTATCAAGTGATGTTTTATGTAATAAATCATGTTTATGTTTGTATTAAAAGGTAGGGTTGTCATAGATCACCATCGAACCACGTCTAGATCACTATGAACGCTAAGAGAATACCACTCCCGATATATCAGCATCATCATCTTCGTATCATTATATATTTATATAATTATATATATATTTAACAAAAAAACATAAACATAAATATAAATATAAGAAATATAATCATTATTTAAATATATTTATTATAAATATATATATATTTAATTATTTGTAATTATATAAATATACATTTTAATTATATATTGTTATTTATAATTATAAATATATTAAATATACAATAATAAAATAATTTATAAATATATATATGTAAACAAATTTGTAATTATTTATATATAATGATAAATATATCTATATCATTATATATATTTATATAATTATTTAAATTTAATATTATATATACATATAATTATATAATATTTATTTGTTATTTAATAATTTTTCTTAAAATTTTATAATATTAAAAAAAAATTATATATTTATAATTATTTTAATACTTTAAAAAATTTATATTTATTTATTTATAATTATAAATATATAATTTTACAAATATAGTAAATAAAAATGTATAAATATATTAATTTAAATATTTATATAAAGAAAAAATTAACTTTTCAAATGAATATATAATTTTAAATGCATGAATATTAAAAACATGGGACATTGAATAATTAAAAATGAGTACATTTTAAAAATATTAAAAAATGGATATGTTTTATTATTAATACAAATTATTTTAAAGAATAAAATAGGGATAAATATTGAAATTATGATTAATAAATAATGAAAATATTAAAACATAGTAAATAAATATGTATAAATAGATATTAGAAAATGATTAGATTCCAAAAAAATTAAAAAATTAAAAAATTAAAAATGAATAAATAAAAATTACTGATTAAAATAATAATGTATTAAATATATTTTGTAACTAAATTAAATTCAAAAATGAATATTTAAATTTTAATTAATTACATTAATAATATGTGTGCGTGTTTCTATATAATATTATATTAACTATCTAAATGTGTGTGTGAAATTAATGTGTGTATATATATATAACAGAAGTTTGATTCTTGTAAAATACAATAATGACAATATATTAATAGAATAAATTATAATAATAATATATAAATTTAAAAAATGAATAAGTGACATAAATTATATAAATTATTAAACAAATAAAAATGTATATTTATAATTACACATGATAAAAATAAAGTGAATAAGTCATGGAAGAGGACATGGTCAGGATGATTGGGCTACTTAGAAAGAGTAATAGAAACTAGAGGATCCTGATTCATATGATACTAACATCGAAATCCCACCCCATCAAAAATAAAGCGTTCAAGAGCAAAATTCTAGGGGTTTTGGCCGCATATGTGGTTGAGCAATAGATTTGAATGCCTTGTGGGAAGAAGAACACATGATTGGGATAAAAATTTGAAAAAAGTCATAGCATGTGAGTGTTTTGGAGAGTGTTCTAATGCCTTCTATGGCCCCATATTTCCCTTTCTCTGTTCCTTTTTTGAATTCAATAAAAGGGATTTTGTCCCTATCTTTTTATAAATTTAAAATTATTTCATATTAAATATATAAATTACAACCATATTAATAACATTAAATTTTAATGAATAAACATTTATAGTTAAATACTGAAAATTGATAGAATAAAAACATATTGGACAATAAAAAACATGAAAATTAATAAAAAAAATATTTAAAAATAATGTTTATTAATGATTAAATAATATTAAAAATGAAAAAAAACCAAACAAATTAAAATGTATTAAATAGTAAAAATTTAATAAAATATAAAATAGATAAAATTTATCTATTAGAATCATTATATATATTAAATATATTATGTTTATAAATATAAATTTAAAATGAAGAAAAAAAATTGAAAAAATTTCAAATTTATTTTGTGTTTGTTGTATTTAAAAATGAATTAATTATGTATATGTACATGTGAAATAAATGTAACACATGTTTGATATATATAAAATTTAAAAATAAAATGATATTCAAATAAATTTACAATTTTGGATACAATTAATCAATATATTTTATCATAATTAATTTAAATTATACACAATTTTTCACTAAATATAATTCTTATTTAATGTAAGAAAGCATATTTTGTATAATATAAATCATATTTTATGAAATATTAAATATTTTTACATATATATAGAGAAAAATAAATTAATATTTTCTTTATAAAAAATATTAAAAATATTAATGAATAATTAAAAATAAAATCAATTATAAAATAATAAGAAATTAATATGTTTTAAATTATTACATTTTATTCAATATATATATATATTTACTTACTATTATTAATTATTAATATATATAAATTTAAAAAAATATTAATACATATATTTAATTTATTCATTTTTATTAATAATTACATAAGTAATATTTGTTAAAAAAATCTGTAATATGAATTTTTTTTATTTTTTTGTTAAATAATTAAAATTTATTATTTATATATATATTTAAAACATACTATTATTAATATTTTTAATTTAATTATTTGTAAATAAAAAATAATAAATTTTATTACAAATTATATAGTTAAAATATTTTTTTAAAAATCCATTTATTTATTCATTTTTATTTTTTCTTTGATGAATGTTTCCAATCATTATTTATATATATATTTAATATATAATATATATTAATATTTATAAAATATATATACTAAATTTTTTAATAATTATTTAATATATAATTTTTTTAATAATTTTTTACTATATAATTTTTTAGTTTTTATTTGTTTAATTATTTCAGTTTTTATAATATTTTTTATACTTTTATTGTTTAGTTTTACTATTATTGGAGTATATAAATAATTTTGGGCTGTGTATAGGCCCTTACGGAATGGTGGGTCGAGCTGTGTATATGGACAGATGGGAAGGTGGCTGAGGTTGTGTATAGCATGTGATGGGGGGGGGGGGGTGGGAAGGTGGGTTGGGTCGTGTATGACCTAACAATTGTGGACAATGTGTCAAGATGTGTATATGGGTGTCGATCCCCCATTTCCATGGCATGTTTTTTTCAGTGAGGCACCCGTGTTTAAAAATCATCAAACTGAAAAACAAGAAGTCTAATGTGGGGTGGATTCTTGAGGCAACCCTTTACCGGTGAAAGATAAAAGCATGACGAAATAAAACCTCTACCAGTGGTAAATAAGAATCATTGGTAAATGGTGTCCTTTTTGAGTGGTTAAAAAATAGATAATAAAAAAACATCATCATATTTTTTATTTAGCACTAATAAATGACTCTATATATTATTGTTTTTTAGCATTGGTAAAGTACATCATTATCAGTTCTTTTATCTTGCACTAATAAAGGATAATAATTGTTATTGAGGGATTTGTAGTTATGTTCCTTCACTGGTTCATTATCAATGTTTTATTCTGGTTTATGATTTTTTAAAAAAGATAGTTGGATTTAACGTACTGTTACTTGACGAAAAAATATCTCTAACTCATACCATGTGACATGTATCTTGAAAATCTCATTTTTTTAAACAACCCATGTTTTTTATATGAAATTTATTTCTGAAATCTATATGTGTCTCATGAAAACAATAAGTATAAAAGTTATAATATAAATATTAAATAAGTTCTATGCAACATATAAAAAAACAAAAAGTAAATTATTTCATAATAAATCATCAAAGAAAATAAATTACATATAATTAATAAAATATAAAAAAATAACAAATATAAAAAATATACGACTGGAAATGGGATGGATTGTCTAAATTGTATGATATTGAATTGTATGATACATATGAATCTTTTTTATTAGTTAAAATGAGAGGGTTTCTTTTTAAAAGAAATGTTATGAGGGCCAGTGGACTATCAGATCGTTTACATAGTTATGTATGTGGACTAACTAGTACAAAAAAATTGTGGTTTTAGGTAATTTTAAACTTTTACTGATGTCATTAGTTGGTATGAGTATGTGTTTTATGATGAAACACAAGTATGAAACTTTTGAGATGTTCCAAGAGTTTTTGAATTAAGTACACAATCAACTGGGGAAAAGTATTAATGTCTTCTGATCGGATTGGGATGGTGAATACTTGGGCTAGGATTTCATAGCTCATAAGAGAGATTTTCGAATTGTTTCACAACTCACTCATCCCATAAAAACACAATGGTATGGGGTTTCATAATGGAGGAATCATACCTTTTATATATTTTTTGATCAATTATGGGTTTATGTAAACTTTCTATATCATTTTTTGGTTTTGATATGGAATATTCTACATTCTTAATAATTTTTTTTACCTATAATAGAATCAAAGACACCATTTGAGATGTGGTTTGGGATACATATCTGTTTATCTTATGTAATTATTTATTGATAGGAAGCTTACACACAATTTTCATCTCATAATAAACATTACCCTAAGTCTTAATGATGCATTAATTAGTTATCCTATTGGAACCATGTTATATTATTTATATAATTATACTAAAAAATGTTTTTAGCAAGACTGGTTTATTTATATAAGAATAAATATATAATTAAATGATTCATTAGAAAGAAATTTCAACATAGAGAAGTTTTAGACCTAAAAAAAAGAATTTTTCATGATATGAAAGTTGTGTTTATTCCATAAATAGTTTTGGATTAAGAACCAAATAATGTTACATAAGAACCTCATAGATATGGTATGATTATTCAATATCCCATGAGATATAAATTTTTTATGGTTAATTATGGTGATGTATCATTAAAATGAGATGAACTGACATCCTAGTGATATTCCATTTTGTTTTTTTATTATAACAAATGGTTAATGTCCATAGAAGATTATATTGAATTCATGTATGCTAACCAAGTTAGGAACTCGATGGATGAACCTAAAAGGGAGACACCCATAGAGTGCAAGTGGTGCTTCCAAAAAACATTGACATAGATAGTAGAGTGTCTAATAAAAAATCATTCCTTGTGGAAAAGGAATATTAACAATTTCATGGTATTCCATATAAATAGACCATTACAACTGTTATGATGATAAATTATTTTCATATTTTTCTATAAATAACATCTAATTATAATTATGTGATATATCAAATGATAATATAAATCACATTTCTAAATGGGAATTTATCCAAGAACATGTATGTGATACAAATTTATGGTTTTTAAGTTCCAAATGAAAATGATATGTTTTACAAGTTATATTTCTTCATTGATGGACTGAATAATGTTTATTAGTGATGAAATGTCTGTTTTTATGATGCAATAAAATATTTTATTTTCATCTAGAATGTGAATTATTCTTATGAACACATGATTCTTGGTGTGAGTATTGTAGTACATATAACATTGATTGTAGATGACATAAAACATATTAGAAATGATGTCATGACACATCACTCTAGGATGACGTGGTTGGGTAAATATTTCTCAATGAAATACATGTGTGAAGCATCTTACATATCTAAAATGAGGATCTATAGAGATTGATCTATGATGTTTATTGAATCAAGTTAAAACACAAATATTGCTAATGTGCTAGAGCAGTTTAGCATAGAGAACTCCAATAAGGCATCTTTACTAGTATATCATGGAACATCTCTTGGGAAGATTCAGGATCTTTCTAAATAGTTATAATGGACATATAAGATTACTTATGCATCCAATATAGTATCTATTCTGTATCCTATGTTGTGTACTTGACCAGATATAAAATATTCTTTGATCATAAAGATTAGATACATATCCAATCCTAGTGAGAGTTTCTGAATTTATATAAAGAACATACTTTAGTACATGAGTAGGACCAAATATATATTATTTATATTTGGAGTAGAAGATTATCACTATAAAAAGAATACATAGATTCAAGTTTCCTATATGATAATGATGATATAAAATCTGGATTTGAATTAATATTTTATATAAATATTGGAGAAATTATTTGTAATTGTGTCCAATAATCCACTACCGTAGTCTTGACAACAGAGTCGGAATATATAACCACATAATATAATATGAAGGAATCTATTTTTATAAAGAAGTACATTTCTAAAATGGATTGGTTCCTAGATTTGGGGGGAGAAATTGAGATATATTGTTACAATAATGGTGTTTTATCTATGGATAAGGAACCCCAATCACATAGTTGGACCAAACATACCATATAGAAATACCATATCATATGGGATATCATGGAGATGGGTGATGTCAAGATTAGTTGGGTGGGTACAAAGGATAATGTAGCACATTCATTTATGAAACCATTACCACAACTAAAACATTATGGATGTGTTGAATCTCAATGTTTTATAAGCATGATATATTGGTTTTAATGGCTGTAAATGTATAATTTTATTATAATAATTGAAATAGTCCATTATCATTCAATCAAGTGTGCTACAATTTTATTTTATATGATCAGTGGAATGATAATATCCCCTCAATGATCAAATTTTATTTGTGCAGAACGGAAAATCATTATGGATTATTATGGGTGGTAATGATATTATTTTGGTACAATGAATATAATATTTTATTCATTACATAGAGTTTTATATGATATACAATGAAAATTTTCATCGGTTAATAAGTAGAGACACAATCAATTGATTGATCTACTAAATTATATCTCATGGAAGGTCATACATTCATCGATATAATTATGGGTGTATGCATATTATAAATCCCTTTTTCATAAGGATGGAGTAATAAATTTCATAAGAACCTTAATAGTTTAATTCACCGCTTACACAAGTTGTCATATTTACATATCTAATAGTGGATGATTTGGTATGTTTTTAATCTCGACGTATGTAGGATCATAAAAAAGTCTAGATTTTTTCACATGTGTGACATGTTAATGACATGATGACTTTCAATGAATTAGAGATGTGATTATTTTTGATAGAGATGGCACCACACCCATTAGTATCCAAAGTAGAACTAAAAATTTTCTAGAGGATAATCCTTTCATACATATATGAAATAAGTATTTCATAGTTTTAATAAATGATACTAATTCTTTTAGGGTCACACAGTTTGGAACATAGATAGGGAAATTTTCTTGGAAATTTGTTTTATTGAAAATAAATTTAAGGTCGAGGAATCATTATATCCAATGAAGTTTATTTGGATTTGAAAAGAGTTGTAATGTTTTAAATAAATTAATTATGGGATTTTAGTACAAGTGGCAGATTATTGGATGTGGAATAGAATTGGCATGAATGATATTCATATAAATTTTCATATGATACATTAATTTTTCATTTATGAAATTCAATGCAATAATATATATATATATATATAATGTTATATTGTATATAAAATATAATATAAATTTAATATAGGAATAAGATGTATGTATTTTTCTCATGCAATGAATGAATATAATATATATAGATATATAAGATATATATTATTAATCTATCCCCGAATATAGTTCATGTTTTTTAAACCATATTATTGTTCTTTTAATGTGTTTCATTAGTTAATTTAAGTGAGTCCAATCAATTACACATAACAGATAGTAACGTATATGACACTTTTTGAAGTGGGATCCCTGAGAATCAGTTATAAAAGACGATCAGATCCTCACTTATTTTAGTTTTTTATGTGTATGAGATAGTGGTAATTTCTCTCCTCAAAACATTTCATATGAAATTTGAGAAGGCATTATCACCCCTTCAAATTTTCTGCATCCTCTTGATATGATAAGGGATCCAAGATTATTTTATATTACCTAATAGGCAGTATGATCTTTATTAACTACTCCATGTGGTATCTATCATGAGTATTTCATCACTGTTGAAGAAAATGGGTTCTCTTGTACATGGTGTATAAGTACTCCATTTTTTAGATTATTTCATGAATTAATTATTTTTATTAAATTTTATTATGTTTTTGTGTATTCTACTATTGAAAATAATTTCTAGGTTATTATAAAAAACCCATATGTCATACATTTATCTGGATTCCCATCGTATTTTGTAGTCCAAGATTGTTTTTAGGTTATACATGTAAATATTTATGTTGTTCACAAAACACTGTATTCAGAAATTGTCTCATCCTAACTTATTTATTAATTTATTAACAAATGGGATAACCTAACATTCCTTTAATGTTGTATCTTGAAAACTTCCACTAAGTAGTAAAATCATATCTCATCTTGAAAAACCTGGATCTCAAACAAAACTCTTCATTCCAATAAGAATCATATATTGTAACACGAGTATCCTATTTCAATTTTAAAACATCGATCAATAGATCCAAATGACCATAAATATAATTACCTATTTTTTCTTCATAAAATAAGTAGAGAGAACATATTGTTGTATCATTCCCTGCATTAGGAAGGTGGAATGTTATAATTTACAACATATTTGACCATTTTATAAGAGTGTTTCTTTCCACATCAAAATGATTTTTTCCATCCAAAGATAACAAAGGGTGATGGTTTTTTCAATGATTTCCAAATTTAGGATACTCATGAAAAAATTTCATCCACTAAAGTGTGTTTTTTGTTTCGTGATATTTCCAATCATGAATTATTTTATTTTCATATCAATTTAATTAAAATTATGTCACCTCATTAACATAAATTAATCTAAGATTTTAAATCAATAAAATGTACCATATGAAATTCAAAAGGCAATATCCCTTTTTCTTGTATAGAACCCCATCGCACATAAGGCATTTTTTTATGTGATTCATATTAATTTTGATACAAAATATATTAATTTGGATAGGATTTTATTCTAATGTAGGTCATAGCTAATAAATCCTACATTCATTTAGAATCATATGTTTTATAAGGAATCTCATTATATTTTGCTAACATATCTATCAAAATATAAAATTGTTTTGTCAAGCTGTTATTACTCTATTTGTTTCTAGTTTTCAACCTAAATAGTTTTATTATGGTTAAAAATGTCGAATAATTTGTAAAACATGTATAAATTGTCACCATTTATTCGTTTATCAACATAATAAACATCATTAAACAATTTTGTAAGACATATTTAACCACTGTTGTCATTTTCTCAATACAATCTACATCATTATATTGGGTTGTATTTGACCATCCATAAACATTACTATTATCATAGAAAACAACTACAATAAGTTTTTTTCCTTTGATTAGTACAACTATTTGAAAAATTTATATACTCCATGACATATCAAATTTTTTATGTTGTATTGTCAAATTCATCTTTGAATACAACAATGTAAGTATAGACAATAATTTGGGAAGAGTCATATCAAATTCATCATCATCATATATCATTCAATAATATTCAAATTTTATTAAAACCTAGATATACATATGTTATGCATATAATTTAATGTAGTGAATATTCCAATTTAAGAAATTGATTTTAAATAAATGTAATCATTCATTGCTGTATTTAATTTATGGTTTTGGATGAAAAAATTGGACATCAGTCTAGGGTGTGTAAATGAGGTGTAAAAAAACTTTTTATCTATTTTGAATACCATTACCAGTCGAAGTGATGTTCCATCAATGGATTAAAAATTTGACAGGAAAGATTTGAAGTAGGAAACAATCCCCACCAATGTAATCATATATGATGGAATATATACCATTCATCATCCATGTATAAGATCATGATTTTTAAAATCATGAATGACACTAATGATTTAGAAATCCCTTACTCAACCTCTCCCCACTTCCCTCACTAGTTCATTATTATTTTTTTTATTATGGTTTAATATTTTTTAAAAAATAATGGTTGGACTATACTATTAATTCAACACAAAAATATCAAAACAGATGTTAATTAATGACAGATTACATCGAATAATTAGTCGATTTCACTATTTTCTTGTCATTCCAACTTTTTTGGGATTGAAAAATTCTTCCACGCTCATCCAATTTTGTTAAAAATATGGTGATCATTGGATCATATTAGGTTAATGTGAATCTCATTTATATTTTTTTTCATAACATTTAGTAGTATAATAAATATCAAATTGATAAAAAATAACTAATAATTAACAATATTATTAAAATAATAAATATGATATATAATAATTAATAATATAATAAATGTATATTTTTTATAGTCTATTAAAATCCAAAAACCATAGACACCGAGGAAACCCGGTATGTTAAACGTTATCCCACCCAACAAGAATTTAAAAAAACTCACTAAAATTATTTTATTAAATATTTATAACTCAAATTCCAATGTTATTAAAGGTAGAAAAACCTATGTCAATGTGGCCAACTTCCCGTAAAAATATTATCTGAAGAACCAAATGTGTATTCGGCATCATGCCATATCAATCGTCTTACGCGACACTACCCCTCATATGGGAAGGACAAAATGGTCAAAATGGGGCGGGTAAATTGGGAAATTTAGAAAATAATAATGGTTTATTAGAGTCCAAAATTAATATGAATCAAAAAAAATTATAGGTATTGATAATAGTTTTTTATATTAGTTTACATTATATAGATCTTAATTATACTCTTCATTTCTTTCAATGACTATGAAAAATAACAACAATTGAAATGAAATCAACGTTATTTGATGAAAGGTAAAAAATATTTTCAGTTTCTATTTTAATCTTTGAAGGCCCAACCCATATCATCCGATTTTAACCCCTTAATGCATATCCCAAATAACATCCATTTTATGTGGATGAAGGAATAATCATTAATTTAACTAAAAAAACCAAAATCCCCTTCCCTTTTGTAGGTAAGAACAAACTACACATACACTTTGTTGAGGGTGGTTTAACCTGATAGTTAGGCCTTGATTTTGACACCAAACACAGAAAAAGAAAATGATGTACCTGAAAAATAATATGAAGAAGTAACACAAATAACATGACTTAAAGACTAACTTTTAGAATTTTTATGAAGCATTTATTGCAATTGCAGAAAATTATTTCAAAATAAAGTTCATTCATTTGATTTATAGTAATAGTAACACATAAGGATGAGAACATGCAATGGATTTATATCTCAAGAGTGGATTAGGTTTCACATGTTAAATAATTATTTACATTAGTTTTATTTAGCATTGAACTACTTCAAATATTACAAAACAAATCTTGAAATTTTTTGCATCCAACATTTACCAAACAACCCTTATTATAAGAAATTCCATTTGTGTGACACATGAAATTAAAAAATCATCATTCTTGGAAATGAATATCGATCCACTATAAAAAAAACTGACATACACACTTTTTGATTTATCAATTCCATAAAAGTCTAAAAATTAAAACAAATTAAAACAAATAAAAATTAATAATGAAAAACATATGATCAAGACTTTTAGTTTTCTTCAAATTACGTTCAAATGATCCATAATGAACATGAAGAAAATTAATAAGAAAAAATTTATCAAAAAAATTAATTATATTCATTTCTTATGTAATAAGTTCTTTATAAAAAAGACTAATAACTAATGATGAAAAACTTATATATCCTGTGAGAAATTGTAAATATTCAGTTATGAAAATATACTAAAAGTATATATCATAATAAAATGTATAATTTTATATTTAAATTTATATAACGAATAAATAGGATATTTTAATAATTATGCAATATATAAATTAAGTGATAATTATCTACACAACCATATCCCCCCTTTTGTAAATTATAAACCAAATATAATTTTACAAATTTCGACAATGTTTGAAATAATAAAAAAGACAATGCTTTTAAAACATGTTCTTCCTAATAGATTCCGTACTTTTAACTATCCTTTAATATATAGTATCAACGAAACAATTAAACATCCATTATAACATCCAAATTTTATTTTCTCAATATTATAAATGATAAATGGTTTCATAAAAATATTAGATAATTGTTCAACACACTACTCCTTATCTAGGATTTAAATATTCTAGAATTAAAGTTCATCAACAAAAAAAATGATCTGATATTGTAAACACCATTAAAATATAAGAAATTTTATAATAGTCAAAAAAATGATGGCAAATGGGTCCTTCATTAGTGCTAAAAAAGCAGTAATAAATGCGGTCTCTTATCAGCACTAGATTTGAACTGATAGAGGGGATCCTTTATCATGTTTTTGTTTTCTGATAAAATGGATAGTTTATTAGTACATTTTTAGTGCTAATAAAAACCATGATAATATAATCTACTATTAAAATTATAGAACACTACATAAATACAATAAAAATTTCAATTTCAATTTTATTTACTTCACAAATAAAAGTAAAAAACACTATATTACAAATATTTCAAACATTGAGTTTTATAATTACATTGAGACATAAAATTTATCATAAAAATCAAAAAACTCAAAATTATTAATGTTTCATTTTCTTTGGACACTAATCCCCACTATAAAGATCCTGATAATAATAAATGTTTCTAAAAAAACACCACCTCTAGAAAACGAGTGTCATCTATAAAAAAAATTATTATGTTATTAATACCATAAATAAATAAAGTAATCCTAAATATGAAAATGTCCTTAATAAAATTTCACTTTTATTCTGAAAACATACTCTTAGAGTCAAATATAGCACACCATGATTCCAAAAAATTGTGGTGGATTCCTACACATTTCGAATGATTTAAAAATCATTTTCCAAAATTATCCTGACAATTTGAGGGTATATTATAATATTTAAGCATGTGATGTGTGTTTTGAACTGATATGTCAATTTTATAAAAAAGCAATCACTTTGAGTCATACTAGCCAACCCATTTTTTATATTGACGTATGACTGATTCATATACATAAAAATGATTTATGGATCATTTTTCTAAAATATAAGGATATTATAAGTTTGTTTATGAGGTTTTTGATGATTTGAATATCTTTATTTCTAAAATGCCATTTTTAAATTGAAAACATTGACTAAGAGTCACATTGGTCACACCATGTGTTGGATTGATATTGGTTTAATTCTTATACAAAAATGATTTATTGATAATTTTCATAATGTATCATGAAAATATGATAAATTTTACACACTTTTTAGTGAGTGGTACATGTTTTTAACTAACAAGTAATATTTAAATTGAAAACCAATATTTCGATTCCTACTTGTCACATTATGTATCAGATTGGGGTGTGGATAATTATTACACATTATTAAAGAATTATGGATTATTTTCCTAAATTGTGAAAAAAATGATATTGTATTTTCACTATTTTGAGTATGAAAAGTGTATTTTGAACAAAAATACCAAATCTATATTAAAAAACACACATTAAGTCAAAACAGTTGCACCATGTGTTAGATTTATGTATGATTAATTATTACAATTTAAAAATTATTTATGGATCAGTTTTCCAAAGAATTAAAGAAATATGATGAGATTTTCTATGTTTTTAATATGTGATGTGTGTTCTGAACAAAAATGTCAATTTTAAAAGAAGCATGAAATTTGAGATATACCTGCCACACCATGTGTAGGAATGATATGTAGTGATTCATACAAATAAAAAATAACTTATGGATAATTTTAAAAAAAATCAAGACAATTTTTTTTCATTTCATGGGTTTTAGTGAGTAACACATGTTTTTAACTAAAATTTTATTTTATAAATGAAATGACCCACATCGAGTATTACTAGTAACACCGTGTGTCAAATTGATCTCTTTATTACTCCTAAGAATCTATAATGATTTATGTATCATTATAAAACTGTATCAAGACAAATAATGTGTGTTTTTAGGGTTTTTAGTTACTAGAACATGTTTTTAACTAAATTGTCATTATTAAACTGAAAACATTCACTTTTAGTCATATCAGTCACGTCATTTATTGGATTGATGTTTAGTTTATTCTAACACATTATAAATTACTTATGGATCATTCATATAAATTATCAAGATAATATTAACGTTTTTGTTCAGTTTTCTATGAGTGACACATGTTTTTAGCTATGTGCCAATTTTTTACAAAATACACACACTCTATGACATATAGATCACATGGTGAATCAGATATATGCTTATTCGATTCCTACACATAAAAAATGATTTATGGATATTTTTCTAAAGTATCAAGATAATATGAAATTGGTTTCTTAGATATGTGTATTTCTTGTTTCATTGGAACTAAAATGTCGATTTTAAATAGAAACACAACATTGCAACATATTATCCACACTCTGTGTCATATTAACAAGTGGTTGAGGTTAAATTTCAAATGATCCTTTAATGAGAATATGACGTGGAAGGAAACAAAAGAATAGATATATCATTATGAAATTATCATGAAAATATTAATGTAAAATTGATTACATGGAATGCACAAATAGTAAATGTTTTGATCATCCTTCATTGGGGTGTTCTTATGGATGATCATGAGATGTAATGAGCACAAGAACCCTATCTCTGAGGGTGCACCCTGACAAAGGGATACAATAATTATTCTTAAGGACACATGAAACCCGAACAGGTGATAAAACCTTCTCCAAAAAGATAAATAGATTTTTAAGAGGAGTAATGCTTAACAAATTCTCATACACATGATACACCCAACATGATATGATCTCATCCTCCCAAATAGATGAAGCTTGAGGGTCCATATTTATAACATAATATATAAATTTAATTAAATTGGCTATAATTCATTGAATGAATTCAATGAATTAATGAATATCCTTTAATACATTAATAATGGATTGTAACTGATGAATAAACCATACATGAATAATAAATTATATATATATATATATATATTGTATCCATCCATTACATGTGTGAAAAATACATGCATTATTAGTATTTGTTAAATGTAAAGATATATATATTTTATCTTCTATATATATATATATATATATTTCATTAATCAAATGCATGTGTACATGAATTACTAGTAGGTATAACATTATTACACATCCAAAAGTCTCATACGTGCACTAAAATACCATAATTATTTTTGAAATACCTTATAACTCGGTGTGGTTCAATCAAAAAAAATTTCTATATGGGGTTTCATCAAAATCACTTCATTTGAACAAATGTTTAATCATAAATTTTATACTTATCCAATGGACTAACTGTGTGACCTTACATGGAATAAAAATACTGAAAAATACTATAAAATACAAATTTCAAAGATGTATACAAAAAAAAGAAACCTCTATTAAAGAATAAATTCTATTCATGAATCTAAGTGGTCTGTTGTGATCTCCATAAAAAGTAATCCTATAACCATAAGAACATTTCTACAATAATATGTATCATATAAATCATATTTATATCTATATAATCACATTCTCTATGACATTAGTTGGCCATTAGTCAAGGAACATGTTAATATAATATTTTCCTCTCATCATTTCTGGATTCTATTAAAAAAAGACTAACCAAGTGAATGAATAAATCACATGTTAGTTATTTATCTAATAAGTACATCACTAATCACTTCTACATGTAGTTTAATACATCATTCATGAAAGAACAAAAAATGGATATGCATTTACACTATTTAGTTCAATCATGGGAATGATGTATTTCAAATTTTAAATAAGTGAAAAAAATATCATATTGGTTATGTTCCAACTAAAAATAATAGTGGAAACCTAACAAACAATTCTTGTATTGGCTATGTTCATGTGTTGAATTACATAAATAGGGCATCAGAAAACTAATATTCTCATGATATGTATCTGTCTAACCACGTGTAAGTAGGATTTATAATAAACATACACTTCTATGTATATCTATGACCACATGACATATTATGGTATATACATTCATGGATCAGTTCAAATAATAAGTCCCTACATTTAACATCGAGAATATATTCTTATTATCATTTATAGAACCATTTATAATAGATGTGAGAATCATTTTAGACATACCTTTATATATCACCACAATGCAATATACTCCATGATGATCGTCAATTAGGGTCAAATCAATGTTTTTACATTGAGGGGATATCTATCATTCAACTATTCATGTAAATTAAATTTTCAACATGTCACGTACGTAACCTATTCTAGGGTTATTTTAAATTTATTTTCCACTCATGATTTATTTTGGTGGTTTCCAAAGGTTTTATTGAGAATAGGTGAGTTTTCATGAATTGGGCCAAACTGCGAGCCCAATTCCAGATTTAAAAATAAATTTTGTTTCATTTATAACTTTTTCAATTTTTAATATTTTTGACTCATTCCAACTCCTAATTTTTCTCCCCTGATATAGTAACCCCAAATTTAAATTTGGGGCCTTTATAATGTTGGATCTGAATCTACGGATTAAACACAAGAGGGGGGTGAATTGTGTCTTTTCAAAATTATTACAATCTCTTTAATTTAGACAAATTCTATCCACTATACTTTTGCACGATTAAATATGCAGCGGAAAAAGTAAAAGCATGAACACACGGATGTATAGTGGTTCGGGGAACAGAAGGCCCCTAGTCCACTCCACCAATGCTCAAATCCATGAGCTTGGCGATTTTCACTATCTGGTCCTCGTTTCCACAGTCCTGTTCACAACTGAGTACAGGAAGTTGACACCTTTACAAGATTCAGGCAAACACAGCCTTCCTGGTTCAAACACGAACCCACACATCTTAGAACGAGAAGCTTATCACTCAAAAATAAAAAAGGGTTTCGATAAAGAAAACACTTCTCCAGTTGTTCTTCACAATTGCAACAGAATGCAATTGACAGTAGATAGATCGTTGTCTTCAGAAAATAAAGATCTGTAATCAAAACAGTTCTGAGTCGATCCAGTTGAAATAGATATTACCAGAAACTTCACAACTTCAGCAGCAATAGATTCACAACAGATAGTCGATGTAGAACAGGTGAATCTGCTATCAAGATCTTCCTTCGGCAATAAAGGTTTTACACTTCTTCTCGATCACCAGAAAAGAACGCCTTTACTCAGTCTCTGTTTCTTGCTCGTTAAAAGATCATTCTATATTTTTCACACACTTTCCTGTGTATATATATATATCCGAAGTTTCCAAGATAGAACATATATATTCAAATCTGAGAAAATCTTCCGCATAAATAGATCCATGAAAATCTCCTTTGGATTCGCGATATTAAATGAAATAACAGAGCCGTTGTAACTCCCCTGAAGAATCGGCATAAAAAGCTCCGTTTAAATCAATCAGTAATCCGTTGAAAATCGTCTTTGATTCAGTCAAAGTCGTACTTAAGAATCGGCTCGAAATCCGCTTAATAATCCGCTTGTTTGACCAATGCAAAAGGAAATATCGTCTGTCAAAAATATCCCAACGCCAAACGTAGGGTTGATGACGTGGCTCCAAACGTAGGGTTCACAAACGTAAGGTTCACAAACGTAAGGTTCAGAACGTACATACTTTCTCTTCAGCATTCAAACGTAGGGTTGATCATCCATACTTTGTCTCGCTTCAACTCTCCAAAGAACGTACGGTTGATTATAAAAGTAAGGTTGATGATCCATACTTTTGAGAAACAAACTCAACACTGAAAACTAACGTACGGTTTCTCTTCCATACTTGTCCAACAACGAAAACGTAAGGTTCCTTCCAAACGTAATGTTCTTCTTCCATACTTTTCAACAACGTAAGATTCATTAACCATACATTTCAAAATAACGTAAGGTTCCTTAACCATACGTTTCTTTTAACATAAAAAGTAAACTTTTCATCCATACGTTACGTTCATCAACGTAGGGTATAAACAGTGATTCCAGTACGCGCTAAAATTGATCTCGCGCTACAGTGATTCCAGAACACGCTAAAATTGATCTTGCACTACAGTGATTCCAGAACACGCTAAAATTGATCTTGGAATAAATGAAGTATGAAATCTCGTTGTATGAAATAAATAAATAAAATAAATTCCTGCAAAATACTCAACGAAATAATTAGTAAATAATTAAGGGTATTTGTGAGCATCAAAATCATCATAAAGAGACAGAGTATTATTTGAAATAATCTCCCCCTTTAAAAAACATTATTTTGAATTGTTTGAAAACAATACATTGCTCAACAATCTCCCCCTTTTTGATGATCACAAAACCCATAAAATAATAGAACTAATTTAATTGCAATCTTTATTGAAAAATTAGTTTTATAAAATTTTAGAATTCTGAAAGGATTAAAACAATATTTAACTATAATAAAATTTCTCCCCCATAAAAATAAATTTTCAGCTAAAAAATAGATAAAAGATAAATGTCTTCTCCTATATATCCAAATTTCTTCATAGGAAACAAATGAATTTAAATGTTGTGTTTATCCAAATTCTCCCCCTTTTTGTGATATCAAAAAGAATGAAAAATTACGGATTTGAACAAATTCAATATTGCACTGAACTATAAGTAAATGCTATAATTAACTGTGTATGAATAAGTGAATTTGTTATACTGGCTAACTTAATCATAAATCAATAAACAAAAAAAAAATAAGAAAAGAATTTTCATTCACAAGCTGTTATATATAAACGATTGTGATATACAGAGGAATCAAGGTTCATAGATAAGACAGGGAAGAAAAAAAAGGGTGTCTATCTCCTTTGAATCGCGGTCTTGATCTCTGTAAACTGTTCTCTGAGCCTCTTCATCATCCCATCTCCTAACTTGATGATAAGATCTCTGTTCTCTTGAGTCATATGAATATCTTCAATCAAATTAACTCTGAAAAACTCATGCATTCTTTCTTCTTTTTCAACAAAAAGAGCCAGTTTCTCTGATAACTGATTCAAAAGAATCCTAATCGGTTGCTCTCCAGATGTCAACTGATCCACTAAAAATTTCTGATTATCTAGCAAAACTGACAAACGGGCACTATTACACTGAAGATCGTGTAATCTGTCACTCATATTGCTCATTGCTTCAGTAATTGCTTGAAATCTCCGAATCAAATCAGGTGAAGAGCCTGATCCACTCACAACATTGTTTACAACAGACTCAAATTTATTCTCCATGTAAATCTTCATCTCAGACAAATCATCTTTCTTTACCATATCTGATTTTAACTGATCAACAGCATGCAGCATATCAGTCTTAAACAAATCTACTTCCTGTCTTGAAACAGTAGATTCTTTCAGCTTCTGAAACTTTAACTGCTCTAAGTTCAGAGAATTTCTGAGACTAACATTCTCAGATTCTAATTGAGAGATACGCTTGTACAACTCAACAACTTCTTCTTTTCTCGAATCAGGGGCATCCTGTGCTCTATTCTCATGTCCAGAAATAGGTTGATGAGGCAGGGCAAGTGGTAAAGAATCTGCATCTGACTGTTCTTTGTCCTTGTCCTGACAAGGTTGATCCACTGAACTAGCTTTTGAAGCCTGAAACTCTTCCACCGAAAAATCTTCCTGAAGTACCTCTGTATTAGCTTCAGAAGTATGTTCATCACGAACAGTAGTCTCTCTAACTTCTACTGAATGGTTAAGAACAATATTTTCATGTAAATCTTGAGGTCGGGGCACTTCTTCACCAGGCACTGCCTCCATAAGTTGTTCTTGTGGAATTACTTTTTCAACAGCCACAGCAGCAGATTGAGGTTCTTTTTGGATTTCCGGTTGAGCTGCTGGTTCCTCTATCAGTGCAGTCTTCTCCACAACAGCTTCTCTCACAAATGAATAAAAATTACCGGTTCAGAGGATTTCAAGGTAGGAGAGATAATTTCTTCATCAATTGACCTCTTCCTTCTAGATTGAAGTCCTTCTTGACTTCTCTCTTCCTCAACTTCCTCCATCTCAAAGCGAATTCTCCTTGCCACTGTACTAACTCTTGATTCTGCTTGTCCCTCCTTGGACTTAGCCGGTTGAGCCTGAGCACTCTCCGAGTCTTCCTCAGCTCCAACAGGTAAGAGTTTTCCTTTAATTGTGCTCCAGAAGTATCCTACTTTCCTTAAAGTTCCAGCATTAAAAACATTACTGTGATGACATTTCACCCCAGCATCTACCAATCTGATCATTCCTCTTTTATGCAAAAACAAAGAAATGAACCTTCCATAAGGGAAAAAGGTCATTCTTGCTTCACTCTGACAGCAGTATCTCAGATATCTTATCATAAACCGAGGAAAATTAAACTTAATATCACACATCAGAAGATACATTATGTACATGTCAGGGTATAGGATTTTCTCCATCTCAGCCATCCTTGGTGCTAAACCAGTCTGAACAAATTTTACCAAGATTTTCTGACCGGGCTCCAAATCTTTAATAAACATTTTCTTTATCACTCTGGTTCCAAACAGAAAAGACATAATGTCTTCAGACTTATGTACAGAATCTCCAATATTCCGTAAATCGAAATGAAAAACTCCTTCATGAGGGCAGTTAAGAATTTGACTTATCTCTACAGATGATATGGAAAAGTCTTTATCCTCTATTTGAGCCAATAAACTATCCTCCGTATCTCCAAGGCTAAACTGAACAGTTCTAAAGAAATGTCTCATTTCTGCCTCATATAGAAACTCAGAATTTTCACTATTAAAAGCTTGCTCAAGGCTTTGAAACGACAACGCTTGCTTCAACAATAAATTAGTTTCAAACAGCCATTCTAAATCTATGACTTTACCTTGCAGTATTTTCCGACCAACTACTTTAGGTTTCTTTGCAGCACTGCTCTCAGCTTCATCTGGACGCTTAGTCTTTGCCATTTCAACAACGATTTCTGAAGGTTCGAAAGTTTAGGGTTTGAAGATTCAGAAAAGGGTTTTGGTGCAGATGTGCGATTTTAGGTTTTCGAAAGGGTTTCCGAAAAAGGTGAAACAATTTAGAAGGTGAAACGGTTCTGACAGCCTTGATTCCCGTGTAATCACTAATCATTACTTTTATTTAAAACAAAATAAAAATACTTATAGAGGGAAACAGAAATTAAGCAGAATTCGAAAACAGAATAATATTTAAAAAAAATTATTTAAAATTAAATAAACCTAACTCCCCCTTAATAAATTCAAACCTTGCCGTGGGAAGTGGTTTAGTAAAAATATCTGCTAATTGATTTTCTGTATTTACAAATTCTAAAAATATATCCTTTTTAAACACATGATCTCTTAAAAAGTGATGTCTTATATCAATGTGCTTAGTTCTAGAATGACTAATAGGATTTTTTGAAATATTAATTGCACTAGTATTATCACATAAAATAGGTGTATTATTGAAATTTAATCCAAAGTCCATAAGAGTGTTTTTCATCCACAACACCTGTGCACAGCAACTACCTGCAGACACATATTCTGCCTCGGCTGTTGACAGGGCAACTGAGTGTTGTTTCTTACTAGACCATGATACTAAAGACTTTCCTAAAAAGTGACATGTTCCTGAAGTACTCTTCCTATCTAATCTACAGCTTCCAAAGTCAGCATCTGAATATGAAATTAAATTAAAATCAGAGGTTTTTGGATAAAGCAGATATTGATAAATAGTACCTTTTAATTATCTAAAAATTCTTTTAACAGCAGTTAAGTGGGATTCTTTGGGATTTGATTGAAATCGAGCACAAAGACATACTGAATACATTATATCTGGTCTACTAGCAGTAAGATATAACAAACTACCAATCATACCTCTATATAACTTGTTGTCCACTGATTTTCCAGTTTCATCCAAATCAAGTTTTATATTAGTACACATAGGAGTTGTAAATGTCTTGCTGTTTTCAAGTCCAAATTTCTTAAGTAAATCAGTAATGTATTTGCATTGATTTAAAACATTTCCAAAATCTTTTTGAAATATTTGAAGACCCAAAAAGAAATTTAATTCTCCCATCATACTCATTTCAAATTCTTTTTGCATTAATTCTGAAAATTCATGACAAAGAATTTTATTGGTTGATCCAAAAATTACATCATCAACATAAATTTGAACCAACAAAACATTATTTTTCACAGTTTTCTTAAAGAGTGTTGGATCTGCTAGTCCAACAGTAAAATCATTTTTCAAAAGAAAAGAACTTAGTCTTTCATACCAAGCTCTAGGTTCTTGTTTAAGGCCATAAAGAGCTTTAGTAAGTTTGAAAACAGAATCTGGTTTTTGAGAATTTTCAAAACCAGGAGGTTGCTCAACATAAACTTCCTCCATTAAATAACCATTTAAAAAGGCATATTTAACATCCATCTGAAATAATTTAAAATTCATATAAGATGCATAGGCTAAAAGGATTCTAATGGCTTCTAACCAGGCTACAGGTGCAAAGGTCTCATCATAATCTATTCCTTCTTCTTGATTATATCCTTTAGCTACTAATCTTGCTTTATTTCTAGTTATTATCCATTGATCATCCTGTTTATTCCTAAAGACCCATTTAGTTCCTATTACTGGATAATCATGTGGTCTTTCAACTAATTCCCAAACCTTATTTCTCTTGAACTGGTTCAATTCATCCTGCATTGCTATTACCCAGCTCTCATCATCTAAGGCTTCTTCTATGGTCTTAGGTTCTTGTTGGGATAGGAAAGCAGAGAATTCAACTATGTTTCCAAAGTTTCTTCTAGTTTGAATACCAGTCTCTAAGTCACCTATCACAGATTCTAAAGGGCGATTCTTTAAGGTTCTAGACTGTCTAGGCATTACATTCAATGGTTCTTCAGTGTCATGTTCTTCTGAACTGGACTGAATTTCTTTTATATCATTTTCAAAATCATTTTTAAATTCTCAAGTCTCATGTTTTCATTAGAATCAGGTTCATCTATTTGTTCTATCCTTTTCTCAAAAGGATCAGATTCATCAAATTTCACATGAACTGATTCTTCAACAATCCTTGACTTTTTATTATAGACTCTATAAGCTTTGGAGGTTGCAGAATATCCTAAGAAAATACCTTTATCAGATTTTGGATCAAATTTACCAAGATTATCTTTGGTATTCAAGATGTAAACCTTGCATCCAAAAACATTAAAGTAATTTACTTTAGGTTTTCTGTTATTCCATAGTTTATAGGGTGTCTTTTTCAAAATAGGTCTTATTAAAATTCTATTCATTATATAACAAGATGTACTAACAGCTTCTGCCCAGAAATATATAGGTAGGCTATATTCATTTAACATAGTTCTAGCCATTTCTTGAATAGTTCTATTTCTTCTTTCTACAATCCCATTCTGTTGAGGTGTTCTTGGAGCAGAGAAGGTGTGTTTAATACCCATGTTTGAGCAAAAGGAATTAAATTCCTGGTTCTCAAATTCTCCACCATGATCACTTCTCAATGAGATTATATTAAAACCTTTTTCATTTTGAATAGATTTACAAAAACCTTCAAATAAACTAAAAGCTTCACTTTTAAATTTCAAAAAGAAAATCCAAGTAAATCTAGAATAATCATCAACTAATACATAAACATATAATTTACCAGCTAAACTTGCTACTCTTGAAGGTCCAAACAAATCCATATGGATAAGTTCTAGAGGTTTAGTTGTAGCAACTTTATTAACAGATTTGAATGATGATTTGTGTTGCTTGCCAAGCTGACATGCATCACAGAATCTGTCATTTTCAAATTTGAGACTAGGCAAATCAGAAACTAGATGTTTCATAGATAATTTATGTAAAGCATATATATTGCAATGACCAAGTCTTCTATGCCAGATCCAGGATTCACTTATATTAGCAGTTAAGCAGTTTACATGTTGTTTACACAAGGAATACAAATCCAATGTATAAACATTATCAGTTCTGGGTGCTCTAAACTTAAACAGTTTATCTTTAGAAACAGTACAACTATTGTTAGTAAAATCAACAGTGTATCCATCATCACAGAGTCGAGAGAAACTTATCAGATTGTGTTTTAACCCTTGTACATAAAGTACTTTGTTGATTGAGACAGTCTCTGGATCTCCAACTGTTCCAATACCAATAATCTTTCCTTTGGCATTGTCACCAAAGGTGACAAGTCCTCCTTCCTTTCGAGTAAGAGAAGAGAAATTAGCTGAAGTTCCACTCATGTGTCTTGAGCAGCCACTGTCCATATACCATATTTCTTTCTTTCTTTGGTGACCTGCTACCTGCAAAGACATTCAAACAAATTGCTTTGGTACCCATATTTTGTTGGGTCCAGGAGTGTTAGCAAGCAGTGATCTGGGTATCCAGATTTGCTTTGTTTCCTTAAAATTGATTGAATCATATAGATCGTTGGAAATATAAGCTTTCTTAATTCCACATATTTGAGGTTGTCTTAGAAAACAGTTTTTAGCTATATGACCTTTTGTTCCACAGAAGTTACAATTAACCTGTTTAGTGCTAGGAACAAAATAATTTTTGTATAACTTAGGTTTTTCTCCTTTACTTCCAATTCCAAACCTTTCCTTTTTAATTACAGTTTTTCCAAGTATCTCATTTAAGTTGTTTTCTCCTTTTGTAAAAACTAATGCAGCCTTTTTATAAGATTCTACTTCATCCTGTAGAGTTTTTATTTTTGATTCAAAATTAATTTTATTTGAGTCAGCAGAGTTGTATTTGTCAATTAATTCCTTATGTTGTTTTAGCAAAGTATTTCTCTAATCTGAAATAGCTTTGTGCAAGTTCTTTATAGATTTATATTTTTTAAATAATGAGTCATACCTTTTTTCAAGCATATTGCAGTAAGCTGCAAGTTTTTTATTTGAGAAGCTTGTTTCAGAGTTTGATTCATTATTTGAGTCAGAGGAGTAATATGAGTGTACCTCATCAGTTTCAGCCATGAAACACATATTTTCTTTTAAATTGGCTTCCTCCTTCTCTGAGCTTGATTCAGAAGAATTACTTGAGTCTCCAGAAACACTCCAAGTAGCTTTCATAGCTTTCTTGTCTTTCTTCTCATAATCATCTCTTTTGAAGAATTTCTTCTTCTTTGCATCTTTCAATTTTGGGCAATCCGGTCTGATATGTCCCATCTTTTTGCATTCATAACATCTCACTTCCTTGCTATCCTTTTGAAGGATTTCTTGAAGTCTTTCTTCTTACTGTAGAACTTTCTGAATTTTCTGGCTAGCTGAGCCAGTTTTTCATCCGAATTTGAAGAATCAGAGCTTTCTGATTTAGCACTTACTTCTCTGTTCTTCATCTTTCTATCCTTTTGTTGAGAAGTCACTTTCAAAGTAGTATTTTCCCTTTTTATGTAGACTTTATGCTCATTTACCTCATCTTGCATTTCAGCTTCGTACATCATCAATGTACCAATCAGTTCTCTCATAGTTAGATCTTTAACAGAAGTTGATTGTCTGATTGCTGCAGAGATTCCATTCCATCGAGTAGGAAGTACTCTCAGTACCTTCAACGCTTGATCAGCCTGCTTGATTGGTTCTCCTAGAGCTGTTATATTATTGAAAATTTCTGTCAATCTTCCATTCATCTGAGTGATGCTCTCTCCTTCAATCATTCTGAAAGTATCGAATTTTAACTTAGCAGTTGCATATCTCATCTGTCTTACATTATCTGTTCCTTCATAAGCAACAACTATTGTTTGCCACTTTTCATATGCAGTCGGGCATTGAGATACTCTGTTAAATTCATCTGGTCCTAGACCACAGATGATTGCATTCATAGCTTTTGAATTTATGTCATACTCAGCCTCTGTAGCAGCACTCCATGTATCGGGATTTTCAGGAATTTTATAGGGAGTCAGAATCTTTGAATAGACTTTGTAACCAAGATTTTTAAGATAAATAATCATACGTGATTTCCAGCAGCCATAATTATCTCCATTAAAGTAAGGTGCTCTGACCATTGACATTCCCTCTCTCATATCAGCCATGATACACTATGTATAATCTTTAAATACTTCTAGCTTGATAAGAATTTAAAAATAAGAAGATCCTCCTCTGATACCAATTGTTGGATCTGAATCTACGGATTACACACAAGAGGGGGGTGAATTGTGTCTTTTCAAAATTATTACAATCTCTTCAATTTAGACAAATTCTGTCCACTATGCTTTTGCACGATTAAATATGCAGCGGAAAAAGTAAAAGCATGAACACACGGATGTATAGTGGTTCAGGGAACAGAAGGCCCCTAGTCCACTCCACCAATGCTCAAATCCACGAGCTTGGTGATTTTCACTATCTGGTCCTCGTTTCCACAGACCTGTTCACAACTGAGTACAGGCAGTTGACACCTTTACAAGATTCAGGCAAACACAGCATTCCTGGTTCAAACACGAACCCACACAGCTTAGAACGAGAAGCTGATCACTCAAAAATAAAAAAGGGTTTCGATAAAGAAAACACTTCTCCAGTTGTTCTTCAAAATTGCAACAGAATGCAATTGACAGTAGATAGATCGTTGTCTTCAGAAAATAAAGATCTGTAATCAAAACAGTTCTGAGTCGATCCAGTTGCAATAGATATTACCAGAAACTTCACAACTTCAGCAGCAATATATTCAAAACAGATAGTCGATGTAGAACACGTGAATCTGCTATCAAGATCTTCCTTCGGCAATAAAGGTTTTACACTTCTTCTCGATCACCAGAAAAGAACGCTTTTACTCAGTCTCTATTTCTTGCTCGTTAAAAGATCAATCTATATTTTTCACACACTTTCCTGTGTATATATATATATCCGAAGTTTCCAATATAGAACATATATATTCAAATCTGAGAAAATCTTCCGCATAAATAGATCCATGAAAATCTCCTTTAGATTCGCGATATTAAATGAAATGACAGAGTCGTTGTAACTCCCCGGAAGAATCGGCATAAAAAGCTCCGTTTAAATCAATCAGTAATCCGTTGAAAATCGTCTTTGATTCAGTCAAAGTCGTACTTAAGAATCGGCTCGAAATCCGCTTAATAATCCGCTTGTTTGACCAATGCAAAAGGAAATATCGTCTGTCAAAAATATCCCGACGCCAAATGTAGGGTTGATGACGTGGCTCCAAACGTAGGGTTCACAAACGTAAGGTTCACAAATGTAGGGTTGATCATCCATACTTTGTCTCGCTTCAACTCTCCAAAGAACGTACGGTTGATTATAAAAGTAAGGTTGATGATCCATACTTTTGAGAAACAAACTCAACACTGAAAACTAACGTACGGTTTCTCTTCCATACTTGTCCAACAACGAAAACATAAGGTTCCTTCCAAACGTAATGTTCTTCTTCCATACTTTTCAACAACGTAAGATTCATTAACCATACATTTCAAAATAACGTAAGGTTCCTTAACCATACGTTTCTTTTAACATAAAAAGTAAACTTTTCATCCATACGTTACGTTCATCAACGTAGGGTATGAACAGTGATTCCAGTACGCGCTAAAATTGATCTCGCGCTACAGTGATTCCAGAACACGCTAAAATTGATCTCCAGAACACGCTAAAATTGATCTTGGAATAAATGAAGTATGAAATCTCGTTGTATGAAATAAATAAATAAAATAAATTCCTGCAAAATACTCAACGAAATAATTAGTAAATAATTAAGGGTATTTGTGAGCATCAAAATCATCATAAAGAGACAGAGTATTATTTGAAATAATCTCCCCCTTTAAAAAACATTATTTTGAATTGTTTGAAAACAATACATTGCTCAACATATAAATCCATAAGCATGGGGGAGTTTTGTTTTTATTTGAGAGTTGGGCCAACCCAAAGGCCCAATTTCCAGTTTTAAATTGTTTCATTAATTTATTAATATCTTATTCATTAAAATGGATTTTTCGGTGATTCCACCTCCCTATCGACCCTAATAAGCCCAGGCGCGACCCCATGCCCTCCTCCCACAATTTTGAGCTCGATAGAGTCACGAAAATAGTCGAAACGTTCTGGATTTTAGAAATCGTCCAGATTTTGGAGAGGTAAATTGATCCTTTCATAACTCCTTCTATTCTTAATCTTTTACCTCAATTCCAATTCCTAAATGACCTAATAATTCTTGTGAGACTATACCCTGAGTTTTGGACGTTTTAAATTTCATATACTAGTGTTTTGGGGAGATTGATTCTAGATTTCTCAAGTAAGTTTGTCCATTTCTTTTCCCCTTTCAAATTGATTAGGGTTTCATTCTATTTTTTAGGGTTTCCTCCCTTTTTATTGAAGTGAACAATGACCAGTGGGTAGGGGTTCTAACCTAAGGCTTAAACTTGGGTTTTCTTGGTCCAAGTTTCTATATTTAGGTTTGATCTACCCTTCTTGAGGTGCGGCGGTGGTGCGTTTGTGTTTTCGCACAAAGGATTCAATGGTTTCATTTGATTTGGTAGATGATTCCAATGTTGATGCTATATTTGTGTATTAGCATGCTGTATTTATCATATTTTCAGATTTATATAATTTTATTATTGCTACAAAAATTGGTTCTAATGATGTTTCCATTGCAATTTAATTTCAAATGCGAATTTGGTGTGAAATTGGGGGTTTTCCAAAGAAGTGTTTTGTTTGTTTATTTGGGGATGCCTTATAAATACTTAGTTGTTTTTATTGATCTGTAATAAGGCATAAAATACTGTTTATAATGTTTATCCCCTTTGGTAATTGCTGCAAAAAATGTGTTTTAATTGTGTTTGTAAAGAAAGTGATGTTTTGGTTCCACTTTTGTGTGAAAATGAAGGTTTTACAAAGATAACACTTCTTGTTTAACATAAGGATGCCCAAAAATTGATTTGTTGTTTTAATTGATATTTATTGGGCTGCCTTTACTGTTTTGGTAACTTACAATTGTGAACATCATGTACAAGTGGGTTTCTTAAGGGGTTTTGTGTGCAAAACTACACGAGATTTTGTGAAATTGATTTATTCAAATTCAAAGAGTTTGTTGTGTGTTTTAAGTGGTATAAAATGAGATAGATACTGTATTCGGTGTATGTGACCAGTAGTGGTGTTTTACATTAAAATGGATGTGTGTTAAATCCTGAAATTGTTTGAGCACAAAGGGGGAAGCCCGGGTACCTAGGTGGGGCAGATTTGTACTAGTACGGCTAGTGGACCGGATGGGTTTTGTCCCTGTTTCACTTAGCATTTGGATAACGACAAATCTAACTAAACTTTGTGGATTATGATTGGGGACCACTAGGTTATGGGTAAGTTCCCTACTAGTGTCTCGTGCACGAGAAAGGATTTTACTATGGTTACATTACACTGAGGTACGAGGTACATGGGGCCTGAGACTATCTAGTGCCTAGGGGTGTTCTCGGTTTTGTTGCTCAGTGTATTTGTGGTATTTTCCCTTGTTTTTGGGTGTCTTTGGAATTATAATTCAGTATCTAATATTCCTATTTAAATGTGTTAACATTCTGAAAGTTTTTTCTTGAAAAATGTTTTCAATTTAAAGTTTCATTTTGTGGAATTTTTCACCGCTTTTAATTGTATATTAAAACTGCTTGCTTTTTCACCTTGTATTGCATGCACCTTGGAATCATAGGGTGGTATCCTATTGGACTTAGGCTCACACCCTACTTACACCCCTTGGGTGTAAGTAGACCTTTTTTTTGACCCAGGTAAAGGAAAGGCTAAGGGTGATGGCGGTTCAGTGTGTTAGTCCTCATCCTTGGGGCGGAGTAGTGGAGACGACTTGGGGGTGATGAACCCTTGTCATGTGGAGTCCATGGGGCTGTTTTGTTTCTGTTCCATTGTGTCATTGGACCTTTTGTATTGAATATAAACCTATGTATTCCGTTCTGTTTTTTTTCAAACATCATTTGCTATAAATTTTCAGATTCAGTTTATTGATTGTTTTTAATGGTTTATGACTTCATATTCGGGTAAATCATTCCCAAACCTAAATAAATGATACCTGGGCACTTGTGCCAACCCGTGGGGATCGGGAACGCCCTTCGGGTCATGTCACGGGCTGGGTTTGGTGCCGGTTTGTGCGGCGACCAGATTTGGTTCGTGACAAAATGGTATCAGAGGAGGTTCATGTTAACTCTTTGGGTCATGTTATTTCGGGAAGAGTCAGGATATCATGGAGTTAGGATTGTAGGGACTTGGTATTATAGTTATGGGTAGTGTGCTTGATCACCACACCTCATGACAGGATTCAAGTTTCCTAGGGAATTCAGGATTTATCTAAGTCCTTTGGTTTTCTTGTTTTAATGATGGTTAGGGGAAATGAAAAGATGGTTGGGTTAATGGTCTCTGTAAGCTTGCAGGGCCTGGCAAGCCATGTGGAGCTGGGGATATACCCTAGAACACTTTCTGTGATAGTGAAGTGATTGTAATATGGCCTCCAACCATATGTCCAAGTCACCCACTGAAACTAGTTTCCTATCAGATTGTTTTGTACTATAGTTTTTCAATCTTGGAACTTTGGTTTTTAATAGGACTTGGTTTTAAGAAGTATAAAGATTTATTTGAAATTATTTTCAAATAAATAAGGAATGGATTGATTTATGAAATGGTGGAACTGAATTTTTAGAATTTTTTTGAAATGGAAAATGGTGTTTTTACACCTATTTTGAAAGCAAGAACTATATTGAAGTTGGTTTTGAAAAGTGTTTACAATAGAGTTTTCTAAAAAATCAAATAGTGTTTTAATGGGATGGATGTTTTGAAATTTATGTGAATATATTGAAAGTGAGTTATTTTTTTAAATGTTTGTGCATTTCTGAAAAGTTTTGTAAGATGTGAGTTGGAATTTGATCTCGTGGTTAGCGGATTTGAGAAAAAGGATGTGTTGGTTGACCATTTTGGTTTTGAAAAGTGGAAAGAATTTTTGTTTTAACCTTTGGTATTTTCATGATAAACCACATGCATGGGGTTATATGGGAAGAGGGATGGTTGATGACATGACTGGATGAGTGTCGGGATGGAAATGAAGAGGGTGCCTGGTGTGGCATAGAAACATGCATGTGTAAGGCCCATGGGGTACCATTGGTGGATGCGCTTACCGCTGAACCATTTTTTTTCAAAGAAATGTTTTTAAATAAAAAAAAACATGATTTATTGATGATTTTTTTTGGGATGGTGTATATTACGTGTTTTCGGGAAATTTTGATGTTGTGGGATGTTTTGAGTCCAAGAACCCCTCCTGTTTGAACTGTGTTTTGGGTTTGGGTTTGGTCAGTAAGTTGTGTTGTAGGGACGATTAGTGGTCTCTTTTGAAAAATGTTTTGGGATGCCTTTACGGTGGTTCCCTTCATGTGTTTGGATCTGGTTTGAGGCATGTTTTGACTAATGGACCAGATTGGTTGGGTCCTTGGGTTCTCTCATTGGATAAGGTATGCCCCCATTAAGGTTTAATGCACAGCTGAAGTGCAATCCATATTGTTTCGCCATTGGAAAATCCTCCAGTTGATCAATATAAGGAATATTTTATCGATCATTGTTGATTGAGTCTACACCCATTCATTTCGTTGATTTTTGGATCCTCTTGTAGTGGTAAAGTTATTGTGGAAGGTTGAAAGAAACCTTAGTTTCTAATGTTTCATGATTCATCGAATGTGGAAGTGTTCTTTGGTTGTAAGTGTGGATGAGTGTCTCGATGGTGTCTAAGAGGACCTTTGGGTTCTTCAAAGTTTCTTTGATTCATTAATTCTTGTTAAACCACCGGTGTGGGAAATATGGTCACGATAGGATATTGTGGCCACTTTATAGAATTGTGTGTTGTTTGGGGATGTTGTATAAGGTCCCTCTCCATGAATTGTTTATATCAGTTGAAATGGTCATGTTTGGTGATGCCTTATAATGTCATGTACTCGATTGACTGTATAGGTGAAAGTAGTGAAATCCTCTGAGAGTCCCTGTTATGTTGGGAAAATGTCTCCCTTGGAAAAACATCAAAATCATCTATTTTAAAGTAATGTGAGTGTAGGTGTTCTTTACTTCTATTGTTTCTCACCTGAAGAAACAAGTTGTGATGTGTGTGTATCTTCTCAGCCCTTGTTTTAGTGAAATATCGGGATAAGGTAAAGTGAGTTTGGAATGTGTTATGTCTAGAAAACTTATTTGGGACTGCGGTGTAGTTTTTGGGGGCACTGAAAAGAAGAATTCTCATTCAGTGGGTTTCCAAATATTAACTACGAGGCCGAAGATGCTTCAATCATTTGAGCTCCAGCCATAGGTCTCGGAGAGAAGCTGGCTCGTAGTCAGGGAAAATCCCAGGGCCATTTAAACCCTTGTACAAATTCCTATCCTTAGTATGAAAGATGGGAATAGTTCCAACCTAGGGTTTCGTCATGGTTGAGCACATAGTTTGTGCACGTTTAGTAGTGGCCGTGTGCTAGGAAGCCATGTAGAAAGAATTATATTCATAGTTAGTGCACAGTTTCCCAAACCATGCAGACTAATCCTGCGCCCTTCCTAAATCTTTGATTTCTTTTTGGGTCTTTCGTGTCAGACCATGCTGGTCGGTTAAGATGGTCAGTTCTTAGGGTGGGGAGACCCACTATGATTCTCATGAATATTCCTTCATAAACATTTAATGGAAGTATATCCCTTTTACTAGAGAGTATGTTTGGGCCTCCCACTATTAGTGTCTTGATTCTGTCTCGGGAAAACAATTTAAGTTGTCTCTTATGGTGGGGAGCCCATTTGTGTCTCTTCATACGAGTAACTCATATTTTTTTTCTTTGGACTTGTCTGGGAAGTAGGTATTATCATTAGAAGATATCTAACTACCTACATATTCATTGGGTAAACATTGATATTGTAGAGTTTCCAATGGTTTAGTTATAGTAGGGAAGTGTAACCTTGTTCAATGTTGTTGTTTTTTTTGGGTAAATTGATTGAGTATTGTTCAGATTGTATTTGAGGAGTTTTCATTTGGGATAAATCCTGAATGTACTTTATTGTCTCAGGAAAGTGGTGTAAGTTTGGTTTGTGACAGTATTCCTTCCATCATTGATCACTGGAGGTGTTTTGACCTTTGGGGGTGAATCCTGGCAAAGGTGTACCTATTGGTTTCTCAGTTGGGTTTGGTTGTTGCTTTGACCTTGCTGTGACTTTCCGGGGTGGAAAGTTTTCAATTTGGGGAGAATTGTCACGTACGTAACCTATTCTAGTGTTATTTTAAATTTATTTTCCACTCATGATTTGTTTTGGTGGTTTCCAAAGGTTTTATTGAGAATAGGTGAGTTTTCATGAATTGGGCCAAACTGCGAGCCCAATTCCAGATTTAAAAATAAATTTTGTTTTGTTTATAACTTTTTCAATTTTTAATATTTTTGACTCATTACAATTCCTAATTGTTCTCCCATGATATATTAACCCCAAATTTAAATTTGGGGCCTTTATAAATCCATAAGAATGGGGGATTTGTGTTTTTATTTGAGAGTTGAGCCAACCCGAAGGCCCATTTTCCAGTTTTAAATTGTTTCATTAATTTATTAATATCTTATTCATTAAAATGTATTTGTAGGTGATTCCACCTCCCAATCGACCCTAAGAATCCCTGGTGCGACCCCATGCCCTCCTCCCACAATTGTGAGCTCGATAGAGTCGCGAACATAGTCGAAACTTTCTGGATTTCAGAAATAGTCCAGATTTTGGAGAGGTAAATTGATCCTTTCATAACTCCTTCTATTCTTAATCTTTTACCTCCATTCCAATTCCTAAATGACCTAATAATTCTTGTGAGACCATCCCCTGAGTTTTGGCCGTTTTAAATTTCAGATACTTGTGTTTTGGGGAGATTGATTCTATATTTCTCAAGTAAGTTTGTCCATTTCTTTTCCCCTTTCAAATTGATTAGGGTTTCATTCTATTTTTTTTAGGGTTTCCTCCCTTTTTATTGAAGTGAACAATGACCAGTGGGTAGGGGTTCGAACCTAAGGTTTAACCTTGGGTTTTCGTGGTCCAATTTTCTATTTTTAGGTTTGATCTACCCTTCTTGAGGTGCGGCGGTGGTGCGTTTGTGTTTTCGCACAAATGATTCAATGGTTTCATTTGATTTGGTAGGTGATTCCAATGTTGATGCAATATTTGTGTATTAGAACGCTGTATTTATCATATTTTTAGATTTATATAATTTTATTATTGCTACAAAAATTGGTTCTAATGATGTTTCCATTGCAATTGAATTTAAAATGCCAATTTGGTGTGAAATTGGGGGTTTTCCAAAGAAGTGTTTTGTTTGTTTATTTGGGGATTCCCTATAAATACTTAGTTGTTTTTATTGATCTTTAATAAGGCATAAAATACTGTTTATAATGTTTATCCCCTTTGGTAATTGCTGCAAAAAAATGGGTTTTAATTGTCTTTGTAAAGAAAGTGATGTTTTGTTTCCACTTTTGTGTGAAAATGAAGGTTTTACAAAGATAACACTTCTTGTTTAACATAAGGATGACCAAAAATTGATTTGTTGTTTTAATTGATATTTATTGGGCTGCCTTTACTGTTTTGGTAACTTACAATTGTGAACATCATGTACAAGTGGGTTTCTTAAGGGGTTTTGTGTGCAAAACTACACGAGATTTTGTGAAATTGATTTATTCAAATTCAAAGAGTTTGTTGTGTGTTTTAAGTGGTATAAAATGAGATAACTATTGTATTCGGTGTATGTGACCAGTAGTGGTGTTTTACATTAAAATGGATGTGTGTTAAATCCTGAAATTTTTTGAGCACAAAGGGGGAAGCCCGGGTACCTAGGTGGGGCGGATTTGTACTCGTACGGCTAGTGGACCGGATGGGTTTTGTCCCTATTTCAGTTAGCATTTGGATAACGACAACTCTAACTAAACTTTGTGGATGATGATTGGGGACCACTAGGTTATGGGTATGTTCCCTACTAGTGGCTCGTGCACAAGAAAGGATTTTACTATGGTTACATTACACTGAGGTACGAGGTACATGGGGCCTGAGACTATCTAGTGCCTAGGGGTGTTCCCGGTTTTGTTGCTCAGTGGATTTGTGATATTTGCCCTTGTTTTTGGGTGTCTTTGGAATTATAATGCAGTATATAATATTCCTATTTAAATGTGTTAACATTCTGAAAGTTTTATCTTGAAAAATGTTTTCAATTTAAAGTTTCATTTTGTGGAATTTTTCACCGCTTTTAACTGCATATTAAAACTGCTTGCTTTTTCACCTTGTATTGCATGCACCTTGGAATCATAGGGTGGTATCCTATTGGGCTTAGGCTCACACACTACTTACACCCCTTGGGTGTAAGTAGACCTTTTTTTTGACCCAGGTAAAGGAAAGGCTAAGGGTGATGGCGGTTCAGGGTGTTAGTCCTCATCCTTGGGGTGGAGTAGTGGAGACGACTTGGGGGTGATGACCCCTTGTCATGTGGAGTCCATGGGGCTGTTTTGTTTCTATTCCATTGTGTCATTGGAACTTTTGTATTGAATCTAAACCTATGTATTCCGTTCTGGTTTTTGTTTAAACATCATTTGGTATAAATTTTCAGATTCAGTTTATTGATTGTTTTTAATGGTTTATGACTTCATATTCGGGTAAATCGTTCCCAAACCTAAATAAATGATACCCGGGCACTTTTGCCAGCCCGTGGGGATCGGGAACGCCCTTCGGGTCATGTCACGGGCTGGGTTTGGTGCCGGTTTGGGCGGTGACCAGATTTGGTTCGTGACATAACACACAAGAATGAATGACAAATAGTGATCTTTATTATAATTAAATAAATTGTTTATGAAAAATACAAAAAATCTATTATGAGATTGTACATTATTTTTATGTTGTTTTTGTAGAAATAGTATTTTAACATTCCATAAATATTATATTCCTATCACATATGTATGAGGCCATATGATAAAATAATCCCACTATCCTTTAGAGAGTAACATTTACTAAGAAAGCTATATTGAATAAGGGTGAGACATATGATTCATATTCTTGGAGTTCAATTCATTAAACTTTTTTTTTCAAAATCCATAACATTATAATATCAAATGTAATAGTTATGTATTTAGTTATATATTTTGATCTATTTCTATGTAAATAATATTTCTCCTCTAACCTATTTCTATCATACTTTTTCCATGAAATATTTTTTAAAATAAGGAAACTATTGAAAATATCACTTTTCTATCACATCCGAAACTATTTTAGGATAAAGTGACTTCCCTTTTTTATGGTAATTAATGTAACTCTTTATATTTTTATTTATGGAAATACACTAATATATATTTCAATAGCATGTGATATTGTTTTTTTATTGGATGGTTTAACCCATCAGGGAATAGTGATTTTCACTTGGTATGGTAACTAAAATAACTCTTTAATATTCTCTTTACCATCACATATTCAAAACTTCATTAGGATATTAATTTAATGGTAACTATAATATTATACTTGTAAAATACTTTAGCTAATAAATATATTAAATTTATAAAAAAACAATATCTAACTATTTAAATTCATTATTTACTGTTAGATATAATATTTATTTCGCTAATTTACTGAAAAACACCAAAAATATGAATTTTATAATCATTAATTTGTCAAATTAGAATTATATAAGTCCAAAAATACATCCACTAGATTCTTAAACATTATATTATCTTCATAATTTGTTTTTAAAACTCAATACTAACTATTTTTTATTTCATGAAATAATATTTATTTTCATTTAGCATGAATTTCAAAACACAAAAACTATTTTTTCCACACTCACACGATATTATATGTTTCTTGAAAAAGAAAATTTTATTCATTAAATTAAACCACTAATATATATGAACCAAATTCCACCATAATTTAACAAATACCTAGATGAACACTTTATCCTAGATAAAAAAATTATCTATATATTCTTCTCAAAACATGTTATATAACCCAATGAATCATAATCCCAATGTATAAAATTAATCAACTCATGTTATTCATACAAACTCTTTGTTGACATGTCTTATCATATAATAGAAGTGAGATAAAGTTACACATACTATATTTAGATTCATTTGAGATTGACACATTATATTACATTCAAATTTATGATCTATGAGATTTTTGTCTCATCAAAATAATGAAAAATTTAATCTCATTCTATTATTCCTATTATTAAAGAATTATGTATATTTATAACACTTGTAAAATATACACATCATTTCGTATACCCTTAAGATTCATATAATAAAAAACTATAACATTAATAACTGACATGGACATTCAATGGAATGTAGAAACCCATTCAGGTATTCTAGATAATCCTATCACATTGAATCATTACACATTCATTATAATACCCTCAGGTTTCAAATAACATAAAAATATTCCTGGAGAAATATTATTATGCAGTCCATCATTATACCTTCTTTTTTTAAAAAAATCTATATACTTTTATTGTATATATATTAGCATAATGTAGACATCATATTAATAGTTTATCTATTTTCATAAATTTTCGAATATTATGTAAATTTTTATTGATTTCGTCCTTCTCGGTGTAAAATTTCAATATATAAAAATAGAATGAATTAACTAACATAAATTTTTTTTCATGATGCTTTATTTACATACAACATAATGTTTAATATAATGAATGTCATGTATTATATATTTTAGTTAATGGATATTAATGAATGTGCTCCCACTAAAAATGTTGATCCTATAAATTAAATCCAATAAGTGATCCATGATCCATATTTCACTAGTTAATGATACTTAATTAGAATTCATCTCAATAATTAGTTATTTATGTAGGTAATAATCATAATACCAATAGTTGTGACCCTTGGATAGTTCATTGGACAACAAATTATCCAAATCAATTAGAAGGATTCACTCAAAGATGTTCCTCTAATTTCATAATCATTAGGGATTCCCAGCTAGTGTTATCGAAGGTAAATTCCAAAAAAAAGCTAACTGAGGAAAATCACGGGGAACATGAATTTTTCATGTAACTACCTAACAAGAAAATACTTATTAAATTATTATTTTATTCCCTTACATAAGACAATTTATAGGATCTCCAGTGGAAGTGTAAACATAGATTATATTTCCATTTTATGATCTAGAAGCTAAGTCATCCATCATCGGTCTCATTTGATGCATGATATTAGGTTCAATGTTCATATTTTATTTTTCTTTTTTTGTCTTGGAATCGATGGAGTTATTTTTAATCAAGACAATATAACCTATTTCAGGGGTTCTATACATTCTTCATTTTTCACATGATCTTGACGAAATCAGAGAAAGATATCGAATGACTATTCATACACTTGTATATGGTAGGTGATCTATACCATTAACATATATTTTGGTATTTATAATTCCTTATTTTCATTGTTATGCATGCTGAAATTTCATGAGTTTCTCCTAAAATTAAATGAAATCATTGTTTTATTTTTTTGGACCTGTTTAGGTTTCCCAATAGTTCCATTATATAGTTTGAGGTTGATCTCCTCCGCCTATTTCACCTTTGTGGTGTATTTATATATATTTAATATGATATACCACCCCATTGGGTAAGTGTGGGACCCCCACTATTTTTTTGGAGACTTAATAAATAGAATTATAATTTAATAAATGGAAAGGTAACATTCATCACTCATTTGTATGTGATGACATGTGATTTAAATTGTTATATGGATTATATGGAAATCGTTTAATGGGTTGGATGAAATCATCGATTGAGAATGGTGATGAAATGATTAATTAATTGATTGAGGAATTAGTAATTTTAGTGGATTCGTTGGATGATCTACTTGGAACCTAATTCCATTGGATTCTGTGGACATTTATACACCATGGATATGTATTGATAACGGTAGTGGATTTCATTGACATTTATACTCCTCATATCCTAATTTCATTGGATTCTGTGGAAATTTGTACTACATGAATCCATAATGATTATGGTAGTGGATAACATGGGCATTTTTACTCATTAGAACCCGATTTCATAGAATAAAAATAGTCTCTCTACCTATAGGATCTTGCTTTCTTAGACTCCAATTGAACTTTTTTTGGACATACATCCTAGACTTCAACGAAGATATTATCAAGTTTCCATCAAGATGAATTATTGAGTTGATAAGGGCACCTTGGTCTTATAGACCTTAGATCCAGTCCATCGTGGTGTGAAAATGGATTATCATTGTATAGGCTACTATAGATGTTATACATTTTTTACAAGGCATGACCATTGTGGATATTTTTCTATTCTATACATATATCCCTGGTTTGGGAATTTCGTTGCAGTTGTTAGTCTGGAATGTAAGACACATGTTTATTTATAATTTTCAATTATTTCTTTCTTACGGGTACATGATTATTGTCCATAAGGATCCATGTTTTTATGTAAATTATTTTATCTAAATTTTAACTTGTAGTTTTAGTGTTATTGTACTTGTGATATACTACACATTGCTTCATTGATAGTATAAGTAATGGACATGTTATACACACTATTTGTGGTGGCCTACTGAGTGTTATATGACACCCAATTTGGTCCACCATTGGGTACTCAAAAAGTCTTCATGGATCTAGGTAGGTACTAAAGAATGTCCTCACTTTATAGTTCTTGATTGGTTTTTCATAAGAGTAGGGGAGCACATGACTGAGCTATCCTAGTTATGCGATATGTAGATAGTCCTTTTGGGGGATTTTTTGTGTTTTGAAATATATATTGAACTGGATTCTTACATCCATGTTTTTAATTAAATTTTTTATAGATACATTACAAGATCATCATATCATATATGACACTAACTTTTTTTTATTTATTATTACATTCTTCTGGAATTTAATTCTTCTGTCTAGTATTCCCTTATATTATCTACTTCCTCTATTAGGAAGTAATGATTATAATGTTTTTCTGGACAATAATATGTCGGAATATAATTCCCAAGGACACACCCTATTCCCTTGATGCTAGTCGTAAGAATCAGTTGTATGGGGAGGTGCGTTTGTGTCCATGTGATCCATCGGATCGGGGAAGCATTCAATATATCACATGTCTGAATGTTACACAAAATGAGGCACATTTTGTGGAGTTTTCCAATACTAATCAGCAATCTAATTGATGATTCACGGTAAAAAAAAATTGAGGGTTCCATAGGACCAAAATTAAAAAAACACCTCCACCCATTCCTATACATAGGTTTCCTTGAAAACACGTAGATTGAAACAATGATTCCATTCATGGATTCTCAGTAAACACTATTTAGGATTTATTGAACAAAATCCCCAATATTTTTTCATAAATTCGGTAAATGGAAAAATAAGGTTATAGAAGCCCATTCTAATAGAAATTTATCTCTTATCCACGAAAATCAAAATTACATATAAAAGAAAAACCACGTTCGTGTGCTTCCATGGAACTACACCCTTCCCCAATAATATTCTAGTGATTATATAGTACATACATATATCAAATATTTATGTAATGGCCACATCATTTGTCGATACAAGAGATACACATCCCTTCCTGGTGATCTTTCATGAAGCATTGACATCAAATGTATAGAACAACATATTTCTTTTCTCCTTCCTTGAGACATCGGGTTTCGGTGTCATAGAGGGCTTTGCCATCTTCGAGGGACAAACGAAAACATAATGGTGATTGAAGTTGCAATCCAGATCAATCACCATCAAACCACACCTTAATCAACATGGATTGGAGTAGAAGATCTGTCCTGATCCATCCCAATAAACATTAAATCATTATATATATTTAAATAATAATATTTACATTTAATATATACATTAAATATATTATAATTTTTCATATAAAAATAATCAATTTATAATAATTTTAATATATATTTATATAAGGATAATTATATAAATACATAAAAGATTTATATTTATTTATTAATAATTATAAATATATAATTTTATAAATATAGAAAATATACATTAATATATATATACATTTTAATTTATAATTATAAATATATCATTATCATTAAATTTATTTATATAAATATATATATTTTATATATATATATATATAATTCATTATTTTGGTATATTTATTATATATTCATTACTATTAAAGTATATAATTATTTAGTAATAATTATATAATAATTTTTTTAATATTATATATTTTTTTTATAGTTATAAATAAATAAATTTATAAATAAATTAGATATAACTTTATTAATATATTTATTTTCAAATACCTATTTATATATATATTTGTGACGTTATTAATGAATATATAATCTTAAATGTCTGAATGTGAAAATAATTCAAATTGAATAATAAAAAATGAGTATAATTTAAAAAGATTAAGAAAATGTATATATCTTATTAAATAAAAAAAATTAAAATAAATTACTGATAAATTCTTAAATGAAGATAAATAAATATTGAAAATATTAAAACATAGTAAATAAATATGTACAATTAATTATCTAAAAATTATTAATTTCTAAAAAAAAATTTAATTAATTTTTAAAACGAATAAATAAAATTTACTCTTTAAAATTATAATGTACTAAATATTTTCTATTACTATCGAAATTATTAAATAAATGTTAAAATTTGAATAAGTTAAAAAATATTATATGTCTGTTTTTCTAAATAAGATTACATTAATTAAGTAAAAGTGTTTGTGGAATTAATGTGTGCTTATATATATAAAATATACATTTGATAAATGTTTAATTGAAAAATGACATTATATAATATGCATTTTCTATTAATTAAAATAATAATAATAATGAATAAATTTGAAAATTGAATATGTGTTATTAATTAATAAAAAACAATTCTAGACAAAAGAAAAAACTGATAACCATTTATTAATGATAAAATAAAATGTATACAAGCAAACAGATAGGGTCAAACAAACGAAAATACCAAACAACAAGTTTTGGAAGGGAGAACCCTCTGCTCGCTGCTCACAAAGATGGAACCCTAGAACATGTTGAAAGAAGACCCCCCCCCCCTTCTTGGAGGTGGGAGGGGGAGGATGACTTGGTTTTGCCGCCTCTGAGGACCGATACCCCCTCTGTTCCTTTTACCAACCCAAATTATCTTCTAGAGTTTCTTAAAATTGCGCTATATATGAAGGTCCCTGATCATCATCTTGGAAATCCTCATATTCTGATCATGGAGACAGAGTTCTCTAAAGCTACGAGTCACCCAGACTTGACCCTGGGGGATCGATTCAGCTCTTGAAGACTGTTGGTTGATGACTTTGATCGGTTTTTCTTTTGTAAATGGGAATGGTGTGATCGCGTAGTTGTCAGCCATCTAGATAATCGTCATTTCATTATCTGATTTTCTTCTAAAGAGGATCTGGATCGTGCATAGTCTAGTGCTCCCCGATGATGTAATGGTTGTATGTTTTTTCTCATTCGATGGATGATTGAATTCTGTATGAACCGAGATCCTACTTCCATTCCGATTTGGGTATGTTTTCTCCATCTACCTCAACCCTTTCAAAATCCAGCAATTATTCATATTCTTGGGAACCGGGTAGGTCAGTACTTATGGTATAATGTGTGTACGTCTAATTTATTCCACTTGATAAATCCTCAGTGCTATGTTGAGGTAGGAATCTTGAGACCTACGGTGGAATGGGTTTGGATCTTAGTAGGTGAGGAATTCAAATGGAAACAAGCTGTTGTTTAAGAATCCTGGATTGATTACTGTTCAATCTATAAGAGATTGGGGCACTTAGGATTGAGATGTTAGACTTGAATCATGAGAAGAAAGGTACCTGGCCAGATCATGAGAAAAGAGAACAAGTGGCATGTGGTGGATGAGACTGGTGCATCAACTAATCTAGGATCTCATGATTCAATAATTTTGGAAACATCACATGATTTCCTTAGAATCCATTGGTGTGTGTTGTGTTTAATCACCTGAGACATGATCTGAATCACGATAATGGAACAAAGGAAGTTGTTTCCAGGGGTGCTAGTGGTGGTGGTGTGGCAATCCCTTCATTTGAACTGGTGGTTGCAGACATTCAGCAGGAGCCCAAGGCCACTACTCCATAGTAGAAAGATGTTCTTCCTCCTGTTGACATCAACTGGATTGATGATGGTGTAGCTAATTAGATTAAGGGGAGAAACATTGGTGTTGTGAGTAAGGGTAGGCAGGGGACTTCATTGGCTACCAGACATGGATCACAAATGGTCTCATGTAGTGAAGGAGATGGTTTTTGCTGAAGGTGATTCTACTATAATTGCAGGAGTTCTATAGGTCATTGTTGGCGGTTTTGGTGGTCCACTAATGATGATGGTTGTGTGATGTTTTCAATAACCACGAGGAATTGATTTCAAGGGTTAGGGAATGCGACTAGGGAGGAGATGTTTCCATTGCATGATGGTGACAACATGCAGAATGAGCCTCAGGAGGGTGCTACAGTGACTAAAATAATGGAAGATGTGATACGTGATGATCAGAAAGTAGTGGAACACACCAACTATTTGGCTATGATTGACATGAATTGTCAGTTTTTGCAGGACCAATTAGTGAAGTATCAAGCGATGCAGATTATGGGAAAATGGGGAGATCATTCTGATAGTGATAATGATACAGATGGTGACATGGTCAGGACATCATACATTGAAATTGTCCCGGGATGGAACAAGATGTTTTCAGTGACTCAATAATATATGATTGATTCTCCATGAGGAAAGTTGAAGAAGGAATACTCCTATATGCTAAAGCCAATATCTAGAAGAGCTACAATCAGGAATATGCAGTCTTCTACTGAGTTTCTCTCTCTAGAGCTGTTGAAAATGAGAGGGAAGTATGCTATAGTTCGGAAGCATTATGAATGTTCTATGTGGGAATCACTGACAGCGGAAGATGCTGTTTCTCATGGAGGTGGTGAATGTTTTGCGTTTAATGATATGTAATGGTTGTTTTTTGGTCTGTGGTACTTATTTCTGGATTTTTTCTTTAATTCGAATAAATGGATAGGGATTTCCCCTCTAGATACGCTTTTCTATTATGGTATATGATTTTCATAATCATAGTCATAAAAAATTTCCCTCATAGACTGAGTGTTGCCTTGATTTAAGATCATAAATATCTCCTCATCGGTCCGTCTAGACACATTAGAAGTTGATTTGGTAGACATGGTCCTTGGTAGGTATAAATGGTCTTTCCATGACCTCATATTCATAGGATTAGGAAAGAAACCCTCACTATAAAACACCATTTAAATTCCATTTATGATATAATCCTTAAAATAGTTTTGGGCACTACTCCAAGCCTTATGGTTAGTGCTACTATTCACCCTTTCATCATAAAAAATGTTCCCTCAATTATTAGTGATTCTTGAAGAATTGAAAATATTCTGGATATCTAAATGCTAATTAACATTTTGTTAAGCATCAAACTGGTTGAGATAACCATCGTACGAATGCCTTGTCTCTTCCCTTTGATTACCCTCACATTGGATAGGAGGATATAATACTAGAGATAAGAAAACCTATTTATCAGTTACTAACCCAGCTCCTTAGAAATTCTCGGCATCATTTCAACTGGTGGAGCATCAAGAGACATCCCTTTCTCTACCAACTGTTATGCTTCACAAAGAGGCTACCAATTTTGGGGAGGAAACGAATTAGGTATATGTTTATCTGATATATATTGACCATCTGTAAATGAAACTACAAATTATTAAGGTTTATAAACCTATAAAGAATCAACCACATTTCGCCTCTTTTAGAAATAACATCCCTTCAATTTTAAATGATCTACATAACTAGTAAGTATATTTGGATGTAAATAATCATCATCCAATGATTCATCAACATAAAAATTAAAAATTCTATTTTCCTTCTCATACTTATCCCTTGATATGGGATACTCAGATGCACCATCATTATTTCTGTTGTTATTAGGTTATCATTTATTACACGTTGAGTAATCATGACCACTATTGATAAAAATTGTGTATGTTAGTGACTTAATATAATAATTCATAGTATGTAAAATTACATGACAAGAAAAAAAATAATTAGAATGATTATCATAGAAAACAAGAGGGTTTAAATATTCATTCTTTATGGATAAAACCACAATCCTAGTAATAATTGAGCGCAAATAAACATCCACCAAGACCCTGACAAAATAAATACTGCTAGCCTACTCTATATTTATATCCATTTCAATGGGAACTCCAATTGAAGATGCATAATGAAACACAATATCTTTTTTCTAATAGATCCATTTAAGACAGAAAAATATAAAAAATACAAGTGTGAAGGGTTTTCCTGACCTAAAAGAGATTGAAGCTGAAGTTCCATTCCTAGATCCTCATAGTACCTTGTTTTAATGAAATCAAACCAAATTCCCAGGAAATCTTCATCAATTCAAAACTGGTAAATTAAAAGTGAAAGAATACACACCCTCAATAGAATACATTTATAGTTTAAAAATTCCCAAATTGAATATGGTTTTCTTACTAGATAATTAGAATTCCATGTTTTCTTGTATTTTAAAAGAACCAAAATGTTTGATAATGTTGCAAGGACAAAGGGAAATTATTTTTGATATTTTATTTTCCATCATGATAACACAATTAGTACCACCTCTTAAATAAATACAAATGTTAGAATTAAAATGATTATATATTAATTTTATATTTTACCACCATATTAATAACAGTAAATTTTAATGAATAAAAATGTTTAAATAAATTATGAAAATTGATTAAATTAAAAAAATATATTCAAAATATATAAATTTAAAATTAATAAATAAAAAAATGAAAGAATAAGATTATTAATTAATAAATAAATAATAATTATAATCTCAAAAAAATAACAAATTAATATATAGTATATATTTATTAAAAATATGAAAAATGATAAAATTTATTGATTAGAAGTAGAATATATATTAAATATATTATCTTAATATAAATAATTCTAAAATGAATATTGAAAATTGAAAAAATTATAAATATACTATGTTGGTGTTGTGTATAAAAATTCATTAATCAAGTATATGTATGTTACTAATCATTATGGAACATGTCTTATATATGTTAAACTAAAAAGATAAATGACTTTGAATTTAACTTCCATTAGTTAATAGAGTTAGTAAATATTTTTAAATAATATTATTTTTAATTGTAAACCATTTTGACTTAATATATGAGTAAATTAATGTAATCATGCATATTTTTAATTCTAGAAATCATATTTTTTAAAATTATATTTATATTGTTATATATATATATATTTGAATATATTAATATATTTAAAATGTTCAATATATTAACGAATAATTATGTATAAAAACATTAAAAATGAATAAGATATTCTTATGTGTTTAATTATTAAATTTTATTAATTTTTTATTTTTATATTTAATATATATTATTTATTACTAATAATAACTAATATATATACATATTAATTTTGATAATTTTTATTAATTTTTGCTTCAATAATTTTTTTAATTTATTCTTTTTTAGTTTTTGGATTAATAATTAAAATTTATTAATTATATATATATTATTTTAATATATAGTATTTATTTATATTTATAATTTATATATATGTATATTAAATTGAATAGTTTTTATTAATAATTTTTTAATTAATACAATTTTTAATATTTATTAAATAACTTGATTTTAATTTTTATTTGTTTAATTATTTAAATTATTTTATATATCTATATATTCTATATATGAGTTATTATTGTTTATAATATAAATTTTAATGTTATTAGTAAATATTTAATTAATAGAGGTTTTAATATATTTTTTTTATTTTGAATTCTTATTTTTTAATTATTCAAATTTTTTAATATTTTCAATACTTGTATTTTTTATAATATTATTTAAAAAATTGGTGGCTACATATTGTCCCACATGTATGGTGGGTCTGGTCATGTATAGTCCAACATAAGATGGTGGGTCAGGCTGTGTATAGACCTAGATGGGGGCAGGTGGGATGCGTTATGTATGACTTGACCTTTATCACCCATGTGTGTAGATGTGTATGTGGGTCCCGATCCCCCATTCCCACGGAATGTTGTGCTCGTTTGGTGCCTAGGATTACAAATAACAACATTGGGAAACAAATGTCTAAAGAGGGATGGTTGCGTGAGACAACCTTATATTAGTTCTAGATAAATGCAAGGATAAAGACTAGTATTTATCAGTGCTAAATTAAATGGGATAATAATGTGTGTCCTTTATCAGTGATTTAAAAACCCATAGAATGAAATTACCCTTTAGGAGCTCATTTATTTATCACTAATAAAATCCTCCATTTATAAGTTTTTTCATTATTACCAGTATAATCTACCATTATTTTCACATTTATCGAGCACTAATAAGGGATACCACTACTTATTGGGTGTTTTTAGTAGTGTTCCTTCACTAGTTCAATGTCTCTATTTTTTTATGGTTTAGTTTTATTAAGAAAAATCGATAGATACACCATACAGTTACATCACCACATTAATTTCAAACTCACTCCATGTGACTTGTATCGATAAAATCATTTTTTTTAACAACACGTGTTTTTTATATCAAATTTATTTCTCTAATATAAATGTATGACTTAAAAAACTAATGAATACAAGTTATAATATAAATAATAAATAAATTTTAGGAATCATATAACAAAATAAAAAATAAATTTTTACATAATAAAAAATCAAGACAAATACATTACATATAATTAATATAATAACAACAAGTATAAATATAAATAAATAACATGAATTGAAATGGGATGGATTGATTGAATCATATAATTATTAATTGTTTTAAACCTGTGATTATTTTTTACTGAAAAAAATGTCAAATTCTCATTTTAAGAGATAAGTTTACAGGGATAATATTTTAATGTATCTTATATATAGTAATGTAAATGGATTGATGAGTAATCAATAAATTAGTGGGGTTATGTAATTTTATTCTTTTATCAATATCATTTGTTGGTATGAGTATTTGTTTTTTATGAAACAAAATTCTGAAACTTTTGATATGTTAATGGATTTATAGAATAATGTACAAAATCAATTGGAAAAATGTATAAAAGTACTATGATCAAATCAGGGTGGTGAATACTTGATCTAGGATTTTATGGCTCATGAAAGTGATTTTGGAACTATTTCAAAAGTCAGTTCTTCGAGGAAACCTCAATGGGATTATATTTTTGAAAGTACTAATCATACCTAGTCAGACATGGTTTAATCAATGATCAGTTTATGTAACCTACCTATATCATTTTCAGGTTATAAAAGGCAGACTGCTACATTGCTATTAAACTATGTTCCATCTAAATCAATAAAAAAGACCCCATGTGAGAAATTTTATGGTAAACCTGTTATTTTTTCTTATGTGAATATTTATTTTTTGAAGCTTATGTATGATCCTTTAATACTAATAAAAATTACCCAACATTTGAAAAATTCTTATTTTTTGGTTATCTAAATAAAACCACGTGAAAGTTTTTCTATAATACTAATATAAAAAATTGTTGTGGTCATCAATTTTTTTTCTCTAAGAATAAATATATAAGTTAAGGATTTTGTTAGGGGAAGTTTCAAATTAGTGATGTTCAACACCTAAAAATAGTAAGTGTTATAGAGATAGAAGTTGACTTGTTTCCATAAAGAGTTGTGGATGAAGAACCAAATCCATTTACATTGGAACCTCATTGGTATGGTATGTTTCACCTAGATCCCAAGAGATATATATTTATTGCTTCAAATGATAGTGAAGTAATAATCATTGGATATGAACCTAATTCCCACTAATAATACCTTGAATGTTTTTATTCTGATATATGGTTCAAAGCTGTAGAATCTGAGATGGAGTCCTTGTACACTAACCATGTTTTGAAATTGATGGATGAAATAGAAGGGGTGAGTCCCATATGTTGTATGTGTGTTTTAAATAAAAAACAGGCATGGATAATAGTGTCTCTATCTAAAAATATTTCCATGTATAAAAGGGTTACAAACACGTTCATGGTATTGAATATAAAGTGACATTTTCACCTGTTATGATGATAACACGCATACCGATTTTTCTATCCACAATAGATCAATATAATTTTCTAGTAAATCAAACGGGTTTAATAAATAAATTCTAAATAATAATTTATCCAATAAATGTTTTAGGATACAAAAAAAGGGGTTCTTATGTTCCAAATGAAAATGATATGTCTTGAAATTTGTGAAAGTCCATTTATGGACTAAATCATGTTTGTGAAATTTTGAATATCTATTTTGATGCTTTAATAAAAGAGTTTGATTTCATCAACAATTTAGAAAATTGTTATGTATATGAGTGTCTTAGTGGGAGAATATTAGTAATCATATTAGTGTATATATATATGACATACATCTTATTCGAAATTACGTCCCAATGAATAACTACCAGAATACGTGGCTGGGTAAATGTTTTTCATTGAAAGACATGGGCGAATATTATTAAAAACCTGATATGATGATCTATAGAGATACATCTATGAAGATTATTGAACCAATTCAGAAAACATAAATTTTACAAGTGGTAATGCATTTTAGCATGGAGAACTCTTTGAAGTGTTTTTTACTAGTTTTTCATTGCACAGATATTGTAAATTTTTTAGATCATTCTAATGAGTTAGAAAGGTTGGATAAGATTATTTATGCATCCTACAATGTATCAACCATGTATTCCATGTTTTTTACCTAACCTTATGACTAAAATGATTTGAGAATAACAAGTAGAGATAAATCCAATACGAGTTAGAGTAGTTGATTTCGTGTGAAGAACTTCCTTAAGTACTTGAGAAAGACTAAATATATGTTCTCGATATTTGTAGGATAATATGAAATCTATATAAAGGATACACATATTATAGTTTCTAAACAAACAATGATGATATGAAACATCAACAAGATAAGTTATTTTGTTTAATAGTGGATCAAATAGTTGGAATAGTTTCAAAAAATCCACTGTAATAGTCACAATAATAGTGAAAAAATATATCACTACATAATATACTATGAATGAACTTGTTTGGACAGAGGTGTTAATTTTTTAACATGGAGTGGTTTTTAACATTGAAGAATAAATTGAACTATATTTTGAAAAAAATGGTGTTTTTTCTCATCGAAATAAACCTCAATATCATCAAAGTACCAAACAAATCCTTTTTATTTACTATCTCATCTGGGAGATCGTTGAGAGGGGTGATGTAATGATCATTTGTGTGGATAAAGAGGAAAATGACGTACATCTGTTGATGAAACCTTTACAACAATAAATATATGAGGGGCATATACAATCTCATGGTGATAGACACATGATATATCAGTTATAATGGTTTTCAATGTATCAAGTTATTATAATAAAAGAAATCTATAATTACCATTCATTCATGTGTGGTGCAATTTTATTTATTACAAACAGTCTAATGATAATATCCATTGATGGTGTGACTTTGAGCTTTCAAGAACCAATGATAATTTTGGGTTTTATGAGGTGTAATGATATATTTATGTTCAACATGAAAATAATATTGTATTCATTGTATATAGTTGTATATGAGATGTAATGAATAGATTAATGAGTAAATATTGATAGACTTATTAGTTTCATTTATCCACTAAATTATATAACATGGAATTTCAGACAGTCATTGATATACTTATGGGTGTATACTTATTCTGAATCCTTTTTACCTAAGTTTGGAGAGATACTGATCATGAAGAACATCAAACATCAATAAACTAATTACTCTAGTATTTATATTGAATTATCTAGTAGGGGGTTGTTTGGTATGTTATTGTTCATGATGTTAGTTGTAGCACAACCAAGATGATATTTTTGTCCTTGTTTGATAAGTTAATGAAATATAGACCTTGATTGAATTAGATAAAGGAAACAGATTTCCAATATTATTTGATTCACATTTGATTTGTTCAACTACTTGGATAAGTGAAATGCGATGTATTTATTAGATAAATTAATGAATTATAATATATTAATTGACATGATCAACTATTTTCTATGAATAAAAAATTGATGAGAGGAAAATAATATATTAAACTGTTCCATGTCTAGTGGTCACATGATTTCATGTAAAATGTTATTATATAGGTATACAAATGTTTAATTGGATACATCTTGTGATGGATATGATCATATAAAGATATGATAACGCATCATGGAGATCATACTAGATCCATTAGATCCTTGAGTAGAACTGACACTTTTCTAGGGCACACACTTTCCTAAAACTATGAAATATTGATTAAATAGTTGTTTTAAATTCTTATAAGTCTTCTAAGGTCACATAGTTAGGACCATAGATAAGGATAAAATTTTGGACAACATGTTTGTTCCAGATAATGTTTTTTTTATGAAAATTCATATCGATTTTTTTGATAGATTCAAAAAGAGTAATAAGGTTTGTCATAAATTCATATTGTGATTTTAGTTCAATTAGAATATTATTGGATGTGAAACAAAATTTACATGCTTGTGATTCGTATACATATTCACATGATACAATATTTTTTCATGCCTGTGATACATGAATTTATTATATTTATATATATATAACATGATATTATATATACTATGAACATTTAATAGATGAATATGATATATGTATTTTTAATGCATGAAATTCATGAATAATATATATATATATTATAAATATATTATTCTTCTCTCTCCCTAAATGTTTTCATATATTTAAAAAACATGTTTATTCTTTTAATTCTATGGATTTATTCATTAATTTGAGTTCAATGAATTAAACTTAATGGGTAGTCACACAACTGAAAGGTTATACAATGGGATCCCACTTGGTTTGGCTAAAAAGAGTATGGGATCCTCCCATATTATAGTGTATGGTGTGTTTGAGATACTGGTAAAATAACTTCTTCCAAAAACCTTTTTATCTAAAATGTAATTTTTAAAATACAAACACACAAAATGAGTCTTATTTGTCACAACATGTGTTGGATTGATGTGAGTGTAATTTATAAACATCAAATAATGACTTATTGGTAATTATTATAAAGTTACATGTCAATAAAAGCATTTTTTCTTCTTTATTAGTGAGTGACACATGTTTTTAACAAAAATGTAATTTTTAAACTGAAAAAACAAATTTTGAGTCATACTTGTCACACTGTGTATCATATTGAGGAGATGATAATTACAAAACATCATAAATGACCTATTAATTATTTCTCTAAAGTGAAAAGATAATTTTAATGTGTGTTATCAATTTTTCATATGTTATATATCATTTGAGATAAATGTCCATTTTAAATAAAACCAAACTTTCAGACATATCGGTCAGACCATGCATCAGATTGATACATGATCGATTGATACATGTTATATATGAATTATGGATAAAATTCATAATGTAGGAAAAATATGAGTGAATTTGTTATGTTTTTAATATGAGATGATTATTTTGAACTAAAATGTCAATTGTAAATATAAGCATTCACTTTGAGTCATACCGGCCACATAATGTTTCAGATTTATGTGACGTTGATTCATGCACATAAAAAATAACTTAAGGATAATTTTTATAAAGCTACAAGATAATCCATGTTTTTCATGGTTGTTTATTATTGAAACATGTTTTTAACTAAATTATCATTTTTAATTATAAAACACATACATTTAGCCATACTGATCACATCATGTTTCATATTGACATCTGAAGTATTTTTAATCATCTAAACTGATTTATGGATCATTGTACAAATGTATCAATAAAACCCATGTATTTTTTATCTATTTTTAGTAAATAGAAATTTTTTAACTACAATGTCATTTTAATTTGAAAACATTCCCTTTGAGTCATAGTGGTCACATCATGTGACATATTGATGTTTGGTTGATTACAACACATCAAAAATGACTTATGGATCATTTCTATAATGTATCAAGCAAATACAGTTTTTTTGGGATTCATTTAGTGAAAAATTACTTTTTACTAAATTTATAGTTATAAACTAATAAGATGCAATATGAGATATACTGGTCACACTGTGTGTCAGATTGATCTGTGGATCAATCAAAAACATAAAAAATAATTTATGGATATTTCAATTAATGTATCATGAAATTATTAAACTATTTTATTGTTTTTGAGTATGTCATTATTAATATATGTTAAAATAACAATTGTAAATATGAAAACAATTATATTCATACTAGGAACAATGTGTCTTAGATTGACGTGTACTTGATGATGAGTTTTATATGCTCCTATAATAAGCATTTGTAACAGAAGACAACCCAATACCAGAGATATCTATATGAAATAAATTTACATGGAAATATCATTATAAAATTGAGTGCATATAATTCATTAACAACAATAGCTTCAATATTTTTTCAATTGAGAGTGAAAAAGGATAATCCCAAGGAGAAGTGAAGAAAATAACCTTGCCTATGATGGAGTACACATACCAATATATCTACAAAAGTTTCAAGAGGTTACATGAAGCTCGAATCTATACATACACCTTATAAAGTAAGATTAATTTATATTTAGGACAAAAAGGTTAGTAAAATCTCATACACATCGTACAAAAAACTTGTGAGGATATAATCCTCTTATATATCCAAATATATAGACTCCCATATCAAGAAGAATTATATAAATTTATGTCCATTGGGCATAATCCATTTATCGTTTTCAATGAATTAATGTAAAGCCTTTAATCCATTCATAGTAGATTTCTACTGATGAATAAACAATACAACAAAAGTAAGTAATATATATATATATATGTATATAGGTATTATATCCATGCATCACATTCATGTAAACTACATGAATTATAAGTATATAATAGATATACAATTATATAAATATCATATCATATATATATATATATATATATATATTTCATGAATCATATTCATTTTTACATGAATCCCATGTTTTTATATTCTATTGCACATCCAATAATCTCCCATTTATAATAAAATCTCATAGGTACTTTATGGAAAACATTATATCTCATTATGGATCCACCCAAAATATTTTGGATATTGTGTTTCATAAGAAATTATTCATTTTGACAAGTATCTTTTCCATAATTTTATCCTTTCCCAATGACCTAAAATTATGACCTTCTATGCCAAAAAAAGTGGAAAATAATTATAAAATCCACATTTCATATATGTAAGAAAAAAGGAAACCACTAGTAAAGTATTAGAAAAATTCAAGCTACTAAGGGGTATGGTGTGATATCCATCAAACATAATCATATCACTATAGGAACATGTCCACCATAAGATGTATCATGTACATCAATCATATATCTATATAATCCCATTTTCAATAATATGGGGTAACCACTTGACATAGAACATGTCAATCTAGTATTAACCTCTCATCATTTTTTTATTCTTAAAAAAAAAGAATGAACATGTAAATGATTACCTCAAATGTGATCTATTTATCTGATAAGTAAATCACATGACACTTATCCATGAATTTGAACACATCATACATGAAACTACTAAGAATAGGATTTCACTTCCTCAGTTTAATCTAATCAAGCGATAGATGTCCTTATATTGTTATACAAGTAGAAAAATCCAATCTTGGTTATTATCAAACTGAGAACATGATTAGAATCATACCCAACCACCCTAGTATTAGATAAGTTCATGTGTTGACTTACATATGTAGGGTATCAAAGCACAAAGGTTCTTATTCCTGGTATCTATCCAACCTCATATAAGATGGATTTATAATAAACATACTCTCCTTAGTATATATATGATGATGGAGAATTTTATGAGATATACTTTCATGGATCGGTCCAAGTAATAAGTTTATTCTTATTAACTAAAAATTGATTATCAATATCTCATATAAAACCATTTATAAAAAATACAATAATCTAATCAAGATTAAAATTATATATCCTTATAGCCCATTATACTCTATGATGATAATAAATTGGATAATTCTAAATTTTTTAATTTGAGGTGATGATTATCATTAAAATATTCACGTAAAGTAAAGTTGCAACACACATGAATGACTGATAAATAGAGATATTTATTGTTGTTCAATGATATGTTTACCACCAACCTATTATAGGATTTCTTAATAATTCCTTGCTGTCCATTTATAATTTTTTTGACATTACATTTATGTTATTCTTATCACATCCCCATGTGACCATATGATAAAATACTCCAACTATCCTTTTAATGGGTAACATTTAAAAGAAATATTGATAGAACATATATTAGAACTTCATAAATACATAACATAAAATGTTATAATTATATATTAGGTTGTTTATTTAGATCTATTTGTATGTAAATTATCATTATAATCTTTGGATGTCTGTCTATAAAACTTTTTCCATGAAATAGTTTTTAAATAATATAGCTATTTACATTATCACATTATCATAAAATCCTAAAACGTTTTATGATAAAATGATATCCACTTCACTACGGTAACTAATGTAACTCCTTACATTTATATTTATCTCCATATCATACATTATTTTAGGATGCCTAGTGATATAGTTTTTTTATTGGATGTTATCATCCTTTAATGAATAATGATGTTTTCTTGTTAGCGGAACTAATGTAACTATTTACATTTATATTTACCATCATATATCCAAAAATTATTTAGGATATTATGTTAAAAATCACAATAATACTATAATAGTAGAACTATTTATTTAAAATTGATATTCACAATCTCAAAATAACTAACTGTAAATGTATACATTTTTGTTAGTTACATTTATATATCCCAAATCTTTAGGACATTTCATGGAAAAAAATAAAAATTAAATCTTCATATTTTTTTATTTATTAAATTTTTACTTCTCTAAGTATAATAATATTCAATCAAGCCTATAAAAGTATTTATTATCAGTGGAATATCTTTTTAAAACTAAATATGATCTACTTTTTGTTTTAGTAAATAAAATATATTTTATTTTAATAAGAATATATAACAAAATAAACTATTGTTTGCATATATCATATGGTATTCTATGATTCTTGAAAATGAATATTTTATTCATTAAAACTCACCAATAATATCTATGAAGAAAATTCCATTAAATTTGAATAAATATCTAGATAAACAATTTTGAATAGAAAAACAATTTTATTCATGTCTTCTTCTCATAACACGTTATAGAACCCAATAAATCATAATCGCTCTTCATAATATTAAACATATCATGTTATTCATACCAACTAATTTTGAACACCTCTTATCATATATGATAATTGAGATAAAGAGACAAATCCTTTCTTTATATTCATATTGGCATGATACAATACTTTAAATTTAAATTCAGGATATAACAACTATTTGTTTCATCACTTAAATGAATCCTATAAGATCTTTAAATTTACCTTATGATTTAAAAATCTTGTATATATAAAACACTTATAAGACATAAAATTGGTGTCGCATACCATTAATAATCAATGAATAATATTCTATAACATTAATACATGATGGTGAAATTCAATGGAGTTTCCAATCTCCATTAGGTAATATTGATAATCACATCATATGGAATCATTAATGATTCCTCATAATACACATAGGTTTCCAATAACCTTAAATGGATTCTTGAATAAATTTTATTGTACTTTATAACATCATCTTTTCTAGGGTTTATGTTTTACATCATTTTACAATCTATATAGTACCATAACATAGACATAAAATTCATAGTTCAACTATTATAAAAAAATTTAATTTTATGAATAAATTTTTTATTGAATTCATTGATCTCAGTGGAACCATACAATATGTTAAAATAGAATTAATTATTTAACTATAATAAGAGTTATATAAAATCTACAGTCTCTCTAATCATATTCAATCATATTGACTATCATTAACATACCCAATTATATTGATTATATTATACCATAAATCCATAGTTCAACAAGTATCTAGTGTCATAATAACCATTAATAAATCATCCCATGATTACAAAAGCATATCGATTTACATGTTGAAAAATATCACCAATCGGTTGCTCAGTAAGAAACTATTCTAACACATATAATTTTGTTACTAATGAATAACTTTTATTAATCAACCTATCTTAGGTGTATCTTACTTTAGGATTCTCATTTTAAGTAATAATATAAAGGTTAGTTTTGTCATGATGATGAATTTATCTAAAAAATATATTTTTATCATATAAAAATCATGTATTGTTTATTTTCAAAAAGTGATTTAAAAGAAAGTTCATACACTAAAAATGATGATCCTACACATCATACTGATTTAGTGATCGAAGTTATTTATTTCACTAAGCATTGTGTCAACTTTGGAATTCATCACATTACATAGTTATTTAGGTAGGGAATCTTCCCAATCACAACAATTGTGAATCTTGGATAGATTAATGGATATACAATTATAATGATTTTTCGTAAGGATTCACATAATTATATTCCTCAAGTATCATATACTTTAAGGAATCCCAGCTAGTGTAATCCATAGAAAATAAAAAAAAACAAGAAAAAAATGGACAATCCAAGGGAAGATAGATTTGTCATGAAACTACTTTTCAAGATAATCAACAAAAACATATTATTTTCTTTCCTTTATCATTCTAAAAAAGGGTAACCTACTTTAGAATTAAAATACCCAATTGGATGATCATGTTCATAATGACTATTTCTTTGGATGAAACCTCGCACATAGTATATGTGGGGATTTCTATTTGGTCTAAAAAATGTAATATAAATAATATTCGTCCTAAAAACATAACTATTAAATCAAATGTAATAATTATCATTTTAGGTTTTATTTATTTTTATGTATGTATGTTTCTAATGATTTTGGTTTGGAATCCATATTCCAACAATAAAAATTAATCTATTCAAACCACATTAAGGTGTATCTTTTTATGCAACCCACAGCTCTATTTTAATTTCCCAAAAATTAATTTCACGTATATAAATACTTATAAAAATGAATTATATGCATAAGGAAAATTAATGATTCATATAAGGGAATAAAATTTTCTGATAATAGAAAACTCTATATTAGCAGGCTCGAAGTGACATGCAACCAGCCTTCCTAACATTCCAAGCCAACGAAATCCACAAAAAATTATATATTCTGACCCCACGTCCCTCTACCCGACGGTACATTACTCAAGAGATAATTCAATTCATTAAAATATCTATCATATAATAGGAAAAAATGATACCAAACAACCATTCTCCAGATTATAACTAAAATCATAAATCATGGTCACGGTAAGTAAAAACAAATTTTTTGGATATCAAACCTAGAAAGATATGAAATGTTATATCCTAGAATAAAGTATGCATATAAATGGGAAAAAAATATTCATATTTCAAAAATAATCTACTAAACAAGAATATCAAGGAAAAAGGAGAAATAAATGAACAATTTATTTATTTTTAAAAATATGATACATTTTTTAACTATTTATAAATAAATGGAAATTATAAACTTTTTATAATTTAGAAATAATTAAAAAATAAATTATTCATTTCAATATGAATTCCTACGTATTTTATACTAAATGAAATTTAAATGAATTATAAAGAATTTATAATGTAATATCAATTATAAATTTTTAATATAATCTAAATTTCATGTATTTTTATTTATTTATTAACAACATGTAAATCACCTCCTATGATTTTGAAATAAAAATAGTATTTCTATATCATAATGACTTCAACTAAATTTATCCATATGCATTTTAAAATATTATCGTTTGACATATGTTGAAAATGTATCTTAAAATTTTACTTAATTAATTAGTAACACATTATATTTATTTAATTAATTTACAAAATCACAATGAATTAAATATTAAGAAAATAACATTTGTTATAGTTTATAAAATATTTATAAAGTAATAAACAAATTAATATGTTAGGAATAATCTTTTTACTATTTTTAGTTTACCCATACATAAATCCCTATTCTCGGTAAGGATATCCCCTTATTTCCCTTACATAGACACTCTATATAAGGGTAAATGATTTTTTTTAAAAACCATTGTAATTGTAATATAAATTTTACCTTTATGAAACTTGATTTTTAAACCATTAGATAAATTTAATACACCGATTACCTTTACATAGCTCCCTCATGTAAATGTATTTCATTTACATATCTCCTTAAAAAATGGTACATTTATATTTCATTACTTGTGTAATTGTAAGAAACATAGACTTTAAGATAAGGCTCTAATATATATAATTTTTGGGTATATTGAAAATTACACTTATGTAATCTCATTGTGTAAGGGTATTAAATTTATGCAACATATATTCATATAGGTAACAATGTGGGTTTCCTTACATAGTCTTTCTTTATAAATGTATCACACAAGGGTAAATCATATTTACCATTATTTGGCATTACTTCCAAAGGGAACTACATTTTCATAACTCATTTTCGTAATGTTAAAATAGAGATTTACATTGTGAAGACCTTTTATGAAATGGTATGATATTTACTCAGCTGACCTATATAATGGAATGCAAAAAATTCATTTACAAAACATATGAAAGGGTTTTCAATCCACATATAGTTTTATTAAAATCTTATTTGTAATTTTTCATTAAGAAGAACTTATTCAAACATGTCTAAATTTAGATGAACCACATTAAATACCACTGATGGTTGTAGAGTCTCTATTCCTCATATGACCATTTCCAATTTGTCATCCATATGAACCTTTGAAAGCACTATATTTCCCAAAATCATTAGTCATGTTACTCTCTACATTACAATGGTGCTATTGGGTGGAGATACACACTTCATCATAATTAATTTGTGAGAGTTCCCAGGAATTTTCTAACTCAATAAACATTTCATTGATACCACTAATTGTATTTTATTATCATTTAATGATAATATGAAGTAAAATAAAACATAAAAAAGAAAAGATATATCTCAAATAAATTAACATTTAAATAATACTATAAAATAGTGCACTTATAGTTTAAAAATGGTAACAGTTTTATTATTTCTTATACACAGAGTGTACGAGGAATCAATTAACAAAATCATCCTATTTATAAGGTAGTACACCAACTAATGGATGAATGAACGATTCTTGAGGATATATGAAACCCAACGGGGTGATAGTTATTTTTAAAATAATATAAATAGTGCTTGAGGAGAAATATTTTTTAGAAATGTATTCTACACAGCATATAACCAACAATAGATTATCTTATCCTCTTATATAGCCAATATCTACGGATCCCACTTCACAATGCATCATATGCATTTTTGTATACCAGGTATAATTCATTACATGTTTTAAATGAAAAATGAAAATCCTTTAATATATTCATAATTGATTGTAAATGATGAATAAACCATCTAGAATAAATAATATATATATATATATTATACATGTATCGCATGCATGAAAAATACATGAATGATAAGAATATATTTAATTCACACACAAACACAAACACACACACACACATATATATATATATATTATATTATATGATTCATTTGAATGTGTACATACATCTCATACATATATATATTAGTGTACATCAAATAACATATTCGTACAAGTAAAAAATTATTTATCCATCATTTTCATAATGTATCAATATAATTTGAGTGAATTTGAATGTTTTCGAGTATGTGATTGGTGTTTTGAACTAAAATTACATTTTTGTAATTAATATATGAAAGATTATTTATATTGGCCCCACCATATGGGAGAATGATGTGTATCTAATTCGAACACATCAGAAATGAATTAAGGGTCATTGTCCTAAATTATGAAGATAATATGAGTGTGTTTGAATGGTTTTTTTCTAAGTGACTCACATTATTAATTAATATCTCAATTTGAAATAAAATAACACATTGAGTCATTTTAAAATTGAAAAAAATAACTAAAAATAAATAGACCGAACAAAGAAGTAAAGTAGTACAGGATTTCATTATCCTTTTTGAACACATTGTCAAGAATTGTGTTTTCTCTAATAATTTTTTACACTTAACCGAGAATAAAATTGTCAATGAAACAATTTCTGGATATATACATTTATACAAAATAATTATGAAAATTAATTAATTAATTATTAGATAAAATTATTAATATAAATTAACTAATAAAGGTAGATAAAACGACGAGAGACTGAACTAAATAAGTTGGAGGAATTTACCTTTCATGAAATCAACAAAAATTCTGACATCATATATTTTGTCCATCCATTTTTAACCAATTTTATCTACTCATTTTTACAGGTGTACTACCTATAGTATATGTACTAATTGATATATAAATATAAATAAATATATATATATAAAGTATTAATAAATATTTTAAATGAAGTTTTAATTATCATTGGAAATACCTCTTTAGGGATTCTAGTTTTGTGATGGAATACAATATATTTCATAAATGTTAAATCATAATGGCCATAATCAATTACATTTTTTTGTTTCATACACTACATAATCATCAGTAGAAATAATTAATTTATTTTGATATATTTTTTAATAGTAAAATATTATTTTATATAATTTATTACTTATCCACATATAGAATCTAATAGACTTCTTATGATTATTGAATTTCTGTATTCCATGATTTGGTTTATATTTAAACGTTTCCCTATCATTATTTGTTTCATTAAAACATAATATAAAATGTATAACATGACATTTATTTGTAAAATATAACCTACAGTGTATTAAAAATCATTAAATATCATCATTTGTGGTAAATGTTTCGGGTATCCATTCATTGAATCGAAAAAATAATTCATTAGAGTATCCAAATTGATTACAATGAGAAACCAATGATCAATAAAAAAGTGAATAAATATTGAATGGAACTGAAATATATTTTATATGATTTAATTGTAGAGTTTTACCACTACATCATTAGTATTAAGAAGAAGTTGTCTCATGTATTCTTTTTTTTAAATGATATCGAATTTATCTATAATTACTGAATATTATTCTTCTACCAATGAAATTATTTTTTATAGTGTTGGGAGGAAAAATGAGTAATTTTTTTTGTTGAATGGGTTTTCTATTCAAATATTACTTACATATTTGCATGAAAAAATAAGAATATTACTTAATTATAATTAATAAATAAAATAATATATCAGAAAAAAAATTAAGAAAACACACCTTTTCTATACATTTAAAAAAAACTCTTATACATCTATTATTGAGGATTTAATATCTATTCAAAATAATAATAATGTTTGTAATGGCCTCTCAGTACATATTTTATTAAAAATAAATGTTTTTTTATATCACTCTCTTTGAATGTTCTATCTGTATGAACATGTAATAATAGTAAATGATAATGTAGAAATTGTTGCATAAAGGTACATTTTGATGGTATTTTTGATGGATTGATTGATCCTTTAGGTTGTTTTGATTTGGTATTCCATTTATCCTTCCTATTCTCTATCATTAATAATATTCCATGATTCATCCATTTTATAATTAATTCTTAAACGTTTTCCATAAAAAAATAAATTTAAAAGGAATACATCCTTGTTGTATATATTTTTACAACATCAGTCGACAATGATAGAAAATTTATAAAAGAATGTTTGACCATGTGACCACCTAGATCGTCAAACAGAACATTTAGATCAGTGCTCGACTCATGATCTATATGATTCCCCAGTCTCACATGACCTTTTGGATGATATTTTTTTATAGGATATCTTATTGGATATTATACACTGTACCTCCGATAACAAAGGGATGGGTGGGTACATATAGATATAAATCACAATCATAATAAACATTGGAATATAAGTATAGTAAAGGTATCAGTGTCTTCTTAATTTACAATTTACAAAAACAGTTATGAAAAAATTGTTTACCTCTGGTAAGGACAACATTTGAGGGTAATTTCTCTCCTCAATGATGTGGGATATATTCATATAGTTCTTTTGGTTGGGGTTTTTATTCTATTTTATTCATTCATATAAAATTCTCTAAAAAATAAACCTGAAAATTATGTTTTTCATATAGATAATTTATTCATGCCGATATATCCTTTTTCTGTAGTCTTTATCACATTATACATTTATCTTCTCAAAAATGTATTGGGTGACACTCCAAAACCCACACCTGTGATGTTTCCATATCATTTTACCAACATAAAATATATTTAAAGTAGTCATTAATTAGGTAAAAATTATTATGATTAATTTTTCTTGAACTAAAAAGAATGATATGAAAATAAGTAATTATTGTTACTTAATAATGATTTATAGAACAACACTTTTTTATTTTATAATACATACACATGTTTCCCATATTTTTTTAGTGTTTTTTATCTATTAGTAATCTAAATTTATATAACTGAGAATCCATCCATATTACATGATTTAGGATAGAAAAGGATTTTTATTTTGATTCATTAATATATATATATAAAGAAATTAATTATTCACTTATTTCATTGAACATAAAATTATTACTATATAACTATACTACATATCTATTTTTGTTGAAGTGGAGAATACCTCATCCTTACTTTATGGTACATGTATATTGGTTTTTAGGAATGAATATTATTTTAAACACTCATTTATTGTTTTATTAGTTAATAAATTTTAATAAAATTGATTAATACACAAATTTTCAGTTAATGTATTTCCAATGAAATTGTAATTGAAAAGATTCATCCTCTCAATGAATAAGAAATATATTCCATGTTTCTTGGTTTATAATGAATGCATACCTCAATTTCGAGTATGGTTTTAATTTCCCATTACTATCCCAGATATGATTCTTCATAATAATGCTTTGAACTCCTCTATGATCCTTTTTGACAATTATGACTTCGAAGGATGGAAAAAGCACATGCTAGGGAGGAAATAAAAATAGGTCCAGACAAGGCCTTTCGAGGATACCAAACCAATCAAATAATAATCAGACTTCTTGGCATTGAACTATTATGAGAAAGACCCTCAAGGCCACATGATGGATGGTCTTGGAATTAGAATAGGAAAACAAGGGAACATTGTCTAGGGGAATTTCCCAGTTTAGAAGTGATGGAAAAAGGCTGGGCCCCATTAAGACAAATCGAACACCCCAAAAACAATTGTTATTATAACCTTTGGTACTGTTAAAATAATTGGATAGTGGAAGGACCAGGGGTTCCAAAAATTGTTGAATGTAACAGGAATGTGTCTGGAGAGTTGGGAGAGCATGTTCTATATAAGGAATTCAAGTCCCATAATGGAGAAATCAAGGTACAAAATATTGATTCTATACATGATGGTACCGAAATTAGATTTCTAGTAAAGATGGAAGTGGTTAATTAGGAATGTTTAGAGAGTTGGGAGAGCATGTTCTATATAAGGAAATCATGTCCCATGATGGCGAGGATGGTATCGAAAGTAGATCAGTAGTCAAGATGGAAGTGGTTAATTAGGAATGTTTTGAGATTTTCTTACACTCTAAGAAGGATATGATAGAATAAACTATCCATTTTAATTCCTTAAAAGAGTATACCAAAATAATTTATGAAAGGATGCTATGTTTTAATACTACTGATAACCAAAGTCTGTGGGTCTCCAAATAGGACCACATCGTGGCAGGGGGTTTCAATGAAAGGAATGTCACCATGGAAGAATTTATCCATACCTGGGAGTTAATGGTGGTTTTTTTATAAAATCTTCTCTGGAATGATTTGAAAATTCAGGTATCCACTATGAATTGGAAGCATTATAAGGTGGTTGACTCAATGTCCTTATTCTTTTTTAACATCTTTTAGGGCTCATTTTGTAGTTAACTCCTTTTCTTTGTGAATGTGTGGGATTCCCACTTTTTCCTCACATGTTCATTAGAAGAAAAATATATCTTTTAGGTCTATAAGAATTTATAGTGACCATTAATTAAAATTTCACTTAGTAGTTATCTAATAAAAAATCTCTCTACAATGGATAAGGAAGATTAAATCAACATTTAATTATTTTAATTTATAGTAAAATAATGAAATAATATCATAATGTCCCACTAATATCATCCCATATTTTTCACGTTAACCACCAGAAAAATATTGTGCAACATATCTACATTAATCAAAACTTAAATTCAAGTGATTTCCCCAATATAATTAATGAATATGGATGTTTTAAGGTTAAAAGGTGGGCCATGAGAATTCCATACGACCATGACTTTTATCCCTATACATCTTGACATAATAATTTATGATAACACCATAATTCTATGATGGATATATTTTTTTAGAACGTAGTTTTTCCACCCTATAACATTTAATCAACTTTAACGTAATTTATTTTTTGTTTCTTAGGATTGGTATCATCTACTAGTGTAGAGACTTTTTGTTCCTCTACATTTGGAGAATCAACATATTGAAAAACATGTTGTTCCTAATGATAGGGATCATTGATATGATAAAACCCCATTAACTACATAAGTGGTTAATCATTTAATTTAGATCATGTAAATGTATTAGTGAATAGATAATAATATGTGGAAAAAATATTTATAGTACAAAAAATGAAAGGATTATTGAAATATTTTTTATTAATGAATAGATTATTGAATTCGAACCCTCTATTGAGTATTAAAATAACCTCATTTTATATTTCCATTGACATACAAGTCCCCATCAATATTAGGACCACCCCAAAATGATTACAATGTCCTAATAAAAGAAAAATAATTAATCGCATTAACATATGACCCTTTAGTGGTTTTTGTTGATAAAACAATAAGTGAACACATTTATTTATGATCAGGATATAAAATAATTTTATTTCCTCATATTACATTATTAATTATTTTCCTTTGTACACTTCCTAACTAAAATTTTCTTTCACAAATCCCAATTCATCAATTTTAATAGAAGTTGTGATATCGACCCACTTACATTGAAAAATAATCCCTTGGAAGGTTGTATAATCCAAATACTATAATTTTTTATGAGGCCAAAGTATAAATTATTCACATAAATTGGATTTTTGACCTTCGTACTAGATACATGAATAACATCATACACATGGATAAATTCACTATTTTTTGTGGTACTGCATTCATCATGTTCTTTTGTATAATAATTTTTATATTTAATTAACATACCAATATAATAAAATAAATTAAATCTTAGTCATATGTATATCTATGAATGATTTTATGAAATATAATTTGTATTTATAGTTAAATACATAAATATATGGTCTAAAAGAATTCAATAAATTCTAGATTATGTTCAATTGAAGTCCGTATTTCTAATCCGGATGGATTATAATTCCAATGAGTTACTTTGTGGGGTTCCACATATGGTTCAACTTATAAACCGGTATATAAAATGTAAAGGTGATCCTACCCTTGTTCTATAATTGTAATTGTGAAAACATTTATTCTAGAAATCCCTTCACCCACAGGTTTTCCCGTGTGGTGTGATTTTAGTAGACCAATTATTTCCACATTTAAAATTATCTAATAAAACATTAAATGAATTCCCTAATAGTGTATCACTATATAGCACAAAATGTCTGTCCAACTTTGATTTTTGACTTACCATTTCAAAATATTCATAAACCTTTCAACAGTTTTAACCAATATATAATATAAAAAACCACATATCCAAATCTCTCTAACAAATTTATTCATAATATCAATGAATGATTGTGGAAAAAAATCACCAATTAACATAATATGACAACACAGTTTTTTCCATAGTTGACAATTTCACCAATTTTATACTACATTTGGATCTGAAAAGAAAACAAAGCATGGTTAATGTGTTCCATACATTCTTAGTTAGAATGAATCATAAGGATACATGTGTTATATATTTCATAAAAACATAACATTCATGTTATTTTAATCCCTCTAAACTTAAGTCGGTTATTGATATGATATTATTAATATTTAATGAACAACCCTCTAGAACCATAATATCACTTAAGAAGTTACAATACTGATATTTCTCCTGAATGGATGGATTTTTTGAATATGGAGGAACAATATTATATCTTTTAACTATAATTGGTACCAACTATTCATGTATCCCAATGTCAATCATTCAAACCTAGCCCTAATGTCATGCTTTTTTGTCGGGTTCATTTAGTAATGTGGAATTGGAACTATCAGACAATTTTTTTTCAACATGAATGACATAAAAAGTTTCTATCATGCAAAAAATTATAATCAAATAATTCCAAAAAAGAACTATTTTTTTTTTCAATAAGTTTGGATTTGTGTTTTGAATATGGTGTATGAAAAGTAGTGGCCATATCATTTTCTTTATCATTAAACTGACCACCAATTAGTGGATATGGTGTTGTATCTTATTCTAAATTACTAATGAAAGCTATTTTACAAGACCAATATTTATATTGTTTGGCTATAAATATATTATTTCATAGAAACATAGTATTCAATGAATGTTTTAACTTAATTATGAATGTACATTTTTCACAAATGGGACATCCACAAGATCTTTTAATTATCTCTCTTGAGATATTTTCAACTGCAACAAAATCATTTATCATCTTGTATAACATGGATCTAAATGTGAAATTTTAAATTCATTAATAATCATACAACATGACACTGAAATCCCACATTAATTTCAAATATCTAATCAATGGTGCCATATAGACATCAATATCATTACCCTATTGTTTTTTTTCCGAATATAAGAATTTTAAAAAATAATTTCCAATTTATATATTAACACATAGTAAAGTTATAATTTAGGCACATAACCACACTTTTACTAATATTAATTCTTCATAATCCAAATGTATTCACTCTATCTTTAGATAGTGAAAGATGGATGTTTCATGTCTAATTTCGAAAAATTCAAGATATTCATAATCAATTTTATTCTAGTGAAGAGAGTATTATATGGGAAAAAGATTCCCATATTGATTAATTGAATCATCATGAATATAAATTTCCTTGGAGTCTGTTCTTTACTATATAAGTACTTAAACCATGGAATTATTCTAAAATAACAATATGTATTTTGAAGGATTTGATTCATATTTCATGTATCATGACACACCAAACATTGGTCATATTTTAAGAGACTCACGGTCATTGTGAAGTAGTATAAAATCATTTGGATGTAAATTTATTCCTTTAGATGTCATACCCATAAAATGTATCATTTTTTTAACATTATATTTTAGGAAAGGAATCTCACTATCTTCTGGCATCATATCATTAAAGAGGGAATGTTTTCTATTAATTTTGGTTTCACTCAATCTGTTACCAGATTCTATATTATATAACCCAATTATGGATAAAAATACTGTCTATTTAGTACTACCAAAATGATATAACATCTTTAAAATATCTTTATATTATGAAATTGTTTTGCACAAACCTGAATTTCATCTTGAACTGTCATTATCATTTCTTCAATATGACCTTCATCATTGGCCACCCTTGTGATCTTATCCTCAATATAGTCCTCATCATTGTTCTCAATTTTAATTAAATTAAATGGTCCATAAAACATAGTGTAATCCCAGTAACATTATATATTCAGTTATTCCCTATTTTTAGACCACAATATATAAATTTGATCTATTCTATTACAGTTCAATTGATCTTCCAACTCCTCTGGACTAATTTGTCTTCAAAAACAACAATGTCAACACCGACAATATATTTGAAAAGGGTAAAATGCATGATATTTTGAAATAAAGTTGATATAATACACCCTATATGTAATAAAACTGACTAGAGTAGCTCAGAGTCTATGGTTAGTTTCATTAGGGAGTTATAATATTCAATTATAACATTCTGTAGAGTTAATTTCATTGGATCTCATGATTGGTTTGGTTGTATATATGCATGAAAGATCATGTAAATTGTGAATATTTTTTTGGAATTACAATAATATTTTATTAATGATCATTGACTATATTAAATGGTCCTATATATATATATATCATTTTTTCAAAATATTTGGATTATTCGTTAGATAAAATGCTGAGGACAATTGTTTAGATTATTTTGGTGTTTTTTCGATCATCATGAAGTAGTTTTGTTTTATTAATTAATATTATGTAAATATACTAGTTCTAGAACAATATATAAAATTAAATATGTATAATAAAATATAATTTTACTAAAATAATTTTTTGTGGACATAATTGAAGAAGGTGATTGAAAATGAATATGTATCATCAATAGTTGTGGTAAATGGACACATCATATATGATGTTTTCATTTTTAGAATAAAACAGAGAGGATAAGGGGTTTGACGATAGATATTCAATTAACATAATAAAATTATAGTATATATACGAAAATGGAGATATCATGGATGTTTGGATAGAGGATATAAGGACATAATAAGAAAAGAATAAGAATTAAAAGAGAATGAAAGAGGATTTTAACGGTTGGACTCCTCCCTCTGAGAGAACCTCCTTAAAGAAATTGGAATTTGGTATTTTAATGAGACCATAAGATCCTTGATGTGGGGAATATGTTTTTGAGAGAAATTGGTAAGAGTATTAGCACGATCCATGTCTTATAATCTATGAAGATGAGGGGTGGTTAGGGGTAGTATTTATAGTTGATTTGTATAGTGCTTTTTGATTATTTTATTCATTAGTTTATTATTTTCCCTAAAGACTATAAAAAATATTGAAACATATCACTAAATATTTTAAATAATGATTTTGGGTCATATATTGTGGTTCTTACATCTGAAATGTCTCAATAAATAGTTTTTTAAACCTATAATGTTATATATTCTAAATTGTTGTATTTCACTATTCACAAAAATTCAACTATTTTAGAAAAATCTTTATAATGAACCATAATAATTATTCCCTGTGTAGAATTAAATAAAGAACTATATTTTTTGAAAATATTTTCTAAATATGATAACATTAATTTTAAAAAAAAATCATCTTTAATAAAAAAATACTGACATTAAAATTATAACTGCTTTTTTAAACTTTGAAAATGTAATTACAATCATATAAAATTATCTTATAATCATAAGACAACAAAATATTAATTTATGAATCTATTTTATAAAATTAATTTTCCTTTTAAATAATTATATTAAATATAAAATTGTAAATATATATTTATATTTCTCTAAAATACCAACACTTAATTTATCTTTTTAGAAACATTTATTTTATTATACTATGATGTATGTATATAATATTTTTATTTTTAATATTCCCAAATTTTAATTATACTTTCATATTAGATGTTATAATTTTAATGGATATGATACTATTTCTAATGGTCATATTACTATCTCAAAGGTCATGTTATTATTTAGTAGTATATCACTAATCTATTAATCTTGGTGTTGTGTAAAAGACAATCTATCAAATGAATTGGAATTATTTTAGATGATGCATACCATAAAAAATTGGGGTGTTATATTATTTTAACATTATTAAATTTCATTATCAAATTTTTTATGAATATTTTCTTCTATATAGATGTGGGTGGTTCTTCTTCATAACATCCTTAGGTTCCTTTGTTGCCTCTTCCATTATATGGTTTCTCTAAAGATCTTCTACCAGTCTAGTCATACAATTTCTCAATGCTTTCTCTTTAGTATCATGATTATCAATAGGCTCTTCACAACAGAGATATCTTGTTCAATCTATATTTTTCCATAGGGGAGTACATGCATTGGTTCCGGCATAATTAATTAACACTGATATATAGATCTCATCATGAACTTTAGAGAGATTGGGCGACGTTGCTAATTTTTAAGACACAACTACAATTTTTTTCTAGAAATTCAAATTGTTTGAGGTACCTTTGTTTGATTTTCCCTTTCATATTGAACCATGTGCCATGATTATTTAGAGATACTTTCGGGAAGACATTATATCCCACTTGAAATTACAAATCATTTCTCTGGATGTCAACATAAGTCTTGTTCCTATATTAATATTATTTAATATGATCCTAAATAGTATTTTCCATTATCATTGTCTCGTCAATATATTCTATTAATTTAAGATTCTTCTTGCTATATTCGTCCCAAAATGTTGGGTTAGGAAATATATTTTTATATAATACTTTATATAGCACTATTTGAATACTATAATGGAAACAATTATTTTGGAAAATTTGACAAAAGAAAAATACTGACCACACATACCTTGAATGATAAGTTGGGATGATCAAAACATATATTCAAATGTTTGAATCATATTTTTAGACTGTCCATTTCATTAGGGAAATATGTATCACTCAAATTAATCTCAATATCTAAATCTATCTAAATAATCTTCTAGAATTTTTATTTAAAACGGGGATCTCAATTAAAAAAAATCCATAGAGTCTCAAAATGATTTTATACAAAATCATCAATATAGAGTATTACTAGGAAACATTGATGAAAATCAGTTATAATATCAAAGGAATGTGCTTATTATTTAAGTTGATCTATCATAAACCATTTCATATCATTCTTTTTTATGGTATTTGGTAATACAGTGGTGAAGTACATAGTAATTTCATACCACTTCCATTTATGAATAGGTAGAGGGTGCATGAATCCTCTAGGATGATGTCTCTTAGAGATCAGTTGATGAAAAAATTGGTATCTTGACACATAATTTGAAATTTCACACTTCTTGTTATTCCCCAAATATTTTCCTTTAGATATATATACATTTTGGTACTACTAGGGTGTATACATAAATTTAATCTATGAACATCATATTATAGTTCCCTTTTTAACTCATGTATTGATGGGACATGTAAAAACATTCTAAATTTCATAATTCCATCCACAGACATGAATTTTTCTAGTCTCCAGTCTTCAAAATGTTAATTTATTTTTATAATTATCATAATTAGATTGAGATCATTTTATCTATGCTAGTAAATATTGTTTAGAATTCATTTTAAAATGAAGCAATGTTTTTCTTAAAATAAAAATTCCCATATAAATATTTACTAAATCCCTGATGATATGAACTTTCTCAATATTTATTTGTCTTAGATGTCTATGATCATTCCTCAATAATTAACCTTCAACATTATTCTTTTTATTGGGATGTAGTGTATTGAGAAATCATAATATTATAGTAATTAGAGCTGTTATATTTTCTTGATGTCGAGTTATTTCTATGTAATGATATATTTCAAACTCTTGTAATCTGTATATATCTCATATATATCACCATAGGGATAGTCCTTCCATTTCATCAGAGAAAATATTACACCTTCAATCTCAAGATCATGATTTTGATAATTTTGTTTATGAGACTTTAGGTTCCTTGATGAATTTTAAATAACTTTATCATTTTCATAAGGACACAACCCAATCCATTCGTCGATGCATTACTGTATATAACAATCCCATCATTTCATGATGGTAGAGTCAAAAATCGGACAATTGAATAAACTTCTATTAAATTATACCAATCATTCTACAAATTATTTTTTACATATGAACTTAAACCGATTACATGGGAGATTGGTTAATATGTTATAGAATCGGGAAATATTCTGAATGAATAACTAATATTAACCTTCTAAAAAATGAAACTATCTAACTTAGTTATGTTTATTATAATATGTCATTCTTGGAATGAATTTATCTTCATATGATCAATTGAGATTTCATCCTTACAGACAGTTTAGCTATGAAAATGAAAATTCTAATGTCATAATTCACACATTCTTAAATATTCATGTAATAATTTTCTTATGAGAGTCTCAAGAATTATCCGCAATTGATTCTCATGGTTATAATATTTTTTTGTAATACACTATAAAATAATCAAGGAATACTATAATAGAATCATAATGATACACCATGAATACTCTGTTTATCAGATCCTGGAAAATAGAGGGTGTATTAGTCAATCCAAATGGAATTACTATAAACTCATACTACCCTATATCTATTTAAAAAAGAGATCATTCGAATATCATCCATCTTGAATCACAATTATTGTTACCTAGAAAGAAGTGAAATCATTAAAAAATATTATGCTCTGTGAAGTTGAATAAATAAATCATCAATGTGAGATAGATGATTCATGTTCTATATTGTAATGTCATTAATTTCACTATAGTTAACACACATTCTTAGGGATCTATATTTTTTTCTTGAAAAAGTTAATAGTAAATCCCTATGAAGAAACAATAGGGTGAATAAATCCATTATTACTCAACACATCTAGTAGTTTCTTCAGCTCCACTATTTCAAGAGTGGTCATTCTATAAATATTATTTGATACTATTCTTTCATCGGAGATTATATCAATGCTAAAATATTCTTTAGGGTCTGGGTGTGTCCAAGTAAATCCATAGGAAATACATTAATTTATTACTATACAATTAGTATATCCTCGATTTGAAGATGAATTTACATGTCCCTATATGTTGTTTTCTATTCCTCCCAAATAATTCCATTCAATATATCAACTAAGGTTCGGTGTAGATAAGAATCAGATAGTACAGATTTTCCTCTATAGATAACATATTCAACATCTTCTTTATAAATCATTATTTTATTATTCTTGGAATAAATTCTCACATATTATATTTAAATCTATTTCATAACAACGATTATATCAATTTCAACCATGTGTATTTTGATAATGTCTCGAAATCAAAATGTTCTTATTAAAACAAATCTTGCATCATATTATGAAATAAATTCTATTTAAGGGATTATATCAAAGTCAAAATTAGGTATGATTATAAGGAAAAAATAAAAATCATCTTTATATTCCATAATGAGAACTAATAAACAATTTTTTATTGCAATGATACTTCTATTATGGGTTTTGAATGACAACACCCTATTCAAAAAAGAAAAATATCTAATTTTCTTGGGTAATTGGGTAGATATAATAGAGTGTGATGATCTAGAATAAAATAAAGCATTGGAAAAATTTAAATATAGGATTATTTTACCTTCCACCACATCATTGAGTACATCTACTTCAGCTGTGGTGATGATATAAGCATTTCCATCTCCCCTTGATCCCTTTCGAGGTAGATTCCTATGACATTTGGGACACTGATTCGAATAATGCCCCATTCCATTAATGTTGAAGCATTTTACATCGTTTATTTTTTTATTACCACTGCATCAATTTTCTCGATGATCCTTTTCTTCATAGTTATAACAAAATCTACTGTCCTTAATGAATTTGTTTAGATGATTCTTGTAACATTTTTCACATAGTGGGAATCTCATTGTTCCCATACTCTTTTTTAATGATTCACCTTCTCTATTGTGATTAGAATACCTATTATTCTCTAGATTTACCTTTAACATATTGTATCTAGAAAATTATAATTCAATTTTGATGGAAAATGATAGTACATCATTATATAATAATAATGTTTAAGAAGTTAATTACCTTGTGATACTTGGATTATGTCCTTCAAAGAATGATCAATCATGTATTCTGAATCATGTATATAATATATAGAATACATTGATCGTCTTATGAAGGTAGCCTCATACTATGTAACACAATCATATTCCTTTTTCTTTTTGTTAAGGAATTTCATATTAATTTTAGTACGTTTCCCAAGAGGAAAATATTTTTCAATTAATTATTCCCTAAAAGTTATCCATCCCATGTATTCTATTTAATGGTCCACTTTAATATTCTAGACCAATTACCACCATTGATCAACATCTTCCTTGAGACAATATACACAAAGTACTACTTTTTCATTTTCATTTCATCCCAATGTAAAAAATAAATTTTCAAGGGACATGATCTACTGATCAGCTACCAGTACATTTGATGTCCTACTAAAAAATGGGGGCTTCTTCCTCATGTAACGATACAAAAAATGGTGTATTATGGTTATTTGTCAATATTTGAGTAATTTTTCCAAAAGAGGTCATGATATGCTCAGATCCACAACTAGATGTGTTGACATCCTTAGTGGGGAAATACCGACATTGTCTGCAATTATTGATTACCTTTATTACATTAGACATTGTCATTACATAATTACATACACTATGTTTTCATATAACAATCATGAGTATTGAGCCAAAAATGAGCTATAAGAAATTATTAAAATTCTCATGTTTACTAAAAATCTAGTTCCCATGGTTTCTACTAAGAATTATTTGAAACAAAATGTAACAATAATGATCCCAGTAGTCCAGAGTCAGAGGTTATTTTATTACAATCGCATAGATACAAGTGATCACATAACTAATGGTTGATTAGTTCATAATTCAGGAAGAACTAGATAAATACATGGTTTCATAATTACAATGGTAATTAAACATAGAACATAATAGAGGAATAATAAACTACTTCATTTACTTTTATTTAATTATTCCATCATCATAACTAGGGGAATGAGAATAAATAAAATAGTGAGCCCAAATGCTTAGTAAGGGTTACTATAATCAATAATAAGGGAAGTAATGTACATATGGAATAATCCTCATGGGAAGGAATGTAAATGAAAAAAAATGACATAAATAAACTAAAATTAAAATACATTCATAGATTTTTTCATAATTAAATTTTTAAGGATAATAATAACTAAATACTGAATGAATAAAATGATTAATTATTGGAATTCGTGTATCTAGAATATGAACCATTATTTCATGATGATTGTTTAAGTATATGTGTAGAAAAATGTCTGATTCTTCTTGGAAACAAACATGATGTGTTTTTTTCCAATGAGTTTGTGTCATGAGTCCTATCGATACATTGAGGGGCTATATATAACCAGGCCCCACCAGTCACTACAACACCAAATCATTCTTCATACAAATATCCATTTCAACAAAAACATATAGAGAGAATATTGTATGTAAAAATGGTATAAGGCTATGACTATAATTATATCCATTTTAATAGAAACATGGATATTTAAATGAAATAATCAATAAATTATGATCATAAATAAAATAGATGTATGCATACACCACTTAAAAATAATTAGTGGTCAATAAGGAATAACACAAGTGATGATTATAATGGTGTCCATAAAATAATGGATTTAAATCATTATTGTAAATTTATAAGGGAATATAGAAAACTATCATGATAAATGATGTCTAACTAAAGTGAAAACATTTAAAAAAAGTGTTTTAGAAACTTTAGAAAAGAGCCACTTTAGTGTCATTTACGGGAAAATTATAAATAATCTTCAATGCGGGACACAACATAATTATTTTAATAAAACCAAAAATGAACAAAGAATGATTTTCAAGATGTAAATGTAGATTTTAGAAAAATACTGGTTGGTTTGAGAATAATATGGATAGTACTTCAAAATTATGAAATTGGAATGTTCCCACAAATTAGGCATGCTTATTGGGAGGAATTGAAAAAGAAACCTTAAAAACCATGAATATCACCATCAAAGAGAGTTGAATTAATCAAGGTATATATTTTTAGAACATACACATAGAATTTATGAGTATTTAATAATAATAATTAATAATTAAATTTGTGAAAAGAGAGATAAACCGTAACCTAAAGTAAAAAAATTTTGTTTGGAGAGAATCCCTTACCATATGTTTGAATGTCTTCTCCACTTTCAATTATTTCATTTGATAATGAAATTAGATTAATCAATAATTTATTTAAAAACATCTACAAAATTTATTTCATATATTATAACTTTATTGTGTTTATTTATTTCCTTTTTGATGAGTATTAAGATGCAATTTTGTCTTTTAGGAGTGTTTATTTCATTAGTTTTCATTATGATTTAACTTTTATACACGTATGAAGGATCGTGTAAAATGGGAATAGTTTTCCAGAATTGAAATTAGATGTTATTAAGGAACTTATATATGATTAAATGGTCTTATATACCATTTTTTCAAATATATGATAATGATTAATTAGATAAAACTTCATTGACAACCGTTTAGATTATTTTCGCGTTTTTATTGTCACAAAAATGTATTATTCCAACAATAAAGATTATGTATATATACTAGTTCTAGATAATTATATAAATTATTATATGTATAAAAAAATTATTTAACTATAATAATGGTTTTTAATAACTTTTTTGGAGGTAATGGAAAATGAAAACACAACATCCATGGCGGCGGTAAATCTACACATCACAGATGATGTTTAAATTTTATGCATAAAAGAGAGAGGAGAAGGGGTTTGATAATGATTATTCTATGAAAAACATATAATAAAATTATATATAATATAATGGAGTTATCATGCATGTTTGGATAGGGGAGATAAGGATAGGATAAGAAAATAAATGAAATTAAAGGGAATTAAAAGGGAATGACAAATGATTTAATCTATTGTATGCTTCTCCTTGAGAACCTTTATAAAGAACTTGGGTTTTTCTATTTTATTGAGACCAAAATCTACAAAATTTGGGGAAGTGTTTTGGGAGAAGAATTGGGAAAATATTTTCTGCTTCCATGTCATAGAAGTTGTGACGATAAGTGGTTGGGAGGGGGTATTTATAGAGGAGGAGAGGAGTGTTTTTTATTATTTTATTTAATAGTTTACTATTTTGGATCAAGACTATAAAAAATATTGAATATTATCAATGAATATATTAAATAATTAAGTATAGTTTGAGAATATTATTCTTATATCAATAATGACTCATGAAATTTTATATTTTACTTATAATGTTATATACTGTAAGTTTTTATATTTCACTATTCACAAGAAATTTAAATACTTTAGAAAAAAACCCAAAATTCACCCAAACCATTTTTCGAAACCTATAATTCAAAATTGACCCCATTTTTTGAAATAATTTATTAATTATTTTATTTTTAAAATTTAATCAAAATCAATTTGTTTTAAAAAATATAGATTTTAAAAAATTAACTAATTCTAGACACTTTGAAAAATTAAATAAAGTCTCATAAAACTGTCTTATAATCATAAGACATCAAAATATTAATTTATATATATATTTTATGAAAAATAAATTTTATTTTAAATCATTATATTCAATATAAAAATGTTAATAAAAATTTATGTTTTACAATAATTTTAACCCTTAATTTATCATTTTTAAAGCATTTAATTACTTATACTCTGATATAATGTATCATATTTTTTTTTATAATATTCATAAATTTTAATTATAATTTCATTGGTGAGGTTACTATTCAATTGGATCGACTACAATTCTTAATAGTCATATTACTATTCTAGTGGTCAATTTAATATTTAATAGTATATCACTTTTCGTTTAATCATAGTGTTGTGTGTTACAAAATCTATCGAATGAACTGGATTTATTTAAGAATACACATAACCAAAAATATCATGGTGTCATACAGTCCTCACACCCGTTTATCATTTGATTGAACTCACTTCATTTTAAATTCATATCAATCCTATATGATTTAGTAATATTCATATTTAATAAATTAAATTGATACATAGAATGTAATAGATTATAAACCTAAATCAAATCTTTATATATATACATGAATAGTATTAATATATGATATAAATTTTAATTTTTTCAAAAAAATATTATATAATATAATGACTAAGAATTATTCGAATTTAAAGTATTATAATAATAATATTTCAATTAAAAGAAGTCATATATCATAAATCATTCTTTATTTTTGAAATGGGTTCATCGAGGGTGATAATTCACTCCATGTTACAATCAATGTTTACATGAAAGCTATGTATTTCTACAACTAGATAAGTTTTTGGGTATATATAATAATATTTCATTATCAGTACATATATGAAAACAAAATACTTATTTTTCATTATAATTTTTCAGTGTTTGAAACAAATTAATCACATAGATTACGGTTGTTAAATTTATAAATTTATGAAAGTTATGATATTCAAATTATTAAATTAGTAATATCAAAATAATAATTTTAAAATACCATGATATTTTGAAAATAGACAAGATTACTTTTATATTTGGAAAAATGGATTCTTTAACCAAAATAACCTAAATTTTCAAATTTTAAAACCATAATGATAATGTATATCCAACATTTCATTATTTTATCATTTTTGTGGTTTTTCTAATATTTAGGAGTTAAAATATTCAATGGATTAATTTCATTCATTATATTGTTTTATTGATTTGAGAATTAATTTTTGTATAATACTACCCAATAAAAGTTATTTTCAATGATTTTCTAGTGTAACGTGAATCTATATAAAATTTACTAGGAATTTCAAGGGAAGTGGCTGAATAAAATGGGATATCTAGACTAGTGTGTGATTAATGTGAGTTTCGTCGACTCGTAACAAATTAAACATGCTCCCAAAAATTAGGCAAGATTCAACCATGATATTCAATCACATTTCCATTGATCATGAATGGGGAATATATATCATTTTGTGATTAAGGTGAGTTTGGATGACTCTCATTAAATTAAACACACTCCGAAAAATTATCTGAGATTCACCCATGATATTTAATAACATTATTTAGGTTTTTGTGGTATTAAAAGGAAGATATACTCATAAAAATCTAGAAAAACACATGAATGATCGACTGAGATTCCTTAAAATGGTATGGAATTTAATACCTTCAGTTTTGAGATTCAATTTGTCCAAAACAAACCACTTTAGTTGAGTAGACATCCGGTTCACTAAGAGTTTGAGTGTGGTTGTTGGAAGATGTGATCTACTAGGTTTGTTTTACTATATGGGTGAATTTTTTTCAGAGATTAATGAAAAAATTTTATAAAGGTAGAATTTTTCAGTGCTCATCAAATACAGTTTTATCAGTGATTAAACGAGAGCTAACAAAAAATTTAAAAAAAGGATAATAAAGAAGAAATGAATAATAATATAAATATATGTAATAAACTTATTAAAAATGAAATATACTAGCAATTTAAATTACAAAAATATTAAAAAATAAATCAAATGAATTAATTATGAAAATTACAAACATATTGAAATTAAAACAGAATAAATAAATATGTATAAATAAATAACAAAAAATAAATAAATTCTGATATTGTTAAAATTTATAAATAATACAAATTTAAAAATAACATTATATAATTGTATATTAAAAACTAATAAATAAATTTGGATAAATTGAAAAATATTAAATAAGAAATAATTCATAACCTTAACAACATAACATACAAACACATATAAAATGAGTAAATAAATAATATTAATGTTATAAATAAAAATTACCAAAAATGAATATTATAAATTATTTAAATGAAAACATTATTAAAAAGTTTTTTTACGAAATTATTTATATAAATGTCAAAAATATTGAAACTGTTAAAACTAAGAAAATGATAAAAATTATTCAAATTAATTATAAATATTCTGATAATATTAAAACATAGTAAATAAATAAATAAAAATAAATATTTAAACATGATTAAATTACAAAAAATATAAAAAATCATAAATAATAAAAATGTATATGTTATATAAAATAAAATAATATTACAAAATGAATAAATAAAATTTAAAAGATATCCTAACTATTTAAAAAATAAATTCATATGATTAATTAAAATAAATTTAAATACATACATAAACTATGAAATTATTATAAATTGGAGGTTAATAAATTAATTTTATTAATATCAGACATTTTAATAATATTACAATTTAATAAATAAAATTGAATTAATATTAATCCTATAAATTGAAAACATACTGAAAATATTATAACATAGTAAAAAATTATGTATAAATGAGTATTAAAAATTGAACAAATTACAAAAATATTAAAAATTAATAACTATTAAAAACGAATAAATAATATTAAATGAAATTTGATTAAAATTGAATAAATAAGATTGAAGAAATTACCAAAAATATTTACAAATGTAAATTCAAAACTTTAGTAGCCTGAATTACAATCACATAAAAAATAAATGATAATGAATAAATAGATTATATTAATTACATTAATAATTAAATTATTAAAAACAAATTATATTGATAATAAAGAATTATTAAAATTAAAATATAATTATATAAATTAATTATATAATTGTAAAACATATTTTGAGAAATAAAACACAATAAATAAATATTAAAAAATATGAATCATATAAATTATAAACATATTGAAAATAAAACATATTAAATGAATGTATATAAATTTTCAAAAATGAATATATTCCAAAAATATTTAAAATTAATATATTTAAAAAATGGGAAAAATAGTATATGTAATAATATTCAAAATGAATAAATAAATTTAAATAAATTAGAGAAAATATATTTAAAAAATTAATTTATAACATTAATTCCTCAAATTGCAAAGTCATAAAAAGATAAAAACGGATAAATAAATAAATAAAATATTTATAATTACTAATGTGTGTAATGTATTTATTTTATATAAAAAATAAAATTAATGATTAACCATTAGAAGTTTTATTAAAAATTTATTATTATTTAATTAAATGTATAAATATATAAAAACGACCATATAAATATCCAAATTGAATATATTAATAAAAATATTAAACTAATATTTAATAAAATTGAATAAAAATTAAAAATGATTAAATTAAAGAAAATAGTAAAAATAGAGAAATATTAAAAATGATTAAATAATATTAAATCAATAAACATACTGATATGCATATACATACACATAGACATACAAGTGTAGATACATGCACACACTCACACACATGTATGAATATACATATGCATACATGTATGTATACATATACACATACATACAATTACATACATGAGCATGCACATACATACACATTCTATATAAATATACATACCCAAATACACTTGCATACACATATACAAACATGTATAAAAACATACACACATACACATACACATAGAAATACATATACACATACACATACACATACACATACACATACATATACACATACATAAACGCATACCCATATAGATACTAATACAAACACACACACACAAAAACATACATATATACACATACTTACGCATACACACACACTGTCACACCCCGACCTATCTATTATTTTTATTTTTATTTTTTCTTTGGTTTTAAAATTATTTTTTGGGGTTCAGGTTGAATCTCGAACAATAATTTTTAGTTTTTAAAAATAAGAATGTTTTTTTAGTTGATGTCACTAGGTGAATGGGTGGGGCACATTTTAAAAACACCCCACGACTCCGCCTAGGAACTTTCATGGTCTGCCAGCCTTCTGAGAAATCAAAATGGGTAAATATTTTTTTCTTGTTAATAATTTTATAATTTTTTAGAACAAATGAAATGATAAATTATTATTATTATTATTATTATTATTATTATTATTATTATTTCAGCCAGTACAGGAGCACCACATGGTTAGCGAAGACCGTGTAGTCAGCTTAGGCACTCGTGTGATTACTTCTGCTTTAGACATAAGCTACTGCATGGTCCACATATGAGTGCTTGAGTTGTGTGCGGGCCGTGAGGTTGTGCTAATACATTAATAAAACCAAGTAATGAAAATTAGGTTTAATTAAACTGAGGTAGATAATAATAATAATACTAATTTTTTCTGTTTCTATTGTTATTATTATTTTTATTAATATTATTTTTTTAATAATAATATTACAATTAAATTTTATTTTAATTAATATTTTATCTTCATGAATTATTTTAATGTTATATTATTATTATTAAATTTATTATTAAGTTTGTTCTTATGTGTATTATTATTAAAATTATCATTTTTATTAATAATATATTTTCCTTTTCAATTAATTCTATTATTTTTATTAGATTTTATATTTATTTTTGTTAGGGTTTCTTGAACACTGTTTTTTGTCATGAACCTACCCTAGTCGACCCTGACCCGATCACTCGGGCTGGTTCGGGACATGGCTCGAGAGGCGTTCCTGACTTCCCAAGCTGGGGACAAGCATCAGGGAAACAATAGAGGACAATTAAAAATAATTTCACCCAGTGAAAATAAATACAGCTCCGTAAACAGTTGAATAACACAAAGTAAATAAACAACATGAAGAAGAGAGAATGACCAACAATAACAAACTAACCTGACCACGACCAAAACTCCTTGTGTCCTCGAGAGTCACACTCCAAACCATAACTAAGTCTCACCCACGACAAAAAATCTCAAGTCAAACCTACAAAAAAAACTGAAAATAGGAAAACACTATAGGCATGAGTTTTAAAACTCAATAGGCATGCCCGCAAAACTATTCCCAATGCACTACCTTTAAATAATGACTTTACCAATTTCAGGTTTGAACTAAATTATAAAACATATGGGTGTCCACACACACTTTCATTTCTAAAAAAAAGTAACCGTCCAGTTCCCATTTTAATTTAAATGCAAGTTTAATGTTTGAAAGGAATAGGTGGATTCCATTTTAAAACATTTTTTTGATCAATTTAGAAATCCAAATTTTAGTTTTTACTCGAAAGGAAAACCACCCAAAACACACAATAAGGGAAATGAAAATAGTTGAACACATGGGCCACCAACCGAACTAGACCTCTCAACCGTCAGCCACAAACAAATAAGTACTAAAGAAAACATGGTCTGAACCTAGGAGCTCATGGAAAATCTAGAACAAACTATACATGTGAAACATCCTAAAGGCATGCCCTACTAAAGGATATCCTAATACCCTAACGCCCCATGTTTCCCAACATGGAATAATTGAGGTTCCCATTCCCATATCAATAATAATAATAAAAACATCTCTCTTTTATGGTCCACTAGCCAGTGCGTAATCTAAACTAGTGCAACAATCATTCTCAGAAGATTTAATTACTATGCCAAGTTCCCATGTCAACACGTATAATAAATAGGAGGGAGTCAACAAATCCAATCAAGTAACCAATCACATTGTACTAACATCACACACAAATCACACAACCAATGTACATAAAAGGACCACCCCTGAGTAACCTCAAATAATTTATTCCAAAATAATTTATTTTATCAAAGTTCCAAACGAGCCTTAACCAAATTTTAAGAAAAATATCATTTCTCAAGAGAACCAAAAAACATTTTCACGAATTAGAAGAAATCATTTATCATCAACCCAGAACTACACTAGAAGTTCTGTGAATTTTTCTTAAAGGCCAATCATGCATGATTTCCCTATTGAGTGTCAATTCACGAAGAAAATATTCCATGTGATGTGTATAAAATAATCAGCTCATTTTACATCGAGTAATTCTTCCAAAATTATTTATCTAATATTAGTTGTCATTTATTAAAACTAATAAAATATAAGGTAAATAATAAATTCAAAATTTATATTCAAGTGCAGCGGGGGACCTACCTCAACTCACAACTCATACATGACAACACGACATGCCTCAAATAGGCGCACCAGCACACGCAAGCCGATGATCACGGTAACACAGGGTTACCCCGAAAACACACTCAAATAGTCACACAACCACAAAGGTACATAAAAACATACATAAAAAATACAAACGAACAAAAAACACAAAAACCATCTTGACATATTTTCAACTCACAAATCGCACCATCAACACAATTTATTAAACCCCTTTAAAATCCCGAAAGTGTTTAAAATAACCACACATCTCCAAAATAACTCACTAATCCTTTTACAGAGACAAAAATCCATTTTAAGAAATCCCTTAGAGTGCACAACCTGAAAAAAGCGTACGACACGATGAAATCGATATTTAAAAACATGTGCACCGAAACACATTTTCAAAACCAGGCTCACAACACCCATATTATTTAAAAAATCATTTAAAAATTTATAAAACAATTTTGAATTATATAGAGCAGCATTAAACAAATGAATCCAACTGAATCATAATTTAATTATTTCTAAAAGACTTAAACTACTAGCACAGACTAGATAGACTAATTATCCATTTTCATGAAAAACTAGTCAATTTCAGACCACATGTTTTAAAAAACTATTTGTTCACACAACATTAATTCACACAAATAGGGTGCAAAATATCAAACATAGATAATTATTTTAAAAACTAAATTTACACCAAAATAATTAATAAGATAAAATACTAAATTAATTAATTAAATTGTTTACTAAAATAAACAAAAGAAAAAAATGTATTTCAATACATAAATAAGGAGAGTGCAAGAGGGTTCCTACATCAACCGTGGGTGGTCCTCCTGAAGTTAGTGTGAAACCTCGTTTGCACCACAACGAATGCTTTGGGAAGCCAATACCAGCCTACACAAGAAATAAGATCTCACAATTTTAATTGGAAGACCCTAAAAACAATAGACCCTACATTTAGGTTTGGGGAAAACCCAAAACCCTCAATCAAGAAGAAAACCAGATGGTAGCCACCGTCGGAGGGAGTGCCTGGACGGGAGGAGGCTGGGAGTCTGAGATTGTGGTCTGGTCATCCAGAGTGCGGGTAAGAGGGGCCACGACGAGAGGGGGGAGGGGGTTCCATTGCAATATGTTCATAGGAAAAGTGGTCGCCTGGAGGAGTTACGTGTATCAAGGGGCTCTCCACGGGACTGGTGGTCCGTCGGGAAGGAGGGTTGTTGATCGATAGTGTTGGCCAACTGGAGGAGGCACCAGAGATCACTGAAGTTGCCTAGTAGGAGGAGGCATCATCTGGTAGAATGGCGATACTCAAAGGGGTCATGCCAAGTGGTGTGTTATGGGGAGATGGGGAAAAAGCATTCAAGAAACCCTAACAAAAGGAAATAAAAATAAATAAAACAAATCTAATAAAAAAAATATAATTCATAGAAAAAAAATTATTAATAAAAATGAAAATATTAATAATAATAAAAAAATTAAAATAATTCCAAATAATAACTTTAATTAACCTTCACATTAATTTTAATATTTATAGTAACAATAATAATAATAATAATATATTTATAAAAATTCAGTATTAGTATTATTTTCCGCCTCATTTTAATTTTACATCAATTTTCATTAATTAGTCTTATTAATTGATTATTACAACCTTGAGGCCTGCACAAAAATCAAGAACTCATGTGTGGACCACTTTATAAAAAGGAAATAAAAATTACATATAAGGAATATGAGATCAAAACATACAAAAGAAGTCCTCATCCACCAAACAATAGGTCTAAATAAAAAACCCAACTTTTGGCTTCGAGAAGATTCCTTTTCAAGGATAGATCTTATCAGTTGGGCCCATAAATGGATGAAATAGGTTTGTGTGTCTCCATAAGATTATTATCACAGTAAATTTTTTTATTATTCCATAAAGTATCATCATAATAGGATTCATATATTAGTTTTCATCTGCATTTGAGTCCACATGTGTTCTTGGGCTCCTGGGCAGTTTGGCCTAGTTTTCTTGAATTCCATTTTTTTCTATCCAAATAACCTCATCCTACAATAAAATCACAAAAAAGTGCAATATCATATTTTAATATTGATAAATATAAAATAACTGAATCATTTATTAAGTTAAATTTGTTACTAAATTTTGAATATACAATACAAAACCAGATTAACACAGCGGTGTAAGGGTGAAATAAAATAGTGAATCATTGTTTAATGATAACCACACACCTTAAAATATTCCCTTTTGATAAAATTCCTATTTAAAAAATGATACAAGATTTTATTCAATAATTCATGAAGATTTAACATTCAAGGAAGATATAATTAATAATATAAATGTGATGAAAGAAAAAAACCAAAGCAATGAGTTATTCTCATTGATCATGGAGAAAGATACCTAAAAAATGTAACAGAATGAAATTCAAGGGGATCAATGATACAGATTTGTGGAAATATTTCAAAATAAAACAATTTCACTAAAACTTAATGTTTCTATGTGAAAACTGTTTCATTATGTTCTTTCTACTTTCAATTTAGTAAATATATGTTAATTTAAAAATTTATCCTTAAGTTATTATCTTCACTAAACCAAACCAGCATCCGTTTCAATTAAATTTCAAGACAAATTCACATAATAATTCAAGGAAGTCAAAACCTAAGATATTGTCCTAGATATCTTGATATTTTTTACATTACTTCACTCTCATAATTTATTATATTTTTTTCTCTCTCTAAAGTTTCACATGGAAAAATATCACGCACTCAACTCTCAACCCTTGTTTGATATCATCATGGTAGTATTTTTTATAGTTTTAACTAGATCAAAGGTTGAGGGAGAGTGGTTTTTTACCTTCCAAATAAACAACACATATTATTCTATATATATTATTTTTTATGTCATACAATAGTCAGATAATAGGTACATGCACATAGGTCAATCTAGTATAGTAATAAAAAATATCAAATAAGGAATGGACACATGGGGATATCTTTTAGGAAAGATGATAAATATTAAACTAACATATTTTTACCTTCTATTTAGTAATAAATTATTCAAACATCATGGATGGGTAAAAATGTTTGACAAACCCATTATAAATCCTTCAAGATAAACTCTTATTTGGCATTTTTCTCACAACATAATTTCCACATATAGATGCCATCAATCATTTGGTATTCAACATTGCTATAAAATTTAGGCATTGAAATCAAATTAGAGAAGACACTAATCACCTCTCAATTTCTATTGCTACTACCAATCCTATTTAGAACTATATTTTTGACAATTTTAACTCCATATTATTGGTTCTTAACTCTGTAAATACTCAACTAAAGAGTTGTGTGGAAATGGAAAATTATCTTCAAATTAACAACCTCTTTATTGTTACTATTCATGACCTCCATCATGTGATATGGTATGAAATAATTGACATTAAATATAAAAAATACTCAATAAACCATAATTCATGTCCGATGAAGATTCTTATTTCTATACGTGAAGCTGTATTGATTGAAAAAGGTCACTGTAAAAACACTGTTTATGGATTTACAATTCGGCGACCTCTTCAGATTGAAGGAAATATTTATCAAGCTCATTATACCTTTGAATTTTTTTGGTGTGATCCCTTTAAAAGTTGGATTAAATTCAATTTGGATGTTTCCTTGAAAGAAATTCCAGGTCCCTCAGGTTGTGGAAAATCTTCAGGAATCACCATGGTCAGATCCTCAGATGCTTTCTTGGGAACTGCGACATTACCTTTTCTATGGAGGTCGAAATGATGTGTATGACACATGCTGTTTCTTTATAAAGTTATCATGGTTAGAACAATATATGGTTTGAATGTTATTCGACTAACATGGTGCATGTAATTTTTAAATTTGTGACAAATCTTGCATGGATGATCACTTCCCGATGGATGGATTGCACCAACTCGCTTCTTGACATTATCTACATTATCACTCATATCTATCCTGAAGAAAATACAGATTTTGATGGGATTTATAACAAAGGTTACATCAAGAAATTACATAGCTTGAAGATCTTCCCAGTGATCTTCTTCATCTTTATGATAAATATTATAAAATAATCACGTCCTTTAGACTCATGTAATTTTTTTCTTTTAAATAAATTGGGCTCTAGGGTTTAAAAAATTGTTGAGTGAAAAGATTTGTGGAGATATTATGTGACCAAATTTTAACATAAATTACTCACACAAAGGATACCATTATTCTTGAAGGATCCATAAAGTTAAATACATAAATATCATCAATAAATAACGTCTTCTATGGAAAAATCTACACATCAATGTTGAATTCATACCAAAACACACATTCCAATATTGGATTTTTTTAAATAGTGAAAAATTTTGAAAAAGGGAAATTACTCATAAATTTCCAATATCTTCCTTGATTTTGTGGGAATCAAAAATGATTATTTTTCTATAAATGGGCGAGAGGAAAGGTAACAATACCATACAGAAAAGGAAAAGGAGAAAAAGAAGAATGATGATGAAAACTCTTAACTAACCCAAGAATATTCCAACACCAAATCCTAGACTATATAGTATCTTCACTATAATAAAATATAATGTTGAAAGGAAGGATAAAACATAGTTGGTTACATTGATATTTTTCTTCTTGAACTAGGATTTTCCCTATAAAGAAATCTAGAATGACTTCGTGAATGTGCATCAACAACTACCCATTGACATTGAAGGTTTTTTTGTTTCATTATTTTCAACATGAACCATAGAAAATTTTTAAACTTTGGAATAGTTTATGTGAAAAATATACGGGAATGAAGATTAAATATATGAAACTTCAGCACTTCATTGAAAAGGAGGATCTTTTTCCCATTTTGGAATTGATAATAAAGGATTGTGTGATCATTTGTAGCTTTGGTTCTGTCCATATTAATCTAGGAGTTCTAAAATGTGTCTCTTCTCAATTCCTCTATCTCTAGAGTTTGTATATTCTATGCCAACATACACCAAAAAGATTAGAATTACATTTTTTGTGTCCTAGTAGGCATGGTTCTCTATCATAATAAGGTAGTGACAACAATTTTTTAAAAAAAGCTGATATATTGGCTTGAAAATGAAAGTTTTAATGGAAGTAAAATAATATCATAGTTAAACATTGAGTATTATACTCCAATATTTTCTATTGTATTGAACCATATTTTTTAATTATTTGTTTTTCCAATCTATTTAACACCTCAACTATAAAATTGGTTTATGGGTGATATGCAGAAGGTATTAGATTCCTTACCACATTCTGATAAAAATGTGATTGGATTATTTGGTTCTAGAAATCAGAACCATGGTCATTAATGATGATTATAGTTATTCCAAACATATAGAAAATATGGGAACATGAAAATTCCGAATCTCTCTTGGAATAATCTATCCTCCTGGTGCGTTCTTCTATCCATAATAACACATAATAAAATAACAAAAAAAATGTACATGTTTGAAAAGAAATTGGAAAATTTCCCCATAAAATCAGTGCCCCAAACAATGAAACTGAACATTGATGGCTCTTATAGGGAGGGGGTCATGAGAGGCAGTGGGGTTTATAGTGATTCATGGGGTTAGGTCCATGTTGCATTCGGTGCTTACTATGGTCCATGGGATGCTTTAGGTGTAGATGTTCGGGCCCTGCTCTCTGGTTTGAATGTTTGTAGGAGATGGGGACTTCAAGCGAATGAGATTGAATCAGACTCGGAAGTCCTTCTGAAGGCTTTACAAGGTCATGAGGCGATTCCTTGGGAGATGACATATCTCATTCGCGGATGAAAGACATAGACCACTCAGGGAAGGACGGTTCATCATAGTTAGAGGGAGACCAACTATGGGTGGATAAGCTGGCCCGCATGGGTAGGTAGGATGAGGAGCTAGTAGTTTATCGTGGTCTTAACTATCTTCCCGTGGAGTGTATCAGTGTTATACGGGGGAACACCCTCATCCTTCATCATTTTATCCCTCATGTAAGGGTTTTCTTCATGTAATCCCATATTTATCCAATAGAAATAAAAATTACAATCAAGGATAATTTCACATAAATCATGGGAATCCAAAAATACTGCTGGCCAAAATTAACCTGAATTGCGGGCCTTGAAATTTGTTTGATGGAGACCAATATAGCCCCCATAAGCAAGAGTGTGGAAGAAACTAGGGACAAAATGAAAATCAATATTGGGAAAACATTCCCGAGGAACTGATCATTACATGTATTGTAATGGTAGGTGTCATCCCATATTTACCAATGAGACTCATGTTTTAGATGATCATCATGGTTTTTTCGGAATAATATGGAATTGAATATTCTACGAAATAATTTAGAATTTCATCATACCATGGAATAATATCTTCCACATAGTACTATTTCCCATCAGAAAACATGTCAATTATGGGAATACAAGGGGTTGGGTCTATGTTATATAATTTTAAGATCCTATAATCCTGGACGTCGACTACATCCCTTGGTCCCTCTTTACCCATAATTTCTCTAATAAATAATAAAAGTAGGGTTATCTAGTGTATGAGATGTGGTCTGGCATTTAGGTTGTTAAGAAGATACTAGATGGCTGCATGATTTGGGAACACAACGATTTTTGGTCCTTGAATGTTATTATTGAAATTTATTAATCAAAAATACAATGGAAAGTAATTATTTTTCGATTATGGTGTTGTTTAATTAGGAAGTGTACAATGTGTGTAAGGAATTGTCTATGACATGTTGAACTATATTGGTGCTTTGTTATAACACTACGCCAACTACTTAGTTAGAGGTGTCATACATGATATCAACTGGTAAATCCCACCAACGTAGATGGATTATTATGAGTAATGTGAGACTCTATTTCTATTTGTTAAGAGATTCCTTACATAATTTATCAAAAAAAATTTCTTTTTAGTGAAAACACTAGAGGGGAGTGCAATCATAATACACTCATGAATAAAATGATGATAAAATAAAAAAACCTATTAAAAAACACATATACCATAAATTTATATGGAATTGTAGGGATGAAATGATGTCTAGTTTTAATTTATCATATTGGATTCCATTCAAAGAAATTATGTTTCCATGTAATATACTATGTCTCACCATGAAATATAATTTTTCATAATTTAATAAAATATTATTTTCAATATGACAATGTAGTAAATAAATTAGACTAATAAAATTATGATCAAAATATAATCCATATATAGTGAAATTATCAGTGATTATTTCCATGAAATTATCCAGAAAATCCAACAAATACTAACTACACATCTTTTGGTAGTACCTAGAGCATTACACAGGTGAAATGGTATCCTCTTATAGGTAAATGTGCCAAAGGGGTAAGTAATGTTTTACGTTTTCCTATACCCATGATTAGAATGTATCTAAAAGTATATAAAATAACATCAATAAAACAATAGTGGGACTTCTATATGATCCTCTATAGAATCTGTTCATTGAATGAAATTAGGAAATTCTCATTCCAAGTTTGTTGATTTAGATGTTCATAGTGTATACTGACATGCAACATATTCAACATATAGGTTGGAACCAAATAATTGTTTTCAATTTTTATTACGGTTGGAAAATATTTTTAGGAAAAACTTGCACAAAAATAACCCATGGGCTATCAATGATAGGGTAAATGGTTCCCTCAGCAAATAATTTGGTTACATCATTTTTAACAAATTCAAAGATGTCTAGTTTCATGTGACATTTTTCATAACTAAATTATTTAGCCCAGTCATTTAATAATATATAATGTGTGAAAATAGATTATATTATACAAAAAATATTAGAATTTATCCTTCCCAATGCTTTCTTATACTCCCCCAAAATTTCATGTAGTTGTGATTCATGATCTCTAGGGAGAGAACAAGCAATGATTCCCTACTTCTTATCTTGATTCTAAAGATATGAATATTTCACATTTTTTGGTAGTGGTTTAACATCAAATTCAATGTTATTTTGGATTGATGTGAGTGAATATTAATGTAAGAGGTTCCTAATAAAATCTAACTACATAATGTCAACATAATCAAATGAGGAATAATCTTTCAAAATACTATCAGGACCATCGATGGTTATGGGATCATCAGTGCATAAGAAATTGTCAATTGGGAGACATTCATGAAATTTTTCTAAGCCACTACAACATTAAATGCATGACTCGTTAACTAGAATTTCTATCAAGGATGAAAAAAATATAATGTGGACTAGGGGAATGAAATGAATGTTTTTAGGGTAGTCGAGTAAATTAATAGAATTAACTAAAATTAATGAATTCCCTTCTGTGTGGTAGTTAGTGGCATCATGGATGTTGAAGTGGAGAATTTCACCCACAAGCTCCATAGATAATACACCATTATAGATATTTATTTTGGTTTTGGTTTTTTTCATGAAGGGAATCCCCAATATAATTCTATAATTTCTGTTCATCATATCATCATCCATTTTAAGAACATAAAAATATGTACAAAATTTATAATTTTCACCATCATAAAAACATACTCTAACATACCATCAAGGTGTATTATATTTTGGTTTCCTAGATGAAAAAAATATAGTGGGATTCAGTTTCCCAAAATGCAGTGAAGATTAAATTGAGTGAGTCATCACATTTATATAATATCCCAAATAAATCATAGAATCAAAAAATAAATACTCCCCAATGGTGCATAAAATAAAATATTTTCCATGATCACTCTATTTGGTGGAGAGTGATGGTTCTATCAATTCTTTCAAGTTCCTCCCTAAGATCACTATCACCTATATGTCATATTCGGTGTGTACACATCCTCTTTAGTTACTTGTCATATCATGGAATTTGGTTCACGATATCAATTAAGAGTATGTAATCCAACACATTTTCTAAACATTCTAGGATTTATTTATCGAATTAATTTTCATCTTTTTTACATTGTTAGGTGCACCTTTTTGGGTAATGGAAGATGAATGTTTTGGCCTAGTGTTTCATCAAATAAAACTCTCTTTCCTTTGGTAGAGCTTCTCATACGAAAATATTTCTCTTATTTAGGACCATTTTTAGTTGTTGGGATAATGGCTTCCTTAAGTGGTATGAATCTAATGGAGAGTTCAATTGAATTTTAGGTTTTTCACACACTGAACGATGATGTAACAGTAATTTCTATTATCCCTTTGGTTGAGTAGTGGTTGAGAGGATATTTGACGGAACTAATAACTATGGATTTTTTCCACTGAGTAGTAAGTTATTCTAATTAGGTTTTATTGACTTTTATGACTTCATGGGTGTTTTTTTTGAAATTTAATATTATTTGAATCCATTTTCATCATCATTTATTCTATGCAAGACTTTATTTTTGGAGGCGTTTATTGGAAATACCTTTATAGTGGTTGAGGAATTCCGGTTGGGGTGAAAGACTACTCTAACCTAGTTGGAACAATAGTTGTTGAGGATGGTTTTAATACCCACTTTCTGATAGATCTAAATTCATTTACACCTAGGGTTGGATGACATGTAATGATATTACCTATTGATATAGATATAGGGTAATCCTAGGATGTTATCCTATCAACTATTAGAGTTTCTCTCAGTTGAGTGCATTGGTCAAAAAAGTGTGTGTCACTAGAACAAATACATCATTGGATGAGAGGAGGATATTTTTATTTCCATTAGAAAAGAGAATGTTTTCATAGAAGGGTACTTAACACTTAAAAAAATTGACACCTTATTATCAAACTCGTAACATTATACTTCATGGAATAATGAAATGGGTACACTAGTCCTTGAACTGAATTTCAAAGGGTTTTGTGCCATCTTCTCAATAAGGGTTCTTATAGCAATTAGTGTCGGTTCACCTAGTGCTCCACCTATAGAAGTATCAATCATGTTATGATAAATTATTATTAAACCTTAATATAGGTATTTAATTAAATTTTTAGTACTTATTTTTTGGTGTGGGAATCTTGAATAAAGTCATTTAAGTTATTCTAATTATTCTTGAATTATTTCCCCTTGTTATTGTCTTATCCCATGAATTTATCTTCTTATTGTTTCAGTTCATGAGGCAAGGAAATATTTTTCAATAAAAATTCCTATCATGATCACACATACTCTAATTGGTAAATTAAAATATTAAAGGAAATCTTTTTTAGTGGAATCTAATGAGAATGGGGATTTCCTAAGATTTTATTTTTCATCATTGACGTTAGAAGGTTTTTATTTTGAACACACAATGTGAATGTACTTGAATTTTATATGATTATATTCCCCACACGTCCATGTCATCATGGTAATAAATTAATTAAACTATATTTTTGTTTAAAATCGGGTGCCTCTCCTTTTAGTTGAATGTATGTGGGATGAATCTCTATATCATGTGAGATTATTTCTTTTCATTTAGAATTATTTTCATCTATATTATGTACTTATATTATATTCTTGATGTTGGATTAAAAATAAGAAGAAGTATCAAGAAGAGTGTTGATGTTTTGTGCATCCCCCTTCAATGGATCATTCGATGCTTCATGGTGTTAACAATGCAAGATCATGTCTCGTTCATGTTCGAAAGGAAATAGTTACTCTGATAAAGATAACATCATGAACGAGGCCAATGGAAGGAGGATTTATGAAATAAAATTTGAAAAATTAAGGAATAAAATTCACACAAAAATATATACAAAATAAAAAATATTATTAGAAACAAATATCACACTAAAAACCAAAGAACACCCCCAAAATAGTGGAAACATTTGACACCGTTATCCTAAAATGCTAAATTGATTATTTTTTAAAGGTTATTTATTGCATTGTGAAGATCCTATATTGAATATCAATGAGTGTTGAACGTTTAATGTGCGTATTTTTATTAAAGAGGACAAAAAGAAGGGGTTTATTTGGTTATTGTTCTTAAAAAATGAATTAATTGAATGATTTTAATATTTGAAAAATTAGTGGACTTCCAAAAATATGAGAAAAAAGGTTCATTTTGTGTTCAATACCCAAATTTAGAGTTCATCATTCATAGAAATTAAGTAAGGTTTTAATTAAGTCCTTGGTGGAAATTAATTATAATCTCTATTACTTTCCATGATTATTATATCAATGCATATTGAACCAATCCTTGACATAATAGACGTATAGAGAAGGTAATGCTCTTGTGAATGGTATAATAAGTTATAAAGGAAATTGAAATCTCAAATTAGTGTGGAAGAAAAGGATTCTTATTCTATCTAGTTAGAACAACACAAGTCACACACTCAACACATAACATTGACTGGTTAAAAGTAAATATAATTCATTTAATTTAATCAAGCAAAGAATTCAAGCCTGAATCAAGGTAATATACATCTGAATGTAATGTTTTTAAACCCAACATACATCAATAAATTATATGTAAATTCAATGGAACTCCATTTACAATATGTGTATCTCCCAAACAATTAAGGCCCACCCTTTATCTCTCTATTGAGAGGACAAGTAAGCTCTGGTGGATCTCCATCTTTATTTCAAATCCAGTTATAAAGTTAAGGAGCTCGAAAACCTCAAATGGGAAGAAAATACTCCTATAGAACTCCAAATTTTCATTATTTCACTATATTTTCAAAACATACAAATGGGGTTCCCAAGGTACCAATTTATAGGCAATGTTGAAGGTGGTTTTGGGAACACATATTTCAAGAAACCCCATGGACAATGGTTTTGGGTTGGTAGATAACCTTATCTTGCTTTGCAGATTTTTTTACCCCAACTCTTTATTATCTTCATCCAAAACATGGAATCATTTAGAAAAATAAATCATGAGATATGGATGACATATATAACCCAACTGTTATATTTGTGAATATTCCTATTTTTGGATTGATAGATTCATTTGGGACCATTTATGGATGAATTGGGAATGGGAATTTTCAGATGAGTTGTATAACACTTAATTTTGAATCTTCTGAAAAAATTTCAACACAATTGGATACACAAATTAGTTTAAGATTTTTTTTAGGCCCCATGTGTTCTTGGGATCTTGCACAGTTTGGCTTGCTTCGCATGAATTCTTTCATTACCTCTCCAAATCACCTCCACATACACTGAATTAATTAAATAGTGGAATTTTAATTTTAAATAGTGATAAATAAAAAATCATTTGATCCATCATGAAGTGAAATTTTTTATTGAATTTAAACTTTATAGTAAAAAATTATATTAACACAATAGTGTAAGGGTGGAATAAAATAGTGAATCGTGGTTCGTTCAACACCTTAGTGGGTCGAGCCCCATATCAACCCACATGGAATGAAAAGCATGTAATAGATCTATTTAAATAATAGAGTGTTCAAAATAATCAAGTTATAAATGGGAATATGTACTAGATGATTTTGTCCAAAATAAAATTTGGAAGACATGGCATGAATGAGTATCCTTTATCAAAAAAACGTTATGTTCATCCACTATGCTACTATTCACAATATATAACTTTTCTATGGGTCACTCCCCCAAACAATAAGGTAAGTCACCACTCCATCCCCCAATAAAAATTTTTATGTGAGGCATGGAAATTGATAGGTTTCATTTTTTTGATATATTCCTGGCAATCCCAATCCAAGGAGGTAAACAACATAATATCTTCACAGATTTTATCCTAAAACCAATTAGTGATATGAGGATTATCTTATCTATGTTTATATGTCAGGAACCAATAACTATATAAACCATTTTGTGATTGTGTTTTATTCTAATTATCCTACCCTAAAACTAGAGACAACATATTTGGGATTCTCCTTCAATAATAATATAGGATCGAAATCATCTATCACTTGCACCATCATTTATCTCTTCATCGGGACACACCTCAATCAAACTATTTTCAAAAAGTAATTCATCATAAGGCACCACCCAAGATCAACTTCCTCTTATTGAGAAACTACTATCATTTTAAAAATTGGTTTTGGGCCACCCATATCACAGATGGAAAATACCATGGCTTTGATGCCAAATGTTTGGGGAGATTCTTTACTAGCTCAATCCTTCAAGGACCAACACATACACCCCTCATCATTTCTATCCAAAAACCATTTTGTGAAAGGAAGAGTAGAACATACAACCCAATATTTCTTCCACTATTTATTATAGAAATTGATTTGGGATTGGGTCTTCACCCAACACTAACACACCTATCTATCTTTCAGGTCGTCCGCATAGTGATGCCTTTGTAGTGCCTCGAAACACTGTCTTCCATGTCGCACAACACCATCGTACTCATTCCACCATGAAGAACATTAGAGGAAGTTCACACATCGGTCCCACATAAAAATTCTATATGGGTAGAGGGAAAATTTATAATAAAAAAAATACAATAATCATTCTTCTAATCTACCAACCAAGTGACACTTTCATGGTTCCATACTTCACCACCTGCCTGTCACACCACACCTTCTACATGGTTCTACTATACAACCTATTTCCAACATCTGTTCATTCCCATAATGTGGACCAATATTTTTCCTATAAATTATATGATCAACCCCCTTAAAGGGGGATTATAATATTTTAACTCTAGCATGATGTAGAAGTTTGGTGTGACATTATGAATTAGGTGATCCCCAAATGGTATTTTCATTATTATTGTTTTTTTGTATTTATATTATTAATTATTATTATTTACTAGTCATTAATCATTAAATATTTTTAATAATTAGTCATTATTAATTATATATTATTATTTATCATACTAACAATTTTATTAATTATTTAATCTTAATTTATTATTTGAATATTTATTATTAAAAATTAATGAAATTATGAATTGTTAATATTATGATTATTTTTTTATAATATTATTTATAAATTTTAGTAATTATAATAAATTATTAATTATATAATTACATAATTATAGAGATTAAATCCTAATTTCATCCCTTGGGAGAATTTCGTGGATATTTGTGGTCAATGACACATGATAGGGTACAAACCTAGGTAAATTCTAGTGAAATGCATGTCATATGAAGTGAAACTTTAGGATGAGATTAAGTGGCACTCAAGATAGAAAATAGTCCTTAGGATTTAAAATTTCAATGCGAAAACAATGAAGTGGGTAAACACTTGGAGGAAGGTGAGAACTATCCTTGATGTTATGAGAGGGAGTGTGTCTTTCCATTTCTTATAACATCTAAGAAGTTAATAAAATTAGTTATTAATTATATAAATAATTATATTATTAATATTTAATTATTAAATATTATTCCAAGATATTTCATTAATTATTATTATTTAGCTGAATGTGTCACTAAGTGGTAAATTCACATCGTAATTCTTTATATGCCCATGATTCAACTCGTTGTATCCTCATTGGGGTGGATTTTTGGGTTATTTATTGTCAATTATTTATCTTATAATAGAAGCAATAATGTATGTGATGAAAAATTATGTGAGTATACATATATACATGTTTGAATACTGAAAGACATTGGTAGGGGCCTTTGGGCTAGGATAATGGGGCCTTTGGTCCCTATAATAAATTTAATGAAATTTTTCCTTCAGAAAATTAAAATTGTTATGGGCCAACTATAGAGTTTGTCAATCCTTATATGGGGTGGATATAGCTTTGTTGTCCCATGAGTGTGTGTTTTGTTTTTTTTCTTGTATCCTCTAAGACATAAAATAAATTAATTCTTATTTGTCTAATTAATTATATACATAATATTATTGTTTTTAGTTATTTCATAGATTATTAATTGTGTACTATAATATTACTTAATAATTATATCATCATTTATTAATTATTATTCAATAAATAAATTATTATAATAATAAAATAATACCAAAAAATAACCTTAAACATAATTAAATGCGGTCGACTACATGGATAAAACATCAAAAAAATCGACATATTAAATAACATATCTCCATTGAAACTATAAAGAACTATATCATCTAAAATAATATGTTTATTGGTTCTTTTAGGCCAACCTATTCCTCTCTTAATGAAATATTTTTTTTATTAATTTTACCCTATTAATAGGTACATATTTTTTACTTCTTCAATCATGTCCAAACCATATTAATATAGTATTATTAATCTTATATTCAATCATATCCACTCTAATTTCCTCTCAAAGTCATTAATTTTTAATCTTATAAATATTAGTATATCCATATGACTATAATAGAATTTTCGTTTAATCAACCGTTATTTTTTTTTCAAGATTGACCATCAGAGGCCCACACTCACTACCAAATAGATTAGTTCGTCTAATTAAAGTCCTATAAAATTTACCCTTAATATTTAAATAGAATTTCACTATCCCAAAGAACCCTAGAAGCCTTTCTCCCTTTTATCCAACCAATTTGAATCCTAATAGATACATAGGTATTAATTTCATAGTCTAATTGTAGAGATTAGCCTAAATATGTAAAATGATCAAATTTTTAAATAAATTGATATTTTCCACTACTAGAGTTGTAACATGAGTCAAAATCACATTTATACATGGTTTACATGAGTCTGATACATGACACGAACACTCCCATTCCTTCAAGGTATTTTAATAAAAATTCTCTACTAATATTATAATATGCATTTTAAAAATAAATTAAAACCATATTTTTGAAACTAGAGTGGCCTTTATGGGGTGAATCAAGGTGTTTTCAAAAATAAATGTTTCATTTTAATCTAATAAAATTTATACAGGTTCTTATTCCCTCATTGGAAAGAACTGTTGTCTAATTATTTCATGAATAACTTCTCACACAACCTCAATGATCAATAATATGATATGTGGGAAATACAAGAATACACAAAAAATAATGACTTTAAATTATTCACCACAAAGGGATAGTCCATGGAGAATAAAATTATGACTCATTAGACATACTAGGATCTATTATGTTTAAATATTTTGGTGGAAAATATTTTTCTCCCTGGTCAAATCATTCTAGGCTCACAAAATTTACATGGTTTGGGGTTTTTTCAATCTTTAACTATGGAACACTACCAGTTTTCACTTACTCACACTACATTGTTGAAGGGCCTACATAGTTTATATATTTTCAGATATCCAAAATATATTTGGATCATGGAGAACTATCTTAAATAAAAATAAGACATTAATTTCCCCTTATCTTATGATTTGATGCTCTATTGAACTTATTGTTGATGTTATATGATTCAACAATTCTACATGAGATCAACTCTTAGAATGGTTGATTATTTATCTTAAATAATACTATAGTATCACTACATATACATATGGGGACGATTCCATATTAGAATTTTTACATAGCACTCTATCCTCTTATTTAGATAGATATTAGGATGGAAACTCTATATTCTTCATTTGATCCATTTCTACTTGTATTGAATATGATAAGACATTGTAACCTTAGGTGGCTCCTCTCTTTTCCTAATAGATAAAAAATGAACATTTGATGTGTTTTTGTTCATTTTTCTAAATCACATTCACTTTGATTTCATGGTAATTTATCATGTATGCTTCACCCATGTCCTTAACTTCACCCAAATATCTGGATTCATTCAGGAAACATTCATTCAACATTAGTTTGACTTGATTAGTTCTTTTAGGTATTTTATGACCCTTCTTTACTCATGTTCTCACAGACGTCCCATTATTAAATCTAACTTCAAAAAAGAGAGTTATCCAACGTAAGTTAAATTAGGTATGATTTTTACCACTCCAACACACAATACTTTTTTAACATAATGTGTGTTATATTATCCACCTCATACAACACTTTCATTAATCACTACTTTAGAAAACATATGTTTTCTTGTCTACCCAAAACAACTCTCTAGATTTTCATCAACATAAAATGAAGGTTAGTCATGTATTTATAAAAAAACCAAAAATTTCAATTAATTCCCTAATTTAGGTAATTTACATTACTATTTACGAAATTTCAATTACACAATTCACCGTTAAATCACAAGGTACTAATAATTGAATGTGATATAAATTCAATGAAGCAGACAAAATCACATGAACTTAACACCTATGCATGACACTAGCACAAAATTCTAATATCCACATGGGTTAAAATACCTCATGTTATTCATAAAAGTGTTCTGATATTACTTCAATAAACACTTGATATTACTGTGAAATATTTAGTCCTTGAAATTTGGAAAAAACTTGAATAATAATTCATTATTCACATTAATAATGATCCCAACCAATAGTTTATCAGAGCCATTTTAAAAGAGAAATCATGGTTGTAAATACTCATGTTTCTTCATATAAAACTTCTTGATTTATTAACTCCCACCTTCTATTTTTCTGCTTTCCCATCAACCAAACCTCCTTTCCAAATATGTAAGAAAATATTCATTTATAGTCTAGGGGAATCCAGGACTCCCCCTTAATCTTTCCACAACTATTAGTACTTAATATATATAGATATTTCAATGAATATAGTTATATTTATCTACAAGTACATCCATGTGCACCCTCACTAACACCTCCTCAACAAATTTCATCAACCTGACAAATAAATATTGTAAAAAAATACAATATGTAACCTCTTTAGTTAAAACAAATTTGAAAATATTTTTGTTTTTGTTAATTATACTCCTGCATAAATGTAATAAAATAAATTCTTATATTGATGAATATAAACCCATAAAACCAAATAGATAATTTAAAACATTAATTTCTATTTGAATAATATATTAATTCACTATCATAAAAAGACTTATGTTATGAATTGAATGATTAGTTCCTTTGTAAATCCTACAACATAAAATGTTTTATTTATTTGTATAAATAGGTACTGAGGACCTCTTCCGATATAAATCATGAATTTTCTTAGATTTCATTATCTCATCTAATAGCCATGTGATCCAATTAATACTAAAATATATTGAATACTTTCACACATCAATGCATTTGTTTTCTAGCCCAACTACATTAAAATTTCCACCATTCTAAAAGAATCTCTAACAAGGGAATTTTTTTTGATAATAGCGATAATTCAGATACTCTCTACTAATATATAGATGATCATATTCTAATTCACACATCCAAACTTTTTCGAAGAGATTATTAAATTAGCAACTCTATATTTTTATAAATTTCATATCTTTATGAAGGTTACATCTTATTTGACTTTTATGCACTGAAAATTATCTAAATATCAAGAATTTTTCTGTATACCTCTAGTTATGGTGTATATTAATAATATTTTAAATTATTATATATTAATATGATTATTAATTTGTAGCTATAAAATATTTTCGTAATTCTTTATAAAAATATTAAAAACATAATTATATTATTAATAATTTTTTATAAAATAATTATTAATAATATTATTACCTTTTAATATTTATAATATTAATAATGATTTATATTAATTATATTTTACATTAATTAGTTGTATTTTCAATTATATATCATAATTTATGAATAAATAATATTATTAAATTATTATTATTATCATACTTTCACGTTGTTGGTAGTGGGGAGGTTTGGGATTGCGTAGGTGAGGGGCAGATTATAGGGTGAAGCCCCTGGGTTCGTGTAGTTTTAGTTTCTCATTTCTTGTGAAGTAATTCCACTATAACTATACAATTTTATTATTATAATGCTAGAAAATTGAAATATTATACCACATGTAAAATCCACAAGATATGTCAAAGTCCCTTCCAGTATAAAATTTGTTTCATGGGTAGATTGTTTCATCATGTTTTGGGATTAATTTAATGAAATAAAAAAAATAAAAAAATTGTACTATTTTTGTGATGTCCAACATAGGATTTTGAGTGGGCCAATATGATAAATAAAAGAAAGAGAGAAACTATCAACTCATGAGATAATGTATGTGGTTTATATGGCTCAAAACACCTATAAGTGACATTAGATCCCCAATTTCAATAACATTTCAATAAAAACTCCATGTGTAAAAACCAATTGATAGATATCCAAGCGAGGGATCAATGAATGATGGTGATACTGATGGGTTATCTAAAATATTGCGTGGAAGGAAAAATTGTTGTTTAATATATTTTTGATGGAAACAATCACCCCAAGAACTATATTTTGGGGTTAAAAGGTCTAAAAACATCAGCATGTTGTATGAGAACACAGTTTACATCAATTCTATCAAAAAATATAGAGGTAGATCCATTTTATGGGGATCCCATGAAGGGACTAATTTTTGAGTGGGGATTTTGGGGTTATTCCACATCTTTTTTAGAATGGACTAATGTGCTAAATATAAGTGCGATATAATCCCCGACCTTTAATAATAACTAATATCACCTAAATATTAAAACTAATCAACTTTAGTCATGAATTAATCTTTTATCAAGTAGTATCCCATGGGTGTGACCTATGTGATAATTCAGCTTGTAGCCAATTGATGGAGATTCCTAGTTCACCTAGATCCCACAACTCTCATTACCTAAATCTATATAATTATGATCATGAATCAATAGGTTTCACAATGACAGATGTTCCAACCCCAGAAGACCCAAATCCATCTCATTAATAAGGTTAAATGATCAGATATGCAATAGATAAGGAGGCTAATTGATGGAATGGTTCTAACTAGTTTTAATACATACCAAAATACTCTATTAACCTTCAACCAAAATAATTATCCAAATTTTTATCTTCAGGGAGAATATGTGCACTTCATGACACCAGTACAGAAAAATAGTTCAACATTTCTATCATTAAAAGTGAAACCCAATATATTGTTGAAGTAATTCCAAGGTTACTCAGCCCCAGTTCCACTAAAGAAGATGTGTATACTTGAATTGAGTTTCAAATTCTCATAACACTTGAATTTTGTGGTGATCATTATTTGTCAGAAAGGCATGAAATTAATCAATTAAAATTAAGAAATTTACAGTAGTGGAATGTGCTCACACTAGAGTGTATCCTCCAATAAATCAACCCGACGATTAATATGGTTGATGTTTCACAAATATTTGACACTAACCATACTAAAAATCATAGTCATGAAAACATAGAAATTAGGTCATACAACCAATAGAATGTTGGTACACTTTTTCATATGATATATTTAAAATAATATTATAGTAAATGACATATATTATTTCTACCATTTTAATGTGGTCTCTATAATGTTACATCCATGTAAGAAGAGTGACTTCCTAAAAAATATAGCTTTCTGGAAATATATAACTCTCCTTCCAATAATCCACGTGTATTGGTCCTAAATAAAATAACACACACAATCACAAATATATGTATATATATAATTTATATATGTATAAATAAATGAATAAATATATGTGTATCAAATATATATTTATATGTATATAGTGACACATGAAATTATGTGTATGTTGTATTGAAAAAAAAACATACTCTAAAAAACATATTTCCAGGGAAGTCATTATTTTTTATATTTGTATTTGATATTTGAGAAATGTCATTAATTATAGAATGATTTTACACAAGGTCAGAGTTTTTGTAGAGATTTAAAAGACTAGGATATTGTAAAATGTGTGGAGATATGACTATAATGTGAAATAGGTACCACCAGAACCTAGGGGTAGTGAATGTTGTACCTAATATGAGAAGGTTTGTATTTTTTAAAATATTTATACTAACGTGTACTTGGTGGATTTCTACAGGTACACAATTTCCAAATAGTGGGGTGGGGAGCCCCTAGATACCAAAGAGTTACCTAATGTTCATCTAATGGGAACTTGGTTGATTTATATTTCTTTTTTATTAAAAAAAATATATTTTAACATAACTAATCATAGTGATTGAACCCATTACATGGATAATCTATCAACTATGGTCCTTGATCATCCTCCCCTATCTTTATTTTAGTTCTATAATGCCTACCCCATGATCCATTTATGAAAATGGCCACTTATAGTAATGACCAGCTTCACACACAAATGTATTTGTGGTTTCTCTTATCCCTTATTGTTATATCATTATAAATCCCTAATTCCCTCCATGGAGGGAGCGATATATATCCTTATATTATTTGTGAACAAGGATAACACATGTAATGATTCATATGCGATAAAACATATAAATTCACATTAGGGGGTTCCAAAAATATAAATCATTATGTTTATAATATGTTTATAGAGTGTTATTATTTTTGTGCTTATTCAGGTTAGGGATGCCCAAACAGAGACTGATAGGGTGTGGAAACATATAGTAGAATAAGTAGTGGTTGTTAGTAATGGAATTGACATTCTATAATTAGTCAAGTGATTTTGGGATCACACGATGGCCATGGTGTCAATGTGGAATTGGGAATGTTTCAATAAAGGGACCCTAGGGGGATAAAGATGATCCTATGATAGTCTCTCACTAATTTGTTTGAAGGGTATAATGATGGGTAGCATCATGGTACCTTGTTTAGTGATCGAATACATATAAGATTCAATGGAAATGGGTATAACATGGCTTATGAGAAATTTTATTTCCAATAATAAGTCTATGTATTGTTTAACTCATTTCAAATATTTGGAGAATAATAGTTTGGCTTAATAATAATGTGGGTGTAGCCAATGATTCATGTATTCTCTCTTTTACAGGTGATTCTGGGATTTGATTTACCTTTAGTTTCATAGGCATTGATAGTCTTATTATATCTTACTGGATTGGTTGGACTAGATTAGTCCAAAGAGTTGAGTTTATTAGCGGTTGACCATGTGCAAACCCTTAGAAGATGTGTATTTAATGTATAAGGACAGCGGGTTCTTTTAGAGTTGGGCTTATAGAGTAGTATTTGATGAAGAATCATTGTATGGATTAATGCACCAAGTGAGTGTTTTACATAATGGGGAGGGGGGGTTGTAAGTTGTCTTGGTGACATATTTCTAGGTTCCAAGTGTAGATTAAGTATCCTTTGAAGTTATGACCAACATGTCTTTTATTATTAAATAATGTCAAATAATTTATTTAAAATATCATGAGAACATGTCCAATGAAAAGAAATATATTAGTAGAGTACATTAATACATAAAAACTATAGGGTAAAGATCATAACTAGTAATTTATAACTAATTGATGTGAAAATATATAATTACCTCAACCTGTAATTCCACTTTCATAGAGGATCAAATGGAATATAATTTTGTTAAATATAGTTGCATTATTAGAATATTTTGTAGAATCCCTCTATTAGTGATCCACATGTGCACCACAATCCCTAAGAAATACCATGGAATCATTGGGTACTAGCACAACCAATCATAATCTCTTGAATTTTTCATTTTTGAACACATTAGTTATCTTTTTGATTGAGGAAAGACCCTTTGTGTTCTCTCAATAGTTTGAAAATGGAGTAAAAAAATCACTCTAGGTATTGAAAAAGTGTCTTTGTATCTATTGTGCAAACCAAATGTGAATTAAGAATGTGATATAATTATATATTTATTAAATCTGGTTTTGGGTTAAAAAATAGAACACAAGCCCCCATATATCATTCATATTGTTAAATTACCTCTTGCACAACAATAATAACAATAATAACACGAATAAGAACAATAATGTAAACATAAATTTTTTTACATGTGTGACACATTTAAAATATAGTTAACTGTCATTTATATTAATCAGACCATTAAACTCAGTCCTCTTTCCCTTGTTAACATTTCTTGATTCTAGAAAAATGGAAATTTCATTAAATAAATTTCACTACATTACTATATGATAATTTAAATAAATATTTTTTAAAAAATTAATATTTATTATTATTATTTAAATCATTGATTGTTTTTAGTAATTTTTTATTCAATTATGAATATTAACCAAACTAAAATAAATATGATTTATTCCAAATTTTAAAATTCAATTCTAGAATTTAACATAGAATGTAGATGAACTTAGTGTGTAACCCTATATAACCATTTCTTATTGAATTTAGTCATAACTTACTAAACTCCATGTTTATCAATTATAAACACACAAATTATTTCATAGGGAAAGAAGATAATGTCACAATGACATCCAACCTCCTATGAGTGTTTATCATATAATTCAATATTTTAACACAATATCTTAAATCAAGAAGCATGAATTATGATGACATTAACCTATATACTCAGTGAATATTTATTTTAATATATTAAAATGGACACAAACATCATCTACCATGGTCAAGGATTTATTCAAGTGGTTCAATTCGCACAAATGGGGCTGAAATAGTAATTTTCATTATGATACAAAAAGTGATAAAATCCTTTAATGAATCAATTAATTATATATCATTCATTAAAAACCAAATATATCCTACATCACAATGAACATATGTTGTTATGGTTTTTAAAAATACATAAATATACATGAGTCATTATTTACATTAATGATAAATTCAATATCGATAGATCAATAAACATGTCCACATATTGGATTATCCAATTCCATATTGAAATGTAGATTTCCTATTGACAAGATATTTCTCAAAACCTTGTATCAATGAGATTACCAAGTATGAACACCATGAAAAGGTTTCTCAGTGTCTTATGATCCTCCAACCTTCGATAGACTATAGTTTATTTGACCTTTTAGAAAATATAATTCGGCCATAAAATAACGTTCAAGAATAATGTCCGGGCACCTTTATGTTCTCATTATAGAAGGGAACTTCATTGAACATTCACCATGAAAGATATTCTAAAGTAATTTTCACAAACAAATATCTGGTAGAATAATAATCATGTTGTGATAAAAAATTTCTTTAATTAGTAATAACATGAAATAAAGTAAATTTTTTTTATAGAATCAACTATAATAAGGTTCACTAAAATACTTGATGGGTGATTGTATTACGATAAAAATTAATGAAATACACCATAAGAGTGTTTTTTGGAGTTAGTTACATTGGGAAAGACATGGTAAAGTTCCATTGGATCTGAGTTGGTTTTTCTACAATATGTGATGTGGGGTTATTAGTATGTTTACTTAGAATGAAATGATATTCATGTGTGTCTTGACAGTCTTATCATTGAGGATTAGTGATGGTTAAAGGTAAAAGTAGGAACTATATTCTTAGTTTGGGGAAAATAATCCAAAAACCATATAGTAATTGATGTGAGAGATCCATGATATGATAATCACGAATAGAGAGATAAGTGTATAATAGGATATAGATGAATGAAAGATAAGGGCTATGCATGAAATGTGTGTTGGTTACTATATGGACTATATGGGCACACACTACTACAATATCATGCTTATTTATAACTACACATTTATCAGTGCTAGAAATAATTAATTATGAAGGGTACCGTTATTTGGGCTAAAAAAGTACTAAAAAAATTTAATTTTTTTTGTGCGGGTAAAAAGAAGTATTTATCACACATTTTTTAGTATTGATAAAATAAAAAAATAAATATATTATTAAAAATCATATTTTAATATAAAAATATATTTTTTTCGACATATTTGTAGAATTTGTAAAAATATTATTTATACTATAAAAAATAGTTATTTTCGATTATTATATAATATATTGATTGAAAAAATGGGGTTTAAAATAAATAAAAATAATATTAATTAATTATTTTCTAATTTGTATCGAGTAATAGAAATTTGAAAAAAAATTCATGGAAAAAGAAATTAATAAATGAGAAATGATATTATGAATATCTTGAATAGAGGTCATAACCTTCAAACGACTGCACCTTTTGATATGGGTTTCCATTTTGGATTAAGAATATTTAAAAAAAATCTTGTGAAGTGATTTATGACTTTAAATCGAGAGATGATATTGGTCCTTATTTTTTAAATTTACAAGGCAATGTTATGCTATCAAAAATGTGTTTTTATTTAGGGTACCCTAGTTTTTTAACATTTAATGGAAACTCTACATCGTTTAAGATGCTCTAATTATTTTTTCTCTATTGTATACCTAAGTTATTCCTCACTCATACATTTATAGGGATATTATGGTGTTAAAATATTATCATTTTCAATATTTAAATTTTATTTATAAATAAATATATAAATATATATATTATTTACACATGAAACTTTTATCAGATATATAAATTTTTGAACATATTAACATATAAAATATATTTTTAATTATATAAAACATATGTAAATTTAAACTAATTATTTATATTCATAATTTGTTTCTATCTTATTAACCTTAGACAAAATGTATGAAGATGTATATATATATATATATAAATAAATACATATAAAGTGTATATATATAAATATGTGTGTATGTGTGTGTTTTTATATAGGAAATGTTATATATTTATGTATATCATTTAATATATGTAAATTAATATTAATATATATTATCTTTTAACAAATATAGATATATAATATATATATACAAAAAAATATATGTTCAAATAAATAAAAATTTATATATAAACACACACACACAAATAGAAATACAGACACAAACAAACATTTATTTTAAAAATGTATTTAAAATTAATTATATATATATATATATATGAATAAATAATATAGATAATACCTCTATCAATACTAAAAAAGTGATGATATTTCAAGATCCTTTGCGATTAATTATTTTCTTTTTTCAATATTATCCATCATTATAGTTAATTCAATCACTATCCTATAACACCGTAGAATGATAAAGGGTTAAATAAAAAAATATAACTTCCATTGTCAGAAGGTGAAACATTTTTTTATAATCCTACCTAATTATATCTCAACTATTATCCATGATTTTCCTTGGGTAATGATCATAAGGGTTACCACCTTTGATGATTCTAAGTGTGTGTGTGAGTGAGGATGAAGCACCCTGAAAAAAATTGTGTTAGCATATGGGTAAAGTAATTAGTATGATGAACTGGTTGGGTATATGTGTTGGACCAGGTAGGGTACCACATGTCTATAAGAAAATAGGTGATTTCTATCAGTCCAATACTCATCAGCCATGTTTTGGTAGGGTGTGGGTGCTATTAGTAGGGACCATTTGTTACATTGTTATAGCAAGAGGAACCTTTTAAAAAGTGTAGAAGAACTACCTAGGTAGATAAATGTAGGGTCCATAATGGGGATGTTCTGGCCATAGGGTGTGGGTGATTATAACACCATAAAATGTTAAATGGTTAAAGAGATAATTGATACCACCCATGTAAACATGGTGCACCTTTCTTTTATGGGGTCCACCTGATTATCAGTCCACAGCTAAGACTACATGGCTTGGAGTAGTGATCAGGATGGGTGACCTGCTAGAAAAACTTCTAGGGTGCATGTGGGAGTGAGGGAAAAGTGAACCTGAAGAACATTTGTTGGTATATGTGGATATTCATTAGTCTGATGATTATATTGGGCACATATATGGCCCCCTGGTAGGGTACCACATGTTTCTGTGGAAATAGGTGGTTCCTACTGGGCGAGGACCCAATAAAAATGTTAAATAAGAGTGTTTGTGAAATAATCAGGTATTATTTGTTACATACCTAATGATATAAATCATCAAAAAAATTTATTACACATAAAAAGAGGAAAAGAAATGAATCCCATATCTCGATTAAGAAGTTCATTTTTTATGCACAAGAATAAACTATAAAAGATAAACCACCACTGAAATAAACAACATTAAGATAAATAAATTCAATCTAGAAACTAATATGTATAAGAAACTATAATATCATTATCAGATCACATGCAATAATTGGTTGATTCCACAATTACCAAATGTACTAAAGGAATAATAAAAGGAGGAATATTAGGGAAGAGTAACATGATCAAGATCACATGATTCTATTCGATTTGAGTTAGAATCCCAGAGGAATAGACTATAGGTTACAAGTGGATTTAGAAAATGCACTTACCCAACTATAATTTAAATCAATAGAGACTCAATTCATGATTAATTCCTACTAAATTTGAGGATTGTTAGAGTATCTAAAAATCATGGACATGATAAAGAAGGAGACTAGATTGGTTAATAGAAGTATGAATGTCTTAATATCCCATTAAGAATACCACCATAAAGAATCACAATTTTTACCCTTTAAAATGAATTTGATTCTTAAATAATTGACATGTTTTTGGACATGTGAAAAAAAACTTGATAGTCATCAAAACCACCTCCTTAGCCCAATAGAAGACCTGTTTTTCTTGAGTACACCAAACCAATATGACTTCTTCTAGGGAGTGTTTTCCATTAGATGGATATTTTTTTTCAGTAATACTATGGTCATGATGTGGTTAGGAATTCTTCCACAATTTGGATTGGAGGTCCCCTAAAGTTACATTTTTAGCACCCTCCATCAAAAGAAAATATTTATTTTTACAATTTTATATAGTAAGACCACATGGGAAACACAACATTGAAAACTATATGATATGATTTATTGCTAGATTGGATAATCAAGAATGAAACAACCACCCCAAAATTTATATTTCAACACCATTTTATATAAAACAAACATAACCATGCATACTAATAGGGTGTGGTAACCCCTTAAATGGCCAATACATCCATCCAATTCCCCGAAACTACTACAAAATACATCCCGACAACTTTGTGCCTTTTGATAAAACAATGTAAAATATGGTAATTTATATACTATTACATTATGTACCACTGAAAGAATTATTATACTTGATAATTAAAACCAATATTAGAGATAAGAAAATATAAGGGGCCTTTTAATCGACCACCCCTTCATATATATCTCCAGAATTACTCCATCATAGAAGCACAACCATCTAACATAGAGAAATAATGTAAAGACCATGTATCATAAAAAATAATCTACCAAATACTCTCTCAAGGATGAAACATCTGAAAAAGATGTAAATCCACAATAAGGAATCAATGAATAAAAAACAATGACACATGCTAGATAATAGACTATATAAATAATATATCGATGTAAAAAAGATCTAAACATTAAAAAACATGGTGTACTAAGTGCATATATGTGAATAAAATTCCAAGGTTCTCTCATCCATGACACTATATTTCCATATGTAATGAACCGAGTGAATAAAATTATTGCACACCACCTTCTAATAGTGGTTTTGGATCTCCATAGGCTGCTCTTCAAAGGCCACATCTTCATCAACATCGATCTCACCCCAATCAATGATATGAGAATCATCATAAAGACATTAGTGAGTATATAAGCCATAATTGATACAATGAATCCAGATCATCTTCAAGAGATTTTTTTTATTATATGAAATGGCTCTAATAAGACACAATACCATAAAGATCCCAAAAAACCTAGAGAGGTAGCTTACACCCATGATCAAACCGTCATTGCCCATGATGTGAAGTCACGTTCAATAACCCATAATCTCTAATGTTGAACTCCATATGTATCATCATATGTTTGGAATATGAATTCTAATGATCCCAAATTTCATTCATCATCTTGTTAATCACATTAATTATATTTATTATACTTTGGACTATTATTAACCTAATAATTATGGAATCTCTAACCCTAGTCCATGAGAAAATATAATGGAAAGGTTTTCCATAAATAATTTCAAGCGATGTTAAACAAATCATTGGGTTAAAAATATTATTATAATAATAATAATACAAGGATAGTATCAATACCCATGAACTTCCAACAACTAGGACATAAGAATGAAACATTTCCTAAAGAGTCTTCATTGTCTACTCTGTTTAACAATCCATTTTCTGAAGGAAAGAAGTTATAATGAACAATTATGATCCAAAAAAATGATGAAGTAATATCCACAAATTATTTGTAAAAAAGGGATCTTGATCCAAGATAATCATCCTCAAGAATAAATGGACTTTAACCATGTTTTTTATATACTACCTTAATGAATCATATACTGAGAATTACCCCATGATCATTTGTAAGTGAACCGAGTTTTTGAAATAATCAACTATTAACCATATATAATCATAGATCCTTAATCTCAAGTTAAAAAATGATGATATCCAATAAATGTACTACCAATTCTACTAAGGAACATATAATGATTGGAATAAATCACAAAGAACATGGTGTTAATCCTACAATATATGGTAGAATTAACATATTGACACACACTCTGAAATTGAAACTTCATCATAGGACACCAAAACCAACCTCTCAGAGTGTAGTTTATTTTTTCATTATAGGATATACTGATAATGGTTAGCTATTGAACTCATGTATAAAGGACACATACATCATTGTGTTAATGGAAGCCCTTCACAAAAAAAACATTTCTTTTTAATCATCATCTTCAAAACAATCCAGACCATCTTCATCGACTACTCAATCCCACCAAACCTCTACATCAGAATCTGCAAACTAGGACTCCTCCAAAAACATTACCAAATATTACCTCTATATCATCTAAAAAATGTTTCCTTCACCAATAAACTCTCACATATTATGATTTATTATAGAGTTATCTTATGTCAGTCTCAATGAATCAATAGATTCACTCATGGAATCACGTTGTGACTTCTTTATTAATGAATATACTACAATATTACCCATTCCCATGGTATATAAGATAAATAATTTGTAATCCAACATTAATTAAATCCATCATACATGTCTCATGTTCAGGTCATGCTGGGAGAAGACTAGCCTTATTATTGTGTTACCATTGAAACCCACGAAGAATACCCTGATGAGGCACTGTCACAAAAACATTAATGAAATTCAATTGTTTCCAACCTCAATTTCATTGGTGGAATAGTTAAATTCATTTTGTTGTAAGTATGGGTACCCTAAAAAATAATCAACTTTATTATCTATACAGACACTACCAAAACCAATACATAAATCATCGCCAAAGGCATCAAACTAAACTTTCTCTACTTAAAGTTGAATATCTAGAGTGATAAATAATCTATCCTTAAGATACTCAAAATCAAAATGAAACTAGTTATTCCATCAGAATTTATGATCTATCCTAGTCCCATATTTAAAAGGATTCACAATACAAGATATGTCTGGTATGAACCTACCATAATAACAAACATGACCATGGAAATAATTCACCTTTGTAACAACCATGGGGGATTCCCAAGAAAAAAAACCCAAAAAATTTTAGGATCCACATATACTCTATAATAGGACATGTAATTCCCCAAAAAACAATCCTCGTCAGTTGGGAACTCACATTTTGAAATCTTCATGAATAAATATTAATGATGACAACCTCCCATAACATCCCGTAGATGATACGTGTTCACCTTATTAGACATAGAGTGTACATGGATATCATCATTATATAATATGAATATTCCATCCATAAATTTCTAGAACACTGCATTTATAAATCCCATGAACATGGCCATATTGTTCGTGAGATTTGAAAACATTAAAAATAAATCATACTTCATTTCAAAACATTATAAGGAAATATTCGGTATATTCTTATTGTTCACTAGCATATGATGATATCCCGATTATAGATTGATCTTTAAGATCCAGCTAAATACATAAAGTAATTAAAATAAATAATCTATCCAGGGAAGATGGTAGTGGTTATTTACTATAACATTTTTATAAAAATGATAATTGATATATATATATATATACACACATATAATATCCCAAAAATTATTGGTAAATAGAACTAGAGAACCCCACATTTTCATGATAGACTAAAAATAAACCCCATTATAAGACATCATTGGTGTGTATCCATATCTCATTCAAAACTTAAGGGTTCATCACATATAGATTCATTAACATCAGATAAGTGTCTAGTTATAGTTTTATTTCAATATCAGTCTATATTTGATGAGGTAATGCCCCAACCTCATCAGATAATACATTTTGGTACTCTTTAATTACACTTGGAACCACCATTGGTTGAACCTCTGATGAACTCAATATAAACTTGGCTATAATAGAATACATGGACGGAATATTCCATTGACCCATCATAGTTTCTGTTTTTCTAATGAACCTGAAATATTATCTATCATTACGATTGATTAAAATTGATATCCTGAAGAAATCCACAATATCCTATTCTAAATATAAGAATTCCATGCTCAGGATGATGATGAATTGTTGTATTAGAAATTATAAGATGTCTTCCCATGATCGGTGCTTCTCCAAGGCCATCTTAGAATCACTACATACATCATATAAATATATTTGATCTCCATCTTGCAGAAATATATTCAAAGGGAACTGGAAGCCTCATCAAATCAAGTATCGAATCATAAAATAGTGCATATGATATAAAAGAGAGTTTAGCTATATAATATAATAAAGTAGACAACCATGTAGAAATCATGGAATGGGTACCTCAAAAAATATCTGGATTTTATATAATTGGACACTTTTGAACATTAAAATAGCAATGATATACTAAATGACCTCAATGAACCTGCTGATGAGCACATCTGTGGTTGCACTCTACTCACTAGGGGAGGAGAACATCACAATGATTTCCTTGTGCTTCCACATCCCCCCTATACTGATAGAAGGGTGGGGCACCATGTTTCTACTAGATTGGATGAAACTAAAACTATGGAAAAACCTCATGTGGAGTAACAAATACATGTTTCATTCTAAGAATGATCATAATCTATTGCTATTGATGGAAATGGACTCCAAAAAAATAAAAAATATAATCCCATGAAATGTGTTATAATGTGGCAACCACCAAAGAAATTATATGATGAGGGTTGGGACCAACAATCTGTATTCTAAAAAATATTTTTTCCAGGAAAAATAGTAACACAGACAATGTTCTAATTCTTTTTGAATAATTATAACTCCCCTATTATGATCCCTTGATACTGGAAGATTTCTTATCGACATCCTCTTCTTGTTATAGAATCGTGAGATTTTTGGAAGCCTAAACGGGTGACCTGATATTTGAACTATGTCCCTAAAACCTCTTAAAAAGTCTTTTTAGGCTCCTTGTCATGAAAATTTCCCGAAACCTTTGGTCAAGTTCAATGATATAGATCCCAAACTCCCCAAAACTGGACTCTCTTATAGGAGGGTAAAAAAAAGATGATGACTTCATGGTTACAGAAAGAAAATGGCTCAAAATGGATCCTCAAACTTTTCTCTTTAGATAACTAACTCATCTTGATCACCTGGGAATAGGAAAAAACACTATGTAGTTTCCAAATAAAACATTATAACTATAAACGTAATTAAATTATTCATTCAAGAAAAATGGACTTGAAGTCCTTATCCACCTCCTCCAACCAATTATATAACAATAAATAAGAAGTATATCACTCATACTTCTATAGACATAGGTTAAGTATGCACTCAGAGTGTCCTACTCCATGATTCATTTTTCATGACCTATAAACTATAGTGATATGATGACACAACCTTCTAAAATTTTTCATCATGAACATGATGAGGAATTAGAGGGTCAGAGCAAAAAGACTAGAATTCAACAGAATCAGAGCTACCAGATTGGAAGAATGAGAGGGTATGAAAACCGCCATCAGGACCAGGCACCGTGCGACTTTGTATGGGGAAATGCTAGCCGATCAGCAATGCAATGTGGGGAGTTAGGTGATCAATGGTGCAATAGACAGGGGATGGGATGTTCATGTGGGTTGGGCATATAGGTCATGTATTGTGTATAGTATGCCTCTGGGCATTCAGGTCATGTATTGCGAGTCGTGTCAGGAATTTTGCCTTGGGCCTACGGGTCATGTACGGGTTCCCCTTAATCCATTAAAAGAGGTTTTATCTATAATAAAATAAAATAAAGGCCTTCGAGCCATTTAGGCATGATGTGGAAAATGACCAAGATAAATAAATAAAAAAATATTACGGGGACACCAAAATGTAGAATTAAAATATTAAAAATTAATTATTAATATTTATTATTTAAGGTTCAATGTAATCCAAATGTAAACCCCTTAAAACATTGGGACAAACAAAAATGAATCATTATCCTTATCATGGTCTCTACAATATAAGTTATATCAATCCAATTAGTATGATCATTAAACATAAAGGTACACTCATCATATTAGAGGGGGATATAAATAGCAGTTTCATAGCCTATCTATTATTTTACACGACATATTTAGATTATTTGAAACCATTTACCTACTAGCCCATATAGTTCCCACCAATAGTTACTGCTAAAAATCATCCTATACCTCAACCACAACCATGTATTTTATAGTTTCATTATCCCCTCCACCCAAATTTACTATTATAGGGATGAAAATTATATAATGGATGAAATACCGCACAAATCCAACCTTCAATAGGCTATGCATTTGTTATGTGGACCAAGGAAATATTATACAAACAATTGGGCAGAATTTCACTCTAAGAGAAACATGGGGAATGAGATATATGATAAGAAAATAAAAAAAGAATTATTATATGAAAACTGAAGAGATCAGAGAACATGAATTTAATGTTTTATAGGCTAAAAAAATTAAAAAAGAAACTGAAATCCCTAACATATAAATCCATCATAGTGACCATGAGGCCCAAAACAACTTTTTAACATCCCCATAATATAGAAAAATCTATCATGATCACTAACCATCTTTTATGGACTCGAAAAAAGCTATAATATACATTGGGTGAATATAATAATAATACTCAATTAAATCCTCTCCAGAGCCTCTTGTACTAAAGATAAATAAATCATTCTAAAGGCAATAGAAAAAACAAGTGGAGATAACTCATCCTCTATACATGTATACTATGATCCCAATCTCACCATAGATGTCTCACCATGTATTAAACACATGTAAGGATGTAATATCAAACATATATCAATGATGGCACACCACTACCCCTTCCCCACTTGTTTTCTACCATGATACCATGTCTCAGGTCTTTAGCCATCAGTATCTAACTGTAAGCCCACCCAAAAAACCTAGAGATTAATAACATACCATGCACCCAATGCATCACTTAAAATCAATAAAATACCTTAGAATAATACATCACATAAAATACCACATCTATATAAATTAAATAAGTAGTATTTAGAAGAAACCATAGACCATATTTCATGTATTATACCTAATGATATAACAACACATACAAAACATACCTTTAATAATCCTTAGGGTACTATATCCAAAGATTAATGTTCGTGGAATAACAAAATTCCATTAAATCCATCTATAAACATATATATGAGAAAGGTAACCACTATGTATATAGAAAAACAATACTACCAAGAGAAGGGATTAATGAAATAGGGGGATGTCACATATTCATTCCTCACAAACATGAATGTTGGGTAAAACACCCTCTAGTGTCCTCTGGTGTTAGTCTCCCTACCTATATGGGAGGGGTGGCGTATGAAATCACATAACCTAGTAATGTAAATATAAAAAATAACCATACAATGGGGAAAAAACCTAGGCATAGAATCAACCACAACTACCACGACTCAGACACCCTATAGACAACACAAATGATTTGATAATGTATTATCACACAAACATTTCAATGATATTCAATTAAATTATTATTTTAAGAATTTTGAAGATACATTAATGATCATAAAATTATCATCCACTCATGGAATAATCCAACAACATAAAAGGTTCCTTATGATTTCTCATTAATCAACATTCCATTAAACTACAATCTTCATGGATCAAATTGTTGAAAATTCCATACCGTTATCATTCCATAATTTTAGGAACTCTTAGACCCATCATTGGAAAAATTAAAATGATACATAAAACACGTAAAATTAGATGAATCTAGTAGTTGTGAAAAAAGGAAGATACATGTAAACATACTATACTTATTTTAAAGAATACTTTTTATCAAGAAAGAATATATGATTTCAGTAGAAAATGAGAAAAAGGACTTCAATGTATTCCATTAGTCTAGGTACCATCCATGACACCCCCATGGCTAACACTATTAATTATTCCATCATAGGTTTCAGTTAGTACAACAAATCTGTGCCTCCCTTCTCTTATATCACTATACCAATATCAATCCTAGGATAACATCAAGTTTCATCGCAAGGATCACATACAGAGAAATCCCATAGGGAAGCATGAGAACAAAAAATAGTCAAAAGAGCACCTAGGACCTAAAAAAGATATATATGACCTTGAAAATCATATGGGATCTCTTGAGCTGAAATAATTATCTTTATCAAACATTTTTTTTACCATCATGGATGTACAAATTAATTTAACATAGGTTACATAAAAAATTAACCTAAGGTGTCATCTATAAACAAATATGGATAATTTTTTAAACAAGCTTTGAAAATCACTTTTATTTCCATTATTTACATATAAAATGACAAACAAATTATCAATCCTATTTATTAGTTATCAAAAATTAATTATCAAAAATTAATTTATTTATCCAATTCAAAAACAATGTAAATATTATTAACTACAACATAATCATATATAACACACTAATAAGAAAGTACATATGGAAAACCAATATGACATTATAAAAAACGTAATCACTACATCCAATAAAATTTATTTCATTATTCTGAGTTAATATTCATTAATCTTAATTCCACTATTACCTAATGATATAATTGATGGTAACATTACAATTTCACATAGAAACATGAGAAGCATAAAATGCCATATCTCGATATAGAATTTAAACGTTCTTTTCACAAGAATAAATGATTTATGATTAACCAACCCATGGAGAAACACCACCAAGATAAAAAAAGACTACTGGGAACCTAACATCCGAAATTCACCAATAAATCATGCTCAAATGACATCCCAAAAAATGATAAGATTTGAAACACAATCAACCGGGGAAATGGAATAATGAAATGATAAACAGAATTGAATGGTACTTGATCAGGTGTAGTTGATTGTATTTGATTTTAGTTAGTATCTAAAAGTAATAGACTATTGGGCACACAAGGGGGATATAAATAAAAAATGCCCAGTGAAAATTGTTTTCATCATAGCCTTAATGAGAGAATAAACCCAATGGTGACCTAGATTATCTAGAGTGTATGGAAACCATGCAAATGATCAAGGAGAGTGGATCAATTAATAGAGTAAAGAACAATACTATATCGTATTAATCACCCCCTAGTTAAGATTCATATGTTTTACCCCTTGGAAAAAATGATATTCATGAAGATATTTAATGATTTTTACTATTATAAAAAGCCTGATACTCACCATGGGATGGTCTAAGATATGATGTTCTTGATAATGATAGCCCAAAGAAGATTCCCCCATGGTTTGTTGTCCATTATTTGGAGGTTTTCCCTCACAATTCCCACTTCCATAATAGGGTGAGATCTATTTCCCCATTTTGGATTAGAGGCCCCCAATGATCTATGGATACCACCATGACCTCAAATAGGCATTTAAATGAATCTCATTATATATAGATGGAATAAAAAACCAAAATGGTCTTGAAAATAGCTGAACATGTTGTGTTATTGGCCATGGGGTACCCAATAACTAAAAGAACATCACAAAATAAATATTACACACATTAGGATATAACATGTCCTTTAAAATTCCCACCACCTGGGCATGGTGACCAGTAGAATGGAAAATTACACTCTATTAGTCTTTGGAACCCAACCAAATTCCCAATCGACAACACCATGTTTCGATGAAACACAAAGGAAATTCTAGGAATGTACAGACCATTACATTTGTTATAGTCATATTAACATCGATAAATTGAGTTCCCAAATCATTCAAGATTATGATTTATGTGATACAAAATCATTGACATAATGAAGTTGGTTCATGTGTTTTGGTGGCATGGTTAGACAAAAATGACCTAAAGTGATTTTTTGCATGTTTTGTGTCATTCCATTGTTTACTTTTTGATCTAAAATGAATATATTTTGAAACATATAAAGGGCCCAATTAGTGATTCCCAAATGTGATTTACTCTCCCAACCTTCATGTGAGCCCTGATAGGTGTACAAATTATACATTGGCATGTAAGTGAGAAAGGATGTACATGTGGTCATGTTGGAGTAGGTTGACACGGTTCTAGGTACATGAATAATTTAATACATGAGACCATGGAGCGATGTCTCTAAATTTATTTGTTTATTTTTTATTATTTTAATTTCTCAAAACAATATCTGATCTCACAAAAAATGTTTGCGAAGATGAATAACTTGATTTTATTTGTATAAAAGTTGGTATTTTATTTTCATGGTCAACTTGTAGTTTTATTTATATTATGTGTTCCTTAACATTTATTTGTTTATGTATATATTATTTATTTATTGATTCATATGACTTGTTTGGTAGTGATTATGAGTGTATTATCATCCCATGGTTGATTATAAATCCTCGTCTCTAGTTAGTGGTTTATTGGGTATGGGACGACGCACCTAACTTATGATCACATCATCTATTCGATTACTATTCAGATTAGCTAGGTTTTGATGTTACATTTAAAATATATATATACACCATTGAATATAATATATATATATATATATATATAACATTTAACATTATGTATAACATAAATTACAATATATAAACACAGATACACACACATGTAAAATAATTATATATATCACTATTTTTATACAATACATATACATTACAAATATAACAAAAATCCAAATAAACATAAAAAAAATATACATATATAATTTATATAAGAGAGGATTTTCCCCCTTGGAAATTCCTCATCCTTTCTTGTGAAGATATATATAAATATATGATATATATAGACCATGTCATATACAGATATATATTAATATATGTAATTTTTTTTTTGTTTTTATTATATATAATAATTTAAAAATTAATTATAATATGAAAATATACACAAATATTCAACACAAACATAAATAAAAAAATCATTGTCTGAAAATATGAACTTGATGATTCACGTGATAGAATTTTGTAATAATATAACATCAAACATACACTTGTATTATTAAATAATTAAAAAATTGAAATAAATAGAATCCCATTAGACATGATTGACTTATAAATAAGGGTAAGGTCACCTGTAAAAGATAAATTCATTATGATCATGCTATCAGGAATTAGCCAAATATATATAGTGAATGGGGGGAATAGTGTTGGGGAGGAAGTAGATTAATCCTTGTATAATAACTCAATTTTAATAGAATATTGTTAGAATAACCCATGAAAATAGATACAAAAAACTAAATAGATGTAAATAAATTGGTGTGAATATTTTAATATAAAAAACCCCAATTTCATAGTACTAATTAATTAATGTTAAAATCAAAAAAATACATTAATTATCAGATAGTAAAAAATCGAGTAGAAGCATGAAACATGAATTATGAAAACATTGTATAAAACATGTGTAAAAAAGCCCAACTTGTAATGCCCATGTCTTCTCTTTGATAACCTTCCATGAAAAAAACTACCCCTTGGAGATTAAAAATCATGGTGTATTTGAAGCACATGAAATAAAATGTAGAAAAATCATTTTATAACTTGATTTCCATCATCATAGTGATTCTCATTCTCTGAAAACAGGTTCTCAAACTTCTAATAATTATACCAACATCCATGTAAACTATTACATATTTCAAAAAAAGCCACTAACTGATCTCATATCTCACATAGAAAACTACACATCCCACTTCTATAGGACCACATTTTCCCCAAGTAAAAACAAAGTCAATCCACCCAGTTTTCATAAACAAAAATGTTAAAATCTCAACATGGGACTATATAAAAAATAATGATTCATTATTAGAACATTAAAATGATATTATCTTCCTAATTTAAAACATACCATAATGTGGGATTAACATCATCATTATCCACTATAATCATGAAACATAAGATGATGAATTCCAAAAAACGTCATTGGAATGAAAACCGCCTGGCATCACACTAAATATCACCATATATAGAAAATATGGGATTCATATTTTCTATCTTTGATGGAAACCTAAAATATTCCCCAAAAAGGTTAATTCAATTGATAGAGAATTGATAATACTTGTGTCTAAAATTCCTCACTGGACATTATTGGAGCTAATAAAACCTAAATCCCCCAAATTAGTGATTACCAGAGAATCAAGAGTACCTACAAAAACTGATTGATCTCTCTGCTCAACATTCTCCGAGAAGTCTGTAACTCTCAACGTATTGAATAGATAATTAATTTTAAATTTTTATTTACTAGTACCAGTCTATGAAGAAAAATAATTAGGTCTAACAACTGAAATACCTGACTTGACATTCTTTTGATTCCAAACATTCATCATCATAGTCATTGGTTTTCAACTCTTGTGAGATAATTTCTTATGCCACAAATCTACTGACATAATCTTTTAAAATTAATTATTAATATAAATAAGAATCTATATATATATAATATAATTAATTTTATCTATCTTTCCCTGATCATATATCATCGATCCAAACAAAATTTATATCTTCTATTATGAAATGAACTTCTGAACCCATCATTATCAAGAGTACGAGATGATAAAAAATTATGTCATATACCTATCATATGATTCACATATCTCACAACCATTATAAAACCTAAATTTGTATTGATAAAAATATCATTAACAATAATGATAAAAACTAAATACACAATTCTCATCTTCAATCTACCAAATTTATCAACTTTATTTGAAGAAAATATTTCCCTCTTCAGTGTACTATGGTATGAAGTTGCTGACTCAATAAATCATTTGTTTTATAGATCGAAAGTATGATAATCAACACTAATTGAAAGTTAATAACATTATCAATGAATAATAATTATACCAATATTCTCATAATCAGATTCATGAACCTTAATTTCTTCCTAATGATTTTTCAAAGCATTATAGTGTCTTTTCACATAAACCTCCTTGTCACAAAATAAGCACATTGATTTTCTTCATAACATTGACGGACCTCCATTTTTACCAAATCCATCTATCACTTCTAGAATACCACTATTACATAATGATACACTATCATTGTCCTTTTACATATTCTCTTTTACCAACAATGAATAAATCACATCTTCCAACATTAGTGTGTATTTCCCAAAAAACAATCTGGTCATGATATTATTATATGAAATTGGTAACAAACCCATGACAAGAAAATATTTTTCTTCTTCTTCCATTTAAAAAGGTCTCTCACAACATTAATCATAAATCATGACCACCACCAATTATAGCCCAACTAAAATTTTGTTGAACTTGTTACAATGGTTACCTATATCCTCATTCTCTAAAATTCTCAAACAATATAATTTTATTTGTGGATAATAATTATTTTAGAGAAATTTTTACTTACAACTTATTTCTTGATTTTAAAAAATATTTTCTTAGTTTATCATATTCATCACCTCCCATTAAATATTATTTTCTAGATACACCTATATTGTCCTTGACCCCAACTCTATCACATCAATCTAATCATCATTATTAATCTTCTCTGGCTTATTTGATTTTTTTTTCAGTTCATTCACTATCTTTTCATAGACCAAAAAAATAATTTTACTCATTTCTACCAATATGTAAAATAATTTTACTATTAAATAGCTTGTTTTAGAAATAAATACCATGATATTAATCACACATACTCAAAAATAAGGAAACATAGATAAATCCATTTGATAAAAGTTTATGCAAAGGAAGAATATTGGTCATAGGGTAATAACTCAGTTGTGAAATAATACAATGACAATCCCCAATGAAATTAGAGTCCTAAAACAATAATTTAAAAATGACGTATAAAACATGTGTGATATTCCACACCTAGATACACATCCCTCATCTCTTTCATAATATTCTGTAAAACACATCACCTATAAGAGATAAAAAATTAACTCACGAAGACATGTTATCTCTTAAAATAATCCTTATTATAATCATTCCACAACCAAATTTCCCCACAATACGGTGATTCCCTTGCACAAAAATAGGTGGTCACATCTCTGATGCTTCATCCTATTTAAAAGTTGTGTCTCACATTTTTTGAATCATTTACTTCGTACTATCATTACTTTTCATGTACAGTAAACACAACCCATTTATATGCATGTATATTCCTCACATAAAAACAATCATAAGCCACACAGGATTCAAAAACTAAAATGATAAAATCACATCATTTTACCAAACCTGAAATTAGGATTCCTTTTACAAATATTAAAATGATATTATCTTCATATGTAAATGATTCCCATGATGTAGGTTGAATCTCATCAAAAAGTATGGAAAATATTTGAAAGGGTGATTGAGGGAGGATGTGGAGTTTACAAGGGGTTTATTGTGGGGGAAATCATGATTGATGTAGAAAAATGCAGAGCGGGAATCACCAGAAAACTCCATATTAATGGATGTGAAGAAGAAAAATCATATATAGAACTACCATATAGTGTGAAACTCTTTTTAATATAAATATTTGAATATATGACATTTGAAATATTTTTTCACATTTAAAGACATCAAAATTTATTGATGATGTAAAAGAGGTATGTGGGGGACAATGTGGGGGAACGGGGGGACACCAACACTCTGGTCATTGGCCTTGGAAAATGTTCTATGGTTCGAAGTAGTCCGAGTGAAATTATTACTACTATAAAACCCACAAAATATAGAGGTAGTCTTTACTAGTGCTATAAAAAGTGTTAATAAAAGGTTTCTTTATCACTCCTAAAAGAAGAAGTTAAATGGTCATCTTTATCAGTGCATAAAAAAGAAATGATAAAGACCACCATTTATCAGCACTTCATTTTGGAGTAGATAAATTCCAAACTTTATGAGGGTTCTTACATATCAATAATAAAGGGTGTATTCAATTAAAATTATATATAATAAAAATTCATATATTAATATATAAATAAATTTATATAGATAAAAATATAACATATTTTTTTAAATATAATTTATATATGACTAAAAATACATTTAAACTCTATATATAAGGTAATTAGTTAAAAATGTCATATAAATTAAAACTCATAAATATATATTTATATAATTTTCATAAAAAATATTTTTATAAAACCAAATATGTATTATAAATCATATTAATTTAAATGCCATATATTTCGTGAATGAATTTTTTTAATTTAAATAAAAAAATTTAATATGTTTTAAAAAATATTTACTAATTAAGACTTTTTGTTTTATCAAGGTCAATTGTTTTTTCAATTTGATATCTATATAAAATAATAATTATTTAATAGTTAATTAAAAAAATAATTAAAAATGTTACACATATTATGTCATACAATAATCTCACAAGTACACATATACAAAGTTATTTCAATTTTATAAAAATAGACATGCAAAAATAATATTTATTTTTAATATTATCCTTTTATATTTTTATTTATTAATATTTAATATTTAATATATAATATAATATTTTTTAATTATTACATTATATCAATCTTCTATATTTGTATTTAATATATATTATTTAATAGTTTTTATAATTTATATACAAAAATATATATATTAAATTTAATCAGTTTAATAATTATTAAACCTTAATATATTTTTAATATATTTTTAATTTATTCATTTTAAATTTTTATTTGTATTTATTGATTAAAATTTAATTGTTTTAATATATTTGTAATTTAAATAATTAATATATATTCCTTTTCAACTAAACATATTTTCAATTTTTTATATTTATATAATTAATCAGTTATTCATGTTCTAATTGACATTAATATGTGGAATCATGTATTTCATGTATTAAAGGAAACCCTTTAGGTAGATATTAAGGTAATATAACAATATACTTTCTCTATTTTAATGAAAAACACATAATTTATTTTTAATTTATTTTTAATTATAAATTACCGTGTTCCGTTATTTTAAATTATTTTCATAAGAAATGATTATTTATAGTAACTGGTATAGATCATAACATCCTCAGTGCACATTTAATAATGAATCATTTTAGGGATGAAGAGGTTAATTTAATCCCCACCCACGAGTTATGTATGAACACATTATAAGATATGATACATGGAAATACTATATTAGACATAGAGATAAGAAATCACATTTCGAGGAATGTAGTTGATAATATTTTAGTTTACATTATTTATTTTATCCACATTGATTCAAAATTGATAATTTTTTAAAGAATAAATATGTGGTAAAAATAAAAACCTGTGTAAAAAAAAATTTATGGCTACCATAAATAATATTTATGGTACACCTCACTTGAAAACAAAATGGAATGTATTTTATATATTCATTAAATTTTCATGTGTTATAAAACTATATATGTTACCTTTTTTACACGTAGATTGATGAATCAAAATCTAAATCCACTATAATACCACATCATTTTCTATGGAAGAAGGACTACATAAATAATATGGGTAAACTTTTTTTTGATAACACATAAGTAATTTTATAATCATGTGTAAGTATGACATAATAGAAATTCATTACACTTTATTACAATATTACATAAAGAATAAAATTATGTTCTTATGTTTTAATATGGAATAGAAAAAATAATCAACATTTATTATACCTAAAGAAAAAATACTTTCAATAAATTTGATGTGGCCAGAATAACAAGGATACATTAGAGGTGTAGGTTTTGGAGTGTCACCTCAAACATATATGGAGAAGAAAAACCTAAAAAGAGATTCATATGAGATTTTTAAAGAAATGAATACATTGATTGATTATTTGAAAGATATTATATATCAGCATGGTTTGAAGGATGAATATATGTGATAGGATCAACATGACCTGATACTAGAAAAAACATATGTACATGAGGAAAAAAATGACTCCACTAGATTTGAGCCTGGAAAATACCCTTGACTGCTTTCCATATATAATCTAGTAAAAATTTCATTACTCTTTCTCTTAAATGTAAATCAAATAACATCAGATGACATTATATTAAAATAATTGTGTTTGGAGTCTTTGAATGTAATTTTTATCTATAAATAACCATGCACTCCTTTATTGTGATATGTATTATGAAATCTTGAGTATTTGTAGTGGGATAAATCTTCACACTTTTTGAATGTTTGGAAATTTTTTTATATTATAATTTTATTTTTGTTCATCAAAACTCAATTATGAGAGGTTACTTAATCCAATACCTTTATTTTGGATGGGTTTATAGGGTTATTAAAAACCTCTGGTGTTCGGTAGGGTTTCCAGTGCATCAAGGTCCGAAATTCCTAGTTTTATGATTTCTAGTTTGGGGCGCACAATTTGGGTAAACTATGTGGCCTCTTAATTAAAACCATGCAACTTGATTTTATACTGCCACACCATTTAACAAACATATGAGTAGGGATGCACTACTCCGTGTGAGAAACTATTATTTTTTAATGGTAAATTCACATGGCTTACAAATGGTTATGGAAAACCAAGTAGAAGTCTCACGGTTAGTGCAACATAGGCAATACCATTAAACTGTATCCTACACGGGTTCCACATGGTTTGGAAAATTCGACGAGAAAACCATGAGGCCTCATAAAGAGGTGATTTTACTGAATATCCCATATCCTATTTTTTCGTTTCCATTTCATTTATCCACTCTTGGTTTCACATATAATGATGGGGCTCACCCATTTCATTATCCACTATAGTGTGATCCCTCTTCTTCAGCTGATCTATGTTTTGATCATGATCAGTTGAATTCGGACCATATCAGTTAGTCTCCACTATCAATTTATTCTCAATTACTTTTCTTTCACATAATATACATATAAATCCATTTGATTTGTTCTACCATATTTTTAGGCCATTTAATAGAAATTATGAATTATTCCAAATCGATGGGAGATAAAGGATAATAACATACGTCCCTACATCTACAATTCTAAGGTAGGTCATTCATTTTATTCAATAATATTTCAAGAGTGTTTTGGGGTGTGTATTTTATTATGAAAATGTGTTGATTTTTAGAGACCCCATAAATTAATTGGATACTTTTAATTATTTAATGGAGATTCTGTGGGATGTTAGTGAGAATGAACACTTGAGTCTACAATGTGTTTGGGCTATATGAGAGACCTCGAACCTTGGGTAGTTGGTCATGTGTGTGGTTTATATTGAATTGAATTGATTATTCAAATAAAGAGTATCAATTCAATTATTAATATTACATTATTTATATTATATATTTATATGATATTATTTTGATGTAATATTGAGATACATGGGATCATGATGGGATTGGCCAATGGTTTGAAATGGAGATGAAAATTTTAAATTGAGATGAGGAGGTCATATCGATGGGTTGGGTTTGAGTTACTTGTGTGAAGTGATCATCAGTTGGAAGACATGGTCATCAGTTGAGAGATTAATTCCATCAGGTTGAGGAAATTGCCCATGATTTTAAATGGAATATCCAAGTAATTTGACTGACAGGTCCTAGGGGCATGATGTGCAAGGCATGGGGTGACATAGGAATAATTTGGTGATTTTTTCACTACTATAATAGGAAAAACCACCATTTAGACTCATTTATGAGTTGGTTTGGAATACTATTTTCAGTTGAGGACCACAATAGTGTGGCATATGTAATTTTGTTGGGGGTAATTGGAATATAAATCTACGAGGATGGTGACGATAAATTGGATGACTACATTGATTCTCTTAGATGGGGGATGAGGCCTACCATGTTTGAGGGTATTATACCAAGATTATTTTGGATTATAGGTACATCCTTTCATCAGGACATTGTTCCTTGGTCCAACAATGAATTTATTATGAGGAAAATTATCATTGTACCTACGGATGTAGGTCATTGAGCTAGCAGGTTATTTCGAGAAAGGGTTGGAGGGACCAACTTATTTGGACTACCTTCAGTACATTGGTGATGTTTACTGGACATGAGGTGTCAGATGGAATGAGGCACCACTGGCATTGGAGGTAAAACCTGAGGGTTCACCTAGGTCTTTTTGACATCAGGGGATTCCTTGGGCCTGGGGATAAGGATCCTGTTCGCTAAGAAATGATATCATTTTATAAGGTAGGTGACACCGTCTTGGTGGTTGATGAGTAGTAGTGTACTGTGTTTTTATTTATTTTCATGTGTTTATGTCGTATTTATTTACAATTATCCCCTTATTACTCACAAATTTAATGTACCTTCACATGTGTCATACCCTACTAAGAGTTTTTCTCATACACTACATGGGACCTTCTAGATAGGTGTAGAGTTTATTCATTTACATTCAGTTAATGTTAGATGTTTATGATCCTAAAATTTTTGGTCATTTGGAATGGGGTGTAAGGAAAGAGTCACTTGTTTCATTCAATATATGGAGTTTACACATTTTAGATTTCCATTCCATTTGAGAATGCTATATATATGTATTTAACTGAGGTTGGCTATTAGAGACCCATTATTGATATTGTATGCATGTCATGATATGTAGATATTATCTATTTTCTTTTTTTCAAATGGTATACTTGGTTTGTTTATTTTATTTTTCAACCATTGTTAAATTATGCTTCCACAATTGAATGACATTGATTATACTTCTTCCATGGGTGATCATGGATTGAGTCTCTATTTATTTATTATTATACATGTTATATATATGTACCTAGAGAATTATTGTTATCATCACATGAGAGTTTTTTCTCCCCATTATCACTATTATTACTTCTACACTGCTTGTTTTCTGCCATTGGTGTATGTGGAGAGATGATTAAGGCTAATGGAACTCAACCCTTAATCACTTTTCCGGTAGTCATTTGGGTGGCGGTGCTACAAGTGGTATCATGGGAGTTCTTTATTGGGAATTGGTAATTTCCTTAGGTTGGCTACTAAAGGTTCTAAATGGTTTCAATTCTTCTGGTTTTATTATTTAGATTATGGTGGAATGGAGACCTGTATATTGATAGAACTAGGTTTGGAGCTCATGCTTGGGTTCCGGCAGACCAATGCATGGGGGTGAACTAAGTTACTAGGGGTGGGAATTACTATTCTTTATCGATCAATTTACACTATATATGATTTCCACCTTGATTAATATTCTTATAATGTAATTTTTTATCTATTATTTCATGTGAATTATGACCTGTATCCTAGTACAATATAGAAGTATTAGAAAATTGGTCTGGTATAGAAAGGGGTGATTTGTACACATGTTTATACTTTTTATTAGGAACATAATATGATGTTTTTAATTATATATTCATGTTCATATGATATAATATATTTTTTTATTTATATTGTGGTCCTATATTGTGGTAAGAGTGGTTGGTTTGTCTAAAGATCCCAAAAATCGGACTAAGCGGCGTTTTCCTACCAGGATTCCCTTTGGTGACATATTACTCATCCAACATAGGAAAGTAGACCAAATAAAATATATTCCTGGTATGTGATATATATTTATATTTGGTCCTACATCATATTTGAAAATGCATGTATGAGGAGATGGGGTGATTTTGATCACCTGGTTGGGGGATGTGGTTGTTGTTTTGAGGCGGCATGGTTCGTCAGAATGGGGGGACATGGTATATTTGATGATTAGATCTATTGTGGTTGGTTAAAGAGGCTATGAGGATGGGATTCCACTTGGTATTGTTGTGATGGGGGAGTGTAAGGGTAGCGAGTTGACGCTACATGATACCACATTCCCAATTTGTGATATTTATATATATGTTATCCAGTATATCTGAACATTTAATGGTATTTTGTGGTTTTCCAGCTAGACAACACAGATGGGGTATCAGGTAGTCGATGGTTTATCTCAATTGGATGATGATCAGGATAATACATTTTAGGGTCAGGTAGATCATGATCTGTAGTTATAGAACCAAGAACATATTAAAGTTCATATGGTGTAGTCGCTAGTCATGACATATTTGGGGTTGTGGATGGATGAGAAACTTAGAGTGAGCCAACTACATGTGATCTAGGTTATCGATAGGGTGGATCAGAAAGTAGATCCTTATATGGAATATATGACTTGATAGTAACATTCACAACACCCACCTCTATTTCAGGGTGTGAAAAGACCACCAGTAGCTGGGAACTTGACCGTGTCTTTGCAGCCGATTTTTGAGCATCTTGAGATTCATTTAAGGAAGAGGGTGTAACTAGTTATTTATAGGCTTAGAGGATCAACTAAAAACTTGTGGTACATGCAAGTTAATGAAGGTAGACATGATTTATTTTTCAAGAAGGAATTTGAGTCCAGTTTTTTCGAGAATTTAATTCCGAAATTGCTGAGGGTGGAGAGACCTCGAGAGTGATTATGCCTTTTGTTGGGTGACATGTCTATCATGGACTACGTAGGGATGTTCACTGAATTATCTCACATCACACATTGAATGGAGAGTGATGAAACCATGAGGATGAGGATTTTTTAGGATGTTTTACAACAATCCATTTGGTTGTATGTGAGCATCATTAGGTTGGTCACAATAATTAAGGTTGTGAATCAAGTGCTCATAGATGAAAGAAATATGACAAACTTTTCTTACTAAATCCTAATGGAGGTTTTAGGTGATTTTAGTGTTGATGATTTAGATTATAGGAAGCAGATTTAATAGGATTTCCAGTTGGGTTGTCAATCCAAAGAAATGACTAGTACACATTTGAGTGGGTCTCCGATGGTTTCATTTCAGTTTGGCCAACCAGGACTTGTCCAAAAACAATGATATCAACCTATGAATGAGTATGGGTGCATGTAATGGTTTTAAATCTCAATATTATTTGGTGGAATCAATCTACGTTAGTCGGTAGTCAAGGATTCGGAAGACTTAGTGTTTTGAGATTGGATCAGGAACAGATTATCAGAATCACATGGAGGTCAGGGAAGAAAAAGGTAGACCCAACTCTGGGTTCAATGGATGGTGTTTAATTTAGAATGACATGGGTTTAGTCTTTAAAAAATATGGTTGTAGGCTAGGTGAACATCATAGAGATTCCAATGTCTGAGCAGGATAGTGATCCGATGACAGTCAGAAGTACGCTAAGGGCATGACAAGAGTTACTTCTATTTTATTTTGGTGTGCAATTTTATGGAATGTTAATTTTGTGTTCATGATGTGAAATATAGGTTTATATATACTATCTAAACAAAGTTTAGTTATTTGGAATCCCATGGGGGTTAGGTTTTTGGCTCGGTTCACATCTTGGAGCTTCCTATGCCTGAGTAGGTTGGCGAGCTGACAACAATCAGAAGTACTCCAATGGCATGACCAGATTTACTTCTATTTTATTTTTGTGTGAACGTTTTAGGAATGATAATTTTGTGTTATTGAGGTTAAGGATAGGTGTATATAGACTAACTAAACACATTTTAGTTATTTGGCATCATAAAAAAATGAGTTATTTTCATAAATAGATGAGGTGTATGCACCAGGTTCTATACGTGGGAATCATTGGATGCATGGTTATTAAGGTGTGTTGGAATTAGGTGGTTGATCAGATGTGGGTTACATGATGTGAATATGCATATAGGAATTAGTGAAATGTTGTATCTTTTTAAGGTTTAGGTACTGATAATTCATAGAGCATCTTTTGAGATGCATGGCCTTGTTGTTTCCATGTGTGACATGTGCATGAGGATGGTATCGATTCGATATGGGATCCTAATGGGTGTCATAAATAAAAACGTAAAACCTGATGAGGTCCGTGAGAAATGATTCATCATTGGTGGAATTTTTATTTTGGGAATTAGTCTATGGTCCTATTATTTATAATGAGTTTTGGGTCATACTACGACCTCGGTAGGTCACTCATTGGGTGGGAAGCCCCCTTGTGGTAGTTCACATGTTCCCTTGAGACATCAGTTGTATATGCTAATTTCAATGGGATGGGCATGTTTATAATTATCAGGGATTTATTCCTTTCTGATCTTGGGTGATCTATGTTATGGTGGGGATAATATAGTGTCCCATGTATATGGAGTGAGATAAATCCTCATCCTTTTTTAATTTTTGTAAATTTGTGGAAAATGAAATTATCATTTTGTTTTTCAGGACACAATTTTAGGTGCTTCCTTAATGAAATACCATTATTACAGATGGGTTTGGAGGTTTAGTACAAGGAATAGGATTTCAGAGCATGTATTTGTGCGTCAATGTCCTGAAGAGCCTATTTAGGGGGTCTTAGGTTGAGGTACAAATTTTTGGTTTATTGTGTGGCCTCTTAGATCCAAACACCTTTCCATATTTTCTACTGTCTCATAGTTTGTAAAACCATGCGGTAGGGCCACAGGAACATGTGTGAAACTCTATAGTTTTTATATAGTTATTTTCAAAGGCCTGCATACTTTTAGAGAAAATTGTGGGCATGTTGCATAGGTAGTGCCATAGAGGTGGTACCTTCACACTATTTCCAATGCAGTTTCCCCATGGTTTGGAAAACCATGTGAGCTAACCATGTGTCCTCTTAAATAAGTGATTTTACTAAATTTCCCATCTCCACATTTTTTCTTATCTTCATTCTTATTTCTCCACTCTTGGTCATGCATATTAGTAGGGGGATCTCCCTTTTCATCCTCTACTAGGGTGTGATTCATATCCTTTATCTGAGCACTATTTTGATCACCATCAAGTGTGTTAGAACTATATAAGTGAGTGTTCACTATCCCTTCCTTCCATTTCCTTTTATCATTCCCCATAGACCACTATAACAATTTGATTTGATTTAACCTCTGTTCAGGGAGTTCAATGGAAATAAATATTTCTTCTATGTATGTGGGATTTAGAGGATAATATTGGATTTGCCTATGCCAAATACCCAAAGGTAGGTGGTGCATACCATTATTTTAGATCTATTAGGTATTTTATGGGTGAAGATATTAGCTCACTGAGGTGTTTACTAAGAGATACCCCATAAATTAATTGGTTTCTTTTAATTATTTAATTCATACATTATGGGATTTCAAAGGGAATGAATAATCGAGCATACTAGTAGGTTTGGCCATCTAGGAGGCTCAAAACCTTGGTCAGCTTATGAAGTGTGTTGTTTATGCTAAATTGAATTTTTTATTTAATTGATTTTCATAAATTATATTATAATAATTTTTTTAAAATTTAAGTGATATATATGTTTGTGTGTGTGTGATTTTATTATTATTAACTATTGAAATCCATGGGATCATGAAGAGCGTGTCCTGAGGATTGAAATAGAGATGGCCAGTTTGAATTTCGGTTATGTGATTATATGGATGGCATGTGCCCTATTCACATGGGTGATGTGATCACAAGTTGGGATAGATGGTCATTGCTTGAGACGGTAAGACTATCAAGTAGAGGGAATGAATTATTATATTGGATGACATGACTATCACCTTATAGATACATGGTCATAGGGGAACAATGTGCTAGAGTTTGTGTAGATTAGGTACTATTTAGTGATTTCCACTCACCTGTCATCGGATAAACCACCATTTGGAGTCATATAAACAAATGTTGACGCATTGGTTTTATTTTTTTACCACTCACATGGATAAAGGCCCATATTGGTGAATATTATGTAATTTTTTTGGGGGTTAATGTCATAAAAATACACATGGATGATGAGGAGCCACCAGATCATAGTGTTGGGGATATCAGTTGGGGGATCAGGCATGCCATGTTTGAGTCCATTGGTCCATGATCATTTTGAATGATCGGAATATCCATTTAATGGTATTTTGGGATTTGATCTAATGATGATTTTACATTGAGGATAGATATCGCTTTTCCTATGGATTCATGGATTTGAGTCAATAGGTTCTTTTGAGTAGGAGTTAGAGGGACCAGTTTGTACTGTTTGGACAAACCTTCAGGGCATTGGTGATATTTCTTGGACATTAGGTGTCTATTGGGATGAGGTGTTGATGACAAGGGAGGTGGAACTTGAGGGTTAACCGAGGTATATTTGACAGTAGGGGATTACTTGGGCCTTGGACTAAGGATCCTCTTTTCTATTTAATTCCAACATTGGATTTGGTAGGGGATATCATCCAAATTGATTTTTAGTACTAGTGATGTGTGTGTTTATTTTTTTGAATGTTCATATTTTTAAATTATTTATTTTTCAATGCCACTTAATATCAAATTTATGGGATGCACAAGTGGGTGGTACCCTAATGAGACTCATTCTCACACCCTATAGAGGTTATTAAAGATATGTGTAGTCTTCATAAATTTATGTTCATGTAATTTTTTTGGTTTAAGAGCTGGATGTTGATGGATGTTTATCATTTGATAGAAAGAAAGAGACCCTTTGTTTTGCCTCATCATGAGTTAACCCATCTGAGATTTCCTTCTAATTTTAGTATGCTATATTGATGAACTTATAGATGGTCAACTAGTTGAGACCACTTTTATATATTGTAAGTAGGACAAGATATTTTGGAATTCATTATTTCATTTCTAAAAATTTTATTCTATGGACATATATTTTATTCATCTTCTATTGTTAAATTATGCTTGCAATATTGTATGATATTAACTATTCTCTATTAGTGAGCAGGTCGGGTTTGAGTATGTCTTTATTTCTTATGATGTATGTTATATTTATGTACATGTGCCATTATTATTATCACGTCTTGAGGGTATAGTTATCACACTATCACCTTTATTAAACCCTTTCTTCTAATTAGCATCTTTTTTATATGGAGAGGCACACTTAAGGCCAATGGAAGTCCACCTAGAAGCATTATTCAAGAAGAAATTCATATTAGGGCAGTACAGATATAGTGTATAATAACATTAAAGGCATTCCGCAAAACAAGGAATATTACGAAACATCACAATAGAGTGGGGTTGATGTGGCTCAAGAGTCAGGAATTGAGTTTTCTATTAAACATGATGATTACATGTCACAGGGGTTGATAATCAAATTTGAACATTTGTATCGTGGATGTTTAAACTTTTAATGATACAAGTTTTATATCCTTAAGTACTTTTCAAAAGAAAATCCATTACTAGTTGATTAAAAAAGGTCCAGAATAAGGTATGTTATTATATATATATATATAATGATATAGAAACATTTGGCCAGATCAATACAATCAATTGAATCAATAAAGATATCAAATGGACCTTCTTGGCACATATTCTCCACACTAGTTCTTGTACCGCGTATATTAACATTACAATTTCATCCAGACTGAAAATTTAAATATGGAAATAATTTATAAATTAAAAATGGATAAGAAATATTTAGAGATTTAATTATAAGAATATTTTGTGTAGATATTAAAAATTAGACTATCAATTATAAATGTTTGTGAGTATCAATTGTGAATACATACTTGAGGAACATTTTCACAATCCATATATCCAAAAAATTATATACTATGGTCATTATTGTGAACAACTATCCATATTTTATTAAATCATATATATTACTACTATATAATGGAAATAACTACAAATAAAAATAAGGGCCCATTATTCCATGCATCAATTTAACGCATGATATTTATTTGGAATTTGAAGAAATTGAAAAGAAAAAAATTCAGTAAGAGAGGTACTTGGGAAGAAAATAATTGATGACAGTCTCTTATTGATTCATATAATCAAGGGGTAGAACTATTCAATATAATCTCATAAAATAAAATTTTCTTTTTTCATTATTTATTTGTTTTTGTTTTTAAGAGGAACTTGATGCTCATTATAATCAATTTAGGGACACCTAATGTTATGTTTTTGTAATCCAATGCATGCATTTCCATCAAAACGACCACATATGATGACTAATATGCATTTTTAATGTTGTGTAATCAATATTTTACTAATGAAATATGGATTATATGTTTTAGTTTATGTTTTAATTTTATTTTTGTTCTGATAGGGTGATCTATAAATATAGGATAGATAATGGTATAAGGTCGATGACTAAGCATAAAGAGATAATAGAATTATTCAATTGGGAAAATTATGGTATTTAATGTAATATTTAACTATCAAAACATACTTCAAAAAAAATTACTTTTCTGGGTCTGATGAAAAATTATAAAACTAATTGTGTATATTACATTTTCAAATTTATGAAAGATATCATATACTATCAAAAGAGTAGCATACCCAAATATTTTATTTCTAAAGGTAATTTCAATTTGATGAAATAAATTTATTGATCATATATTTTCCTTTATTTTAAAATTAATACCAGTATTTACAATAATCTACATACTCAAAAGAATAATTAAATTTTCTTAGAGATGAGTGGCCATGGTACATGTTGTCAGAATGGCTACCAACATCAATTTTAGGTGATTAACTATTATGTTTGTGATCATTGATAGGATATGACTATTGAGATAAATTTGGGAAGTGAATAATTAGAATTAAAATTATCATCTATTTTTGACTTATTTCACAAGGATGCGTATAATGGAGGGTTATTCATTACGAACTCTTGCTGATATAGTAACATGTCTGATGATTCATATGTCCATGAAAAATTGGACATTAAGGCTGTAACTAAGATAATAGTTATAGGTAAATAGATTAATAATGCATATACATATTCATATATATATATATATATATATCAAGAAAATGTGACATCCAACTACTTATATAGTTAATTTTCACATCGATAAATCTTGAATATGAAAAAAATATAGTGTGATGTTTGAATGTGTGTTATTCTAAAAAAATGTAATATTTAATAAGATCACATTCATGGTGGGAGTTTCTTATCACCATGTATGTGATATAAATCATGATAACCTTTTTTTGATAATAATAATACATTTTCTTATGTGTGGGAATCAATTACAAATCAATTCAATAAATAGTTTTATTTGTATTACTTAAAGTATATGTTTTTTTAATTGTAGAATTTAGTTTTAAAAAATGTCATAAACTCCAAACTGAGAAAATAAATTCATATTTTTTGGATAATTTATGATAAAAATACATAAGTAATTATTAATTGAATGATTTATCCCCAACTAAATTTGATATATAATATACTTGGTATGACTCAATGTTTATGTGTTTAGTTAAAAAGTGACATTTTATTTCAAAAAATATAACATACTAAAATTTTATCAAGCCCATAATTTTTTTTGTTACTTTATAAAAATGATTTATAACTCATTTGGAACATGTAGGAATAAACCACATAGCAATATGATACACAATGTGACTGGAATGACTCATTGTGTATGTTTTAGTTCAAATTGTCATTTTAGTTCGAAAAACCATGTTAAATACTGAAAAAGAATCATACAAATTAAAATTTGTTTGATACTTTAGGAAAATTATCCAAAAGTTGTTTTTGATTTTTGGGAATAAACCTCATAATAATATGATACACAATAAGACTATTATGACCAAAAATGTGTGTTTTCAGTTTAAAATTAACATTTTATTTCAAAAAACGTGTCATATATTCAAATCCAAGAAAACTCACTCATTTTGTTTTGATAATTTATGATTGTGATCCATAATTAAATTTTTATGTGTATAAAATGACCACAAGTCAATCTGAATAATGATGTGGTAGGTATGACTAACTGTGTGCGTTTTTAATATAGAAATTTCATTTACGGTTAAAATGTGTGTCACATAGACAAAAATGCGAAAATGAGACCATACTATTTTAAAAAATAAGTAAAAAGTCCATAATTCATGTATTATGTGTATGCATTGACCAAGATTTAATATGATAGACAACATGGTCTGTATGAATCGAAATATATTATTTCAACATAAAAATGTATTGTTAGTTTAAAAATAATCCAATATCCACCAAGAAAACAAGCATAGATTGTTTTTAAAATTTAGTAATATATTTCATAATTCATTTATGACATGTAGGTATTTACCAATCATTAATCTGGTAAATGATGAGTTAGGTTTGATGTGAAGTGTGTGTTTTCAATTTAAATGTTCCTTTTTATTTTCAAATGTGCATCACATATACTAAACCAAGAAAATAATCCTGAATTGATTTTAAAAATTAGTAAAAAAATATATAATTCATTTTTTATATATTGGAATTTAATTCAATTCAATCCAACACATGATTCAGTTAGTATAAATCAATGTGTGTGTTTTCAATATAAAAGTTTCATTGTAGTTAAAAACAACCATTAAAAATCTGAAACCATGAAAATGAAACACTATTAAAATGATTCAAAATTTATTTTTTGTGCCTATGAATTGACCACAAAACAATTAAGCACATAATGTTCTGGGTATGAATCAATGTACATGTTTTCATTATAAAAGTTTCATTTTTATTTAAAATGCGTAGCATATCCAAAACATTGAAAACAAGTTAAGATAATTTTCAAACATTATGAAAATGATCCATAATTCATTTTTTCAGGATGGAATTGACCATACATCAATCCCAAATATTATTTGAAAATTATGACTTGAAGTGTGTTTTTTTAATATAGAAGTGTCGTTTTAGATTAAAATGCACATGACATAGCGAAAATAAAAAAAAATTTCAATGATTTTTTTATAATATTATAAAAAAGATATATAAATAATTTGTGATATGTATGAATTAAATTCACATCAATCCAACAGATGATGTAGTCAGTACGACCTGAAATGTTTTTTTATCAACATAGAAGAGTCATTTTAATGTGACATGCATGACTTGAACACACTTCAATCTGAAAAACTATGTGGTTAATATTACTCAAACCGTGTGTTTTCAATATTAAAGTGACATTTTAGATTAAAATATGCATCATTTATCCAGAACAGAGAAAACCATATTAGATTAATTTTAATATTCAGAAAAATATCTATAATACATTTATGATAAGTAGAAATTTACTAAACATCAACCGCATTCTCTATGTCGATGATATGAATTGAAGTGCGTTTTTTCTTAACAAATGTAACATTTTATTTAAAATTGCACACCACATTTCAAAACATGAGAATACAAACATATATTTCATTAAAAATTTATGAAAACTCTCCATAATTTATTTGTGACCTGTAGGAATTAAAATCTAGTCAATTTGATTGATTATGTGGCTAGTATGTATCAATGTTCATGTTTTCACCATAAAATTTCTATTTTATGTTTAAAACATGGATCACATCACCAAAAATGAGAAATTGGATTGAATTTCTTTAAAAATTTATTTAAATGATCCATAATTAATTTTTGACTTGTACATATGAAATGTATATAAATATCATAGATGATGTGGAAGACATTACTAAAAGTGACTGTTTCAATGTAAAAGTATAATTTATTTTAAAATTCATTTCACTAGATAAAATTGAGAAAATAAGAGCATATTATTATATAAATTTTAGAAATTGGTCCTCAATTCATTTTTAACATGTAGGAATCCACCACACATTAATCCATAAAAGAACATTGTTTTATGATGTGGTGTTTATGTTTTCAATATAATGGTTCTATTTTAGTTAAAATCACATTTTTTAATGTTGGGGCCGAAGCATCATTTATTACTAGTCCAATGCAAAGACCTCTTTAACTGTGTAGAGGGAGACCCATTACATATCTCGATGGCCCAGTTGGTATTTATCCCATTACATGGCCCATATTCCCATACTTTTGGCCCAAGTCCCATTATGTTAAATAAAATGTTTTCTATATGGCTCAAAAATTTTTATTTTCAAAATAAATGTGTTACTTTAGATTAAACCATGTCATATAGACAGAGCCAAGAAAAAAAGACCTGATTGCTTTCAAAACATAGGAAAATTATACATAATTCATTTTTGACATGTAGGATTTTAATGTACATAAATCCTATTGATGATGTTGTAGGTATGACTCAGAGTGTTTGATTTCAATATAAATGTTTAATTTTAGTTTAAAATACACATCGCATATCTAAAATGGAGAAAACAAGCTTAAAATGTTTCATAACTTATGGGAAATTATCCATAATTCATTTTGGAGGTGTAGGAACTAACTTCATAACAATCTAACATGCGATGTGATTAGGAGGATTCAAAGAACATGTTTTTTAAAGTGTAATTATAATGAAAAATGCAAATCACATTTCCAAAATGGAGAAAACAATATTAAATTTTTCTCAAAATATTATAAATTTATACATTATAAATTTTATTCATATAGGAAATGACCGCACAAAATTTATAAAAAACATGGTTGGTATGACTCAAAGTGTATGTTTTCAATATAAAAGTGAAATTTAATATTAAAATGCGCTTCATATATCAAAAACTGATAAAAAGATCTGAAATTGTTTTAAAAAATAAAGGGAAAAATTCCATAATTAATTTATGATTTTTTGGAATTTACATTTTGTTGATTTAACACATTATGTGGATGGTATGACTCGATGTTATACTTTTTAATATAAAAGTGTCTTTTTTGTTTAAAACATGCTTCAGTATCAAAAATTGAAAAAACATACCTGAATTAGTTTAATTTTTTTTAAATGACCCATAATACAATTGAGATTTATAGTAATTAACCTCTCATCAATTCAACACAAGATATGGCAGGTGTGACTCAAAATGCGTGATTTTAATAAAAAAGTTCCATTTTAGTTTTAAATGTACATCACAAAGACAAAAACAATATAATGAGATTAAATTATTTTTCAAACATTAGTATAGTGATCCATAACTGATTTGTGATGTGTATGAATCAACCATGTGTCAATATCACTCACGATGAGTTTGATATAAAATGGAATGCATGTTTTCAATATAAAATAACCATTTAAATTTAAAACATGCATCACTATAGAAATTTATTTCTGGAGATCATATTGTTTTTAAACATTAGGACAGTTATTTATAACTAATTTGTGCCCTGTAGGAATCAAAAACACATAAATCCAACACATGATGTGTTTGATAAGACCTAAAATGTGTATTTTCAATATAAAAGTTAAATTTTAGTTTAAAATAAGGGTCAAAAATAAAAAATAATGAAAATTTGATTTTATTGTTTAAAAAAATTAGTGAAATTATCCAAAATTCATTTAGATCTTTAAGAATCAGCCACACCTCAATGCAACACTTGATGTGGTTGGTATGACTCAAAGGGATTTTTTCATTATAAAAGCACTATTTTAGTTTAAAACCCATATCACATAGCCAAAATCAAGAAAATGAGCTCATATTGTTTTCATAATATTGGATTATAATCCATAAATCAATTGTGGCATTTTAGTTATTGTATGTCAATCTAACGCATGACTAGATGATAAAATCATTTATAAATATACAATAATTATCAATATAATTTATCATATTTGAATTATATATCATTTAAATTATAACTTTTGTTATATTTTTATTTACAGTTAGTAAAAAAATAGTATTATTATAAGGGTACTCTTTTTTATTGAGGATGATCATTGGAAAGTGTCTTATAATTTTGAATTTGTATATGGGTTGTGAATATTTGATTAATTATAAATATAAAATCAATATAAATATTTTATATTTTTAATTTTAAATTGAAATGATGGTGTAATTTGAAATTTTCTGTCAAATCACGTTTTCTTTATATTTTTATTCCTGTTTATGTACACTTTTTGGGTTTTCATTCATATTACTGTTCCATGGATACTATTTTGTAACAACTTGAATGGATTTTATCAGGGTTATGAAAAGAACAAATAGTGTCCTCCTTTACCAATTCTATTGAAAATAATGATAAAATTAACCTTTATCAATTCTATAAATAGAGAACTGATAAAGGTTTTATGCTTTCAATGGGACTTAGGTAGTGTGTTTTTTGTGCTCACAAAACACTTTTTTAGAAATGTTAAAGGATTCATCAGTTGTTTTTTATGGAGGTTGATTGGTAGAGAAACAATGTCGGTGGGATGATGGGGTGTAGTGATGAGGGAAGTGGGTGAGATGGGGGAGGGGTGAGGGGTGAACAGAGGATATGGGGTGGTAGTAGAATGATTATGGGTGGCATCGACATGTTTTTGTAGAAAACACATGGGAAGACAACAGCAATGCAGGAAAAATCATCCCACAGTACTACAAAATCATGATTATTTTGTGTTATCCTATATTAGTGCTAAAAACAAGCACTTGAAAATGGAACTAATTTATCTGGGCAAGAAAAAATCACCCATAAAAGACCCATATAGCATCACTAAAAAAGATCTCATGAAAGTAGTCCTTTTATCATTTATTTGTGCTAATAAAGGTTGACATTATAATATTTTTTTTTCAATGACTATAAAATGAATCTTTATCTACTCGAATCATATCACTAATAAAAGGTGACATTTGTAATTTTTATTAATTATTAAATATAAACATAAATATATTGATATATATATAATTTATTTTCAAAAATATGATTTATATAATAAAAATATGTATATATAGTTTCAATATAATATTTTTGATGAAAAATGGTTTAAAATAATAAAAAACTAATAATTATTAATAATTTTCAAATAAGAATTGATGAATAGAAGTATAATGTGAATTTGGTGATAATAATTTTTAAACAAATATGAAGTATGTTAAAATAAGTTAATAAATTAATTGAACTTCAAACAGACAAAACTTTTGATCCATTTTTATGTTTGGGATATACCACATATCAAATCGAATTATTCAAAAATATCTACACAATGTTTATTTTGGGGGAACCCGATCCCAATTTTTTGATTTTAAATGGTCTAAAATCCCACTAAAATTGAGTTTTTAGTTTGGATACCGTAATTTTGAAATATTTTATGGGATTTTAGGATCATTTAAGAGGGGTCTATTTTTTTTGCAGAGGATGAATTTATTCATAGGGGTTACAATCATATGTATATCAAGGTTTTGAAATTTTGCCACTATTTTTATTGTATGGTTGTATATAATTAAAAATATGAATATATTTATTCAAAATTATATATATTTGTATATATATAACTATTTAATTATATAAATAAGTATTTTAACATATTTACAAAGATTGTTTCTTCAAATATAGAAATAATTTGGAAATAAATATTTATTATCCATTTTATTTATACTAAATTTTTAACAATTTTACGTAACATAGAAAAATATGTGAATATATATACCAATAAAAATTTAAATATAATGATTTCATATAAATATAAATAAATACATATATATACATTTGTATGTTAATAAAAAATTATATTCTTCATTATATTATAATAATATGTATAAACATATATATATATGATAAAATAAATATATATTGACAGATATATATATGTATATACAAATATGTCAATATATAAGAAGTAATATCATCTAGGCTAGTTGAAATTGTACCTGATATGTATGTATTATCAAACATTGTAATAAATATATATTAAAATAAATTTAGATTCATACATAGAATATATATATATATATATAGAGAATTTACACAAAGTCACATATATAAATACATACATACACACACAAATTTATTTACAATAAAGAAACTATTTATAAAAACATTTTAAAAAATTATATGAAAATATTCAATTATATGTAAATATATAACTATATAGTAAATATATATATATATATATATTTAAATATGATAATATATAAATATACATGTAATCATTCAAACTTATTTTATAGATGTATTTAAAACGTATTACATAAGTATTTATAATAATATAATGAAGTATAAAAAATAAATAAAATAATTATATATATACATATTAACTAATATATAAGTCGTAAAACATCAAATAAATATAGATGATGTAGTTGTAATAGAATTAACTATTTAAAATGATGGCCTAAGGTCTGAATCAATACAACCCCAATAGTTCTCATGGTTGAATTAATAATGTCATCAAGTAGATCCAAGCGCTGATAAAGGCTAAAGTTGGGGGCTAGAGTAGTGGAAGAGGTGGGTGCTGAAAAATGGCAGGGTTTTGGGAACTAGAGTGGATATCGTTAGGAGGGGGTACATAAAAAGGGTAACGTGGGTAGCTAAAATAATTCTTAAAAATAATTTTACACAGATATACACACTCTTTATTAGTTATTTTCGTAGAACTAATAAAGGGTGACTATATCAATGCTATAAATGCACCGAATAATAGTGAACTAAAAATGGACCCCCTACGAGTGCTAAAAATGTGGTGATTAAAGAGGACATTACCAACATTTTTATCACTAATAAAACAAACCCTTATAAGTTCACTTTCTAGACCTTAAAAATAATCCACCATATAAAGGTTTTTACAACATCCACACATATTGATCACTAAAAATGTCATTTTTATTGATGATAAAATCCCCATATGTAGTGGTTCTATTTTTTCTTAGGTATTTATTACTAATTGTGTAGGTCATTACAACTATTATTAATGAACTCTATTGTGGGTCCCCCACTTCAATGGACACAAAAGCTCATTATTCTAGAAGTTCCAATTTAAAGTTTATCCTAGTGAATTGAAGTCACATTTGGTGAAGGATGAAAAAAAATTTAACACCATAAATGAAAATTCTCAAAAGCATCAATGTATTACTATAAGGGGGAGGGGGAATCAGTGATATCGTTTTCTTTTGTGCTCCCTTTAATTTAAAATGACATTTTCCTAATATTAAAGAGTTATTTACTTACATGAATCAAATCCAATCACACATCCACAAGAACATAATAATTTACAATGTTCCATACTCAATAAGATGAGATACATCCTTTTTATAGTATGGAAATAATTTAATACCAAAATATTCACTAGAAAATGATCCCTTGGTGTTGATTCAACCAATAGGATATGCCCCTACCCTCATATAACACTATGTTCCATCGAATAGTGAATTATCTTCAAGCATCATGAAATGATGTAATACAATATTTATAAAATGTTGAGAAAATTTCAGAAGATTCATCAGAAAATGATTCTTGGTTTCGTTTTCAACTTTATAAAATTGGGTCTACAATGAAACATTCCCCATTACTACCCAGGAGAAGGTATGAAGATATTATACTTCATAATGACACTCAGTCTGGTTCGCTAGTACAATTTCACAGTTAGATAATATAACTCTGCAAGAATACAACTGAAATAATTATAAATATCTTCTACCATAGTTTTGAAGTCCATGTTTGATTGATTGGTAAGATATAGAAACTCTAAATACAATTTTATTTCTTCTTATTCTATTGGAAAAACATTATCAAGAAAGACTATTCAAAAAATCATTCTCTCAAGAAAACATTCAGCACTTTTCCTTCTCTCTTCATTTTTGTGAATAGTATTTCTCTGTCACCAATTACAATGTAGTTCCAACCTTTATAGGTTAGAAAAAATTCATTTATGTGGAAATATAAAATGTTTTCATGATCAGAGAAATTTATTGACCAATTAATTTTCCTTAAATTTTTACTCTGTATTTGAATTATTAATCACTTATTCACTATTCTTAATTCCTTTTTAACCATCTCAAATAATCTCACAAAATCATATTTCTTCATACCTTCATCGCAATTTTCAATTTGATTCTTATTTCCATTCTGATTGTGTCATTATTATGAAAAAATATATTTCATTGAAGGTTTAATCATTTTTCACCAAACCAATTTTAAAAAACACATGAAAAAAAATATTTCTTCCCATTATGATTCTTCAAATCAATTGAAAAAAAACATTCCATTTTGATCCTCTATACCGACAGATTAAATTAAAGAATTTAAAATGTTATTTCATAACCATTTATACTACATTGTTAGACTCCATTTTTCCCTTTCATAGAAAAATTGAGGATCATTTAATCATAAGTGTAGTACCTAGAATACTATTCATCATTGGCATGAATGTTATTTGAAAAAAAATTCCCTAGACTGTACAAAAATTATGTTCCCCTTTACAACACTTCAACAAAATAAACCAAATAAAACACTTCTTATTTTCCTCAGACTAATCATCATGCATCTGATGATGTTTCTAGTTACTTCACATGTTTTATGGATAAGTCTATAAATTAATCTAAAAATTAGAACCTAGTCTTTTGAATCTTGAAGTAATTGAAAAAATATTAGATTTTTTCTTTTCTATTGAACTAGTTTTTAAGTAAAATTATTTTAACAAGATGAAAATAGGTTACTATATTTTTGATTGATATCTGATCTGTTTTTTCATTAGTATTAACAAAATCATGTTCTTCATTAGTTTCACAGTTCGGAAAATCCCATAATAAAAACATTTGTTCCTCCGATTCCTTTTTGCAACAATCACTGCACTTGTTGGTCTATGTTAGTGTCACTTCGATACTCGGTGGAACACCACATCTAATGAACCAGTGTCCACTGATTAAAATTCCAAACAAATCTTTTTCAAACTATGAAAAAAAATTTTGGAGTAAAACAACAAATTTCATTAAATAATTGAGTCTTGTGGATTATTTTTCTGACTAAAAATTGGCATCATTATATTTTCATGTTCTGAAAAAAAGCATTATGACCGTCAAACAATTTTTCATCTGGTAATCTCACCCCGATGTACTGAGATCATAACCCTTGTAATTTAGCAACATCATTAATTAAAAAACATATACATATATCAAGACTTCCTTGTGTATTTGGAAACATTTTTTATAATCATACCATCATCAATCTTACATTGGGAATTATTTAACTTTATATTCACCTGGCAACATCTTCCATTATAATCTGATAATCAACACAATTTGAAGTACTTGTTCTCCCCATTTATTACATATGTCTAGAATAAATATTTCTCCAAAATAACATATAATTTATGATAACACCATGATTATCAATACATCATCACGTTTTCAACATAGCCAATATGATTCCATTACACTTGCTCAATATGATCAGAACAACATTCAAAAACCAAGGTGAGTTTGATTAACCTTTTCTCCAAGAAATGTTTTCTTAAACCACTGGGATTTCATAATATTTTTTCACCAAATTACATAAATATGATTGTGATAATGATAATGAACTTATAAAAAGTTAGTGGATTTCTTTCTTATTTGACAATAAAAGTAAAACCTTTTAAAGAAAACATATTTCATCCAATTTGGTCCAAATAATATGCCTATTTTGATTTTTTTTGTTAACCATGGTTCATAAATCATTGAACTACGAAACCTCAAGAGATATATTACTTATAAAAATTTCAAATCCTATGTGATTTAACTAATTGTAGCAAACAAAAATTATTGACAGCAAAACCATTTTATCCTAAATTAGTGAATCGTGAAAATTTCTCAACAGTGACTCATGAAACATCCCCAGTTTTTTTATGGATTTCTTCATCTATTTTTTTTCTTCTTCAACATTAATGTAAACAGAAGTCTCATAAAACCACTGCAATAAACTTTTATAATAATTCAAACCATTATATGATGAATCAATATCTTACCCAAAACTCTCAATACATACAGACAACCATAAAAGGATTAACCCAAATCAATAGATATATTTTTGAAAAAATTCTCTGCCTATACAAAACAGTCCAAAGACTAGATTATATTGGGGATAAACACATACCTCAACCTTCATGAGAAATATTTTATATTCCCATGTTCGTCCTTAGATTATAAAAAGGTTTGTTCAGTAAGAGTTATGTGAAAATTTCAATAACTAGTTACGATTTAAGAACATACTGTAACTTTAATTCATTCTTCTCTACATTCTCTGTGATGAAATTATTTTTGATAAAAATTTGTTTTGAATGATAATGTCACAATATGATTATTTTATGGTTCATTGAAATTTTACTATCAAAACCCAAGATCTAGGGAAAATCCACATCACCATGTCTGTCTTCCAACTGAGTTTTGATCAACATAAGTTGAGTTGAAGAGTGAGTGGAAGCAGTACACTCAGGGTTAGTCAAGCTAAGTGATAATGGTTTTTTTTTATTTTTATGATAACTAAAAAAATTACCCAAAAGAAAAACTCCACTAGTTCCGAATCTTCTATCATAAAAATTTATTTTCCAATCAGCATCTAAATACCCAATACTGTTAATAGTTCTCATGAAATCACACTTGATTCTGAAATTCTTTTCCCTTTAATACATGTAATTGTTATTTGACCATAAATTAAATATGATTCATTTAGATCACTCTGAAATATTGATAATAAATAAAAAAAATAAGAAAAATGCTATTGAGGCTACCAAATATAACAATATTTTTACCATTATCTGAAACAATTTAGTGTAAAGTCATTTTCCCTCTCTATATTTAGAGAAATTGGGTCCCAATGAAATTGGTGTGGAAACTTGTTTCAAATTTTCCATGCTTAATTACATAAATATATTCGTAGCATAATTTTAAATAGAAAAATATGTGTCTATTATTTTTTATAATTTTTACCGAATAAATTATTTCATATCGTCCTGCATGGAAATCTAAATTCATGTTCTCATTTCATCATCAAATAATTCAGAAGTGTATTCATTATTCCAAGAAAAGATCATCTCGTCAACATTAACAATTATAGTGATGGAAAAATCTATAATTTCGTTAACTCACATATTTCTCTCAATCATTCCATTATTTAATCTCTTCATTCATAAGCAGGTATTCAATTTGTAATACCATGATATGGGAGATTACTTTTTCCCATACATGGATTTCTTCAACTACTACACATGTATTTAATCATTCACAATAAAAAATCCACATGGTTGTTCAATATAAACTTCTTCATCAAGGTCACATTTGAAAATTTATTATTTTATATATATTTGAAAAAAAATTACATCATTGTAAAATAATAGCATGAAAGGTTCTAATTACTCTTTCAGCATGCTCAAAAGCTTCATTCTCATCATTTGTCTTAGCATTTGAATAAAAGGATGTATGTGTAAGAACATTTGGTGTTATAATTATTTGAAACTTTTAATGATGATAAATAATTCTATTTTGAGCTTCCACTTTATTTCTCATCCTGTGAGGAGATTTTATAGATTCATTCTCATTACTAGATATAGATGTGTTTGATTTTTCTTAATGATTATGATTACCATTATCGGTATCTTTTTATGAATTGTTAACAGAAATTCCTTCACCATGTTTATCTTTCTTATCATCTTGATTTTGAATACTATCTTCCCTAACCATTTTAATATATTTCACATTATTAGAATAAACTAATATTTTAATTACTTTGATAAAATAGATATATCATTTTCCATAAAGAGTATTTCCCAGAATAATCCCATATTAACCTCTTCTCAAACATTTATCGGTTTCCACCTTTCCTTTTTATAATACATCTAATATAAAAAACTCATAAGTGTTTCAAACATTGAGTTTTTGGTTAAAAATTCTATATAGAGTCATATCTGAACATGGACTATAGAGACATCAGTTTTTTATATAAGATGCAGTGCTCATGGAATACCAACTAATGTATCAAGAGTGACCATGTTAAAGTTACATAGTTCACCCTATTTCCACTAAACTTATATTATTTCATTTAGAAACACAATTTTGTTAAGGAGTGTATGTTGTACAAAAATCATGATGAATTCCATGTTTCTCATGAAAACATTCAAACTATATATTTTTGTATCACCATCATTTTTATTTCACGACTTCATTACAAAATACTCATATTCCTTCTCATATTTCTTCATGAAACATTTATCCATTTTCTAGGCTTCTGAATTATGTTTTATATACATAAAATAAGTAATCTGAGTAAATTCATCAATCAAAGTAATGAAGTACTTTACTCTATGAGTTCATTTATTTCTCAGGGTCTCATATATTTATCATAAGGAATAAATTACAAAGATATTTTTGAATAAATGTCAACATTATTATACATATAGTTTTTATCATTTATTCTTATAAAATTGTGCAACACAAATCTCTTCATGACATATCTTGAATTCCCCTAATCCACTCTCACTATGATAAATTAATCATGTTTTTAAGACACATGTTTCCCTATATTTTATTCCACACTTGGATCTCTTTCTCCATGCCCATGAAACAAGATTTCTAATCCTCACCATATTTGAAGAAGTGTCTTTTTATACGTTGGCATCTTGTAACTATATTTCAATCTTCCTCATTTTTTATAGAAACCCTAATTTCATTAAAAAAACGTTTTTACATCATAAAATTGTTTTGAAAGACATAGAAATTATTGTTTTATCCCCTAATTGTTTTTCTTATATTGCATCATTTCTTCCCTAATGTTGGATAATCCAACACCCTTGATTTTGAGTGTTTGATCATTTAAATATGTTACTCTTCCTTCTTTTAAATATTTTACATTCTTCAATAATTTAACCTTTCCTATTTTATGAGTGGAACACCCACTATCAAAAATCCAAGATCATTATCCTTTTGTAGCATTCAGAGTGGTTATAATATAAGATCTTTTTCGTCACCTTTATATTTCTTCACATCTAGAAAATTATAGTTCTTAAAAAAAATTGTGATGGTAATTGAAAAAGAAAACCTTTTTATGGTTTCCAATTAGTTCACATCATTCACAAATATTTTCAAAATTTTAGAAAATATTTTTTGTTCTGTCACTTACCTTCTAAGGGTTGTTCAAAATAACCATCTAAAAATTCTTCGTCTGAGGGGATTGACTCCCCCATAAATTTTCCTTCTATAATTAGTAGAATAATAGTAATATAATTGATTAAGCCAACACATATTTTCTATGTTCCCAAATCCACTACAATACTTGAAGTCTCTAAAGAAAGAATATTTTCCTTTGAATCATCCATATAATCTGCTGTGGTGTCCATGTTTCTCATTAAGCATCTTATCATTCTTATCAGCACAATGTTTACCACCAACCTTTATTTTATAAAATGGAATCTTAATATTTGGCTCAATTTTAATTTCATCCATATCATGACAAGAAATAATTGAACCATTATTTCAATCATTATTTTTTTAAATATTCTGACTTCTTCACCTTTTTTTCCTTGGTAAATTGCATAACATTCCCAAAATTATATTTTCATAAAAAATTTCATTTTTATTTCCAACATTTAAGGATGAATTTTATTTCTTTTCAGGTTTACCCTTACCATATATTTCACCAACTTCATTGATGTAATATTTCAAACTTGTAACCCTCTATTTAGTTTTAGAATCATTTTATTGAATAATTTCATTTTAATATTCTTTATATTTCATCTTAACTTCCATTCATTCATTAAAATTAATTTAATTTTCAATATATTTCTTCATGTAATGATTTACAACAGCTTAACATTATCATCATGAAACATTTCATGATTTTATTTGATGTATTTTCCATTTTCAAATTGCACATTTCATTCTCAATCTTCCACACATTTTCCAATCATTTTTTATTCATCATTCAAACTAAATTTGAATAAAGATTCTTCTTTTTTGAAACTTCTTATTCTAAAATCTTCATTATTATTTATTTCTATAAAATTATTCTCTCAGGAATGATTACTATATTTTTCACATTTAACTTAACATTCTTCTTCTACATCAAATTTATACAAAGAACATATCCTTTTGGATTTAAATATATCTATTATCCTTCCATTTAGAATAATATTTATCTTTGTGAAAATATTTATTCCATAATCTTGTATTCCTTCTATCATCTTCATCACAATCCACTTTTTTCTTTCTTCGACGATAATTAGCCATAAATTTCCAAATGACTCCACATTCAAAACATTTAAATGGATGTTTCTTTTTACATTTAGTTGTACATATTTTAAAATTTTTGGACAAAAATAATAAAAAATTATCAAGATTTTTATATACCTAATTTTTAGAATTAGAATAACCAACTTCTTATTATCGATAATCTTCTTAATCTTTTCTATCTTTCCATCCTTGAAAAATATTTCTCTGTTAACATTTCATTTCACATTCATAAGTATATTCATTATTATTTCATATGTAAAAAGATTTATATAAAAATAAAACTAAATTAATGTTTTCATATATCTATAGTCCAACAAATAAACATTGTAATAATTTTTTTTGGGAATAATTCTCATGATCTTTTCAATAATTGCATAATCCTCCATCTTTTCACAATGACATCTGATAGTGCTGAAAATATCATTTACTCTTGTAAAATAGTTACCAATGGATCCATACACACCCATATTGACATCTTCATACTCCATCCTCTATATTTTTCATTTTCTTTATTCAATTTTTTATTTACTTCATAAATGTTCTTCAACATATCCTCTAAAAATTTAGTAGTGGTAACACCATTTACTATTATGAACTCACATTCAAAAGTGATAATAGTACATCATTCTTATATCTTCTATCATTCTATAGTTTTTTATTTTAATCATTTGTATGTGTTAAGTTTTTAATAATAGGAGGAAATCCATTTACTGTTGCTTTAAGAACATCAGACCTAATAAACATAATTTAAGGAAACCATCAATATTTCTATATATGACAGTTATTACTATCGAAGTCCAGAATCCCTTTATAGTTTACACAATTTATAATCACCATAAAAATTTCTTCTTCGAAAACCACAAAGAAGATTAAACAATTAAAACATTGGCTATGATACCAATTGAGAATAACAAATATGATCAATTTATCACTTAGAAAGGGAGGGTGTAAATCAGTGATATCTTTATATTTTATATATCCTTTTGTTGGAAACATCATTTGCCTTCTACTAAAGACTTATTAAATTGATGAAAAAAACCATTCACACATCAAATGGAATACAAGAATTTACCATATTCACTACTCGACTAGAGTTTCTATATCCTTGGTATGTTATGGAATTAATCTGATACCACACAATTGACTAGAAAACAATCATTTGTTTTGGAAAACATTGAGTAGGATACTCCGTTATACTCATAAAGAACTACGGTAAATAAAAATAATCATGATATTCAAGTATGAAAAAATTATATAATATGAATTTCTATAACATTTTATGAAACATTCATCATATGCTTCAAAACAAGTTACTATGCTACCTTGCCATATTTTACAAAATTTTTCTTAAAATGAATTCTTCACATTTCAACCCAGCATTAGGTAATAACTTTCTAGAATTTGTAATGATATCGAAATAATATACATAGTTTTATTTGAAAGTCTTATTCTTAATATGATAATATATCTTTGCGAAAATACTACAAAAATAGTTTTGGAAGAATTTTTCCTAAGTTTTTATGTCCCAATCGGATTGATGGGTCTGATCCAAAAACTCTGAATACAATAACCCTTATTCTTATTTATTATTAGAAACATCATAATTAAATCCCAATCAGAAATCTCTTTCTCTCTAAAAATATTCAATTCGTGAAATTATATATTATTTTTATGAACATTACTTCAAAGACAGAAAGAAAAATGAACATTTTCTTTTTATATGTCTGCTAAAATTATTTTATTTAGGAATCTAAAATGTCTCCCCCCTCAAAAAAATTTCTACAATCATGAAATTTCCTGAAATTTTCTCTATATATTTGACTTATTCAATTCTTTTTTAAATGCTCTAATTTCTTCTCTAACATTATAAAATATTCTCACAACTTCATCATGCTTTTGAATTTCTTCAAAAGATTTAGTTTGATTATCTTTTTGGTTTTAATTTTCTCATTATGATGGAAATATATGTCCAAAAATAGATTCACCATTATAATCTCTTCACCAATTTAAAATTACAAATATGGAAATAATATTTTATCCCATTAATATTACATGAATAAACCAAAAACAATCTTACTATTCTGATGATCTATGCCAACTAATAATAGAAAACATTTTAAAATTTTCTACCATAACTATTGTTTCTACTTTGTTATACACCTGTTGTTTTTATTCAATCATAAACATATTGTAGAAATCTAAAGATATATGTACTTTACTGAAAATTCTTTAGTATCAGATTCAAACTTCTTTGACAACAAAAATTCTCTAAACACTCCAAACATTGAGTTCTCCTTGACAACACTTGGAAAAAAAAATCAACCAAATAAATTATTATTTCACTCAGACTAATGATCTTATATCTAATGATGTTACCAGTGCTAACTGATGTCTAATGGATATGTCTCTACCTCATAGTGATAATTAGTTTCTTCTCCAATCAGATGAGTCTTTAACCAATTGAAAACATATTAATGTTTTCTTTTCTATTCACCAAATTATTAAGGAATAATATTTCACCCTAAGGAAAAAAGGATTACTATATTCGTGATTGATCTATGATATAATATTTATTGGACCCAAACTATACACATTATTCAAAGGTTTCACTAGTACCAACACCCCCAGTAAAAACTATTCTTCCTCTCATTCCCTTTTGAACCGTAACTACATCTGAGGATTTCTGTCTGTGTCACTCTGATACTAGGAGGAACCCAAAATCCAATGAACCAGTGTCAAAATATTAAACATCAGAACCTTATTTAATTTTATTATTATGATACACACTTCCACCATTAAACAAATTATTTCATTGAATATTTTAATATTATAGATTATTGGTTTGACTGAAAACCAACATATTCATATTTTTATGTTCTAAAGAAAAATTATGACCATCAAACAATTATGTGTCATGTAATCTCACATAGATAAACTGAGACCAAGAAGATTTGGCTCTAGAAAAATCCTTCTATAACAACCTTATGTTAATATCATGTCCTCCTCAAGAATTTGAAGACTTGTGTGATCAATATATAATCCTCTAACATAAATTGGACGTATTGTAACTTCATATTCTACCAGAACTATTTTTTCATTTCAATATGATTCTTAATATGATTTTAAATATGAGTTACCCTTTCTTTTATAAATAAATCATCACATGTTCACTAAGAAACATTTTATTTATAAGAATTCCATGATTTGAAAAGAATCTTCAATATTTCATCAGTGCCAATCAGACTCAATTATACATCCTCATTATAATCAAAACATCATTCAAGACCCACTGTGAGATCATCAAGCCTTTTCGCCTAGAAATCATATTTTGAAACCACTATAATTTCTTAATATTTTTATGTTTGATAACAGGAATAAGATTGTGAGTCTGATCATCATCTCTTACAAGGTTATGTGATTTCTCTATTCTTTGAAAACAAAAGAAAAAACTTTTAAAACAAATATCTTTTTTCCAAATAGGTCCCAATTGTACATATTATGTTTTGAAAAATATTTTTCTAACTCTTCTTAGATTATTTTTTTGTGTTCCCTATCATATAATTTAATGATATTGGTCTATAAGGCATTATAAGGATTGATTATCGAACATCCCAACATGAGAATCAAATATTTTGATAACCATTCATCCCAAAAAAATGGTTTAATGCATGAAAGATAATTTAATAAGATCATTTTAATTATGTATTTTGACACAGAACCAACCATTTTGTTAGTTTATATAACTTTTTTTGAATAATATTTAATATTATTGGATTGAATGTTTCCTATAATCCCAAAAATAATGATCATTGGGTTAGGGTTTCCATCAAACTTATATTTGAAACCTTCTCCCATTTAATGACCAATGTTGGATAACCCAATGGTCCCCCCACACATCAGGACCTTAGTTGGATCCCCATAAATAGTTTTTTACTCATATATTTTTGGGAATTATTGTTTCAACCTTGGTTATAATACCACTCGTAGTTTTTTTTGGGCCTTCTCAACCACAAAAGATAGATGTCACAACAATGGATTCCTTAAACATTATTTTTAATAGATTTTCCACTTCTAATAATACTATAGGATTACATAATAGACTTTCCCACAAACTTTATTTTCTATGTTGGATTCCCATCAATGGGACTTATACCTAGATTTTTGGATGTAGTTGTTCCAATATGTGATATGATACCACTTGTAGGTTTTTTTGGTCGTTCCCAAACCCAAAATATATCTCATGTAGTTTCCCTCAAACTTATATTCATCAAAAAATTCCCCTTCAATATCCAATGGGGGATAAAAAATCATAATTAACTACTCCTCATTAAATGGGAGTGGAATCCCATTCATTGTTGTAGAAAACACACTTCTAATGACAATCTTAATTAAAAGGGATTCAAACTCGATACGGTGGAAATAGATTTGGCTATAATGATAATTTTTTCTTGTCCCCCCATCTATTAAACAATTTTAGGTTGTCTGTACTCATAGATGTTTTAAAGGGTTGATTGAAAAATACTAAAATACTATATAAATGGTGTGAAATTAATATGGATATCAATATATTAGCTTTAACAGGTAACACCGAAAATTACATTAATCTATCCCTTGTTGAAACATTATTTATTTTATGACCAAAATAACAAAAACTATTTTATAAACTTTTTTTGGAGTTATTTGTATTTATAGTGTCTAAAAATCATTCAATGGGGACATCAGACAAATAAAGAGGTATTCAAATAAGTCTGTAGAGTCACCTTGAAAACCCTTAATGGGAAATAACACTTTTCAGTCTATTTAAGACCATCAACCATCAATTATAATATACAAAAGTTCCAATAATATTATCATTTCTACTTAGATGCCCATAGAGCTCAGTGACTACACGATGAAGTCTACATGAACCCTAAAAAGATGTATTAATGTCACTACTAACAAGTGGTTTTGTGATACCATATGTAATTGATCAATAACAGTCATAGTGAATTATGTGATGGACCATAAAGACATGAAATTTCACTTTATTGGATTGAATTAGTTATTTAATGGATTTTATTGACCAAAGGCTCCTTCAACAAATAGAAATGCTTTAAAAAGACATCCAGTAAGGCTTGGATCTCATCTATGATAACCCTGACAACCAATTTCCATCAAAAATTTATTGATCAATCCATGAAGAGAATTATTAATAGATCTTTATTTTAAATTCAATATCAAATAATCAAAGGCCTCCAAAATTCTAATTCTTCGCTCATTTTCTTCTAGATTTTTTCTTTGATAAATTTATCTATATTGATTTTATTTCAAAAGAATATTATTCTATATTATCGCTATGTCAATATTTTTCCCTTTTATATTATTCATATCTACTAAATACAGTTGATTGATTAGTAATAGATTTATCAGAAAAACTTCCCTCTACTTTGCCTACTTCTTTAGGTTCCCACCGCCATTAAAGTGATGATTTTGGTTTTTTGGAATCCATTAATACCAAGGGGATTCTTCATTATTTGATTTATAGGATTATATAAAAACAATGGGAATTTATTCATATTTTTATCATATCATTCCATTAAAAACAATGGAGATATATAACCCTCTCATAGCTTTTTAATGGGATGAGACAATGGGGTTCATTCTTGATATATTGGTAAACACATTTATTAATGTGTGGATTTCTAATTTCCATAATATATTTTTTCCATGTTTAATTTTTTAATCTATTTTTTAATTTTTTTATATTGATATATTTATAATTAAATTGATTTGTTTCATAACAATTGATTTTATTTCACATAATCATCATAAAGTAATTTATAATTGAAATTTACCCAATATCTTACCATTTTTTCACTGACATAAATTTTGAATAAGAGGATAATTTTATGTTTTTATTAGAGTATCCTTAATTTGAAAAATAAATTTTATTTTTCAATACCCTAATTAATTTCAGTGTTTGATATTTTTTAAAATGGAATCTTTTTCAAACACCCATGGTTCCCGCGATGTACAATCTGCAGGCCATGAAACATATTATGATGGTTCCAACTATAGTTACTGGAATGTAAAAATGTCAACGTTTCCTATAAGTTTTTTATTCTGTTTTGGAAAATCTTATGCACAATTATATTCCCAATAGTGATAAAGAAAAAAATTGACACATTATGATATTAATACTTTTATTTTGATGGTAAAACTATGAATACCATACATTCTGTTTTACTCTATTATGAATTTAATCATACATTCACTTAATAATTAGATCATTAAATCTATAAACACTTTGGATATTTTTATGAAGAAAAAATAATGTTAAAGATTAAATACATGATATGTGTATACATGTGTTTTAATGATATAATATGATTGCTATGAAATATATTAGGATGATCTTTAAGTGATTTTATAAAAGACAAAATTGATGGGAGTATCTTGGATAAAATATTACTACTTAGTATCTTTTTACGAAACTAATTTCTGTTCTACCAGGAAATTTGAAACCCAATGTACTTACAATACAAGAATAGAATGATATAAAGAAAATATCATCCACATAGATCATCATATGTATCATGATTGAGAGATCAAAATGAAGAAAAATGGTGATAAGGATCCCAAATAAGTAAATGATAAAATTTCATTTTTTTAGTTGAAATTAATGTATAATCTAATAAAGGTGTCAAAAGGATCATCTAGAAGAAATGATAAAAAAGTATTATAAAGAAATAAATCCAACAAATGCACTAAAAAAAGGATGATCAAAGTAAAAAAGACGTAACATACTTATAATTCAAATGGAAAGGACACATAAGGATAAAATTCTCCATGATAAAAAAAAATAAACATGGGTATGAAAATTAAAATAAAAAAAATACTTCTTTGTTTTAACCTAGAGTGAAAACAATGAGTTCATGTCCTCACATTATCCATGTGAATCTTTTCCAAGTGTCTGATGTATAATGTGAAGGATAATAATGAATTAATCTCTAAATAAAATTTGAATTACTCCTCAAATTACTCTTCCCCTATTTCAATAACTAATAAAAAATCTATGATGGTATAAAATTATCACATGATCAACATGAAGATATTTTTTGTGAACTATATTCAAATAACCATGTACTTAAAAAACCTAAAATCAAGTTATTAATGAAAAAAATAAAGTCACAATGGAAATGAAAAATTAACCCAAAAAATAATAATAAATAAAATGCGGAACATTTATAATCATTTTTCAATGACCTCAAAAAATCACTTGTAAAATTCATCTAAAAAAGAACTAACTCTAAATAAAATTAGGAGTTCCCAATAACATGAAAAATAATTTTTCTATTGGTTTTTCTAATTCATGAATGTAATTTAGAAACCATCATATATGTTAGATCAAATATTATCCATATTTTATTTCATATCTCACTTTATATATTATAATAAAATGAGGATCCCAAACCCCTCATTACAAACATATGTGGACCCAAAAACCGGTATAAATATTTATCTTCATAATTTTGTAAGAAATATTTCTAAATAGTAAATTTTCAAAATTAAATATGGTATATGGATAAAGGATGTTATCGATACATCTAATGTGACCGCCATGAATTTAATCACCCTAAAAACATGATCAAAGATATGCATCCTTTGGGGAAAATTCAAGAAGTAAAATCATTAGTGTAGGTACAATTGATTTTTTTAATTCCACCCATATAAAATATGTTTTATTTATTAATGTATTAAAGTAAAATTTTATAATAATTATCCAACCGTGATATAATAGTTTTATAATCACTTTTTAAAATAATAATTGAAAATTTTGAAATTTAGAATAAAAACGTTTTTTGATACTTTTCATTTTCAAAATGTTTATATTATCAGTTTTAAATAGAGTTATTCATAAAATTATTAATGAATAAGAATTAAGTATAGGGAATATATTATTTGGTATAGATTTCATGGTTACTTTATCATAAAAACACTTGTTAGTCCCAATCAACATCATCTTTTTTGAGAATTTCATTAATTTTATATCAATGATAAAATTGTCTCTAAACCATTCCAATTTTGTAACAATAAATTCATTTAATCGTAAATAAAATGTATCGGCCTCTAAATCCCTTGAAATTTCTCACACTAATATTTTTGGACCAAATGAACCTGAATGTATTATATGTTATTCGTATTTTATTGATGATTATGTGATATTCACATTAGTCCTTTTCTAGGAACTGAAAAACTGTTCTTATAAAGTATTCATAGAATTTACCAAGAATGTAGGGAATAAAAAAGTGGAAAAATAAATTATATTCTACCTGATCATAGGGGAGAGTTTGAAAACAAATAGATTTACGATTATTGTGTTATATAATGTTATAATCAAATTTTTTCTAATCTTAGAACAACTAAATAAATATGGTTTCCATAAGACGTTGAACACTTTATAAAATATCATGATCACATTTTAATGATATCAAACTCCCTCAATAATTCAAAATAAGGTAGATATAACCCTTGTTATATCATTATACATGTTTTGATAAGACCCATCCTTAAAATGACCACTTATGAACTAAAATAATATAATTTTGAATGACGGATTTATTAAAGTATTTGGATATAAATTTTATACACCTACCATTATTGACAATCTAGGGAAATTTGATCCTATATGCGAGGTAGTTATCTTTCTTTAGTACTCAAAATCAAGTAAATACTTCTTTTCAATAAAATAAATAAAACCATTAATGCATCCATTCATATGAATTTCAATGAAAAAATTTGTAATAATTCATTTTAGTTTAATGATTATGTGAATAAACTTAAACCTTTTACATTTATTGATCCACCTTCTATTAGTGATAATATCGAAGATGAATCTCCCTCTGGTCTCCTCCCTAAATATTGAAAAAATATAAATACCACCCATTGGAAATTATTATCTGTTATTTATAATATGGTACTCATAATAAAAGTTACATCTTAAATGATATTGATTATTAAACATTTATTTATTTTCATGAACCACAAAACCCTGAAGATGATGTAATTGATGAAAATTGGGTTTTATAATAAAATTAAATGTTCAAAAATTTCAATGGAATAATGCTTTGACTCTTTTTAAAAGTCAAAATGATCATATATTAATTGTTAAAAATGTGTTTTTAGAAATAAATTTGATGAGGAAGGTAACATAACACATAATAAATAGATAATCATAGCCAAAATAAATAATCCAGAATAAAGAATTGATTATGGTGAATTCATTGATCCCATTTATTAGTAAGAATACATTATAAAATAATTGTCATTCCCTCTACATATAAATACAAACAATTTTTAAATGGATGTTAAATGTGACCTTTTAAATTATTCTTATAACATCAAATACTTTTCATACATATATATTACATGAAAATAAAATAAATATCATTAAATAACATAAAAACCATATTATAACCATATATGTTTAATTTATTTGGAAACATTGATGCATGAAAAACTTATTCATAAAACATATACATCATCTCCCACTTATTTGACTATAAATAGAACCCTTATTGACACATATTACACAATACCATAATTCTTATCAGGGGGAAAATAAGCATAAGAAAATAGTTATCTCATTTTCTTAGTAATTGTAATTGATGGAGATATCATATGAATAAGGGAATATTAACATTGAAATAATCTTTTATAAGTATATACTTTATATCATGGTTCAGGATATTGAGTTATTCACTAAATCATAGAATTTAATTACATGTAAATTATAAATAACATAATTCAAGGGATTATGATAAAAAATATGATATTTCGGGAAACTCGTAAACATAGAAATTCATTTTCATATTAGTTAAGGCTAACTTCTTAGACTATCCTAAACAAATAAAACCCCTTAGTAAACTAAGTTCACTCACTTTTCTATCTTTATAATAGTGAACTAAGTTTACTTCCCATTCCATTACTATTTATATCATGAGATATAAATATTTTCCGAATGAATTTGAGGTTGATATAGGTCCGACTACTCATATAATTAAAACTATACATATTTGTTCCACAAGAACATTATTCATTACTCATACAAGAACCCATAAAAAATGGGTTTCAAAAACGTTTCTTCAAAAAATAACATACCGAATAAAAATTGAATTCAAAAAAATGAATCAATCAAAAATATAAACTATTCGGATAAATAATAATATTGGAATAATTAGTTCATATGCCTATTAAAACCAATGTAACATCAAATAACATGTTTTTTTATAGAAAAATGATATCAATGATCCCTAGAAATAATTTATGAGGAAAATATCCTTTACTCTAGTAAATAAGTAACCAATGGATTCATACTCACCCATATTGATATCTCCATACTCCATCCTTTATATTATTAATTTTCTTTATTAAATTTTCTTATTTACATCATAAATGATATTCAACAAATACCCTATGCCTTTAGTAGTGGTAACACCATTTACTATTATGTACTCACATTAAAAAGTGATAACAGTACATCATTATTATATCTTCTATCATTCTTGAGATTCTTATTTTCATCATATGTATGTGGTAAATTTTCAATAATAGGATAAAATCCATCAATTGTTGCTTCGATAACATCATACCCAATATATATAATATAAAAAAACCATTAATATTTCTAGATACAACAATTATTAACATCGAATTCCAGAATCCCATTATATTTACAAAATTTATAATCTCCATAAAAAATTCATCTTCAAAAATCACAAAAAAGAAAAAAAAATGGGAATATTGTCTATGATACCAATTGAGAATACCCAACATGATCAATTTATCACTTAGAGGGGTAGGGGTGAATATGTGATATCATTATATTTTATGTTTTCTATCATGTGAAACATCATTCGCCTTCTAATAAATAGTTATTAACATGATAAAAAAGAAACATTCAAACATCTAATGGAATACAAGAATTTACAATATTCACTACTCAACAAGAGTTTCTACATCCTTGGTATGTTATGGAATTAATCTGATACCACACAATTGACTTGAAAACAATCATTTTGTTTGGAAAAAATTGAGTAGGATACTCCCTTATACACATATTGAACTATGATCAATAAAAAGATGCATGTACTTCATGTAGGAAAAAATTATATATTATGAATATCTTTAACAAGTTATTAAACATTCAACATATGCTTCAAAACCTGTTACTACGCTAACTTGTCATATTTTACAAAATTTTTCTTAAATTGAATTCTTAACTTTTAAACCCAGAAGTATGTAATAAATTTATAAAATTCATAATGATACCCAAATAATTTACATAGTCTAATTCTGAAGTCTGATTGCTTAATATTATAAGCTAACTTTTCCAAAATAGTACATAAATATTTTTGAAATACTTTTTCCTTAGTTTGAATGTCCTAATCAGATTTATGGGTCTGATCCAAAACCATTGAATACAATAAACCATATTCTTATTTTATTTTAGAAACATCATAAGGAAATCCCAATAAAAAATATCCTTCTTTCTAAAAACATTCAATTATTTACTTCCTCTATTATTTTTGTGAACATTACTTTAATGAGAAAAAGGAAAAATAACTTTTTCCTTTTATATGTGTACCAAAATAATTTTAGATTGGAATCTAAAATGTTTCCCCCCTCAAATAAATTTCCACGCACTTGAAATTTCCTTATATTTTGTTTCTATATTTGATTTATTCAATTCTTATATAACTCTTATAATTTCTTTTCTAACATTCTCAAATATTCTCAAAACGTCATCATGATTTATAATTTCTTCACAAACAACAGTATGATTACCATTCCGGTTTTAATTTTCTCACCATGATGGAAATATATGTCCAATAATAGAGTCATCATTATCATCTCTTCACCAATTGAAAAATAAAAATATGGAAGTAATATTTCATCCCATTAATATTCTATTAATCAACTGAAAATATTCTTACCATTCTGATGATCTGTACCAACTACTAATAGAAAATATTTTAAAATTTTCTACAATAACAATTGTTTCTACTTTGTTAGACAGTGGTTGTTTTTATTTCATCATAACCATATTGTGTACATCTAAAGTTATTTCTACATTATTATAAATTCATCAGTATTAGATTAAAACTTCTTTGAGAACAAAAATTCCCTAAACACTTCAAACATTGAGTTCTCCTTCACAACAATTTTAAAAAAAACATCTACCAAAACTATTATTATTTCACTCAGACTAATGATATTATATCTAATGATGTTATCGGTTCCAACTAATGTCTGATGGATATGTCTCTACCTCATGGTGATAATCAGTTTCTTCTCCAATCTGATGACTCTTGAACCAATTGAAAACATATCAATGTTTTCTTTTCTATTGACCAAATTTTTAAGGAATAATATTTCACTCTAAGGAAAACGTATAACTATATTCTTGATTGATCTCTGATATAATTTTTCATGGACCCAAAATATAAAAAATATTCAAAGGTTCATCTAGTACTAACACCCCCAATAAAAACAATTCTTCCTCTCATTCTCTTTTGAACCGTAACTACATTTGAGGATTGGTGCTTCTGTCACTTTGATACATGGAGGAACCCAAAATCCAATGAACCAGTGTCAAAATATTCGACACCAGAACCTTATTTAATTTTATTATTATGATACACACTTCAACCATTTAACAAATTATATCATTGAATATTTTAATATTATAGATTATTGGTTTTACTGAAAACCAACATATTCATATTTTTATGTCCTAAAAACATTACAACCATCAAACAATTATGTGTCATGTAATATCACATAGATAAACTGAGACCAAGATGATTTGACTCCATTAACTTCCTTCTGTAACAACCTTATGACAATATCTTGTCCTCCTCAAGAATTTGAAGACTTGTGTGATCGACATAAAATCCTCTAACATAAATTTGGAAGTATTGTTACTTTAAATTCTTCAAGCATCTTTTTCTTTCATTTCAATATGATTTTCAATATGAATTGAAATATTAGTTCCCCTTTTTTTCATAAGTCATGCATCCCATGTTCACTAAGAAACATTTTATTTATCAGAACTCCAAGATCGGAAAATAATATTCAAGATTTCATCGGATCCAATCAGATTCCATTACACATCCTCATTATGATCAAAATATCATTCCAGGCCCACTGTGAGATCGTCACACTTTTTCTAATAGAATCATCTTTTGAAACCATTGTAATTTCATAATATTTTTAGGTTTGATTACAGGAATACGATTGTTAGTCTTGTCATCTACTCTTACAAGGTTATGTGATTTATATATTCTTTGAAAACAAAAGAAAAAACTCTTAAAAAAATATCTTTCATCCAAATAGGTCCCAACTGTACATATTATGTTTTGAAAAATATTATTTTAACTCTTCTTAGTTTCTTCTTTTGTGTTGGATATCATATAATTTAAGGATATTGGTCTATAAAGATTTATAAATATTAATTCTTGACCATGCTAATAAGAGAATCAAATATTTTGACACTCATTCATCCCACAACAGATGGTTTAAAGCATGACTGATAATTTACTAAGATCATTTTCATTATGTAGTTTGACACTAGACCAACCATTTTGTTTGTTATTATAGAATTTTATTAAATAATCTTTAATATTATTGGATTGGATGTTTCCTATAATCCTCAAAATAATGATCATTCTGTGAGGGTTTTCATAAAACTTATATTTGAAACCTTTTCCCCTTTGATGACCAATGTTGGATAACCCAACAGTCCCCCCCACACATCGGGACCATAGTTGGATCGCCATAAATAGTTTTTTACTCATATATTTTTGGGAATTATTGTTTCAACCTATGATCTAATATAACTCGTAGGTTTTTGGGGGCCTTCTCAACCACAACATATAGATCCCACAGTAAGGGATTCCTTAAATATTATTTCTAATAGATTTTCTATTTCTAAGACTACTATAGGATTACATAATAGTCTCTCTCACACACATGATTCCCTATGTTGGATTCCCATCTATGGGAACTACACCAAGAATTTTGGATATAGTTGTTCAAATATGTGACATGATAATACTTGTAGGTTGTTTTGGTCGTTCCCAACCCCAAAATCAATCTCACATAGTTTCTCTCAAACTTATATTGATAAATGTTTTCCTTTCCATATCCAATGGGGGATAAAAAATTATAAATAACTACTCCTCCTTATATGGGAGTGGAATCCCACCCATTGTTGTAGAAAAAACACTCCTAATGACAATCTTTAGTAAAAGGGTTTCAAACTCAATACAGTGGAAATACATTCATCTATTATGATAATTTTTCTAGCCCCCCATCTCTTAAACAATTATAGGTAGTCAGTACTCTTAGATATTTTGAAGAGTTGATGTAAAAATACTAAAATCCTATATAAATGGTGTGAAATAAATATGTATATTGATATATTAGCATTAAAAGGTAACAAAAACAATTACATTAAGTTGTCCCCTGTTGAAATATTATTTATTTTATGACCAAAATTAGAAAAAGTGTTTTTATAAACATTTTTTGGAGTGATTTGTAGTTATAGTTTCTAAAAATCATCCAATGAGGACATTAGACAAATAAAAAGGTATTCAAATAAGTGTTTAGAGTCACCTTGAAGACCCTTAATGGGAAATAACCCTTTTCAGCCTATATAAGACCATTATCCATCAATTAGAATATACAAAAGTTCGGAGAATATTATCAAGTCCACCTGCATGCCCATAGTGATCAGTGACTACATGATGATGACTATAGAACCCTAAAAAGATGTATTAATGTCACTAACTAACTAGTGTAATTGTGTTTCTTTATAGTTTCATTGCTCAATAATGCTCATAGTGAATTATGTTATGAACCATAATGACATGAAATTTCACTTTAATGGATTGAATTAGTTATTCAATGGATTTTCATGACCAAAGGCTCCTTCAGCACCTAAAAATGCATTAAAAAGACATCTTGTAAGGCTTGGATCTCATCTATGATAACCATGAAAACCAATTTACATCAAAAAAATATTGATCAATCCATGAAGAGAATTATTAATTGATCTCTATTTTAAATTCAATCTCCAATAATCAAAGGCATCCATGAATAAACTTCTTCACTCTTTTTCTTCTGTATTGTTTCTTTGAGTAATTTATCTATATTTATTTTATTCCATAAGGATATTATTCTATATTATCACTCAGTCAATATTTTTATCTTTTATATTATTCATATCTCCTAAATATAGCTGATTGGTTTGTAATGGCTTTATAAAAAAACATTTCTCTTCTTCGTCTTCTTATTTAGGTCTCCACCACCATTCATGTGATGATTTTTGTTTTTTAGAATCAATTAATACCATGGGGTTACTGTATTATTTGGATTATAGGATTCCAAAAAAAACAATGGGATTTTATTCATATTTTTGTCATTTCATTCCATTAAAATCAATAGAGATATATAACTCTCTCATATCTTTTTTATGGGATGAGAAAAAGGGGTTCATTCTTGATATATTACTAAACACATTTATTAATGTGTGTATTTTTAATTTCCATAATTTATTTTTTCCATGTTTAATTTTTTAATCTATTTATTTAGTTTTTTACATCGATAGATTTATACTTAAATTGATTTATTTCATAATAATAGATTTTATTTCATATAATCATTTTAAAATGGGTTCTAATTGAAATTTACCCAATATCTTATGATTTTTCCACTTACCAACATTGTGAATAAGAGGAGAATTTTATGTTTTTCTTAGATTATCTTTAAATTGAAACATATATATTATTTTTCAATACATTAACTTATTTCAGTGTTTGATATTTTATAAAATGGAATCTTTTTCAAACACCTATGGTGCTCACGATGTGCAATCTTCTAAGGCCCCAGCCTTAAACCTTACTTAATCTTGATTTATTACAAGATTATACATTGAGGATCTTTTCGGGTTTAGAGTTTTAGAGAATTAGATCATAAAACTTGCATTACATTCCACATGTAAACAAAGTGGCTACATAAAGATAATATTATTCTTTCCCATCAATGGAAAAATATTTAAAATAAAACATGGATTCTTTCTTGACACATCCTTGACAATATCATCATATCATGTACCTTTCCCTTGAGCTGTGATAAACATTTCAAAAAAACTTGGGATAAGCATAAAAAGCTCAGTAAGGGATATAAAAATATGGAAAGGAAACATGGGTACATATATACATAAGAATGAAATCATACTTTACCCATAATACATAAGCACTTTAACATACCCCATCAAATCATGAATAAATCATAAAAATCATATGACATAAAGGTAACTTGAGGCATTCATAACATTCTTACGTAGGGAGTAACCCTCTTGGTTACGTTTGGAATACCCATCACAGTATATTCCCTAAATCTCTTCGGAGAAACCTTAACATTTCACTCCTTCGCGTTACCCAATGCATTGGAGATCTATATCGGGCTCACCCGCCCTTAGTTTATCATGGAACCACCCGTCTTCATAATAATTCCCAAGAACCTCAACATAATCGTATCACATAAAACATTCATAAAGGAAACATAACATTTCCACCTTTCAATCACAAGATATCAATACAAAACATTGATATAAAAAACATTATGAAAACCATTTTCAAAACCAAAAATAAAAGAAAAGTAAAATATAGTATTTATTTTTCTTTTAAAAAAAGTATGGCTTGTAGAGGAAGCCGAAACTCAAATAATGGTCACGGCGGCGGAGAAGTCGTTGTCACCACATACATTCGACAAAAACAATCTCTTTTGTCGTTTAGTAAATGCTTTATATAAAAAAATATTCCTTTCGAATAAACGTAAAATTCAAAGGGGTTTATACACCGTATAAAAGAAAGTTGTGTATAAAACAAAATATGCCTCAATGAAAGGAGATTGAGACGAAGTCCCATACCTCGGGTCCGACTTGACTTGGTCGTTCTTTAATCTCCTAAATAATAAACTTGAGTTAATTTCTACTTTTTTAAGAAACTTTTTCAAGTTAATTATTCCTTTTATATCACTTATTTCCATGTCATTAACACTATGTAATTATTTAAGTTAATAACGGTCGTTTTAATGATCATTGGTACTTGAGTCAAAAATAAGCCCTTTATAATTACAAGTTGTTCATGTAACCATTATATCCAGAATGGTATTCATGATTTAGATATCATATATGTCATATATATCCAGTACATTCATGCATTTATAATATTACATAATCATTTATAGGTAAGAAATAAAATGCACCGTTCATGGAGATGGTATGTCGTACGTACGCATGAACGCTACTTTCATTTCTATTTCATATTTTATAGAATGGAATCATAATTATATAAAGTTATATTATAATTCCAGTATAATATCATATATAATATCATATTTCCATCCTTTATACATCCCACATATGGTATTTAACGAATCAAATCACTTTGAGGGGGCGGTAGTCCGCACTTCCTTAAATGAAGATATCGCGTTTACCCATAATGGAAACCATAAAGGTATGACCAAAAAGAAAAAAAACAGAAGCTTAAGTAAAACATAAACATATTATATATCATATATAAATATAGTGACATCTTAATGGCCACCTTTTAAGGTGTTAAAAGAATGTTGAACAATCATCATTTCGGGAGGCATAAATTCACCATCCACGGAAATAATATGTTCGTTAACCATTAGATTTAGGTGCGTGTAAGTGTAGCTAGAATCCATATTATAAAAACATCCTAGTATATTTAGGATACTAGAGTTGTTACAAAATAAAATAATAAAAAGAGTTTAGGGGGTTGGAGAAGCAAAATAAAACAAAAGGACTTAAAAGAAGACATTACCTTAAAATCGGGTAACTCCCTTTTGATTGAGATCAAAGGCTTCCTTGGGAAAAATTCTTCCCAAACTGAGGCTTCAAGGAGTAAGAGAGGGAAGTGGAGAGACAAAATGGGCAGGGGTTGGCCGAGCCAAAGTCTTTTGGTGTGTGGGTAAGGATGTAGAGGTGGGGGCCTTTTATAAGAGGAGAGGAGGGGCACTCTTGGAATGTAATGATAAGTTACTTTATTTTAAAAAGAGGTTTGGATTCAAAAGATCCCAAATTGATATAATTCTAGGACAAGGTGATAAGGGTTCGAAATACAATCATCCAATAGGTTTTGGACATGTGTAGGTCTTATATATTACATTATCATTCCATTTTATTTAAATCATTAAATAAAGAGGTCATCGCTGCATCATCACGATGTCATAAATAATTTGATTTATTTAATGTTTAAAAATTATAAAAAAACTACTACGATGTAGGAACTTTTATTATCTTTCTAATGAATATTTATAGTAAAAAATCTGACTTGTATAACCCCATGTAAAAAGTGTTTTAGTAAAACACCTTGTGTGTGTGTGTCATTTTTACTTTAACATTTAATAAAAAGTTATTTATGTCATTTCCCTACAAAATTGGCTCCATGGGGTCCCCAAGTTGACCCATGTCTTGTCGTGGTCGGCCATGACACATCCAATAAGGGTAGGACATGTGTATCTGTCATTTCATTTTATTAAAACATTATTCTTACCTTAAACTACACTAATTACCTCTAATCGCGATTAAGAACTTAAGAGTTAATATTCACCAAGAAATTATTTTAATCTCATTGAACCACATTTTACTTCTTAATGACAACCATGTATGTCGGATTTTTGAAATTCAAAACACAATGATGGAAAAATTTCATTTAAACGGAAAAATCAGTTTTTATAAGTACCACTTAGTGGTTTCACTATTCATCAAAAATTGATGTTTTCAGAAAATTACCAAATATTCACCCTAAGATATATTTGATACTCCAAATTCAAAAATGAAGTCTATTTTACAAAATTAAAAACATATAAGTCACATTAATTAATTTATTAATTAATTCCCACTGTCATGACAAATATCAGTTTTTTTTGAAACAATATCTATAAAAAGATTGGCACTAGTTTAAGTCCAATTTCAAAGTGAAATTGATTCCAATGACCACCATTGGATTAAATGGTAAAAATATATTTTAATTTCACTTTAAAAACAATTCAAAATATAATCTAATCATATTAATAAATTAGATTAAAAAGAGTTTTTGAATTAAAATACAACATTTTACAATATTCATTAAAAAATGAACATTGTTAGAAAAATACCAAAAATTCACAGAAAGTAAATTTTGATGTCCCAATCATAAAGAATAAGTTTATTTTGACAAAAATAGCTTATAAAATTGTCAAAAGATATATTTAAAAATGGTTTTCCATCAAAAGGCAGTAAAAAAATCCTTTAAAAAATACTAGTGTATTCCATGCATAAGATTGGATTTATTTTCATTTTAAGCCTCTAAAACACTATCTAATTCATTAATAGACATAGATAAAAATATCAATTATTCATTACTTACTTGGGATGTTACATCCTTCCCCCCTTTAGAAAATTGCGTCCCCACAATTTATTTACATATCAAATAAATGGGGGTACTTATCCCTCATTGCATTTTCAAATTCCCATGTTGCCTCTTCCATCATGTGGTTTTTCCACAAAACCTTTACCTGATTAATCACCTTATTTCGTAACACTTTCTCACTGTGGTCAAGAATCTGGACTGGTTGTTCCTCATAAGATAGGTTCTCTTCCAGCTGAACTACCTCTGGACTCAAAACATGAGATGGATCTGGCATATACTTCCTCAACATCGAAACATGAAAAACATTGTGTACCTGAGATAAAATCGGAGGTAAAGCCACTCTGTATGCAACTGATCCAACTCTCTCCAGAATTTCATATGGTCCAATGAACCTTGGACTCAGCTTTCCTTTCTTACCAAATCGCATCACACTTTTCCATGGTGATACTTGGAAAAAACATCATCACCTACCTCAAAAGAGAGATCCTTCCTCCTGTTGTCCGCATAAATCGTCTGCCAGCTCTGAGCTGTTCTCATGTGTTTCTGTATCAGCTGAACGTTTTCTGCCATCTCTTCTACCAATTCTGGTCCCATCAGCTTCCTTTCACCCACTTCATCCTAGAAAGCTGGAGTTCGAGACCGCTTCCCATATAATGCCTGAAATGGTTCCATCTGTATACTGGAATGAAAACTGTTATTATATGAAAATTCAACCAAAGAAAGATGTTGGTCCCAACTTCCCTGATAATCCATAGAGCAAGAACGTAGCATATCCTCCAAGGTCTGAATTGTGCGTTCCGACTGCCCATATGATTGAGGATGAAAAACTGTACTAAAATTTAATTCAGTACCCAACGACTTCTGAAGGCCTTTCCAAAAGTTAGAAGTGAACCTGGGATCACGATCATATACAATGGAGAGAGGAACTCCATGTAACCTGACTATCTCTTTAAGATACAAACGAGAAAGATGATCTAGGAAAAAATTATCTCGTATAGTAAGGAAATGAGAAGATTTGGTCAAGCGATCAACAATAACCTAGATTACCTTATTACCTCGAGATGTCTTCTGTAATCCCACAATAAAGTCCATGGATATATTCTACCATTTCCACTCTAGCACTAGTAATGGCTGAAGCATCCCTTTCGGTAACTGCTGCACTACTTTAACCTGTTGACATGTCAAACACTTAAGTGTAAAATCAGCAATATCTCTTTTCATTCCATCCCACCAGTAATACTCCCGCATATCTCTGTACATCTTAGTACTGCCAGGATGATCTAAAAACGGAGAACTATGAGCTTCACATAACAACTCTCTCTTCAACTGTGAATCACAAGGCACACACAATCACTTCCCAAATCTCAAAACGCAATCATTATCAATGTTGAATTCAGGCAACTTACCTTTCTGAACTATCTCTACCTTTTTCTACAACTCACTGTCTTGCTTCTGTGCTTGCTTGATTCTATCTGATAGAGATGATCTCACTGATACCTGAAACAAAACAGAAGAACTTCCTACACCAAAAACTTCTATTCCAACGTTCATCAAATCCTTAACCGAAGGATCACGTTCCAAACACAACATTGTTAATGAAGCATTACTTTTTCGACTCAAAGCATTAACCACTTTATTTGATTTTCCCGGATGGTAATGAATTGTAAAATCATAATCCTTGATTAATTATAGCCATCTCCTTTGTCTCATGTTCAATTATTTGTCAGTGAATATATACTTTACACTTTTGTGATCGGTATATATTTCACACTTTACTCCATACAAATGATGCCTCCAAATTTTTAAAGAAAAAACAAATAAGGTAATTCTAAATCATGTGTAGGGTAATTTACCTCATGTGTTTTCAACTTTCGTGAAGCATAAGCCATTACCTGATCATTCTGCATTAAGAGCAACCAAGTCCTTTCAATGAAGCATCACTGTAGATAACAAAGTCACCATTCCTGGAAGGTAGTTCCAAAACTGGAGCATTCACCATTCTTCTTTTCAATTCCTTAAAATAATCATCACATTCTTTTGTCCAGATAAACTTAACACGCTTCCAAGTTAGCTTAGTCATTGGACTAGATAACTGTGAAAAATTTCTAACAAACCATCGGTAATAGCCTTCCAGTCCAAGGAAGCTACGAATCTCCGTTACATTTGTGGGTCTTGGCTAGTCTTCCACAACTTTTGTTTTTACAGGATCAACAGTTATCCCATCTTTAGAAACAATGTGACCAAGGAAATAAATTTGTTGCAACCAAAACTCAAACTTGATGAATTTCCCATACAATTTCTTTTCTTTTAAGGTTTTCAAGATAACCCTTAAATGTATTTCATGCTCATCATTACTTTTAGAAAACACCAAAATATCATCAAGAAAAACCACCACAAACTTATCCAAGAACTCATGGAAAATTCTATTCATTAAGTCCATGAATACAGCAGGTGCATTGGTTAGCCCAAAAGGAATTACTAAAAATTCATAATGGCCATATCTTATACGAAACACAGTCTTTGGAACATATACTTCCTTTACCTTCAGCTGATGGTACCCTGATCTCAAGTCAATCTTTGAAAAATACTGAGCTCCCTGGAGCTGATCAAACAAATCATCGATATGAGTTAAAGGATAATTTTTCTTAACAGTGATGTTATTCAAAGCTCTATAATCAATGCATAGTCTCATAGAACCATCTTTCTTTTTAACAAATAAAACAGGAGCACCCCATGGTGAAGTTCTAGGTCGAATGAAACTTTTCTCTAATAAATCTTGCAATTGCTCCTTCAAATCTAAAATTTCAATTTGAGCCATTCGATAAGGGGTTTTTTTAATTGCCTTAGCATCAGGAACTAAGTCAACCGTAAACTCAACTTTCTGATCTGGTATTATTCCAGGAAACTCATTAGAAAAAACATCAGGATACTCATTTACCACTGGCACATCATTAATCTGAATAATTCCCTTGTTTTCCACAATGTGTGCAAGGTAACATTCATTTCAATCTTTTACAAGTTTCTCGGACTATTGATAAGTTATCAACAGTAAGGGTTCATTCTTGTACACAAACTGAAAGTCATTCTGAAAAGAAACTTCTTTAGCTCCACAGTCAATCTTAGCATGGTAAATAGAGAGCCAATCCATACCCAGGATAACATCAAACTCTACTAGAGGTAGAACAATAAGGTTTTTAAGTAGGTTCTTTCCACAGATAAGGATATAAAGATTCTTATAAATTCTTTTTGCCTCAAAATTTCCCCCAGGTGTTTTTACCAAAAGTTCAGGAGTCATTTCTTGAGATGGTATTCCCATTTTACTAGAAAAGGATTCAGAGATGAAAGAATGTGTAGACCCTGAATCAAACAACACCCTGGCATAATCTGAAAAAACAAAGTACCTGATACAACATCATTTGATGGCCCGACATCTACCGAAGTAGTTAAAAAGGATTTCACCAACCCTTTCTGCTTGTAGTCCAACTGCTTCCTATCACTCAAGCTCTTTCTCGGAGACTCATTTGCATAGTGACCCATCTCATTGCACTTATAACATTTCACTAACTGTAAATCAAATTTGGTCTTACTTTCACCTTGATCTTTTTCAGTGCAATCACGATCCTTATGACCCATCTTACCACATCGGTAGCACTTTCCAGAATTCAGAAGACATTCCCCAGCATGCCTTTTGCCACATTTATCACAAACTGGAAACTTAGTTTTCTTACCATCAGACTTTTTTGAGGAATTCTTACCTTTCTCCTACCACCTCGGTCTCTTCTCCTGTTGGTTGTTATAGAACACTTGATCATCAAAAAACTCCATTTCCACCTTCTCAGAAAATCTAACAAGATTTTCATAACTTTTAAACTCACCAGAAGCTAATGCCTTCGATATATTGGCTTTAATACTGAGTAAAAATGATTGATTTTACTATCAAGGTCTCAGATAAAATTTGGTGCATACCTTGCCAATCGATTGAACCTTTCTTCATAGTTAGCCAATGAGTCTTCCCCTTGGCTCAATTCCAATAATTTGTTTTCCATCCTAAGTCGAACAACATTAGGAAAATACTTATCAAGAAACATACCTTTGAATTTATCCCAGTCGAGAGCATCAATCTCCTAAGCGTCCCTTATATTTTTAACCATAGACCACCACTGATATGCTTCACCCTCCAAACGATAAATAGCAAGACTAGCCTTTTGATTTTCTGAACATCCCATGACATCAAAAATCTTCTCCAGTGCATTAATCCACCCTTCAGCTACACAGGGTCAGATGATCCTCTGAATGATGGGGGATGTTGCCTCATGAAATGTTCCACCACTAACATGTTCCTCTGTGGTTGATCTGGCTGATCTCATGTATGGATACCACCACCATTTATCGCTTGAGTCAACTGCTCCATTACTGCAAAAAACTACTCAGTTCCAATTCCGACCATCTCAGGATGCTGATTCGGAAGGTTATTTCCTTCTGTATTCCTTCCTAGAACTGCTTCCCTGTTTCCTCTGTGGAAAACCATTCTGAACAAACATGTCTTAGATGAAGCAACATGGTAATCTTTAAATTCTATATCACTTCAATTTGTCCATAAAAAAAATATTTTTGGATAATCATTTAATAGAATTATAACTCCTAAAGTTATCTAAACCGACCTTTGATACCAACTATAAGGCCCCAGCCATAAACCTTACTTAATCTTGAGTTATTAGAAGATTACACATTGAGTATCTTTTCGGGTTTAGAGTTTAAGAGAATTAGATCATAAAACATGCATTACATTCCATATGTAAACAAAGTGGTTACATAAAGATAGTATTCTTCTTTCCCATCAATGGAAACATATTTAAAACAAAACATGGATTCTTTCTTGACACTTCCTTGACACCATCATCATATCCTATACCTTTCCCTTGACCTGTGAAAAACATTTCAAAAAAACTTGGGATGAGCATAAAAAGCTCAGTAAGGGATATAAAAATATGGAAAGGAAACACGGGTACATATATACAAAAGAATGAAATCATACATTACCCATAAAACATAATCACTTTAATATACCCCATCAAATCATGAATAAATCATAAAAATCATAATACATAAAGGTAACTTGAGGCATTCATAACATTTTTACGTAGGGAGTAACCCTCTTGGTTACGTTTGGAATACCCATCACAGTATATTCCCTAAATCTCTTCGGAGAAGCCTTAATGTTTCACTCCTTCGTGTTACTCAATGCATTGGAGAGCTATATCGGGATCACCCGCCCTTAGATTATCACAAAACCACCCGTCTTCATAATAATTCCCAAGAACATCAACATAATCGTATCACATAAAACATGCATAAAGAAAACATAACATTTCCACCTTTCAATCACAAGATATCAATACAACACATTGATATAAAAAAAATTATGAAAACCATTTTCAATACTAAAATAAAAGAAAAGTAAAACATGGTATTTATTTTTCTTTTAAAAAAAGTATGTCTTGTAGAGGAAGCCGAAACTCAAATAATGCTCACGGCGGCGGAGAAGTCGTTGTCACCACATACGTTCGACAAAAACATTCCCTTTTGTCATTTAATAAACTCTTAATATAAAAAAAGATTCCTTTAGAATAAATGTAAAATTCAAAGGGGTTTATACACCGTATAAAAGAAAGTTGTGTATAAAACAAAATATGCCTCAATGAAAAGATATTGAGACAAAGTCACATACCTCGGGTCCGACTTGACTCGGTCATTCATTAATCTCCTGAATAATAAACTTGAGTTAATTTCTACTTGTTTAAGAACCTTTTTCAAGTTCATTATTCCTTTTATATCACTTATTTCCATGTCATTAACACTATGTAATTATTTAAGTTAATAACGGTCATTTTAACGATCATTGGTACTTGAGTCAAAAATAAGCCCTTTATAATTACAAGTTGTTCATGTACCCATTATATCCAGAATGGTATTCATGATTTAGATATCATATATGTCATATATATCCAGTACATTCATGCATTTATAATATTACATAATAATTTAGAGGTAAGAAATGAAATGCACCGTTCATGGAGACGGTAAGCCGTACGTACGCATGAACGCTACTTTCATTTATATTTCATATTTTATAGAATGGAATCATAATTATATAAAGGTATATTATAATTCAATTATAATTTAATATATAATATCATATTTCCATCCTTTATACATCCCACATATGGTATTTAACGAATCAAATCACTTTGAGGGGGCGGTAGTCCGCACTTCCTTAAATGAAGATATCACGTTTACCCATAATGGAAACCATAAAGGTGTAACCAAAAAGAAAAAAACAGAAGCTTACAGAAAATATAAACATATTATATATCATATATAAATATATTGACATCTTAATGGCCACCTTTGAAGGTGTTAAAAGAATGTTGAACAATCATCATTTTAGGAGGCATAAATTCACCATCCACAGAAACAGATTGTTCATTAACCATTAGATGTAGGTGTGTGTAAGTGTAGCTCGAATACATATTATAACAACATCCTAGTATAGTGAGTATACTCTAGTTGTTACAAAATAAAAGAATAAAAAGAGTTTAGGGGGTTGGAGAAGCAAAATAAAACAAAAGGACTTAAAAGAAGACATTACCTTAAAATCGGGTAACTCCCTTTGGTTTGAGCTCAAAGGCTTCCTTGGGAAGTCTTCTGCCCAATTGAGGCTTCAAGGAGTAATATAGGGAAGTGGAGAGACAAAATGGTCAGGGTTTGGCCGAGCCAAAGGCTTTGGGAGTGTGGGTAAGGAGGTAGAGGTGGGGGACTTTTATAAGAGGAGAGGAGGGGCACTCTAGGAATGTAAAGATAAGTTACTTTGTTTTAAAAGGAGTTTCGGATTCAAAAGTTCCCACATTGATATAATTCAAGGATAAGGTGATACGGGTTCTAAATCCACTCATCCAATAGGTTTTGGACATGTTTAGGTCTTAGATATTACATTATCTTTCCATTTTATTTAAATCATTAAATAATGAGGACATCGCTGCATCATCATGATGTCAGAAAAAATTTAATTTATTTAATGTATAAAAATTATAAAACAAATACTATGATTTAGGAAATCTTTTTAGATTTCTAATGAATATTTATAGTCAAAAATAGGACTTGTATAACCCCATGTAAAAATTGTTTTAGTAAAACACCTTATGTGTGTGTGTCATTTTTACTTTAACATTTAATAAAAAGTTATTTATGTCATTTCCCAACCAAAGTGGCTCCATAGGGTCCCCAAGTTGACCAATGGATTTTCTTGGTCGTCCATGACACATACAATAAGGGTAGGACATGTTTCTAGTTCATTTCATTTTATTAAAACATTATTCTTACCTTAAACTACACTAATTACCTCTAATCGCGATTAAGAACATAAGAGTTACTATTCACCAAAAAATTATTTTAATCTCATTGAACCACATTTTACTTCTTAATGACAACCATGTATGTCAGATTTTTGAAATTCAAAACACAATGAGGGAAAAATTTCATTTAAACAGAAAAGTCAGTTTTTATAAGTACCACTTAGTGGTTTCACTATTCATCAAAAATTGACGTTTTTCAGAAAATTATAAAAAATTCACCCTAAGCTATATTTGATACTCCAAATTCAAAAATGAAGTCTATTTTAAAAAATTCAAAACATATAAGTGACATTAATTAATTTAATAATTAATTCCCGCTGTCATGACAAATATCGGGTTTTTTTGAAACAATATCTATGAAAAGATTGACACTAGTTTAAGTCCAATTTCAAAGTGAAATTGATTCCAATGACCACCATTGGATTAAATGGTAAAAATATATTGTAATTTCACTTTAAAACCCATTAAAAAGATAATCTAATCATATTAATAAATTAGATTAAAAAGTGTTTTTGAATTAAAATACAAAATTTTACAATATTCATTAAAAAATGAACATTGTCAGAAAAATACAAAAAATTCACACAAAGTAAATTTTGATGTCCCAATCATAAAGAATAAGTTTATTTTGACAAACATAGCTTATAAAATTTTCAAAAGATATATTTAAAAATGGTTTGCCATCAAAAGGCAGTAAAACAATCCTTTAAAAAATATTAGTGTATTCCATGCTTAAGATTGGATTTATTTTCATTTTAAGCCTCTAAAACACTATCTAATTAATTAATAGACATAGATAAAAATATCTATTACTCATTACTTACTTGTGATGTTACAAATCTATAGGCCATGAAACATATAATGATGGTTCCAAATATATTTATTGGAATGAAAAAATTTCAACATTTCTTATAAGTTTGTCTTTATTCTGTAATGAAAATTCTTATTCACTATTATATTCCCAATATTGATAAAGACAAAAATTGACACATGATGATATTACTGCTTTTAATTTGAAGGTAAAACTATGAATTCCATACATTTTGGTCTAGTCTATTATGAATTTAATCATACTTCTACTTGATAAATGGTTAATTAAATCTATAAACTCTTTGTATTTCCCTATAAAGGAACAAATAATGTTATAGTTGAAATACATGATATGTGTATAAAAGAGTTTTAATGATTAAATATAATTGCTAACAAATCTATTACTATGATATTTAAATTATTTTCTGAAATATTATATGTATGGGTGTATATTTGTTAAAATATTACAACATAGTATCTTTTTAAGATACACATTTATGTTCTACCAAGATATTTTCATCCCTATGTAATTACAATCCAAGAAAGGAATGATATAAAAACCATATCAACCAGAGAGATCATCATATATATCATGATTAAGAGATAATAATGAAGTAAAAGGGTGATAAAAACCCAAAGAAGTCAATGATAATATATTATTTATTCAAGAGAAACTAATTTATAATCTAATAATGGTGACAAAAGGATCATATAAGAGAAATGGTAAAAAAGAATTATAAAGATATAAATCCAACCAATGTGCTAAAAAAGAGTATAATAAAGTGAACAAGATGTAAAATACTTCTAATTCAAATGGAAAGGACACAAATTGATAAAATTCCCATTGATAAAAAAATAAACATGGGTATGAATAATAAAATAAAAAAAATACTCCATGGTTTTAACATAGAGTGCAAACAATGAGTACATATCCACAATTTAGCAAAGTGAAAATGTTTCAAGTGCCTGATGGATAATGTCAAGGATAATAATTAATTCATCTCTAAATACTTTTTGAATTACTCCTCAAATTAATCTTCCTCTATTTCACTATCAAATATCCAAATTTATGATTGTTTGAAATTATCACATGATAAACTTGAATTTTTTTTGTGAAGTATATTCAAATTACCATGTTCTTAAAAAAAATAAAATCATGTTCTTAATGAAAAAAATAAAGTCACAATGGAAATGAAATATTAACAAAAAACAGAATAATCAATAAAATGTGGAATATTTATAATCATTTACCAATTACCTCAATAAATCACTTGTGATATTAATCTAAAAAATAACTCACTCTAAATAAAATTTTGGGTTCCCAATAACACGAAAAATAATTTTTCTATTTGTTTTTCTAATGTATGAATGTAAATTGAAAACCCACATATATGTTAGATAAAATATTATCCATATTTTATTCCATATCTAATCTTATATATTATAATAAAATGAGGATTCAAAAACCCACATTACAAACATATGTGGACCCATAATCTTGTAGAAAGACATATCATCATAATTTTGTATGAAATATTTCTAAATAGTAAATTTCCAAAAATAAATATGGTAGTTGGATAAAGGATTATGTCGATACATCTGTAGTGTCCGCTATGAATATAATCACAATTAAATACATGATGAATGATATGCGACCATTGGGGAAAATTGAAGAAGTAAAATCCTTAGTGTAGTACAATTTTTTTCTGAATTCCACTCTTATAAAATATGTTTTATTTATTAATGTATATAAGTGATATTTTATATCAATTATACTACAGTGATATAATAGTTTTAAAATCACTTTTTAAAATTATAATTGAAAATTTTGAAATTTAGAATGAAAATGTTTTTTTGTTACTTTTCATTTCAAAAATGTTTATATATTCAATTTTAAATAGATTGATTCTTAAAATTATTAATGACTAAGAATTAAGTATAGTGAATCTTTTATTTGTTATAGATTTCTTGGTAACATTATCATACAAACACTTATTAGTCCTAGTAAACTTCATCTTTTATGAGAATGTATATAATTTTATATCAATGATAAAATTGTCTCTTAACCATTCCAATTTAGTAACAATAAATTAATTTAATCATAAATAAAAAGTATCAGCCTCTAAATCCATTGAATTTTCTCACACTAATATTTTTTCACCAAATCAACCTGAATGTATCATAGGTAATTATTATTTTTTGATGATTATGTGATATTCACATTGGTACTTTTCTAGGAACTCAAAAATGGTTCTTGTAAAGTATTCCCAAGATTTACCATGACGGTAGAAAATAAAAAACTGGAAAACTAAATTATATTCAACTTGATCATGGGGGGAGAGTTTGAAAAAAAACTATTTTTGATTTTGCGTTATAGAATGTTATAATCAAAATTCTTCTGATCTTAGAACAACTAAATAAATATAGTTGACATAATAAATTCAACACTTTATGAAATATCAGGATCACAATTTAATGATTCCAAAATCCCTCAATACATAAAATAAGGTAGATATAACCCTTGTTATATCATTATACATGTTTTGATAAGACCCATCCTTAAAATGACCACTTATGAACTAAAAAAATAAAATTTTGATTGATGGATTTAGTAAAGTATTTGGATCTATATTTTATATACCTACCATTATTGACAATCTAGGGAAATTTGATCCAAAATGAGAGGTAGTTATCTTTATTTGGTACTAAAAATCAAGTAAATCCTTCTTTTCAAGAAGATAAATAAAACCATTAATGCATTAATTCATATGAATTTCAATAAAAACATTATTAATCCTTAATTTTAGTTTAATGATGTTTTGAATAAGATTAATACTTTTACATTTATTGACCCACCTTCTATTAGAAATACTATCAAAGATGAATCTCCCTCTGGTCTCTTCCCTAATGATTTAAAAATTATAAATACAACCCCTTAGAAACTATTGTCTCTTATTTTTAATATGGTACTCATACTAAATGTTATATATTAAATGATATTGAGCATCAAACAGTTTTTTATTTTCATGAACCTCCAAACCCTGAAGATGATTTAATTGATGAAAATTGGGTTTTATAATAAAATTAAATGTTCAAAAATTCTAATGGAATAATGATTTTGAGTCTTTTTAAAAGTCCAAATGATCATATAATAATTGTTAAATAATGGGTTTTTAGAAATAAATTTGATGAGGAAGGTAAAATAACACATAATAAATATATATTTATAGCCCAAGGAAATAATCCAAATTAATTAATTTGTTATGGTGAAATAATTGATCCCATTTATCATTAAGAATACTTTATAATATTATTGGCATTCCCTCTGCATATAAAATTTAACTATTTTTAAATGGATGATAAATGTGACGTTTTAAATTTTTCTTATAACAAGAAATACTTTTCATACATATATATTATTTTAAAATAAAAAAAGTATCATTAAATAACATAAAAACCATATTAGAACCATATATGTTTAATTTATTTGGAAACATCGAAACATGAGAAAAATATTCATAAAACATCTACGTCATCTCCCACTTATTTGACCATAAATAGAACCCTTTTGACACATACTACACAATACCTTAATTATTATCATGGGGAAAATAAGCATATAAAAATGGTTATCTCAGATGCTTAGTAATTATAATCGATAGAGATAACATATAAATTAGGGAATAAGAACAATGAAAAAATCTTTTATAAGTATATATTTCATTTCAAGGTTTATGATATTTTGTTATGCACTAAATCATAGAGGTTCATTACACATAATTTATAAAGAGCATAATTCAAGGGATTATGACATAAAATATGAATTTTTAGGGAACTCGTAAACTTATAAATTCATTTTTCATATTAGTTAAGTCTCACTTCAAATACCATCCTAAAAAAATAAAACCCCTTAGTGAACCGAGTTCACTCCCGGTTCCATCTCTATATTACTAAACTAAGTTTACTTCCCATTCCATTACTATTTATATCATGAGATATAAATCTTTTCCAAATGAATTTGAGGTTGATATAGTTCCAACTCATCATATAATTAAAACTATACATATTTGTTCCATAATAAAATTATTCATCACTCAAAAAGAACTCATAAAAATAAATGGGGTTCAAAAATGTTTCATCAAAAAATAACATACCGAATAGAAATTGAATTCATAAAATTGAATCGATCAAAAACATAATCCATTCAGATAAAGAATAAGTATGGAATCAATTGATCATATGCCTATTAAAACATATGAAACAACAAATAACATGGTATTTTATAGAAGAAAATTATCAAAGATCACTAGAAATAATTTATGAGGAAAATATCCTTTCCATTTTGAAATTTGTATCAATATTTAGTTATAAAGGAAAAGGTTTCTTTTTAATCATGTACATTGATGATAAATATTCTTCTGGTAAAAACCGTTATACAAACAACCACAAATAATAATGATATTAGTAAATTAAACCTCACCACATTATAACATGTTCAATCATATTCCCCATAAAAGAAAGTGAAATATATGGATTTTAAAATCCCATAATCTTCAGGGTAAGACTCATTAAATAAATTCATGGGATGTATATATACAACATAAAATAAAAAATTAGTGCATGATTAATGTTTCTCACATAAATAAAAGTGTGACAAAATAACATACCTTATGTATGATTTCCTTCATATATATATATATATTAAAATTTATATAACTGGTTAAATACATATTATTAATTTATAAAATTACTATATTCTTATTTATTATATCAAATATGATCCCATTATATCATCTAATTACACATTTGTTAATAATATTTCATTATTACACTCTTTTTGGGTTTTAAAGGATTTATTTTACTATGCATGTTTTATTAAATAATTCAATGTTCTTGAAGTATATCCATAATTTACAGAATGATATTATGGTATTATATATCATATTTATTAATTATATAAATTTTTATAATTATTCTTTAATGATTAACATGGAAAATGAAATACACTGCATCATGGACACGATATGTCGTACGTACACATGAGCGATGGTATCATTTTCTTAATGGTGAAATGGAAAGAAAGTGGATGGTATATAATTTCATCCAAAATATAATGTTATAATTAATTTATATATATATATATATATTATACATTTTTATAAATATCCCAATAAACTGGTTATGAAAAATAGATTACACCACGATGTGGAGACGATAAGAAATACATACACATGTGCATTACATTTTTTGTTTCATAGAATGCTTAAAAGGTGGAATATGGATGTTCCATAACAATAATAACATGTTACAATAAATTAAATAATATTTTTATTACATTATAATGGAATCAATACATGACAAGGATGTATAAGAATAAATATTCTTGAATTAATTTTTAAGGAGGATTACCTATTCCTTGGAGAAATTCTTTTAGATATCCTCTTAGGGACAATAGGAATGGTGTAGTGAGAAGACTAGAACCCTTATAATTTGTCTAGGGAAGTTTATAAGAGAAATTGGTAGGTTATGGTCTTGTTTAAAGGCTAAATATAATGTGATTAATTCAGGGAAGAGGTTCCCTTTTATAATTGAGGTGAGTGGCACTACTAGAATTTCAAAAAATATTAATTTTTAATAAATTAAATCTTAATAAAACACCTCAAAAATGATATGTTTTAATATATAATATGATATTAATTTTTATCCTCATCAATAATTATATTTTATATAACTTTGTTTATTACCTTAAAATATATCCTTTTGATCAACTACTAGTTAATGTATTTTAATTTTAACTATGGTAAAAAAATCAATATTAAAAGGTAGTATTTTTTACTCATTTGAGGTAAAATAGACCATAAATGAAAAATTTATCACATTTTGGAAAATATTATAATTATATTTTATTTATAAATATGTTTTTTTATTTTTAAACAATTTAATAAAATATTATTTTAGTAAAATATCATTAGTGTCAATTTTGACAGTATTTGTTACTTAAAATTTTAAAAATATCAATATAACATGTTAAATTTGAAAAAAAAAATATTATATTCTTAAAAGGTCACGGTAATCTATAAAATTATTTTATCACATTAATTATATTAAATTACATTTGTTTTCAGATTTTTAGTTACATTTATTCAAAATTTCCATTAATAAAAAATTACCCTATAGAGGTTGTGTAATTATTTAACGTAATTATATATTTACAAAAACATTAAAAAAAATATAATGATGAAGATAAATATTGAGGATTTTAGAAGAATATTTATAGAATAATTTACCTTTTGGGTAACTCTATTTTAACAATTATATATTATATAAAACATGAATGTGTCATCTATGAAGTTTTATTAAACAAAATATTAATGATTTTATAATCTCATCTAAGGGGCCCAAAAAGTGAAAAATTCATTTATATAAAAACACAATTTAATTACATTAAATATTTATATTTAGATTCCTTTATAATATATTATTTCCTCAATGTGAACAAATAAAGTATATTGAAGATAAATAATGTTCCATTTTGTGACTTTCATTAATTTATATATTATATAAGTCATTTTTAGGGGCATGTTTCCATTAAACAAATAAATTTAGATCCTTAGTAGTTACTGGTTCAATTATTATCACATATAAATATCATCCCATGTTTTAGGGTCATCATATTGGCCTTATCATTTTATTTTTAATATAAATTACCAAATTCATCCTTTACTATGGTAACAATATTTTCTATGGTTACAATTGATAATTAAAAACCTTAAAGGTAACTATTCATGGAGTTTGAAAATTATGAATCAAAATTTTTAATGCATTTTTCAAAATTCAAAACAGATAGTTTCTAAAATTTAATTTTAAATAATACTGCTAAAAATTTCTGATAATTTGTTTTTCAGAAAAAATTACTCTTAAAAACATAAAATGTTCTATTATAAATTCACGTGTAATATCCAATTAAAACCCCATTGTTAGACTATTTTAAGTAAAAAATGAAAAAATTATATTTTATAACTAATCCAAAACCTAATTATCCTTCATAATAAATAAAAATAAAAATAATGTTATCAATTTAAATCATTAATTTTACTCTTCCTTAAAAAAATCTTTCATACAGCTATAAAACAAATAAATTTATGAGAATACCGAAATAAAGAATTAAAAAATAAAATTATATTTTTCAAATCCATTTTATAGATCATAAAAAAATTATTATTCATTTATAAAAAATCATTTTATGAAGAAAACTATTTTTTGATGAAAAAAGTCACATTACTAAAAATTGTGTGATCATTTTACAATAACTTAAAAATCCATTAATATTGAGTTATAATATTTTATTTATTTCCTAAATTATTAGTAAATATTTATTCCAAAAGAATTAACGGATATGTTACAAAAGTCATATAATATTTAAGTGGTTCTATTGACCTCATTATTCCGTGTAACGCATGCTATTAAAGAATTAAACTTATTTATAAATAAATATTTTTTTAAAAATACGGGTGTTATAATATAACGTGCTTAAAATAACTTTTTACATTGAAATTCATCACGTACACTCAAAATAGATGAGGATATCTCTACCTCAACATATCCCTAGTTTCCCATATAGTTTCCTCAAATTAGTGGCTCTTCCATAAAGCCTTAACCAAGTGAGTAGTCTTCTTTCATAGATCATTTTCTCTATAAACTAGAATCTTTATCGATTATTATTTATTATAATTGTCTTTCTGCTGAAGTACAACAATTATGGTTAGTTAATGTGAAGGAATGAGTATGTACATTCTTAGGAGATGTAAATGGAACACATTACGAACATGAGATAGATTTAGTGGAAGTGAAAGTTGATATGCTACCGTCTCAATACAATCATGAATTTAAAAAGGACCTATATACCTATAGTCTAACTTTTCCTTTATTAAAAATATTATTAATCACTTCTTGTTAGATATTCAAAAAAATACCTTATAACCAACATCAATCACCTGGTCTTTTCATTAAGCACGAGCATACATTCTTTTTTGACTCTGAGCTACTCTTATGGGATGTTGAATAGATCTAACCATCTCTACAATTTACTCAACTAGATCTAGTTTAAATATCATTCTTTCCTAAAAATAATTCTATCAGTTAGGAGTTATGAACTTCTTACAAAATAGGGATTCATATGGATTCATATGAATATAAAATTGATATCATTTTTCATAATATAATTCTACAAAAGGTAGGGGTTGATTTAAAAAAACATGATATACATAGATTAGGCTCTCAAGATGTCATCTATTGTTTGAAATGTCCTCCTTGACTAAACAACTTTTTGAGGTTGATATGAAGTGTTGAAACAAATATTTATATCTATAGACTTATGAATACTTCTTTTGAACATCATTGTAAACTTTGTGTGGTGATTTGATATAATTTAAAGTCGTAATCCATGAAATCTCACATTTTACTTAATATATCATCCATAAAGATGATTAAGAGAGAAATATTCTCTAATAGAAATGAACTATGATGAATTCATAATGAGCTAAACTATAACCCATATATCATTATAGAATATATATGTTTTGGTGAGCTAGATGACAAAATACAGGGTGATGTTTTTCCATTTCCATTCTGGTATGTATAATAGTTGTAACATAGAATTTGACTTATATCTCTTAGCATTATCATGATGAAAATCACGAAATGATAATAATTCTATATAATATCTATCTTCATCAAATTCCACTAGAAATATTCATTAAGGTTTTTTTACATCTTGGTACATATAAGATTAATTGGAATGATAAACAATGAACCTCATCTAATTAATCTTTCTTCGAATCTGGTATGGTAGAGATAGAAACATGATTCCTAAATTAAAATGTCTCACATTATTTTAATGTTATACATCTTCCATTTGATTCTACATATCCTTCACATGTAATTATGGTTAAACACTAAATTAAGAGATAAATTATTTCACCCTTTATGTTTTTATTTTTGTAATCTATCATTGAAAATCCATAAATATTTGATTTTTTTGTCATCATCTTCATCATTGATAGGTCATCATAGTTATTTCAACTCAATGAATATTTCCCATTGTTATCCTTAGCATGGGTTTTATGTATCGAGCCGCTAAAATATTTAATCAACTCCAAGAATCTTTTTTTCTGTATATTCCACTCATTGTGAGTGAAAATATTCTTTCTACATTTGTGATCATTATATATGTAGCACATCTATCTATAAAGATAATCCGTTTATATCATTAATGAAATGATTACCAAAACTAATTCCAAGTCAGGATTTGGTTAATTTTTCTCTTTTATTTTCAATTATTACGAGACATATGCTATCACCACATCATTTTTCCGGAGATTAGATCATTTCCCCATCTATGATGTATCACACAAGATCACAACCCTTTCACCACTATAGGGTAGTGTGAGCATAGGTGAACTAAATAACATTATTTTATGTTCCTTGAAATTCTCTTCACATTCTTTATTCCATATGAACATAATACATTATGAGAAAATTTGGTGAGTGGATTAGATAATCATGACAAATATTTCAGAAAACCTTTATAATATCCATTCAAACCAAGGAAAATTCATATCCCAGTTAAATTTTTTTTTTCTAGGAAGACATTCCATAACATCCATATTTACTAGATCCATAGATATCCCCTCTCTTAAAATTATGTTACCCAAAACCAATCTTTTGAAAGAGAAAATTATAACATGGAATTTTTTTTTACAAATATTCTCCTTTCACAGTGTTTTTATTAAAATAATTTAGTGATCTTCTTATTCTTATTTCCTCATTGAATATTAGAGATTAAAATCTAAAAATACATCTGTATACTGATCATGATATCCTCTAAGGACTCAACACATAAAATCCATGATGATAGTGGTGGGATTAATAAGACCAAAATGAATCACTATAAATTCATAATGTCTCTACTATATATATAATACCATCTTTGGTATATATTTTTTTGAACCTCAATTTTTTATATCCAGAATGGAGGTCATTCATAGAAACATATTATTATCCATGTATTTGATCAAATAAGTCGTCAATATAGGGGTGATGACATTTTTTCTTGACCGTGATACTGTTAAGTTCTCAATAATCAATACAGAGTCACTGAATGATCGTTATTCTTGTAAAATATAATGAGTTCACCCTAAGGTGATGTACTAGGGAATATTAATCCCTTGTCAATATTCTCATTGTGTTGTTTCTTCAATTAATGAAACTCTATTTGGGCTATTCCATAAGGGGTCTATGAAGAATGCATAACTCCCTATATGAGTTATATTGAAAACTCAACATCACGATTAAGTGTAAGACCTATAAATTATCAATAATGGATACTAGAAAATCCAATAAAATAGGTGTATCCTTAATTTTTAGTTTCACTAAACCATCTAATATAGATAACATTCATTTTTAGGTTTTATGGCAAACTATAGGGAATTAATTTATAGTGGAATTTCATATTCATCCTTCCATAGATGGATAATTATAGTTTCCTTTGGAATATGAAATGTGTAATCCCTTACTAAAAAACTGATATGAGGTCCATATAGTGAAATATAATCCATAATATGAATCACATCAAATTAAAATAAGCGGACACCATGATTTGAAGTAATCAATTTCCCACAAACTTCTACTAGATATGAATGGTAAAATTTTTATGAAACAGTTTTTCCATTAAGAGTGTTCTCCACTAACCCAATATCTCACTGTTGAGGTAATATGGTAATTACCTTAGTGAATTATTTATAAATTAGAGATTGTTTCGATCTATAATCAAATAAAACAATAGCTTCCATATAATATATATTAAGTGTACCACTCCTAATTTATTGTCGTGCTCCACTTCATCATAGTGATTGTATATGATTTGACTTTTTCATTGTCTTTACGAGATTACTGAAATCATGAATCATTGATAACCATTATATTTGGGAACTGTTTATTATAAATACCATTTCTCTTGCACGTGAATCATTGAACTATGGGAGTTACTTTTTTCAAATCACATCATTAACTATCCTTTCCCCATAATCTTGACATTATATTTCCCTATAAATGTTTTATTATAGTTAAAATATATATTGATCCCCATATGACAATTTATTCCATGTATATTTCCACAATTTGAGCATAAAAGAAATCACATCTTTATTTCACTATGGTTTTAAAATTTTCCTTGAATTCAATTTTTATCTTCTTATCATACCCATAATATTTATAGTTAACTCTAATGTATATCTCAACCATGAGAGAACATGGAACAATTTAATAATATGTACAAATTTCATTTATGGATAACACCCTTTAGAGACATGGTTTTAATCCATCGAAGAATTGATCAATCTTACTCTTTGGTTGGATGACAATTACAGAATTATACCTGGTATTTTTTTGTAAAATTTTCTTCATAGGTACCATAAGAATTTGTAATAATTTCAATTAATCTCACAAAAAATTGTCTCTATATTCATTAGAATAATATGAGTGACATAACTGTAGAAAAATATGTTAGTGAACTCATACCATTCTATGGAGTCAATTTTTTCTCATTTTCTAGTATTCTTGAGACAAATACTCCATTGATTCCCTTCACCTTTAAAAATAATAGAATGATAAAAATTAATTTAACATGTTATGAAAATTGTAGAACTGAAAATATTTTTTTGTTCTACTCACTCATTATTCCGCCACTACAATGTCGATATACACATATAAATAAGGTATACACTGCCCCATGAAGGACTGCATAGGATGTTGTTCCCTGATTTTCTTATTAGGATGTTTCTCATGATTCATTACTTACAAAAGTTGTGTGATAGTAGAAAAATATTTTCTCATTACATTTCCTATAACATTTGTTTTACTAGGAGGACAATCGTTTAATTTTCCTTCACATTCAGTATTAACACACCTCTTTTGGGTTGCATCAATTAACTAAAATGAAAGCACAAAGTATAAGAAACACTATCCACAGTAGGAAAACCAAATAATGAATGGAAATTACTTATAATATTTAAATTTAGGAATATTTGGTTTATTAAAATGTTATTTATTATTCCCAAAAAACTCTAGTATTGTATAATATTCTTAGACTTATCCATTGGGTTCTTACTATGGGTTTATCATTACAGTTTCCAACGGTTATCTAAACTATTCTATAATAAAAATTATAAAGTCTCATATGGTTCAAAAATATATATTAAATATAAAAATAATAATATTCATTACATAACATAAGAAAAATAATTCCATAACTATTTAGGTTTAATCTTTTTAGAATCATAGGAAACATAAATAACTGATCCAAAAAAATGAACATCGTGTCCCACTTATTCCTTTCTAACCAAAATTATTTGGCATGAATCATACTTAATATATTTCATCATATCATATGGAAAATAATCCTATAAAAAGGTTGATATCTTATGCACAATATGGGTAATCAATGGATATAATATATGCATAAGAGAATAATAACATGAAAATAACCTTTGAATAGTATATCATACATATCAAAGATCATTATATTGAGTCATAGAATAATTAATATAGTTTAATAAGACATGAATAATAAAATCATCATTCATGGGAGTATAACATAAAAATTAAATTTTTTAATAAACATAATCATAGAAAATGATTTTCATATTAGTCAAGGATCACTGCTAAGTCTTTAAAATTGTAAAAGGTCACTTATTGAATCTAGTTCACTCTTTGTTCTAGTTTAGTATTACATAAATATGTTTACATCCCGTTATGGTACTATCAATCACATGATATATAAGTAATTACCCATTGAATTGTGGAGAGGTATAGGTCTCACCCACCACATAATGAAAATTACACATAAATTTTCCACAAGAAAATAATAAATAAATCATATCAAAACTCATAAAAAGAAACAAGTTTCTTAAACATTTCACCATGAAATTAATTATGTAAAAGAATCATAATTCATAAAAACTAATCCATCATACACATAACCCATTCAAATAAATAATAATAATGGTATCTTTGTCTCATATCCCAAGTAAAACAAAAGCAACATCAAATAATGTTGTCTTATATGGAAAATGAATTTTATGTTCACTTGAAATAGATCCTATAGAAAATATCCTTTCAATTTTTAAAACATGTTTCATAGCTATGAAATTAAAAAGGATATTTTTCGAGAACATGGAAATTGTAGAGAAATATTTATCCTTATATACTGACATATATATAATCAAGGACAATAATGAGATTATGATATCAACCCCTTCCACTTTACAATCCATCGAATCATATACCCCCATTAAATAAAGAAAAATATATAGATATTTAAATAACATAATATTCAATATAATAATAAAAAATAAATTAATAGTAAGTATATACCCCATATAAAAAACAAGTAGTGTATAAGACAAATTTCCCACAGAAATAAATGTGAGTAAAAAATCCTTTAGCTTAGGTATGATTTCCTTACTATGTATCTCAGTATATTAAATGGTTGTTAAAATAATGTTATTATCTTATAAAAGTAACATATTAATATTTATTACATCATATATTATCTTCTTATATAATCTTATCACCTACGTTTTAATAATATTTCATTATTACCCTTCTACTGGGTCTTAACTGCATCATTTTACTATGCATGTTTTATAATTTTTGTCTCAGTTCTGGATTTAGTTTATTATTTTATAGAATGATATTTAGTTATAATTATATCATATTTATACTTTTTATACATTTATATTATCATTATTTAATGGAGAACATGGTAAATGAATCACATTGCGTCATGGGGACGGTAGGCCGTATGTACGCATTAGTGATGGCGTCATTCCCTTAATGGTATAATTGTAAGGATGTGGATGGAAAATAATTTTTTACTGAATATACTATTATAATTATCATATATATATATATCCATTGTTATACCTATGAAAATAAACTGGCGAAGAAAAATATAGTGCACATGGTGTGGACAGAATTTTTCAAACGTATGCATGCGTGGTGATTTTGATTTTCATCAAATGGATAAAATGTGGAATATTTATTTTAAAAAATAAAAATAACATATAATAATATAGGTGTTATTTAATTTAATAACTAATATTAAAAAACACATGATTAGTGTATAGAAGAATAAAACATCTTGAAATAGTTGATAAAAATGATTACTTCTTCCTTGGAGAAATATCTTTAGATATCCTCATATGGACAATAGCGATGGTCTTTCTAGAACTCAAAAACCTACATAATGTTGATATGGAATTATATAAGAGAAATTATCTGGGAATTTTCAATCATTAAGGCTCCATGTGATGCTAAGAAGTGAGGGTGTAGATTCCTTTTATAATTGAGTTGTGTTTCTCAATTGAAATTTCTAAATATATTAATTTGTATCAAATTCAATCCCAGTACAAATACCTCTAAAAGTACAAGGTTTTGAATTTATGATTAATTGATGTTTTAATATAATAAAAAAATATACTTTAGACAATCTTGGTATTATTTTAATCTTTATGATTTTGATTAACCATTACATAAAATATTTTCATTTTAACATAGGTAACAAATGTTTTAATATTAAATAGTTGTAAATTTTATTTAATGGATGTTAATTAGACTATAAATTAAAAATTTATAACATATTAGAAAATTTGATAAATATTTTATAAAATTTAATTTTTTTGGATTTTTAAATAATGTAATATTATTTCATTATATTAAAATATCATTTTTTCCAATTTGGACATTATTCAATACTTTAAGTTAATTTTTTTTTAATAAGTTATATTCAATGATAGTAATTTATGCTAAAATAAGAGGTCATAGTTGTCTATAAAATTAGTTTATCATATTAATTTTCTCAAATTCTATTTTATTAATATTTGTAGTGACATTTTTTTGATATCTCTATTAATAAAAGAATTACCATGTCATCATTTTTGTATTCATTAATATAAATAAATCTTTTCTAAAAATAAAAAAAATACAAAAATGAAAATAAATAATCAATATTTAATAATAAAATACATAGTAGATTATAAATTTTGGGAAACTATATATTAAAAATGTTATATTATCTAAAACATGAATGTTACATCATTGATTTTTATTAAATAAAATATAATAATTATCATAATATCCACTAATCGATTGAAAAAGTAGACAATAAAATTTATCAATAAACTATGTTTATTAAGTAAAACATTTACATTTTTATTCATTAATAAAATACCATTATACCCTTTTCGACACATATGTTATATTAAAGACAATGAAAGTGACATTTTGTGACTTTCATTTATTTAAATATTTTATAAGTAATTTTTCTGGAACTTTTCCCATTAAACAACTATATTTAGATACTTAGTTGTTAATAGTTGAATTATCTTCATAAAGTAAAATTTAGTCTTGTGTTAGGTTCATTGTATTGCCCTTATCATTTTATTTTTCACATCGATTACACAATTTATCCCATACCATGATAACAAAATTTAACAAGGACACTAGTAATATTGAACAAAAAATAAAAGAGAACTCCCACTAAATTTGAAAATAATAAATACAAATTAGGAATCCATTTTTAAAAATTAAAATATAGATTTTTTTTAATTTAATTAAAATAAATCAGATATATTTCTCTGAAAACAAAATTCACAAAAATGACCTGTTAAAAAATAAAATTTTTTATCATAAATTCATGTACCAAATCCATTTTAAAACCCTAATTTTTTTATATTAAATCACATATTAACAAACTAAAATTTAAAACTAACCAAAAACATAAATTAATCATTCAAGGACATTAAAATAAAAAAAATTCAATAAAAATTATTATTTTCACGATTCCAAAAAATAAATTTTTTAAAAAAATATAAAATTCATTTTAAGATTGTTTTAACATAATGAATTCAAAAATGAAATTACTTTTTTATAATAAATATTATATATCTTATAAAAATTAAAACTCATTCATAAAGAGAAGAAACAAATATCATTTTTTGAAGAAAATAGATTTTTTGAAGAATAAAGTGACATTACTAGTAAATGTTTTATAATTTTCTAAGAACATAAAATTAAATTAATATTGAGTTCAAAATTGATATTTTTTCATAAAATACATATTCATATGTATTACAAAAAATTTAATATCTAGGTTATAACTAACAGACAATATTTACATGGTTTATTTAAACTCATGTTTGTGTGAAACACATGTTATTGAAGATTTAAAATTATTTAAAGAGAAATATTTATTAAAATATCAGTGTGATATATCTATTATAATGTTGGATCAAACACATAAATGGTAAATTGACCATATAGTATGGTTGTATAATCTCACTACTACATCTACGAGACATATGTCATATTCACCACTTTTAAATTTTATGTCGGGTATATAATGCCCCTTTAAATTTTCACATCATTAATATATTTATCTCCCGGACATTTAATGTACAAATTGATTGTATTTCTTTCATGGGTATTAAAATTTAAAATAAAGAAAATGGTTAATGGTTTATTTCAAAATATTATCTATTAAAGATTGTTTACTTTTAATTTTTATCTAAGGAATATTTAACTTCCATATCCTTGTTTTCTAAAATGATGGAAAATGATTTTATAATATTATCCAATGATTATTTAAATTCATTTTCACCATTTTATTATTTTTTAATGAAAAAAATATAATTAATATTCCTATCATTTTCTAAAAAAGATACTTTTAAATTTGTCTTAAAAATGTTACAAAGGAATTATTCTTAACATATACAGAATAATTAAAATTTAATGCCATTATTATGCCACAAATAATTGAATTCGTTAAGATTGTACAAGTTTCCATTCAAATAAAACTCTTTATTTTATATATAGGAATTTCTTTGAATAATATGATTTTTCAATCCTACAAGAATATTTTCATCAAATGTTTTTTAATGGTACATTAAATGTATTTTCATATATGACAACATTAACTGTTAAATTATATTCATTATTGAGGTTATTCTATTATATTACAATCTATCATATTTTTTAGATGGTTTACACTTATTTTAATTAGAGGTGTTCAATTTTAATAACATTCTCCATAATACATATCATAGGTTATGATTATGTTGATTGATTGGGGTATCTATTAAATTTTTATATATTAGTTTCTATATGAATATTTATATTTATTATGTATCACCCCATTCATAAGTGGAATGAATTAGACAATATAATTGAATTTTGGGGCCGGATATATTCCAACAATGTATTGGTATGCTTGATGATAAAAAAACATGGTTATTGGTTGAGGTCTTCCCAATTTATTTAATATGTCTCCTCTTGAGGCCTTGATGGTATGTCAATGACATAAGACATTATGCATGACATAATTATGGGATTAGATATTTAATTCCATGTTAATATTAAATTAGTTTTCATATCCAGGGAGAATTTTCAAGATCTCATGATTAATTATATAGATTTATTTGATCATCATTTATTTATTTCATATATTTATTTATGACCTTGTTTTTTGATTAATGACATGTCTTTTAGGTTATTTACCATGCTATATTGTAATTTCCATTTGTATTCGTGGTATATTTAGTTATATTCATACCATTAGCATGAATTAGAGATCACCCCTTTTCTATTATTGCTTTCTCCATGATTCTATAAAGATTTATATATTGGGATATTCTAAAGGGAATATTTGTGTACCCCAAGAAAATAATATTTTTGATTTTATGTTTTAAATTGTAATGTTTAATTCTTGTATGTATCATGTTTACCAACACTACTAATACTTTCATCCCTTTATGATTATATTCCATGTATCTAGGGCCAGTAAAATAAAGAAACCACCGACTCTAGGATACTGTATTTGGGTTCCTTAGAGTTGGTATTAGAAGAATTTTTGTAGGAAATAGAGGAAAAATATTTCGGAAAACATATATTGGGGATCATTAATGTATGATATAAATTGATGATAAGTACAAGGGAATATCCAAAAATTTATGTAAGATAGTGACTGTATGGTGTTATTAGAAAAATATTCGTACTTAGATACTAAAAATAGAAGTGGTTATGGAAAAAATGTAAATTGGGATATTAAATCTAAAATTTTCATTTAATTTTTTAGTCATCAGTTATTAGGTACATGAAAACATTTCCCAATATGCACTTGGTTTGACACTCCTTAGAAACACTCATTGGTAAATTCACATTTTCATTATAAAAAATCATGAAGTATTTGGATATATTTTGAAAATGAATTACTATTGTTTAACCTATAGTGGGTAATATTATTTTTGGAGACACTATTTTTGAGATAATTATGGTTTTTTATAATTTTTGATAAAAAAAAGACAGTCATGAGACAACCTTTTTGGATAAAAAATTTCATTAATGTAAAATATATTATGCTTATTTTTGATGAATTTATCGCATTTATTGGAATATTATATTAACTTTTGTTTTATAAAAATGATACCTCATAGGTCAGGAAGAAACCCATAACATTCTTCAAGGACACAAGGCTTAAAACCACTGTAGAATGAAGACAAGGTTGAATTTATTAACACTGGACTATAAGAACTCACAGTTAGAATTATGTTTTAATTTTATTTAAATTATTTTATTCATTAAAAATACATTGATACAGAGAATATATGTTTCTTCATATAGATAAACATTCTAATTCGAAAATTATCTGTGGATTAAGTGATTAATGTCATTTTAGAAGATGATCACAATAATTTTTGGGGAGAATCATAGTATTAATTTAAACAAAAAACATTTTGATTTTGATTTAGAAAAAAGGATGAATTATCTTCTAGAATCATATATGATTTTATCATGGATTTACAGCAATGTGAGTTATTTATGGAAATCGTTATCATATCTTGATGATTATGTGATTATGGAAATTAAATTTTTGTATATTCATTAAGGGTCATTGATGTGTTTCAAAGATAAATGTTAAATTTCTCTAAAAAATCTATGTAATGAATTTCATATAATTTTTGGGTTTCAATATTAATCTAGAATATTTTTCAGGAATTATAAGGATAGTTTATTATATAATGATTTATTTCGAACAATGGGTTTATAATTAGAATATTTAGATTAAATTATGTTTTTTTGGATGAACGATTACTCATTTAGGTGAATTATCCTATGTTATACTAACAATTTTTGTTTGGGTTAATTTATAAAGAAATTAGTAATAAATTTTCAATCATTTATTGATTTTTTAATTCATAGAAGTAGATTCTAATGCTTTAGGAATTAGAAATTCTCCTTAAATAGTCATCATTTAGAGAATAAGTATAGATTCTATTGGATGTCGAATAAATGGTGAAATTATTATTTTGAAGTAAGTATATTTACATAATTTATTATTATTTATAGTATAATAATTTATCATCTTTAATAAAAGGATATTAAAACAAAAAATTTATCATTTTACATTTATGTATGATAAATCAATAATATTTTGACTCATCATAGATTTATAGTTTTGTGGTGGTTGAATTTATATTGACCATTTAAATTCATTTGACTATTAAACACTATAAACCTCCATATTAATTTTATAAATATTTTTTCCTTCCATTTTTATATAATATAATGGCACCAATGTTCTTATAGATGGAAATATGGTTTTGTGAATATTTATGATGACCTTCATACTTGATTTTCTCTCTTTTCAAGGGGTTGTTCTATTAAATATTCTCATGATGTCAGATTTCAAGAAGGGTATTTTCAAATTTCAAAAAATCGGTTATTATGATCATGATAAATTTCAAATTAGTTATTTTATTCAAGGTTGTATAATTTAAGACCTTGATATTTTAAAAGTGTAACATCATATTCAATAGTAAATATGAAACAAAACACAATGTTTTGAATAGTATGTAACACCCTATGATTTAATGTTACATTTATTTTAAAATAAAATTAATATATTTGAGATCATGTGTTTCATAAATCCAAGATATTTTAAATAAACATTATATTTGTTAGCATAAAAAACATGAAACACTGAGCTTCAACGAACAACGTAATACTATTCAAATATAACCCTTATAACATAAAGAATAAATTGGATGTTTTGGATTGTTTTAATAGAATTATGATATATATATATATATATACATATATATAACATATTCAGTTCAAATACAATGATTAATTCTTCTAAAATAGGTACTAAATTATCATTAAAGCTATTTTATGCTTTGAAAAAAGGGTTTCTTCAAATATAGTTTTATTAAGAAAATATTATAATAAAAATATGGAATATATATAATTTTTTTAATAACAATTATATCATTTATTGAATCATAATTTCAAAATTATATTAGTGTAAAAGTTTCAGATATTTTAAAGAAAAATTATTTTTCCTTGAATAGATAAAAATACAGATTTATTTGAAAATTGTAATGTTCTTCAACCATTTGAAATGATAAATTTAATAAAATTTATTCAATGTAAAATTATTTATATTATTAAAAATGCAATAATGTTTATTTTAATCAATTTCATTGTTTCATTTGAAAAAAATATATTTTTACTGAAAAGTTTATTTTTCTGAAAAAAAAAAATATTTTTGTTGAATTCTGGTTGTTTAATTTTAATTTAAATTTTAAAAAATATATTTTTTCTTGTTAGAAAAAATTATTCCAAATTTTTATTAATTAGTTCAATATTAATTAAATAGGATTCAGTTTTTCGTTATGAAATTTAGTTATAGTAATTTTATTACCATGATAAGGCAAAACCATGTAATTTTGGATAAAAATAAAAAGATAATGAAAATAAAATATCCCTAAAACGTGGATAAATATTATTGGATGATATTTTATTTATCATAATCATTAAAGGTTCAAATTTATGACCTTTTTTATCAATTGGATGTGATTATGACCAGTATAATGTTTTATTTAAAGAAAATTCAAACAAGTCACACTATTATTTTTAATAATTAAAATATTTTCAATAGTTGTTATCTCAAGTATATATTTAACTATAAATTGTATTTTGAAATATACAATATTTATACTTTTAAAAGATTTTTTTGTGAAGAAATACTTACCATAAATTACTACATAATGCTACGACATTAAATATTTTATTAGTGGAAAAATTAAATAAAATATATTTAAAAAAATGATTTATAATTTCATGACATTAATGAGATAAATAAATTTTTAGAGAAAAATGACATTTTTCGGATGTATAAAATTATTTGGTTTGAATTTATATTTTTTTCTTAATGTTAATAATTTCTATGTAATTAATAGTTTCAATGTTGAAAATAGTCTTAATTTATGAATATATTATTTTATTAAAATATTTTAAAAAAATATTAATAGGTATAATATATGGTCTAAAATCCCATTAATTATTAATTTATCGACTATTGGGATGTATTTGATTCTCAAAAATATTCTTATTGTTTTTATTTTTTTAGGATATTTTAATAGTTCCAATCACTTCAATTATAAAAGGGAACCCCCAATTTAATTATTTAAATGATAATGATACATTATGGTCAAGAAAACCTTACCCATTTCTCTTTAAAATATTCTGACATAGGTTATTCAGGTTATGGACCATCAAAAAAGATAAATATTATATCCCTTATGAAGAGATCTAATTTGAGTCCACCAAAGAAGATGTCATCATATTTACCGACTCATTCATGTTTATTTTTATCTTCTACATATTCTTCATGTGTTTTAATAATAATAAAATAATAATTCTAGTACAAACATGATAATGAGATGTTATTATAAATATTAGAAAATTATATTCCAACTCATTCTCATCATATGAAAAGTGAAAACAATTCTCTTACCTACCTACATATTACTATCATCATATAACTGTGTAATTTTATTTTCATCATCACATAAGATGCATGGTTATAAATATTTTTGTAATGAATATATATAATATATATTAATTGATAATGATTCTAGAAATTTTAATTATCATTTTAATTTCATTCATTATATCCATCAAAAAATTAAAACAGTATTCATGCCTATATATGACATATTATATCCATGAATGGTGTAATTAATTTTTCTATCTCAATCATTATAGATGACTCTAAATATCTTCATTTTCAAAATATATTTCATATAAACCAAAAAAAATATTCTATAAATGATGTAGAGATGATATAATTATAAGTTCTAGAAATTCCAAATCTAAACATACCTTTGAAATGAATCAATTTCCTCTTAAAAAATGATTTATACAATGAATTGATAATAAAAAAAACAATAAAATCATAATTAATTTATACAGAGGACTACAACCTTGAAAAATAATGTGATTCTTTCCTTTACAACCTATCAATTTTGGGTCTTACAATTTATATAAAGTATATATATGATATTAATAACATAATTATACCTATTGAGTCATTATATTCTATATAAAGACTAAATTTCCTTTCCATAGGGTATGTGATAACATCATTCATTCGTATGACATACTGCCACCATGTGGAGCGATGTAATTTATATTCAACTATTTATTTACATAGAATGTTGTTAGGGTAAATATAATGAATATATGTTCTAAAAATGGATTTATTATGATATTAATGATATATTTATCATTTTGAAAATATAATATATCATTTTATGTCATACCTCTTTACTCAGTGAGAAATGACAATGTCATTCATGAACATGTGGAATACCACCTTCATAAAGTGATTAGAATCATATTTAAAAAACACACCACGTGGGTTCTATATATACGTATATTGAAATAAATAACATTGAATATATGATTTAATTATAATTATAGAATGTTAAATATTCGATACCTACTTTCCATAATTACCATTGAAAAATGGAAAAGATTCTCATGCGTACATACAAGAAACCACCTCCATGATTGCTACTAACATAATTTCTCAAATAAAAATTTCATGATTTGTTTTAAAATTATAATTGATTTTAAATATGAAAAATATATCATGATTATTATTCATTATATGTTTAAATATTTTCAATATTGACAATAGTAAATATACCAAATTCACTTTTTACACATAAGACAAATATCATCGAAACATCTGATGTAATGTTAATTGATAATGTCATTGTACATAATGTGGAAATAATTAAAATAATAATAATAATAAACAAGAAATTTTTTTCAACGAATTAAATAATTAACATCAATTCATTATTCTAGAATATAATGAAACATGTGATCAGTCAGACAACTGATAGTGGATTTTTTTTAATTTCCTATCATTGAGAAATATTTTGATATTATGCACCAATAATATTTTATAAAGGGTATATAAATCCCATTGACATGTTATATAATTAATTTAACTATTTTCGTGGTATTTATTTTAGAGCCAATAAGGTTTTACTTATGAATTTTACATTCCTTCATATAAGCGGGAGATTGTTAAGTCATCATGGTTTCCTTATGACTTGGCCATTACTCTTGTTTTGAAAATCACAAACACCTTATTTCAAGGAAAAAATCATTTTACCCAGTTTTACATCCATAAGGAAAATTTCCTTCCCAAATGAAATTTACCCCTACCTTTTTTTCATTGTTCATATAAATATTTTTCTTAAGTATAAAAATCGGATTCATATCTAAAAACCTTGGAATTATGTAATACATAAATATGAAGCATTATTTTTTAGGACCCGAATTCATGTTAGGAACTTTAATGATGTTCAAATCTGAATTCTGATTATAAATTCTCATTACAAATTCCGATGATGAATTCTGATTACAAATTATCATCAGGAATTCTGATGATGAATTATGATTAAAAATTATCATTATGAATTCTGATGATGAATTCTGATTAAGAATTATTATTACGAATTCTGAAGATGACTTCTAATTACGAATTCTTATTAGGAATTATTAATAAGAATTTTCATTATTTATTTTAATTATGAATTCAGATTGTGAATTCTGATTAAGAATTATGGATACAAACTTTTATGATGTTCAACTCTGAATTCTTATGATAAATAGAATTTAAATATCCTTGTATTATAGACTCCGAATTAATTTTCTGGGTAGACTCTTAACTTTAACATTCATCACTCCGAACATTCATTTTCTCTCTATTCCGAATATCAGTTTTAGTTATGCTTTGACTTGTTCTATTATAAAACGATGTCGTGGCTTCAGTTATCAACTAACCGTTGTTTGAGTGACACATGCACAGTTCCGTCCGAAATTCAAGTAAAAATATGACCATTGGAGGAGGGAGATGACCGTTTGAGTTCTACCTATAAAGAGGAGCTCATTTGAAAATACTAAAACACTTACCAAGATCTTTGACATATGTGCCTACATTATTTTGAAGTAATTTCTAGAGAGAGAGGATTTTATAAACTCTCATGATTCGTGCAGAAAGTTTGAACAGCTTGTTCAAACATTTCTTTGTGCTGACCTGCTTCATAGGACTCATATTGTTTCTATGTACAATCGAGGCTTTACAACGATAGGAAGATAGAGGTGCTGACTACTTGATATTTGAGGGCTTGCGGGGATAGCAAGATATTCTTCGATCTTCGTATCGAGGGATTACCCTAGTGTGGGTAAGACAAAATTTCTTGAAAGTATAAATCAAGGGACCCTTATCCAAGGTTTTTGGATACCAATCTCTTTGATTTAAAAGATTTACTACTTGTTACTAGTTTTGTTTCATGTTTTTCCGCTGTATTTTTTATTGTTAAGGAAATTATGACTTTCTTATACTTTGTCATACTTGTACACTGTTTTATTTAGAATCTATACGCTTTAAGGTAGAATCTCATTTTTTGTAAACTTTTATTCTGTTTCATTTTCAGATACAATTTTTCAGAATCATGCAAGATATTAGATCTTAGAGGTGTTGTGAGTTTTGGTTATTGGTAAAAGATTCAAAGGAAGTTTTTTAAAGTATACAATTCACCCAACTCTTGTATTAGAGCATATCATTACATATTCGATCCAATATTTGGTATTATATATTATATCATACTCAAAGATACTATCCTAACAATTGGTATCAGAGGGTTGGTTCAATCCGAATTCATCTCACGATTAGATTAAAAAGATAATTCTCGGAATTGATTTTTCGGAATCGTATATTCGGAATCATATTTTTCATATTCATATATTTGGACTCATGAAGTTCGGATTCGTTTTTTCATAGAGATACAATATATTGTTCCTTTCTTAGGATAAATTCTCTTGTTTACAAACTCATTCTACTAAAAAGTTTGTGTGCCAATGTGTTTCTTAAGGATGGCAGGTTTAAATGTTGGTTTTGTAGATAATCTAAATCTTATCAGACCTCCTGTTTTTGTAAGAAATGATTATGAATTCTGAAGAGATAGGATGAAGAATTTCGTTATCAATACCGGAGTTGTAAACTATCTAATGCTAACTAGAGATTATAAGATTCCTGATAAAGAATTGATAACCTTTATGAATCAATAGAAATTAGAATATTAATCAAATTAGGAGTCAGAAATACATTGTTATGTTCCATGACTAGGAACATCTATAGTCAAATATCTTCGTGTGAAGCTACAAAACAGTATCTGGAAGAAACATGAAGTTACACATTTTGGTACATCCAAATTCATAGAGACCAGAAGAGCTATGTTGAGAGATGAATATCATAGTTTTAACTTTCCTTATGGTGAACCTATAAGCAAAGTACAACAATGGTTCATAACTATTGTGAATATCTTGAAATCAATGGGTGAAAAATGTTTGGATGATGGGGCTCTTGTAGATAAGATCATAGAGTTCATGCCAAATTAATGGGAGTCTAAGAGGACAGCTTTTGTTGAAAACAAGAAAGTCACTCAGATTTCCTTAGATGAGTTATTTGGAACTCTTCTTTAGAATGAAAAAAGAATTAAGAGAGATGCTGAAAATGTTATGAAGATGAATGGAAATGAAGGAGTTACTTTTACAACCAATTCTAAACATATGAAAGGCAAGACCCCAGAAAGGGTAACTAGATTAAAATCAAAGAAAGTCATTATTCAGTCTGAATCTAGTGACACAAAAAATTCTGAGAATGAATTAGCTTATCTTTCTCAAAGAATGAACAAGATTGTTTCCCAAAGGAACCATCAGAAAAAGTACAAGAAGAAAGACAACATAGATAATACAAACGGATAAGTTACGTGTTATGAATGTAAAAGAACAGGTCATATCAGACCTAATTGTCCCTTGATGAAAAATAAGTAAAATAAGGAAAGGAATTCAGAAAGGAAAAAGAAGAAATTCTATAGATCCAATCACAAGGAAATCCTCAATGATAATGATAATTGGAGTGCTAGCGGTGGAGATTATTCAGAAAGTAAATCTTCTGGATATTATTCATCAACACAAAATAATACGGGTTTCATTGCTACTACTTCTTTCCCCAATACATGTCTTATGTCCAGGGTACGCTCTGCCGAGGCTTTATCAAATTTATCTCTTGATATGAATTTCTATTCCAAAAATATTACTTCTAATAAAGATACTTCATCCTTAGAAAATGAATAATTACCTTCATATGAAGATGTTTCTAGATTTTCCAAGTTACATGGAGCAAAAAATTGTAAAATTTCTAAGAAATTAGGCAAGGGAAATACCAGGGATGAAAATCTTACAAAAGAGATTTCAGATATTTCAGGAGAACATAGAGATAATGAAGAGATTTTAGAAAAACATTCTAAAGACCTTGAGAAACCAAATTCTGATAAAGAATAACATTCTAAATATCTTATTAATGCTATTTCAAAGATAAATGTTTTTGAAGAAAATTCTACCTCTAAGGAAATGATTCCTCATGATAGGAATTTAGTCATCAAATTGAAATACAAAATATTTTCTCTTAATAAGCTTCTTGCAAAATTTACCTCTGGGAAGTAATTTTTTTTGACAAGATGTATTATCAAATCAAACCTCAAATAAACACTACTGGAGTAGGTTACACTCACCAAAAACGGTTTTTAAAAACAAATATTTTGTTCCTTCTAAATCCCCTTTTTGCACTAAGTGACAAAGTAGTGGGCATTGGAAGAAACATTGCTCCTTAAATAGAGTTCAATCTCATGTGTTTCATAAATCATGTTTTTCTAAACAAATTTGGATCCCAAAATTTTTTTTGTCTAACAATTCCGGATCCAAGCATGTCTGGATTCCAAAAATCTAAATTTTTTCATATTTTCATGAAAATAGAGAATGTACCAATAGCAATATATCGTACATGGATAGTGGATATTCTAGGAATATGACTAGTAACAAGAACTATTTTGAAAAGATTATCAAAACGAAAGGAGGAAAATTAACATTTGGAGATAATGTTCTGGGAGAAATTATTGTTATAGGTAACATTGTTCTTCTTGGAAAAACATTGATTTCAAATGTTTTATTTGTTAATGGTATTAAGAACAACCACATTTGCATAATCCGATTATGTGATGATGGCTACCTTGTGAATTATAGGAATTTTAAGTACTTAGTACTCAATTCCAAGGAAGAATTTATTATTTCTGCCAATAGGCAAGATAATTTTTACACACTAAACTTAGAAGATCGTAGGAGCCAATATATAACTTTCCATAGTGCGATGGAAGATCATTTTTTGTAATTGAATTGGAGGTTAGGTCAATGTAACCAAAGGAACTTATGAAAACTTTCAAAGAATGGTTTAGTTATGAATCAACTGGAGATTAGATTTGAAGCTTCAAATGTCTATAATCCTTGTCAATATGGAAAGAAACATAAATAAACTTTTAAATCAATTGGTGAAGTCTCAACTACTATTGCATTATAGTTAGTGAATATGGATCTATTCGGTCCAACAGAAACTGGAAGCATTGGGGGAAAATATTATGTATTTGTCTTAGTTGATGATTACACTAGATTTATGTGGGTTTATTTTCCAGAAAATAAGTCTAATGATTTTTCTTATTTCAAAAGCATTAGAGCCCAAGTTAAAAATGAGAAAAACCATCCATGGAAAACTATTCCTTGTGATCATGGAGGACAATTTATAAATTTGGATTTTTAAACATTTTGTATTAGAAAAGTAATTACTCATATCTTTTTAGCACCTAGAACACCTAAAAAAATGGTGTCATTGAAAGAAGAAATAGAATTCCTCAAGAGATAACTAGAACCATGTTGAGTGAGTATTCTATAGCCAAAAATTTTTGGGCTGAAGCTTTAAGTACTTCTTGTTATACTATAAATCGTGTTTTAATTAGAAATTTTCTTAATAAAACTCATTATGAGTTATGGAATGGTAGAAACCCTATACTTTCCTAATTTATGGTTTTTTGTTGTAAGGTATTAATTCTGAAAACTAATGATAATTTACACAAATTCGCACCAAAATATAATGATGGAATTTTCTTATGCTACTCCACAACTATTTTGTCTTATAGAGTTTTCAATAAAAACACTTATACTATTGAAGAGACAGTACATGTTAAATTTGATGAAACTAATCCTTTTGTCTTTAATCAACCCCAACCTACACCCACAGATGTGTTTTCAAAAATAGATTATCATGCTTTGATAGAAAATCTTTCTGAGAAGGAAAATGTTCAAGAAGATATTTCTGAAACATTTACCAAAGAAGATTTCCTACCCTACGTTGATTAACAGGTTTTACAAAACCCAAACAAGTCGTTTCTAACTAATAATCCCATTGATAGAATAATTGGTGATTTTAATCAACCTATAAGGACTAGATGTTCCTTAAGAAATGAAGTAGAGCGTCTATCATTTCTTTTCCAATTAGAACCAAAAAGCAGTGATGAAACCTTATGTGATGATGATTGGATTAAAGTCATTCAAGATGAAATAAATGAATTCGAAAGGAATAAAATCCGGACCTTGGTTGAAAGACATAAGGAAAGTTCTTTTATTGGTGTAAAATGGGTCTTCAGAAATAAGTGTGATGAAAATGGAATCATAGTAAGAAATAATGCTAGATTAGTTGCGAAATGCTATAATCAAAAATAAGGAATAGACTATGAAAAAACATATTCCCCAGTAGCTAGACTTGAATCTATTCATATTTTACTTGCCTTTGTAGAATTATTCAATTTCAGACATTTTCAAATTTATTTGAAATGTGCTTTTCTTTATTGGTATGTTCAAGAGGATGTTTTTGTTGAACAACCTCCTGGCATTGAAGATACAAAACATTCTGATCATGTTTTTAGACTTACCAAAGCTCTGTATGGACTTAAACAAGCCCCTCAAGCATGGTATAATAGGTTTACATGATTTCTTCTTCAAAATAACTGTGTTAAGGGAAATGCAGATCCAAACCATTTTATAAACAAATATAATAAAAATGTTTTTATTGTTCAAATTTATGTTGATGGCATTATATTTGGTTCATCTTGAGAATACATAACTGATTCCTTTGCGGATCTAATGAAATATGAGTTTGAAATGAGTATGATGGGTGAGTTAACATTTTTCCTAGGTTTTCAAATTTCTCAAAAACCAGAAGGAATCTATATATCCCAACATAAGTATATTAATGATTTTCTTAAAAAGTATACATATGACAACCCTGTGAGTATAAGTACTCTCATTGGTATCTCAAGCACACTTGATCTTAGAGAAGCTGGGAAACACGAAGATCAAACATATTTTAGAGGTATGATAGGAAGAGTACATTACCTGATAGCTAGTAGTCCAAACATGATGTTTTCTGTATGCTTATGTGCATGATATCAATCAAATTTTAAGGAATCTCATTTAATGACAGTGAAAAGAATTGTTCGTTATTTAAAGGGAACCATGGATTTAGGAATTTTTTATACTTTTGGAAATGATTTTGTCTTAAAAAGATTTTCAGATGCTGACATTGGTGGATGTTGAATGGATAGAAATAGCACACCCGGAACATGTCATTTCTTAAGAGATTCATTAGTTTCATGGTCTTCCAAGAAGTAACACTCAGTAGCACTCTCCACTGCTGAAACTGAATATATTGCAGCTGGAAGTTGTTGTGCTCAAGTATTGTGGATGAAACACACACTCCCAGACTATGGCGTGAGTTTTACTAAGACTCAAATTCTATGTGATAACAAGTGTTCCATTTCCCTTAGTAAAAACCCTGCACATTACTATCGTGCAAAACACATAGATATTTGGAATCACTTTCTTAGGGATCACACACAAAAAAGAGTTATCATTCTTCAATTCATCGGAACCCAAGATCAACATGATGATATTTTCACACAATCATTAATTACCAATAGATTTTAATACATTAAACAAAAGTTTGGAATGATAAATATAAGGTAATATTCCTCCATTTACATCATGTTGAACCAATATCCTTACATTTATAAACTCGTTTTCATAGGGGGAGTACAACTATAATTGATGTTTTTTAAAAATTTTGTAATAAAATTTTCATAGTAATTTTTTTCAAAATTTTTGTAATATTATTTTCGTAGTTGGTTTTCGAAATTTTCGTAATGGAAATTTTCTTAATGGAAATTCGTGTACTGAAAATTTTCATACTTAAAATTTTTGTACAGGAAATTTTCTAGTAAAAATTTTCAAAATAGAAATTTTCGTACTTGAAATTTTAGTACGGTAAATTTTTGTAGTAGAAAATATTGTAATGGAAATTTTCATAATGGGAATTTTCGTACTCATAATTTTCATAATCGAGTTTTGGTACTCAATGTTTTTTCAGTAAAACTTTTAGATCTTATGTTTTTTGTAGGGAGTTTTTCGACTTATGTTTTTCTTAGTGATTTTTTCATAGTGAAATTTTTTTAGTGAGTTTTTCATAGTAAAATTTTCTTCATGAAGAATATCACATATTAAAAATAATCTTCATAGTCAATCTGATGGGTATGATTTCTTCACTCAAGTTTTTGTAATCATTTTTACTTGCTGGTATTTTATTTCAATATTTTAGATTTGTTTCTTCTTAAATCTAAATGTTTTTCTTAAAACGTCAAAAGATCAAATTCAAGATTTCCTTGTGGGAATCTTTTCAATCGTTAGATCAGATCAGAGAGTTTTTCAACCGTTAGATTGGAATTTGAAGTTGAAAGGTCACTTCCATTGCCTATATAAAGGGGACCCCCGATTGTTCTCCCACATCGGTTTCCAAGCTCTCGTGTCTCGAACCTCTGACCCTCTATAAAATCCCATTATGAATTCGTCTGAAGTTCCCATTTCAAATGTCTGCTAAAGCCCCTTCTCAGGATATGTCATCAGTCAAGCCGATCTTGGAATGGAAGATATATAGGGAGAGGTTAGTACACCCAAATTTTTTCAATAAGTATGACGCTCTAATTTCTAAGAACATTAAACTCAATGGATGAGACAATGTATCCATTTCTAAAACTCGAGCTCAAGATGTAGTGTATCCAGACATGATCATAGAGTTTTATGAGTTAGCCAGTTTTTTCAAGGAAGATGGAATGGAGAATTTCTCCTTCAAAATCTATGGGAAGACGTATGCTTTATCTTATACCAAGGCGGCTAGCCCAGTTGGAATACCCTATGAAGGAGAGCCATAATTTTTCTCTTATAAGTGGCAAAAAGTTCAGGGTATTTTTGTGAAGGAAAAAGCTATGGAGTGCCTTGGTCTTTCTCACATCAACACTATAAAGAAGATCTCCCATATTTCAACCAACAATAAAATTCTACAGCTTTGGGTGCAAGGTTTTATTGTACCGAGGAAGGGATATAAGGATACCCTTAAGAAGAGATACATGTATATTCTAGATTTTTTGGTAAATCTAAGGAAATTGAATCTCATGAGACATATACTCATTACTATTTAGAACATCAAAAATGGCAATCATAGAGCTCAAGTCATTATGTATCCAGCATTGCATTCTAAGTTGACAGTTCGGTGCCTAGAATCCTTCAGGATCCCATGTATCTCCAAGACGATAAATTGCAAGGTGATGATGATTATTGATGGCACCTTAAAGAGGATGAAAGTAGACTTTTCCAAAGAGACAATATAATTTTATGATTTTCCAGAAGAGGAGGCAGTATCCATTCTGCAAAATGTGGAAAAGGATGAAACTTCAAAGAAGGCCGGTAAGAAGAGGAAGTTGAAGGAAGTGCAATATGAAGAAAAAACCCCTAAGTCTAAAGAACCTCAATCCATACCTTTTAAACCCCAAAAGTAGAAATCGTATCCATATGAAGTAGTTGCAATGTAGAGAGAAGATAAAAAGACTAAAAAATCAGGGGAGCCATAGTTTGGTTTGGATCCTTCTGAGCCTAAGGCCTTAAAAGAAAAAGCTACTGATGAGTTAGACAAGTAGGCCAAGGATAAGAAGCTGAAGAAGAAAGTGGCTGAGGCAGAGATTGTTGAATCTCTTTTGAATGATGCTGAGGTTGCATCTGAACAAATTCTAGTACCAAAAACCATTTTGGTGGAATCATTACCTGAGACTCTGAGGAAGAATTTCTTCCCTCCGGAAAAACCACAAGAGAAGGTTGTAGAGGAAAAAATGATGAAGAAGAAGTACAAATAGGTGAGAGCAGTGGTGGCTCTGATGATGTAATTTACCAGGTTGAAGAGTATCAGGGAAAAGAATGTGTTTCAGAGATTTTTTCACTCCAGACTTCTCAAGCCAGATCTTCAAAGTTTGTTACACCCGAAGAAAATGAGAAATGATATGAAGATGTGGTAAACAATCTATCTGAAGAATAAAGTTAAAATCATTACATTATCCATCCTGAGGAAGTCGAAGCCAGAGCTGAAAAATAGAAAGTGGATAAAGACAATTTTATACAATTATGTGGAAGAAATCATGAATCATCAGATGAGGAATCCATATTGAATATCATAAAGGTTAAGAAAGTACTTGTTGACACCCAAAAAAAGATATTATTAGAAGGAATGAAGCTGGAAGAGATTATAAGAGGAAGTTTGTAGAGATAGATGTAGAACCATATCAAAGTAGAATGTCTGATTCAGAGTCATCTGCCTTGGGACATGATTTTGTTGTTCAGTCCCTAATGAATCTGGTGGATACCATTCCGATATTTCCAGCAATTGAATCCAGATGCCAAATTCTTCAGCACAGTATGAATCAGAAATCATACTATGTATCAATGTTAATGGACAGATGTGTTAAGAAAGAGCCTGATCACAAAAATTTCCTAGTCAACTATGAAGCCCATAGGAAATCATGCAAGCATATGACCAAATAGTCTATGAAAATTATTGAAGATATGTAAGAGCTTGATTAGTTCCAAGAAGATGTCAAATATATCTTTTGGTATCGAAGATGTAAAAATTAAAAATCATTCAGACAGCTTTCAGGATTAGTTAACACTTGAACAAAATACTCAGATTCAACAGATGAGAGATCTGAATGGGAAGCTTATCTATGTTTCTCAAAGAAAGAAGGGGAAAGAGATCTTGGGAAAGAGATCGAAGAGAATCTTGTAAAGGAGGATGAATTGCTGAAGGTTCAAGAAGAGGAAAAGAAAGCCCAGGAAGAAGTCCTGAAGGCTCGAGAAGACAAGATCAAGGCATTAGAAAAAAAATATATGAGAAAGATCGCAAAGAGTTCAAGAAGATGAAGATCATTTCCAAAATTCTTAATGGCCATGGAAAAAAGAAACAAAGTATTCCACTCCGATATTTTGATGTATTTTTTCCCAGGACTAATTCTTTAAATTGTAATGGATTTTTGGTTGTGTGTTTGGTTGCCTATACTAATATTTCAGGTACTTTATTATTTTCTATTCCCTCAAACTCATTTTGAAATTCAAAAAGGGGGAGAAAGAAAAATGAATTATAAAAGGGAGAAGGAAAAATGTCTAACTGAAGAAGAACTATCCCTAAATAATGGGGATTTCTCATTACGAAGATTTCCAAATTCAAATAAAATTTCTCATTCCAGAAATCTACAATATGATACTTAGAGTTTCAATGACTAATGGGGAGTCAGTCGTATTCACCATTTTTCATAAACAAATAGAGATAAGCTTTAATTTCAAAGTCTTGAAATTTATTCTACGTTGTTACATTTTTTTTCGAAAGGATTTTTGTGCGTTCGAAATAGGGAGAGATTTTTGAGTCAATAAGGTTTTTATTTATGACTTTTCAATTCCTTCATATAAGGGTAGATTGTTAATTCATCAAGGTTTCCTTATGAAATGACCATTCATCTTTTTTTTAAAATAAAAAACACCTTATTTCAAGGAAAAACTCATTTTACCCTATTTTACATCCATAAGGAAAATTTCATTTCCAAAGAAAATTTATCCCTACCTTGTTTTCATTTTTCATATCAATTTTTTTCTTAATTATTAAAATCGGATTCATATCTAAAAGCCTCCGAATCGTATAATACTTAAATATGAAGTATTCTGTTTTAGGACTTGAATTCATATTATGAACATTTATGAAGTTCAACTCTAAATTCTGATTATGAATTCTCATTACGAATTACGATGACGAATTCTGATTACGAATTCTCAATACAAATTCTGGTTATGAATTCTCATTTGGAATTCTGATGATGAATTCTGATTACGAAATCTCATTTCGAATTCTGATGATGAATTTGGATTACGAATTCTCATTACGAATTCTAATGAAGAATTCTGATTATGAATTTTCATTATGAATTATGATTGTGAATTATGATTAGGAATTATGGATACGAAATTGTATGAAGTTTGACTCCGAATACTTCTTATAAACAGAATCTTAATATCCTTGTAATATAGACTCTGAATTCATTTTATAGTTAGACTCTGAACTATAGCTTTCATCACTCCAAACATTCATTTTCTCTCCATTCCGAATATCATTTTTAGTTATGATTTCACTGGTTCTATTATAAAACTATGTTGTTCCATTAGTTATCAACTAACCTTTGTTTTAGTGACATGTGTAATGGTCCACATGAAATTCATGGAAAAATATGACCATTGGAGGAGGGAGCCGACCATTGGAGTTGTGCCTATAAATAGGATTTCATTTAGAAATACTAGAACAATTGAAAAGATCCTTGACATATATGCCTACATGCTGTTGAAGTGATTTATAGAGAGAGAGGCTCTTATAAACTCTCAAGCTTCATGTAGAAAGTTTGAACGGATTGTTCAAACTTTACTTCAGGCAGACCTGCTTTGTGTGACTCAGATTGTTGTTGTTTATAATTGAGGGATTTTGAGGAAAGAAAGACAGATTTTCCGACTACCTGATAGTTGAGTGCTTGTGGGGATAGAAAGACAAACATCAATCTTCGTATTGAGGGCTTACCCTGGTGTGGGTAAGACAGACATTCTTGAATGTATAAATCAAGGGACCTTAATCCAAGGTTTTTGGATACCCTTCTCTTTGGTTTAAAAGATTTACTACTTGTTACTAGTTTTGTTTCATGTTTTTCCGCTGCATTTTGTATTGTTATGGGAAGTATAACTTTCTTATACGTCCTCATAATAGTACTCTATTTTAGTAACATTCTATATGCTTTAAGATAGAATCTCATTTGTTTTAAACTATTATTATGTTTCATTTCCAGAATCACTTTTATGCAATCAATAAAGATATTAGTTATTGGAGGTGTTTTTAATTTTGGTTATTGTTAAAATTTCGAAAGTAATTTTCTTGAAGTATACAATTCACCCCCCTCTTGTATTTTAGCATCTCATTACATATTCGATCCTATATTTGGTATTATAGAGTATATCAAACCTAGACATACCATCCTAACATTTATAGTTTTTTTAATGTTATTCATTTTTGGGGCTCATGATTCAAATATTTCTCAAGTGACAATTGACTTTCCTATAAAAACATTATGTTTTAATGTTATCCTTCCAAGACATTATTTCACATATTAATGGGTTAATTTTTTTAAAAAAAATCTGAATATATCGATATAAAATATTTATAAGTTTTTTTGTCTCTTTTTACATTATTCTAATTTTTTGTCAAAAAGAGTCTTTTTGAATGTTTTTTAAGGAGCATTTTGACAAACGACAAATAGAATGTTATATTCATACCGTTTATGAAAAAATTGAATTATTTTGACACCATTTTCATTTTAAATTTCTCTATTCCATTATAAGATTTCTTAATTTCATTAATGAAAATCCCAATCTCCCATTTTATGGGTTTTTTCGTATGGAAAATTAGGTTTAAATGAAAATTCTACATTTTCATTTAAATGTGATTTTAATAATAGTTTGAAATAGTTATTCAAACATTTCTTAATGAAAAACGTTTAAGAATACAATTTTTTCATGTTGTAGTTCTTAGAAATTATAAATAATGGTTTCACCCAGAAAGTGGTTGGTAACCACCCTATATATTATATGATGGGTATAACCAAATTACACACTAAATCATTGGGAAATATTAATATTCTCTAGAAAATTATTTTGGATGTTGGCCATATAGTTAGCCCAATCTTTAAGGGCTTTGTAAGGGGTCTATATGGTTTCTATGATATGATTTCCCAAGGTACATTCATAACTTTTAAATGCTATCTAATGAGTTTTCATGGAAATAACATACTTTCAAAGGTTATATAATTTATATTTATAAAATAATTATAATCCCCTTTATGTGTAAAAAGTTATGTAAAAAAAGGTTTTCCATGGGTTTTTGTTTTTTACATGACTAATAGTTTATTATTTTTATTTCCTTTACATAGATTTTTGTGTTCATCCCACATTGTTAAAATATTTTTAATAATATTTAATGATGTTTACTTGAAAGGAAGAATTATAGTTGTAATTCATAATAATATTCCATGAAAATAAACCATGCATTATTTTAAATCATTTATATTATGGGGAAATAAATATTAATAAGAAATAAAAGCTTTGTTTTATTTGGGTTCATTATGTATTAGTTTTGAACTAATTCTATAAAAATATAAACCTCAAAAGATCCTCAAATATAGGGGAATGGATTATTGTCTTAAAAATCATGATTTTGTAATAATTAGGGATATGTCTGAATAGTTGGTATTAATGGTTGTTTTAGAATACATTATTGGTTTGGAAAATATTAATACCATTCCCTTGATATATTATATAGTGTTAATAATTTAAAAGAATTTAGAAATTTAATATTTCAATGTTTCCTCCTAAAAACTATGGCACTTCAGAATTCTTATCCATAGAGGAGGCATTTAAGATATAGTGAGAAGGAACCATGAAGAAAATATCCTTCCAAATCATCTTCTTAAGAATGTTTAAATTATAATTGAATTTTTTGGATCTGACATACCATGTTAAAAATGATATATATTGTTTTGGAATCTATTATAGAGAGTAACCTGATCTACAATGAATGAACATGTCTATTCTAGAAAACATAATCTGGGAAAATCCCTCATAATTTAGTCGATCATCTGACCCAGTGGTATATGAAGGATGGTTCAATGTTGTTGAGAAGATATTTGAATTCATGGTATGGTTGGAATTCTAGAAGGTTACCATTTTATTTTTTCTTTTTGAAGGTGAATCTTATCTATGGTGGTATTTGGTTAATAACACTAGAGAGAACGATGATTTGATTCAATAGAATGAGAAATTTTCAGGATATTATAATAGCCCAAAACCTGCACTCTTGAATATTTTGTTGAAATCCATAAAATTTCATTTTACTTTTTTATTCCAATAATTGTGACCAAAATTTTACCATAAAAACATTCTATATCAAAAGGAAAACGAAGATCACTTACATACTAGAGGACCTTTTCGGTCTAGAATTTTAGAGAATTAGGAAAAACACTTACATAAAAAGATCATATCAACTTGGACTCATAATCTATTAAAAGAAAAATTATACTTTTTAACAAAATATTTCTTATTTCACAATATGTCACCAAATTTATCCTTTAAAAATACTTTATAAACATTAATTATTAAACATCATTCTTTAAGAACTGAGGAACATGAAACATATGAAGGGTGATCCCTAACACTAAGTAAGGTTTTGAATAAACATTAATAATTAAATTTCAGAAGTTAGAATAAGAGTGGATAATGGTATGATGACATATTCACTATGAATGAGGGAATCATAAAATATAAAACATCAATTAATACAATGAATATCAAATATGAAAACATAGAAAAAGTAAATATTCTTCTTAATCAATAATTATGATCCATTTGATATCAATGTAGATCATTAGAAACATAATAAACTGATATGAATTATATATAAAAAATAATATAATAAAGGTACATCATTATACGTTTTACTCTTATAAATGGATTAACCAAGAGGTCAAATTCCATACAGATCACTTTTACAAATGTAATATCTGTAAAACTGAGTTATAAACCCAGTTCATTGAAGGGATATAAAAAACCCACCCATCCTTAGTTTATAATTGAAAAAACATCATTTTTTTCTAATGTAACCACTCGTCAAATGTCTAAGTACTATTTAAAATTCATCACACATAATTAACACATTGAAATTATATGGTTTTAATAAAATTATTTTCGAAATAGAAGTATCCCATGGAAATGAAATTGCTTAAATAACTGTCTCGTTAAAACATGAATAATCTATTGAATGGAAATGAGTTTTATAATTATTTATTGGAAACAATAATGACCTAGGGAAAGGAAATTGGGTTTAAAGAAATATCTTAGCAATAAGATTAACAACTGGAAAATAAATGGGTTAAATAAAAATCTTTTTGAAAACTCAGTAGCCCCAGGAAAAGAAACTGGTTAAATAAAATCTCATTGAAACAAAAAAAATCCTTCAGAAGAATATATGAGGATAATATATATATAAATTTCATATTGGAAAATAAGTAAAAATAAAGTGCAGTTTATTTTGATAAATGTAAAAACTATTAAAATAACATTAATACATTCTAGAAGAAAAGTATCCCTAATCGGTCCACAACATACAATACAACATTGATTCATTTGAACCATTTACCCCATTAATGGAATAAAAAGTAATGAAAAATATAATATCCTGAGAATAAAGAGATTCATGATATAATATATACATATTTATTTATATACACCTCATAAATTAGGATAAGTTTATATCATTACAAATTTATCAAAAAGTAAAAATTATGAAAAAGACCATTACCACTTAGGTAACATCAAAACTATAAATACATTGAAGGAGAAATAACAAATGGAAATTTAAAACCACATAAATTTAAATATAAGATTCATAAAATATATCCAATATAATTATATATTCCCCTCAACAAAAATAAGTTGAGAAAATGGAATAAGTCTCACAGATGTAAATGAGAGAATAGAAATCCCCTTACAAATGTGATAACATCTAAATTGGAAACCAAAAAAGTTATAATCATCCAATGAATCATGTAAATAATGAGAAGAGAAAATAATTCATGATATAATATATCATAATTGTTATAATATACTCTAATAAAACATAATAAGTGTTGATTATTATGTATGCCTCTTAAAGGTAAAAGTAAGACAATAATGCCTTACCTCGAGCCCTAATTTTCCTGATTGTTCTATATATTCATGAATAATAAAATTATATTAATTATATAATTTCTAAATATCCTTTTCAAGATTATTATTATTTCAATTATAAAAAATTTATATTCAATTACATAATCTAAAATGTTTATGAAGGATGTTTTCAAAATAATGGGTTTATGTGTCAAAAACACCTTTGGTAGGACAACTATGGTCAAAAGGGACATTATTAGAAAACCTAAATATTAATAATTTTGAAATAATTATCAAGTTTACAAATAAATTATATTATTAAAACCAATAATAAATTGAGATATAGAAAATAAACTACTGTTATAATCATGGATATCATATTCCATACGTTTTCATGAGTAATGTTCTCATTTTTTTATGATCATTATGAAAATATGGAAAGTAACATTTAACATTCTATAATGATAATTATATTATAAGAACAATACTATTTAATCATATATACATATATATTGACATCTTTTGATTTAAATGTAATCATATTGCGTCGAGGAGGAGGTTGTCCACACATCCACAGACGATGTTATCACTATTTCAGTGTGAGAAAAGGTAATAAAGAATGAGAAATATTATATTTACATAATGGTAGTTATATAAATAACTCCATTTAGTTTTCATTTATGTGACATATGTCTAATTAAACCCATCATAAATTCTTTCTATGTAATTTCTGAATGTATCATATCATTTTTAGGATGCAGTAGTCCACACGTCCATAGAAAATAATTTTCCTACCAATTGTTGAATTCTTGATTAGGTGTATATAGAACCCTTAACATAAAAAAATCTCAGTATATTATGGATACTAGTTTAATTATAAAAATGTGGAATAATAGTAATTTAATGGTGGACGAAGAAATAAAATATAAACGCATGTTGAGGCATGTTACCACTTTTTTGGGTAAATTTGTTTGGTTTGTACCAAAAGGCTTCCTCGTTTAGATTTATTCCCAATATGAGTAATATAGGTTGATGGGAGGGATTTTGGGAGATTATATGGGTATTTTTTGGACAACCCAAAGGGGCCTGAGAGGTCTCATGAAGGGGAAAAGATAATACCGTCTTACAGTGTATGAGGGGTGAAATTCTTGTAAGTACGAAAGGTTAAACACAATTGGGATGTCTCCCTTGAGTCAGGTGCTTAAAAAATTGACAACTAATTGATTAAATGGGACGTATGGTCGAGACACACTCACACCACCCAAAAAGAAAATCATTTTTATCATTTAGTTCCTTATTCTTCAAAAGATCAATTGTTACATTAATCGACCATATTTGATATTTATTAAACGCTAAAAATTACTTGGAATAGTATATGATATTTTTATTAATTATAAATAATTTAATTGAATATCATTTTTTGTAACATGAGATTAATGTCAATTTGGACATTATTTTCATAAATTTAATACTTAAAATAATAAGAAATTGATTGAATTAAAGTTTATTATGATCATAGATATATAACTTGACATAATCATAGAAAAATATATTATAACTTAATAACTCATTAAATTTTATTCCCTTATTTATTTTTAAAATTATTTATTTTAATAAGCTGTTAACTAAATAATACATGTGTTAGAGTTTTTTATGTGTTTAATGTAACTATCTCATAATTAAAATAATATTTAAATTATCATGATAGAAAAGTCATTTTACATTTAAAATAATGTTTTTTACCAAAACAATGTATCTTCTTCCATACTCCAATGCTATATAGGAATTCCAAGCAAGGATGGTGCATTTTTTATCCTTTTTATTACGTAACATATTATATGAGTATATTTCATGAAAAGGTGTCCATATAACTCATAAAATTAATACCAATAGTTTATATGGTCGAAATAAGTGAAGCTAATGGATTTTTGACTAGTTTCTACATCATTTTGGACCAAAAATTTAATGTTTAGTCCCTTATAAAGCTAAATTTTACATTAATCACTGAAACTAATTTTAGTTAATTTCAATAATCGTTTCGATCAAAAACTTATTTCATCTTATTATACAATAAATTTTATATTTCTTACAATAATTTATGTCCATTTTTGAAATTTTATTTACCGAAATAGAAAAAGTAAGTTTAAAGATAATCCCACAGACATGGCCAGAAAGGGGGGTTTTAAATTTAAAATGGTCAAAAGATATTTAAATAATTATATCTAAATTAAATATAAAAAACTTATTTAAAAGAAATAAATGTTATTATTTTATATATAATTGATTTATTGTGTCCATGAAATAAAACATAAAATATAACTTAAAATTAATCAATTTTTTAACAAAAAGACAGTTCTAAACTAAAATGTAGAATTTTTTAGTATTGAAAAAAATGAAACATCTCAAAAAAAATTCAAACATGTCACCCTAATATAATTTTGATGTTAATATTTCCAAAATGAAGTTTATTTTGTTATATAAAAATTATAAAAGTGTTAAAAATTATATTTAAATTAGGTTTTCCATTCAATTTAGTAAAATTATTTTTTAAAATATATCGCTTTTTATACTTCAAATTGGATTTTTTTTCAAGACTATCAAATTTATTGGTTAAATATACATTTTTTTATAAAATAATTAAATGTAATATATTTATTTATATTCACACCATCTAATATAATTTCCAGTTGATAAAATCAATAATATCAAAAATATCTTATTGTTTGGTATGACTTGGGATTGTGTATGTCCAATGTTATCAAAGGGACTCAACATTGCATTCCACAAATGAAAAAAATGATTTTTCAAGTGAAGTATGATAAAAATGTTATTGTGTGTAACAAAATTTATTAAAAAATTTAACTTATATTAAAACAATATATTTCATAAAATCATGGGACGTTACATCCTACCCCCATTAAAAGTAATTCCATCCAAAAAATTCATATTGGTTATCTAATTGTTATCATTTATCTAATTACTATATTAATTCCCATATAATAAAAAGGAATTATAAAACAACCTCTAAAATGGGGAATTTGAGAAAGATAATGTTCCCCGGATAATTTCCATAACTAATACTCTATAAAGTGAAAACATTTTTGGGAAATTAAAAATTTATTTAGAAGGGATAAATAATTCTCATGGACTAATAGAGAGTGATATAGAACATGGTCAAGCGGAAGTCAATGAATAATAAACCACAATATAAATAGGCACGGAAAAGTTTGTTAATATAATTATAAACTATGGTCATATAGAAACATTTTATTTTTATATCCTTTTCCTAAATTTAGAGTATTCTCTTAGAATCTAGGTCAAGTGAAAAAATTGAAACATACCTAAATGATGATTCGAATTTCAACCATTAACAATTTTTAAAAAAATCTCACATTTTTTAACAAATGATTTTTATTCAAGATTCATTTTTAACTACTAATGAAATACAATCATCTTTTTAGAGAAAATGTAACTGAATAATGAAATTTATTTTATTTTGCATGTCTTTAGAAATTTACTAAAACAAAAATTGTTAGAAAATGGTAATACAATTTTGAAAATGAGTAAAATATAAAATGATACACTAATCATAAAAAATAATTAGTAATACCTTGTGTATAAACAAACATATCCTATAAATAAATATCTTTAAAACCCCTTCATCATTTTCAAATATAGTTAGAATCCCAAATTTTAGAAGGATTTGATCATATAATCTATCATGATTAATATACTAGTATTATTTAAATAAAATACCATATTTTTTATAAATTAACTTAATCTTAAGTCGTAAATTCTTTTATACAACCATGATATCTTGTAGGCCAGTTTCTATGACAAAAAATACATATCATTATTTGCTTATGGGTTCAAGCCCCACCAACATTCCAGATGTGGCTGCTTTTCACAAAGTGTATGTGTTGTACGTTTTTCATTTAAAATGGAAACAAATTACACCTAAAACTCTTTATTTTGATCCTTGCGGTAAAAATTAACTCATTTAAAAAAGTCAACTCCCAATCCACTTTAAGATAATATCACATAGAAACTCAATGGGGTGTCTAAAACGTTGAACTTATGATCATCATTATGATTATAAAACTATGATAGTATCCATAACTCATAATATATCCACAAATAAAACAATAATAATATATTAATTTATCTAAAACAACCTTTGATACCATATATAACAACCCAGAATCTGCACGCTCAGATCCTATTAAATATTTAAAACTTTTCAGTTCCATCTATGAATCTGATAATTGTGAATAAGATCTTTCCATCAAAGCCATAAAATATGAAAAGTAAAACTTATATCACTTATATACTATAGGACCTGTTAGGATTATAATTTTAGTGAATTAGGAAAAATTTATACATATATAACACATATCAACATAGAGTCATAAGTCTTTAGAATAATATATCACTTATTTAACACAAATTTTATAATTTTACAACATGACATCAAAATTATCCTTTTGAAATACGTTTATTCCTAATTCATTCATGAAATTTATTAAAAACAAGGGGAAAATGAAACATAAGAAGGGTGAGCTAAAATAATCATTAATCATAAGAATAAGAATTTAAAATTAAATGTTATAAATGACAATAAAAGTGAATAAGGATATTATGAAATAATCAAAGTGCATTATAGAATCATAAAATATATCATACCCATCAATTCTTGGAATATGAAATATGAAATCATGGTTAAGGGAAGAGTAATCAGAATCAATAATCTTGATAAATTTTATATCGATATCAATCATTAGAATCACCAAAAACTGACAACAATCATAGATAACATATAATGGTATCCTGTAAAATCATTATAGTTTTCAGTATAATAAATGTAATAACAATGTGGATGAAATCGAAACATGTCACTCGTATAAATGAAATATCCATATGACTGAATAACCATGAAATTGAAATGGTTTCCAAAGAAATATCTAGGAAAAAATAATAACACATGTAAAGGAAAAGATTTTCAAAAATATCACTTTGAATCATGATTAACCCATGGAAAAAAATGGTTTAAATAACAATATCTTTGAAACACTAGTAACCCATAAAAAATAAATGGGTAAAATAACAATATCATTGAAACAAATAAGATCCATCTATCTAATTAATGATTATGGGTTCAATCCAAAATATATTTAGTGAAGGATAAATAACAATTAGTGATATTGACATGGATTAATTCAAATATAATTAAAATAACATTAAAACATTATCGAGGAAAATAATTTCAATACATTCCAAAGCATCACATACAACTTTAAAACATTTAAACCATTAACCCAATTAAATAATTAAAATAAATTTGCAAAATGATATCATGATAATAATGATATTGATTTTATAACATGTATAAGTAGAATTATATACAACTCATAAAAAAATTTAGTTGTATAACCTGGAAAATTACCAAATGAAGGGAAATTGTGATAACAGTCTATTACTGATTCGTAAATTGAAAATCATAATCCCCATGAAAGATATATAATAATAAGGATTTTTAAAACTCAATAAATTAAAATATAATATTCATAAAATACTTTTTTATTAAGTATATACATCTTATAATAAAAATATGTGTGGAATATGGAATAAGTATTATAGAAATTAAAGTGAAACTACCAATCCGCTTACAACTATGTTGTCATCTAAAATGGAAACCAATAAAGTAATAATCATCAAAAAGAAAATTTTAATACCATTTTTATAAAATAATTAATGATATAATATATCAAATTGTGTAGTATATACACCAAAATAATAAATAACGTGTCATTATGATGTATGCCTCATAAAATTAAAAGTAAGACAATAATCCCTTATGTTGAGTTCGATTTGAAATGATTGTTGTATATCATAATGAATAATAAAATTATTTTAATTTTATAATAAATAATAAACATTTAAAAGTTTATTATTACTTTTATTTAACTTATAATTAAGTTATATAATTTAACTTAATGAATATGTTTATGCCAAATTAATTGATCATAATTAGTTTTTTGTGTAAAAACAACTATGGTAGGTAAACTATTGTTAGAGAGGTCATTATTAAACAATATAAATAATAATAATTACATATCTATCATATTTATACAAAAAATATATATGTGAAAATTCAATCATGATTGATGGTTTTGAAAAACTAACAGGCATTACAATTGGGGAGGCGATAGGTCGTACGTACACAAGAGTAACATTCACATTTAAAAAAAATCATTATGGAAAAAATTAAAGTAACATTTATCATTAATTAATTATATATATTTCATAAATACCATATTATATAAACATATATACTTATATATCATTCTTATTATGTAAAATAAGTAATATCACGTCGAGGAGGTAGTAATCCAAACATCAACAAATGACTTTTTAATTTTTTCAGTTTCTGAAATGATAATAAAGAAAATGATATATTATTTTTACATATACATAATTATGTCATGAATATAGTATATATTTTATTTATGTATTTTATGATTAATTAAACTCTTCCTTAATACATTGTATGTATTGTGTGAACGTATCCCATCGCTTTGAGGATGTGTTAGTCCACACATCCACAAATAATAATTTGGTTACACATTTGAAAGAAGTTTGTGTAGGTGTTGGTATAATCCATAACAAAAAAAATATCATTATATTTAGGATACATATGTTATTATTTAGTAATTTAATAATAATAATTAAATGGGTGTAGAAAGAACTAATACATTGATGCACGTATAATAATTCTACATATTTTCTGGGTAACTCCATTTGTTTTGTTCCAAAGGGATTCATTGTGTAGTTTTATGACAAAATTGAGTACTCCAGTTTGATGGTATAGATGTTGAGATATTATTTGTGATGTTTTTATATGATTAATAGTTTCGGTATAGGTTTGAGTAAGGGGAATAATGAATGTGATTTATAGTGGAGAAGGAGTGGTATTCTTGAAAATACTAAAAAGAAAATAGTATTAAGAGGTATCTGTTACATCATTTTCTTATAAAACCGAACAAAATAGATTAAATAGTTTGTATGTTCTACAAACACTCCCAAACCCAAAAATTAAAAAAAAAATTTATAATTTCTTCCTTTTTCTTTAATATTCAATATTTGTTTCATTTTAGTTTTAATTAAATTAACATGTCTTCTATCGTAAATAGTTTAACCATTCAACCAAAATGAAAGTGATAATTTATATAAAATAGTTACCCACAAAATTCTAAATATTATATCTAATTCACAAAACAGAAATACCCATTTTGTTGGTGATTAATTTTAAAAAAAGTGTATGCAACGCACAAAAAAAATTCTTTAACATGAATCCGGATACCAATGGTTTTACTATCTATGTGTTAGTATGTTAATTATAAATGATCAATTTTTACATAGAAAGACTAGAATTTATTTTTAATATCACATAAAAATACCATGGAATATGTTATTGTTTTTATAAATTTTAAATCATATAATAAAATACCATTTCTTGTAAAATGATGTTAATGTCAATTTTAAATGTATATAATTAATTTTAATTTTGGAAATATCAAGAATGTGAGAGAATTGAAATATATCAAGTTAAAATATATTTAACATGACATATTCCTCAAAAAAATAATTTTACATAATAATTCATTAAATTTTCATTCCTCTTAGTGTTTCTTATCATCATTTATTTTTTTATTTTTTTATTAACTAAATTATAAATGTGTTAGTGATTGTTTATAATCTAATGTAACTAAATCATATCTAAAATAATAGTTAAATTATCATTATGAAAACCACTCATTTAACTTTCCTGATGATGTTTATTGCTGAAACTATATAGCTTTTTTCATACTCTAAAGCTTTATATCATTTAAAAGCAATGGGGTTATATTTTTGTTGTCTTTTTCATTAATTATCTTATTATATGGGTTAGTATCCATAACAGATGTATTAATAACTCATAAAATGAAAAAATAGGGTATATGGTCGAAATATAGTAAAAAATGTCTTTTTTAAAAATTCATAAATAATTTTACACCGTAATGTTATGTTTTAGTCTCCTGTTAGGTTTAATTTTACCTTAATTACTTTAATTAATTTTAATTAGTTTTATAAATATTTTTTGTCAATATCTATATTTATATCATTAGAATATATATGTTATACATACTACCATTTTAAATCTATATTTTTACAAATTCAATTCATAGAAGTTAAATAATTGAATTTAAATCCAATCATGCAGACATGGTGAGAAAGCGATGTACTAATGTATAAATGTTCAAAAGGTCATTATGTCTCTATATCTAAATTAAATATAAAACATGATTAAAATGAAATAATTTTGATAAATATACATATATATAATTCATTTATCATTACATTTTACTGGTTTAATATATAATTTAATATTAATAATTATTTAAACAAAAATGTAGTTTTCACCTAAAATTTTGTATTAATCACGATACATCAAAAAATGAAACTTCTCAAAAAAAATACAAAAAATTAACACCAAGATATTTCTGATGTTCCTATTTTGAATTTGAATTTTATTTATTCATGTAAACATTATAAAAGTGTTCAAAATTAGATATAAAATAGTCACACCATTAAAAGGTCATACATCTTCTTTTTGAAAAAATATATATTTTTATGTTTAAAATTGGATTTCTTCTTATTTTAAACCTTTATAATTGAATGAATTAATGTAAGAAACATTTATAGAAATTTTTAAACATAATATATTTAGTCATATTTATACCATCAAATATAACGACTAAGAGATAACATTGATAATATCAATATTATTTTAGTGTTCTATAAGACTCAACCATGTATGTGACACATGTTATTCAAGATACTCAATATTGAAAGAAAGAAAGATAAATTTTTTATTACATGTGATTCATTATAAAATGTGTATAACTTGTAATATAAAATATTAAATAATTTTTATTAAATTAAAATAAAATATTCCATAAAATTATTAGATGTTATAATGATTTCCATTGAGTTATATTTCCCCAAGGCTGTTTAACATTGGATGGATAAATAATTATTTAAATTTATTCAAATAGATAATGATTTTTTTCCCATGTGTGAATAAAATTTTCAAATTATATACAAGTATATATCGGGTTTTGTTTAGGATACTAATTGTAAAATTAAAATATTTAACACAAGTTTGAAACCATGTCTATGAAGAGATTGGGTAGTATGAGAATTTAAAATCTATCAGAAAGTTGTTGATTTTTCCAAAAAATAAGATAGAGTTTTCTAACACTAATATTCCTCACAAATATGAATATAAGAAGCTATCGGGATGGAAGGTGATCGGGAGACATACAAGAAAGAAATATGATGGTTTGAAAATGAAGTTCCTATATTGTGGTTAGTGTCGTAAAAATCACAATGGATAATGTCTTATAAAATTAGTGAAGTGTTATCGATGCAGAATTTTTTTCTACATGGACTATTATTTCATGGAAATGAATCCTAAATAATCAATTAATGTGGTTATTGATAGTTACCCAATAATAAAATGGATTATTTTCAATGAGTTGTATTATTATGATAATCTATTCTTGAAGTTAGTAACTCGTGCTAAAAAGAATCAATATTAGAAGCAACAAGGAATGGAAATATCGTTTTCTTTCATTACGATCTATTTTTGGAAATTACATGAAGTTGTGACTAATATGATACTATGTATTCGAATTATATCAATACTCGTTTTAATATTATTTCCTCATTCATTCATTTATATGAAACATTCATGTAAAATGGGGGTATCATCTCATGAAAGTGAAATTAAAATTTTGGGTAAAGATCTAGGTGAAATTGTTAATGAAACCAACATTTATTTGAATCTTCATATTGTAATGGGATGGTTGTTCCTAAAAATGTTGTTAAAGAAGACATAAGAGAGTTTGATATCATTTTTTTGGGATTTGATTCTATTTTATCATTATTTGATAGGTTGAATCACCAATAAAGTCTTATTCAATGATTTCATGCCTTTGATATAATACTAAGAAGCAGATACAAAAAATAGAGAAAAAAATTACTATTACATAGACGACAATATTTAAAAGATTTAAAAAATTAAAATTAGTGTTATTTAAGTAGTGAATGAATACATGGATTTTTTTTCTGATGATTTTTCGGGTGTTATTCATTATTCATATAAAGAGATTAATGTTGACTTTTTAGCATATGAAATGACTAACAATAAATCCCATTATCAAATGGCTCTTTTGGAACTATTCAAATTAAAAAATCATTTGTTATAGTTATTAGCAAAATAAATCATCGAAACTGGCACTTCAACATGGGGTTACCTTTTTTATTTGTTAAAAGAAACGTTGGTTCAATGAGACTTTCCGTTGACTATAAATCAATTAATATAATCTCTATTAGGACCATGTATCAATTTCCTCATATTGATGATTATCTTGATTACCTTTAAAGAGAAATATATTTTTAAAATGTCAATATGTGGTTTGGATTCCATTATATGATGGTGAAGGATGATGATATTATGAATACTATAATTTGGACTAGATATTTGAACTACGAGTTTTTTTATTCTCATTGGTCTTTCCAATGAACCTACTATATTTTTGGATGTTAGGAATATAGTTTTTCATGAGTTCGTGGAAAATATGTGGGGGTATTTATTGAATTATATTTCATAAAATATAAATATAGAATGGTACATGATATTTAACTATGTATTTTTTTGTACAAAATTAAATGAAATGAAAATATATGTTAAATTTATGAAGTGTGAATGTTGGTTTCAAAAAATCATTCTTTTCACAAATTGTTTCTATATATGACATAAATTTTAACCCTTCTAAAATAGAATTTTTTCAATATTTTTGAAGATGAAAAAATATCATAGATATTTTTAGTATTATTAGAATATAGGGTAACTATAAATGGTTTATTGAAACATTTTTTTCGTTTTCCATCCCATAGAATATGTTCACTATAAATGTATTTTAATTCATCTTGAAAAATAATGTGATGGTTATTTTAAAAAATATAAAGGATGACTAGGGAATGATCTAGTTTTCGCCTCACCTTTTCGAAATGGAAATTTTTTCATCAATAAAGATTAGACATGGAATGGACTCGGTTGTTTCCTAATACAGAATTATAAGGTAATTACTGATTTTTTACATTAGTTGAAACCTCCAAAGATAAATTACCTGTGCATGATCTGGAATTAGTTGATGTGTTTTTTGAGTTAAAAATTTATCTGAATCATTTTTATGGACCAAAGCATAAAAAATATATTGTTCATACATGTTTAAATTATATATTCACTCAGAAATAATAAAATACTACATGTATAAGATGGATGGAATTGATCAAGGATTAGTATTGCATGATTCATTACCATCCTATATGAAGAAAAAAAGTGGCTGATACATTAAGTCAAAAAACAATGACACGTTAACATTGTTACAATTCAAAAATGATCCTTTGTTAAATTATTTCAATGAAAATTCGTCAAATTTGTATATACGAGGAAATCCTCTATTTTGTTATATTTTTTTAGTGCAGTCAACATTGCTAAAATGAATAAATAAACTTCTTAAGTATGATCAGTCATTTTATAAAAATGTTAAATTCATTAAGAAAGGAATGATGAAATATTTTAATATTAACGAAGATGGTGTTTTATGATTTTGAAATTGATTATGTGTGCCATTTGATTCCCTTTTAAAGAAAGTGTTATTATGTGAAACTAATAGTTCTTCATTTAACTTTCATCCTAAAAAAACTATGATGTACAATAACTATTGGGAGTATTACTAGTGGGATGGAATGAAAAGAGATATTCTTAAATTTACTATGTTCTGTTTGACTTGTATGTTGGATATAGAATAATTTATGTTACTGAAGATATATCATCAATATTCTCCCATGTCGGGGTGGGAATGAGAAAATTTATCAATGGATTTCAAAGAAATTTTTCAAAAGAATTATCAATGTATACTGACAATCTTTTTTTTTCATTTTCCATAGCCGGTTTGAGGGAACCGGTACCCCAAACCGGTTTAAGGGTAACCGGAAACCGAAAATAAAACATTCCCAAAGAACATTCGAAAATCAGCAAGATTCAAAATTTAAAATCCGATCCAACGACGATCCACCGTACACCATGTGTTGTACCTCGAGCAGTGAGCCCGCCTAAACTCCTCAATCCACGAGCCAGCAGAACCTCGAAGAACGGACCATCAACAGGCCTGACATGTCGTCTAGAGAAATCCTTATCACTGGAACGCCGGTCAGCTTCACCGAAGTCCGTCGTCACCGAGGGCACATCACAACATATCACTGCCTCTCCGACGAGGACAACACCACCAGCGCCGAAAAACAGGGCCACCAACCCAAAGAGATCCATTGAATAGTCCAAACATAAACCTGAAAGAAAATTTTTCAAAACATCGAACGAAAACAATAACAACCAATATGAACATCATCCATGGCTGCCTCTTGAGAATCATCATCATCGTCACTTCAACTTGCAAACACCATCGCTTCACACCACCCGATCCACCACCTCAATCCAAACAACTGCCGCAGAAAAGGGACGACCTAAAAAGGATGATGAGACCGCCGTAGGGAAACATCGCAACCGAGAGAAAAACCTTGAACGCTCCGAAGAGTGTGTCGATGTCCGTTCTTACGCCCACGGATCAAACCATCAGCTTCGCTGAAGCCCAGAGCGCATCGCCAAAGAAAGAGGAAATCTAGAAGACCGCCGTAGAGGACACCATAGACAGCCACAGAGATCCTACCACCAGGAAGCGGTGACAGCGGAAAAAACCCTATTGATGCAAGATTGAAGCGCTCGCTCCTAGACCGCCAAGAAAACCCTTCAAACCTGAAAATACAAAACAACGAAACCAAGAAAGAAAATTTCCCCCTCCCCAGGCCAATCTAAAGGAGAGACGACCAAAGAGGGAAGGGAATTAGACTAACAGGGAAGAAACCCTAGATGGCGCGAGAGAGAAAGGAGAAGCCCCGTATCCTAGAAAATTTCAGACCTCTATCCAAAGAATTATCAATGTAATAAAGTGATTTGGGTTACTATTTTTAGATTAAATAAATCCCCACATTTCTTCCACATTCATGGTACAATGACCATATTTAAATATCATGAAATTTAACAAAATTATATAGCCATATTACATGGAGTGACACTCTCAATTGAATCTTACCATGATCCTACAGTCACATCTCATTTTTGGAATGTAATTTAGACAACGTTGGGTACTAAATTCAATTATAGTACAAATGTTCATCCATAATTTGATGGAAATTATAAGAAGACATTTTATACCATAGAGTATGTTATTTTTAGTGATTAATGGATTACCAGGGATGTTGGGATCATCATATTTCTTTGGTTGACTATTCATATAATGACAGTTTTTACTACAGTATACTGATATCTATAGTTAAAGAATTATAATGAGATACGCATTGAATAATACATTTTTCATGATGATGTAAGATAATGGAAGTTTATGGGAGTAGAGTTTGTAGATAAAATGTCTTACCAAGGGTTGTTGATTAAGAAATATATGAGGATATCATAGAGATGTTAGAAAGGTTATGCAGATAACCCGAGGGAAGATATATTTTTTAGGTTGTCAATCCTGTCATTCTCAATGTTCGTCTAAGGAAATTTGTTATAAATTTTGCTATGAATGGGATGATTAGTGTAGGGTTCACTTGACAATATTAAATCCTATACAATGTTGGATCAGTTTCCTACCAACTAGTCTTATATCTGAGTTTATCCAATGAGTGCAAAATATTTCATGATTCAATATTAATTAAATATATTCTGAAATCATCCCATGTTATTAGACATGAAGTCATTTAGTATTATGGTAATATTTATTATGAGGAATACCCAATTAATATTCTTGAATTTGGAGATAATTTTTTTTGGAAGAATTTGATTCACTAGGTTAAGGTTTTATGTAAAAACCATATGTTTTAAGAGTCCACATGAGAATCTAAAAGTGATAAGAGAAACATACATCACCCATTGTATATTAATTGAATAAAATTGAGTGTATAAAATTTATAGAATGTGTAAGAGTGTAATAAATCATATAATTGTAGAGTAAATCATAATCATATTTTTTAATATGAAATATATAGTTATATTTGTTAGAAAAATATTATGTAATTATTAAATTAATAAGGAAAACGTTTTAACTAAAATCATTTCTTATAATGATTCATTTAGATGATTAATTTATAAAATTTAATATTTTAATTTTATAATATTTATATCATTTTTTAAATCATAAAATAAGAATTTTCGTATGGTGAAATTTATTAATTTACAATAAACAATTGATTTTTATGTGAATATAGAAAAATATAATTTGTTTTGTAAAAAAACACTTTTATAATCAATAATTTGTGTATTTTTATAGAGCATGTATGTTTTGAATTAATTTCATGTATCATAAGTATTATTTATTAAATTTAATCCATTTAATTACTTTTTAATCACATGTACCATTTTTTAAAAAGAAATTTTCAATGTATGTGTATTTAATTTGGTAAAATGGATTCCATCTTTTTAATTAAGATAATTTATATTTTATAGTAACTTTATCTTAATTCTTGACTAAATTGAAATGTGAAAATATTAAAAACCAATTGTCTAAATTAATGTAAAATATGGATTTACTAAGAGTTAATCTAAAAGGATATGGGTAAAAATGATTGAAATACGTTTATAAAATCTTTTATATTGCCATATTAATACCTTATACCATATATTGTCGATAATGATCCATTTTTTGATCATTGTGACATGGATAAAACATCAATGGAATTAATTCTTTTAGAAAAAAGTACAAGTGTGCCACTCACCTCACTTATAAAAGGACACCCCTCTCCTCCTCAATTAACATTATCAAAACCCATTGTTTAAGAAAATAATGAACCAAATAACTTCTATAATTTCATAATTTCATATTATTATCCTTTATTTGAATAAGTACATCCATGGAAGCCCTTTAGTTCATACTAAAATATGTTAACCGAAAAATTGGAAATTATCTTCCAAAAATGTTTTACTTTTTGCTTCCACCAAACCCTTAAATTCATATTAAATATTTTAAATTATAGCATAATTATATTTAACTTAATTATATGTTATAATTTTAATTTCATATCCATATTTCTTCTCATATTCCATCAAATGGGTTATGAAATCATCATTCATTTGTATTTCGGAATACATCTTCATGAAGCGATGTTGACACATACCTTTCAGGGAGTATAGTCAAAAGAAATATAACCACCTAACGATGTTGTTTGAGTGGTAACTAGAATATCATTTTCCAAAGAGTAGTGATTTAATATATGTGACACTTATAATGATTAAAAATGAAAAGTTTGACGGAATTAAGAAGATAAGGATTTTTAAAAGGTTTGGGAATTTATAATGATATATATGTTATTGGATTCATGTTGGGGTTTCTATTTTGTGATTTAATAAATTTTTTGTGTAAAAAATTAATCTTTTGGTTTTAGATCTAAATAATTAAATTTGTTGAATAAAATGTTTTTCTTTAATTCACCATTGATGTTATTATATATCAAATTGTAGAAATATTAATAGACTATTTTCCATTCCTTATGAAATACCAATTTTGGTATTGATTTCCCAAAAATAATTATATTAATATATCATTATTTTTTCTTGTATTTTATTAATCACTAAACCACTCCCTAACATTATTTTGTTTATAAATTAACTAACTAGTGTAAAAAATAACTAAATCAAGTAGTTGTAGAATAATATTTAAATTGATGAAATTTATTATTTAATAATAGATCAAAATAAAATTGTATTTAATTTAAATTAAAAATAAATTAAATTTAAAACATCAATTTAATAGAAAATAATTTTTTTTAATAAAACATTTCAGAATCTCAATCATTAAAATTTTTGATCCCCCTTCCCTTAACCTAATAATTATTAATTACAAACCTCTTTGTATGAAGTGGAAATTGAATTAGAAAATGAACAATACATGAACTAATTAATGAAATTTGAGGAGGAGGAGGATCCCCACAATGGTGGTAGTGCTGCTACTCATTTTCACCAGATTAGTGGGATGGGGATCTGTTCATAATGGAAAGAATATTTCCCATCATTTTATAGGAATTGAGGGATAACATCTCATAACTTTTCTTCTAATAACACCATTTGAGGAATAGTACTGATTAAACCCCCTCCTCATCAATGGATTAGTTATTCTAAATAGATAACACCAACGTTTTCGGGTTCTTAGGGAGCACTTGGATGTGTTTCAAATGGTGGAGGAGCGCATGTGCATGCATGGAACACATGGAATACAGGTTCATGATATGTATGAGATTTACAAGAGGTTTCCTAGTCCATAGGTAGTAAAAGAGGTGCCTTGGAGGATATTGTAACATGAGTGTTGCTATAATAGATAGAGGTAGTTGTGGTGGTCTGTGGCGAGGAAGATGTTCAGGGAGGAGTTTAGCAGTGCTCGAGTGTGATGGTTCGGCCAATAAGTTGATTAGAGGCATAAAAGAATCTTATTGGGTGTATGGTGGTGGATGTGGCGGCTACATTCATGCACCTTGGCCATGTCAAAGGAGGGATTATAATGTCGCGGTTGGCAGACTTGCAGTACTTTGGAGCATGAGGTGTGATGAAGAACTCCTCCTCCAGCCTTCATAGTGGATGGAGGTTTCTCTCTCACTAATGAAAGAAGATGATCCCAGATCATCCAATAGTGACCAAGAGGTAGTGGTGGTGAATGAATATTTTTAGGCGACTCATGCTGAAACTAAGGAGGTGGACAAGCCAAGAGGAAGAAATGACGCTAGCGTGACTGAAGGAGCTAGGGGTGAACTCAAGCAGTGGAGGTGCATAGAGGTGAGGCCAAGGGCAGAGAGGTGGAAAACATAACATTTGGTGTCTGTATGAGTGTCTTCTAGTCTGGAGAAAAAGAGATAGTGGTGTAGAATCAGTGGATAACATCGATCCACAATAGAGTTTGGCGGTGCTGTATTAGAGATCTTATCTGACATCAAAACCATGGGATAGGTACTATTCCGTTATTTCCCCAGACACATGACATCTAGTCATGATCGCTCTGAGCTGGGCCCCCGGGACACCACATGCACACACTCACTAGAGGGTCATGACAAAGGAGGCTTGTGTAGTCACTTCGGGCCACCTATGTTCACCCTGGGGCTTAATCACCAAATGTACTCCTATAGGGTTCATCATTTTTAGGATGCAATTAGTCTTAAACCCAAAGATACCCCAGCTAGGCTGGACCTCCTAGGGCCTATGTGGTTATATTGTCTCATAATTTACACTTAGTTATTCTTTTTCAATTTAACCTGGGTATCAAATATTTCTATATTAAAAGGGTCGAATATTTACTTATTTGACGTAAATTAGATGATAAATAAATAATTTGGAACATTCTGGAACATATCATAATAATATTTGTATTGAAAAAAAAATTATGATTTTTAAATCATGTTATAAATCATTATATTGAAAAAATATCAAATATTTCGATTTTGACACTATTCATTTCACGGTTTTTTAGATATATCTAGATAAGGTGTCATCCTAGGAAATAAAATTTATTATATCCATAATCGGTAAAGTCATCTATAAAATTCATTGGGATAATTAAATATCACAAATTACATTTTTTTTAAATTTTTAATCACATTTATTTGATATCTCCATTATTAAAACAATCCAAACATTAGTATTGTGTAATTATTTAATATAATTATTTATACAATAAAAATTTGTAATAAAATACTGTGATGAACATTAATTAAATACATTTCCTAATAATATATGTAGTCGAATTTATTTACTGGAAAATCCTTCATTTAAAATTTTATACTTATTGAAGTATGAATATGAAAACTTTTACATCACTTGAAATAAAAAAAATTATAATCCCCTCTCTAGAGACCCAAATGTTTCTATTAATAGAACTTGCGCTATTATGGTTGATATATAATATAATAATATTATTTTTTTCATGTATTTACACCTTATTATGGTTGTTAGTATTTTAATAAAAATTCTTTTGTGGATTTCTCATCAATTATTTAAATTTTACATCATCATAGTAAAACACATTAAGGTATTTATTAATTTGCTAAAAAATTATTTAAATTACCATGATATAGGAAATAATTTTATATCTTGTGGAACATTTATGTTGGAAGATATCTCCTGGTTATCCCTACATTAATATTATTATACTTGTAAGAAAAGTGAGCTTGAAATTCTGTCACATTCATTGGGTTTATTAATATCTATGACATTTTCATTGAAAAGTGGACATTAAATGACTAACATTCATACCTAATATGTAAAGTGTATAACTATATTCGTCAAAAAATATTTTCTTAGGTTTTAGGATCAATTTATTCCCATTAACATATTATTTTCTACACTAAATTGCCCACGTTACCTTTAACCACATTAAATAAAAATTATCATAGTTACTATTCATAAGATCCAAAAAAATAACGTATTAACATAATTTGGACCCACTGATTCCATATATGTAATAAATTTTATAAAATTAAAAAAATAGAATTTTCATTTGTTAATTTAAAATTAATTCCCCTTATTAGAAACCAAAAGCAGGTTTTTAAGAAGAAAATACTTATAAAAAACTGACATGATTTTATCTCCAATTTAAAAGTGAAATTACAGAAAATGTCAAAAATGGATTAAATTATAAAAATATATTAAATTTATATTTTCAAAACATAAAATAATATCATTTAACCATATCAAATTTTTTGATTGAATTTTTTTCAATTATAATTTAGCATAATTTTAATATTCATCAAACATGATAATTATCTGATTAATATCGAAAGTTTATCCAAAGTAAATTTTAAGGTCCCCTTTCTAGAGAAAAATTTTATTTTGTCATATCTAACATATAGTGGTGTCAAAAACTAAATTATTAATGTGTTGTGCCATCAAAAGAAGCAAAAAAAAATTATTTTGAAAAATAATTATTTAATAAAAAAAATTAATTTGATCATATATAATGTCTATAAAATACATAATATGAATTTTAATGTTATATAAAATTAAAAATTTTGTTAATAATATTCATAAAAGGTAGTTTATAACCCATTAAATAATAATATTTTAATATTATACTATTGTTTAGTGAAACTCGGTATTGCATACAATGCAAGATATCGAGGAAGGACGCTCTTGCGTGAAATGTAAGAAAAGTTAGTGTTATGGTTAGTGAACGATTCCTTTGGTGTTGTGTATAACATAATCCAAACATTATTTTTTATACATTGAAAAGAATCTCTACTCAGTGAAATGAATTCTATAAAAATAATTTGAAATTTTGTCTCACACAAGCCAAGTATAGTGTTGCGTATAATGAAAGCTAGTATAGTGTTAGATATAGCCCATGAAAATATTAGTGTAGCTAACATTAAAGTATATCATCAAAATTAATAGAATTATATATAATAAAATATTGGGGAGTCACATTCTACCCCCCTTTAAGTGAATTTCACCCTCGAAATTCATTGGGGATATAAATGGTTTACTACTTGAAACGTCCTTTCATAGAATAATACATCGTAATGATTATTATTAAAACATCATTTTAAAAATTAATGTAAGAAAAATAATGGTTACACAATGTAACTCATAACTAGGTTTCCATATTAGAGAACATAGGTTAGATGTTAAAACATGGATATGAAATGGAAATCTAACCATTATGTTCTGATGGTTAGTGATCGAGAACAAGGATTAGAGGCAGTTAACTACCAGAAAGTCGTAAATCTGTGATGATTTAAGGGACCATTTGATTCATCAGATAAGAAGGTACCAGGATACCATTTTTTTGTATCATTATCATTTTTATAAAGTTGATGAATTGTTCATGAGGATAAATACTTACTTTATTTTGGTAAAATCTCACCGTTTTTCATGCCTTGAACAATTTCCACATCATATCTTATTTAATGAATTGAAATTGAATTTGTTATTATTGAAGAGTTATCATGTAATGTGATAGAATAATAAGTTATTCCATATTTCTCAACAATATGGTAAGAATATGTAATAAAATATTCATAAGGCCACATATAATGAGATAATAAATTAATCTAACAAACTACAACTGTAATATAACTTATACTATCAATAAATCGATAACATTTCAAATAATCTATAAATTGAAAATATAAAACATTAGAAATTAATGAACCACTTTTATTTAACTTTTATCTTCCATATATCATAACGTAGTTCTTGGTTGTCACATTCCCAACATGGGAATACCTTAATCATGTATTCTAATATAACATGATAACAAAATGAATTACCATAGAACCATAGTGAAATCATTAATTATATCAAAATTAACAGTTTCCACAAACCAAAAATAAAAAAAAATCTATATACTCAATCCATGATATCACTTTTTTACTTTTATCATCCATAATCTCATTAATACTATCAAATATATCATTATATCCTTATCCCTTTATTATGCGCATATCATGTGATTTCTAAAAACATTCCAATCACATTTCATGGTTACCGGTACCATATAATTATGGAAAACCACAATTGAAGAATACATAGATATTACAATATTCCATAATACTATAAAAGAGATTCAACAACACTATTTTGGAATCCCATTACATTAACACTTAACCATTAAACCACATTGTTATCATAATAAATAGCACCATCAATGATTGCTTGTGACATTCCATCATCATTTTCTTTAACAGGTTTCTTAGGTCGATCATAATTGAACCTTTTATTGGGGAATTTGTTAGCATGATTCCAAATTTCCATGCACTTGTAGCATTAAAGTGTTGGTGGTGTGTTCTCCGTAGTCTTTTCTCTATTCACATCATGGGTAACCTTTTCCCTATTAAATCATCACTCAACTACTCGGTGACCTTATTTTCCAAGCATAGAACATTTTCTGGTACCTTTATGAAAATATCCACCATTCTCCTTTCCACACATTGATCATAAGGAAACATTCATCTTGTTTTCAAATTTTTTTTTGGATATTCCCTTAAACTCCATCATTCATTTCTTGTCAAAACAATGATATTGATATATAACGAAAACATCCATTTCTACCATGACAGTATGATGTAAAATCTCTTAATAGCTACGAAAGTAACTTATAGTTAATTGTATTTAAAGATTTGGATTTAACACATTGAATAATCGATAAACATTACTTTTAGGTTGGATGATATAACAAGTATCATACATTGAAAGCCTTGTGAAATGTGCCTCGTATGTACCAATGGATTCATCGTCCTTTTTCTTAAGCTCAAATATCTCTTTTTCTAAAACTTTTCAAATAATAAAAGGTATGTACTTATTAAAAACATGTTCTTGAAATCTTCCCATTCCATGGATTAAATATCATCGTTCTTCCTTGCATTATTACTTTGATTTCACCACTGGTCTACTTAACCTTAAAAATGATAGATGACCAAAATGAATTTTTTCATGTGGAGAAAGATGGGAAATGTCTTTTCAATTTTACTAATCCATTGTTCAGAAAAAAGAGGATCATATCACCCATTGAAATAAGGAGGACGATGCCTCATAAAGGTATCTATATAATGTTTTTCCTTTTCCTTATCAATTGGAATTTAAGAGTGATTAATAGACCGTATAAGTTTAAAAATATGATTTTTCATTTTATCTCCAATTACATTTGGATTCTAAAGAGAACAATCATTTCATTTCGCAGTGTATTGATCATTAACATGGTTCTTTAGGGTACCATCCATAGTTCAAAACACAAAAATAATAGTGTGAGATGAGAAAATCAAAATAAATAAACAACATAATAAAGGGATGTTACTTTCAATCATTAACATGTTAGTTTTAATACAAGGTTATTCATGATCTTCGCCATAATTATAGGACTTTAACCTATAGTTATAATTAACCTTAGAGACATACCTAGATATACATTAGAAATATCCCTAGGGATCTCTCTAAAGTTTTCAAATTCTAGTTTCCGAATGTTGACAAAACCTTTAGCCCGATTAAAACGCTAATGAACCAAGCATGACGTATAATGAAATTACATTACATTTGAATAATACATAATAATGAAAAAAACAGACACCCAAATACTGTATTAGTTTAGTGAATTTGGATACATGGAACATAATCTTCCACAATGGTTAATTATCTTCAACATATCCCATAAATATCTTCTTATTTTTTTCAACCTAAGACATTTATTTATATTCTTTGTTCTGATGTGCTTTCTTTGTGTCCGAACCTCTTCTACTTTGACATGCTCTCTTTAGATCTTCTCTTAATGGAACTAGAGTTGATATTTTGAGAATACCCTCACCTCTACAATTTAACTAGGTATGTTTAGTAGAGAAATTAGTAGGGTACGGACTTACATGAACGCGTAATGAGACGTGGAGAACTGAGGGAGGAGGTGTCTTTTTATAATTGAGGTGAGAGTCACTTTTGGAAACATCATAAATATTAATTTATAATAAAATAAAAACCTATTTAAAAACCCTGAAAATGTCCAAATTTATAATATGAGATGATATAGGGTTGTAATCTCATAAAAAAGTAAATTTTAGACAAGCTTCTATGTCTATCAAACCCTTATCTTTTCTATTTATGACTTAGTTATTCTATTTAATTTTAACTAGGGTAACAAAATTTTACATATTAAAATTGTAAAATATTTACTTATATGATGTCAATTAGATCATAAATAAAAAATATAAAACTATTTTTACCATATCATAATTATTCTATATTTTTAAAACAATTTTTATTTTTAAATAATTTAATAAATTATTATTTTGGGAAAATATCAATTGTTTCATGTTTGACACTATTCATTTCATGGATTTATAGAAATATCAAGATAATGTGTTTTTCATGAAAAAAATATGTTATTATATTCATAATGTGTCAAGATAATCTATAAACATCATTGGATAAATTTATTATGCAAAATTATATTTATTTTAATATTATTAATTGGAATTATTTGATATCCCCATTATTAAAATAATCACTACATTAATATTTTATAATTAATTAATATACTTATTTTTAAAATAAAAATTAGAAATAAAATACTAATATGAATATAAATTTACTATATTTAATTAAAAAAATATATACAAAAATTTATCTTTTGTAAATTCAATCATTAAAAATGTTATACTTATTTAATTATGAATGTGAAAACATTAACGTCACGTGAAATAAAATAATATAAATGCCATAGTCTCTTAAATAAAGATCCAAATGGTCACATGATCGACACTGAATTATTACAGACTATTTAAAATAAAAAAATTATTTGGTCCTTTTTTAGGACTTTTATTGGTTATTAGTAATTTAATAAAAATTATTTTATGGATTTCACATCAATTAATAAATTTTTACATCGTCCACGTATAAGACATTATGGTAATTATTATTTTCATAAAATTTAAAATTAAATAACCATGATGTGTTTAATTATTGTATATTTACATGGAATATTTTTGTTCGAAGATATCACCTAGTTATCCAGATATTAAAATTATTATACTTGTATGAAATGTGAGCTTGACATTTTGTCACATTCATTGGTTTTATTAATATCTATGTCATTTTCATTGTCAAGTGGTCCTTAAATGACTATGTTTCAAACCTAAAATTTAAAGACTATACTTTTATTCATCAAAAAATATTTTGGTATATTTTTGAATCATTTTATTCTTGTTATCGTATTATTTGTTACAATAATTAACCTAATTTTTTTTGACCACATAAATAAAAAAATTACCTTTATTACTATTCAGAATATCCAAATATAATAAAATAAAAGTAACCCATTAACATAATTTGGACCTTATTATTCAAAATATTGAATAAAATTTTCATAATTCAAATCATATAATAGGCCAAAATTAATTTAAAATTAATTCCCTTTGTCAAAAAACTAAAGCGTAGTTTTAAGAAGAAAAAACATAACAAAAGATTAATATCTGTCTATGTCCAATTGAAAAGAAAAATTATATAAAATGACCAAAATTGTATTAAATGATAATAATATATTCAAAGAATACATTAAACTAATAAATAATATGATTTAACCATAAAATGTATTTCAATGAAAAAAAATCAAATCAAATTTACCATATTTTTACTATTCATCAAAAATGACAATTGTCTGAAAAATATCAAAAATTCATCCAAAGTAAATATTTATTTACTAATTCAAAAATAAGAAGTTTATTATGTCAAATTGAATATATAAAGCTGTCAAAACTAAATTTTAAATGTGTGCACTATCAAAAGGCCAAAATTGTTTATTTTTTTTAAAACAATACTTCTTTTAACTAAAATAATGAATTTGTTCTTATATCATGTCTAGAAAATACATAATATTAATTTTAATGTTATATAAAATTAAAAATGGTGGTAATAGTATTTATAATAACAAGTTTATATCCCAATAAATAATAATATTCTTATAGTATATGATTATTTAGTGAAATTCGATATGGCGTACACTGCAGGCTATCAAAGAAGGTATCTCTTATGTGTAATGAATGCCAAGTTAGTGTTGTGTTCAGTGAAAGATTCATTTGTAGTTGTGTATACCATAATAAGAAAATAATTATTTTATAAATTTTAAAAAATATATAATCAATGAAATAAATTCTATCAAAAGAACATGAAATTGTGTGTAACACATGTCAAGTATAGTGTTGCGTATACTGCAAGCTAATACGGTGTTGTGTATATCAAAAAATAATCTTGGTGTAGCGTATAAAAATACACATAAATGAAATTGAAAATAATCTATATTATAAAATCTTTGGGTGTTACATTGATGATGGTTATTAGCACTCCAAAACTACAAAAACTATATTCCCTAACAGAATCACACCGAACTTTAAAATCATCTATTTTGGTGGTATTGGATCCCACCCATTTTGGGAAAAACATCAACAGCAATTAAAATATAAGATTTCCCAAAACAGATGGTAAATTTCCACACAAAATCAATTCCCAAAAATTCATATATTTCAAAAAAAATTATGGGTTTTGGGTCATTTATTTCTATTTCTTAATGTTTGTAGAAATTTTAAACTTTTACATTTTTACAAAAATTATGAGCATGTTTAAACAAGGTGGGGGAGAAGTTTCCATATTCCAAAACATTTTCAGATGTTCGTTGTGGTAAAACATGTCTTCCACAAGCATGTGTAAGGAAAATTTGGAAAACAGATTATATTTCACATTCCAGAATACATCTTCTTATGACTTGATCATTGAAATTTTCTATATAATGAGATCATTCTAGGTATAGAATAAAGATTTTTCCATGAGATGATGTTTCTAATGGTGTTTGAGGGATAAAGGTACCAGAGATTGGGATAAATAACTTACTATGTCAGTATACCATGGAACTTAAACCTCTATGATGTAGATTTGATCACCAGGTATGTGATCATCGAGTGGGATGAGCTCTGGAATTTCTGTTTAACCAGTGTTGGGTAGCCTGCTGAGGTGATCCTCAACTTTTTTTCAAATCTATTTTTCTTTTAATCACTATAATAAACTATTATTATAGGATTATCCATCTCACCATCCTTGTTTTGACATCAACCATCTTTATCGAATACATGAGTGTTGCATTGTCATAAAATAAAACTACTTTAGTTCTAAGAAAACATGACCATAATTTTTCTAAGGAAATGATATAGGAATGAAAATATTTTTTTAGTTTTTGTGTTGTTTAATCGAGTGGAATAAAGGGTCCTCAAAGGATAGGTTGGGACTTTGGGTTTTCATTAAATTCTTTTGGAAAGAACCACTCCAAGAGCTAGATTTGATGACTCAAAACGTAACTCAAATGGGTGTTCCTAATTTAGGGGCTGCATTATTAGTAGGGTAAAAAAATATTCCCCTAGTCATCAAATTCCTTCTTAAAATCATCAATAAAAAATTCCTCTTCTTTTAAGAGAAATATTGAGAGTGGAAGAGATATCATACAAAAATATTTTATGAATCTTCTATAAAGTTCTACATTCCCCCAAAATGATCTAGTTTTCCCACATAGAAGGGGTATGCAAATGAATATATCACATTGATTTTTAGACTTATACATCTCAATTCCCTTTTGTTAAATAATCTTTCATAGTACTATCCTTTTTTCAACCAATAAATTACAATTTTCAATGTTTAAAACCAAAATTTTCTCTATACATGTTTTAAAAAATTCTCACTATTTATCAAGAAATGATCAAATAAATTCCGGAAAATAGTAGTCATCGAGAAATAATTATAGTTATTTTTAGTGTGATTAGTAAAAATCCTTAGCATACATAACTCCAATTTACACAGGGAATTGCATAGAATAAAAGGAATCCTCTAATAGGAAAATGTCCTGAAAGGATAGGTGAAGGTCATATTATATAGGTCTTATGGGGAATTCAAGACCTAAAATATCCATAAAATCAATCCAAAAAGAAGTAGTGTGTTCTACATTTCACCATTTCTGACATCTGATCAATGAATGGGATTGGGAAATGATATTTTCAGGTTACTATTTTCAATCTTCTGTAATAAATGTACACCCTAAAAAATTTATAGAATCTTATGAGAATTAATTCATTTTTTTCATTTTCCTCAATGGTCAACCCAATTTTCCTTTTAACCACATGGATCGGACGGACCCATTGGGTGTCACAAATTGGAAATGTTTTTCCAGCTACCAATTATTTTTCAACTACTTTCTATACAACTTCCATGATGGTGGGTTTCAATCTCCTCTAGGGCCACCTAACAGGTTGAGTTTCCACTTCTATAAATATTCTATGTGTTAAAACCATGGCTTTAGTCATAATTATATCTTCTAAACTCCATCCAATGACTATATAATAACTATTTAAAATGCCAATTAGTGTTTTATCCTTCTTTATAAATAGATTATTAAAAAATTTCAAAGGAAATTTCTCTCCCTACAATAGATACACATATTTCAAATTACATGGGAGGAGTTTCAATTCATGAATAAGTAGTTGTTATGTGGATTAAAACAAATTCACTTATCTTATCTAAAGGGCATGGTTTCCTTTGAAAAATGATATCATATCAGTTTTTTCATGTAAATTATCAATGATTCCATAGGGGATTTTAGAATTTTTATGTTCTTGGGTACTGTCCCCACCCATGTTGTGATATTTTAACGCTACAAAATATCGATTAATTCAAAAATATTATTTGGGATCACTACCTTTTTGATGGGGATTGGAAAGATGTAATGATTATTTTATAGGTTCCTTTTTTATTCAAGGATATTAAAGCACACCTGTTTATCTCTTATATACATTGTTTGTGTTCCTCCATGCATATTGAAGACTATCTTGGATATTTTCAAAAATTGTCTTACCATAATTATGGGTGAATTTATGAGTGCGTCATCTTCCTCCATGGTGTGTACGTAAACGGCTGCTAAATAAGTTATTCCTTCCACTCCAACTGGCACATCTACTACAAATCTAGTTGGAAAAATAGTGGATTTATTATCCAGTTGGATAAACACTCTTTTAAGATTCCATTTAACTATTTTCAATGAGGATAATATAGAATCATACCACTCATTTATGGATACACAAAGGTCACAAAAATCATCAGAATAATTTAAAGTACCCATTGTGAAGGGAATAGAAAATGTCCCTAGATATTGACATTTTTTGGATAATGGTTGGGTGATCATGACCGAGACACTCCTTCCAATGATAATTCTTTCATCCCCATCATAATTATTTATGTTGGTTCATATTTATTTCAAAAAAATCACATGTTTTAGGATTTTTCAAACTGCATATAATAAGGTAATGTTGATTTCAACCATTCAAAAGGAATCCTAGATCTATTTTTGATGTATTTCATCTTCATCCTTTAGTGATAAAGCCAAAATAGAAGGGAATATTACGATATAGTTAATTTTCTGCCTTTTTAGCATTTGAACTTCTATTTTACCTTCTATTTATAGAGGATGGGTTTCTCTTCATGTTACTGATTAGAAACATATAACTTACATTTCTCAAGGGGTTGATTATTTTTTCGACTTTGAGTTATGATTTCAATGACATTATTCATTAGATTAGGAATAGTTTGGTCTAGTTTATTTCCTTCATTCTCTATTATAATATTTATAATGCTTTCAAAATTGTTGTATAAGTTCTCATTCTGTTATCATCTCTTCAATCTCTGTTTTATGTTGGTACTTCTAAGAATTTTTTGGAGGCTATACAAATTTATTTCCCTAGAAAGGTGGTGATTGAAATTAATTTTATTGTGGGAAGGGATAATTATATAGTGTATGGTTTTAAATATTATATTGAAGAGGTGGAATGGATGGTTTCTTTTATCTCTAAATCCTTTTTAGGTCTGATGTTCTATCCATTATTGATTTTGTGTGAATTTTGTTTGATGAAATGAGGAAAAAAACATTAAGTATCCTATATATGAGAAAATTGATCATCATAATGACTATCATTTGAACCTAATATATATACTTGAGGTATATATTGATGACCACTCACTTGATTAATGGAAATTTTTCTCACAAGCCTTGTTAGTTCTTAAATTTTGGTTTTAAGGAGTGGTGATGAGTTAGAAGTTCTTACCAAATATGTACCTATTGTACCAGTGTCTCAACTTCCAAATTTCTATGAATTATGAGATATATTTTCAATTAGATTTCGGGACTCTTTGAGTGATTTTATAGTTAATAATCATGCAAAGGATTCATCTAAAAGGTTTATATTCTTATTTAGAAATCCATGGTAGAAGACACCAAGAATTGGTGATACTCCACTATTTGATGGGACAGTTAGAAATAATCATATTTAATCATTCCCAATACATCTAAAAAGTCTCACCAGTATCTTTTTTAATGGTATATCACTCCTTTCAAATTATTGTGCTCTGAGAGGTTGATAATAACCTTTGTATGAAAATTTATTAAAGATTATCCCAGTCTTGGATCTCTCTAGGTTTTAAGGTATACAACCACCCCTTAGTAGAATCATAAAGTGAAAAGGGGAATTATTTCCACTTGAATTAATCCTATTCTACTCCTCCTGGTTTGAAGCATCATCCCACATAGCTGAATTCTTGAATGTTCTGATTAGGATCCTCACTTTCAAGGCCAAGAAATTTGGGTAGGACATGAATTATGTTAAATTGTTACTCAATGTCATTTTTTGCAGGCATGGTTAACTAATTCAGCTTGATGGATAATTTCATTGCACAAAATTCCCTTAACGTATGTAGTAGGTTTAGTGCTATTAATCGTGGTCCAGGATGAACACATGTTTGTTCTAAATTTATTTACTTGAAATTATTTTCAGGATTGATACACCTAAGAGTATAATACAAATTTCATTATGTATCATGATAAAAATTGATTAGTTTTTAATTATAGGTTCTATTCATGAAAATTAACAGTTTCTCCTCAACAGCCTTTCCAGGTTTCATGCATGATTGTCCGGTGACATGGTCAAAATAAAGATAATCTCCTAAGGGTGTTGTATGAGTGGTAACATGAAATCCATTCCCCTAAGAGAAGTGTTTTAGTATATGTTTCAATTATGAAGATAAAAAATAATAATTTTGAAGGATTTAAGATGGAAAGGGATTTTTATTAGTATGGTGAATTTATAAAGAGGGGGAAGTTATTTGATTCATGTTTTGGATTCCCATTTGTAAAAAATTCTAATAATTTTAAAAAATGAATATTTTTGTTTTAGATCAAAATAATTAAATGAATTGAATAAAAAAAATTCTTTGATTCAACATTGATGTAATAATATGTCAATATATAGAATTATTAATGAACTATTTTAAAATAATATGGAAATAAAAAATCCAGTAATCATTTTCCCTAATTAAATAAATTAGTATATCATAATTTCTTCACTTATTATTATAATCATTAAACCACTCCCTTACTTGATTTGTTTTAAAAATTAACCAATTGGTGTGAAATTAATTAAATAAATTATGGATAGAATAATATTGAGAAAAATAAATATTGTTGAATAAATTAATATATAATCAAATTAAATTTATATATAAATATAAATTAAAATGAAAAATATTAATTAAAAAGTAATGAATTTATCAAAATTAAAAAAATTAAAATCTCCGAATTCATAAAATTGGATCCCTATACATTCAGAAAATATCTAATAATTCTACTCATCCAAGAAATCGGGAGTCATTGAATTAGAAAATGAATATGCCATTAAATAATTGAAGAAATTTGAGGAGGTTGATGATCTCCTCCTTGGTGGTGGTGTTTCTTCTCCTTTGTATAGGATGACTGGGATGATGATTTGAAGCGAATGTAAGGAGGAATTACAATAATTTTATTGGTTTAGAGGTAGGATATCCACACCCATTTCATCTAAAAAATGTGGGGAGCTGTATAAATTACCCCCTGTAGTTATCTCCTTATAAGGAGTGAACACCAGTAGTTGCTGGTGTTTAGGGGCCACGTTGATGTGTTCTACATGGTTGCGGAGCCCAGGTGATCCATGGAACATGGGTTATATAGGTTCCATGCAGGGAGGAGATCTACAATAGGTATCTTAGTGAATAATTAGGGAATGTGGGGACTCAATGGAAAGTGGTACACAAGGGGGGAAACGGCAAGTGGAGACATCATCAGTGCCTGATGAAAATACTGAGGTGTGGACAAGTGTCCAGTGGTGTCAGAGTTTGTTGTTCCGGTCAAGGACAGCAGTAGAGGTGATGTGGAGGCATGTACAATGTTTTTTTGTCGTATTGGTGGATTTATATATGAAACCATGCCACATTGGATGTTTCCTCTAGTGTTTTATGCGGCAGACATGCATTCATTGGGAGTGGTAGCTACAATGGAGACCTCCTCCACTGGCCTTCACAATGTCCGATTGAGGCCCTTGTAGTGGTGGAAGTGAATGAGTAATGCTCTTCTAGCAATGAACATAGTGTATTGGAGGTAAGAGAGCAATGGAAGGCAGCTCAGGCTGAGATAAAGGAGGTGGCGACGTCGAGCGACAGTTGGAGTCCTGGGGTGAGTAAAGGTGATAGAGAGTGCAAGTGTGGAAAAGGTGCACGGATGAAAGGCCGATGGATGAGAGGTGGATGACATGGAATCTGGTGGTAGTTTGGGTTTTATGGGATCTATAATGTCGATGTAGGTCGTATGACATTGATAGACTGTGGTGCTCCACAATAGAGCACGCCCATGCTTTGGTGGAGATCTCATTCCACATCGAAATCGGGGGAAGTGGGACACTCCCTTTTTACATTGTACATGGAAGATATAGGAATTATCTCTCCAGTGTGGGCTCCCAGTACACCACTTTCACACATTGAAATGATTTTCATGACACACGCATCCCACACAGGCTCTTCGGGCCAACAATGTTTGCTGAGGGGCTTGATCACCCACTGCCCACTTATGGAGTTCATCACTCATAGGCCACGTTCAGGACAAACCCCTAGAGGTCCCCTAATTTGGATAACCAACCAAATGAATATGTGGTTGGGATAGATCCTAGTGTGTTGTCTGAGAGGTTTTTTGACCTCAAATGAAGTTTATTCAATATAGGGAAAATTTTTACTCAAAAATCCTTAAAATATTTAGACAAAATTCAACCAAGGTCATCAAAATTTCTTAAATAACTTATAAAAACACTTTAATTTTTTTCTCATTAAAATATATTCCATGATATACATCCAATTTATCTAGAAATTACTAAAAAACATTGAAAATACAATACACTAATATTGAAAAACATCAATAAATAATTAAAATATTTTTACAATTATGAAAACTATTTTGGATTATTTGATGTCAACCATTTTTCCATTACCAAATCCCATGGTTGGGTATGTTGATGGATATACGGAAAATATATTTTATTAAGAAATAAAGTATACCTCTTGAGTAATTGTATTTTTTATAACATTTTTACATTAAATTTCGTTTGTAATATAATAACATCATTTTTGTGTACAGTAGACTACTGCTTCGTGAAGTAGTGTGATTCGTTTTCACTAATGATTTACATGGATGGTAATAATGGAAATGATAATGATTAAATGTTATATAGATGGAGTAATAGTGATATTCATGAAATATTTAGGATTCTTAAAATATTATATATCATTTTACTTCTTTCCATTTACCTAATTGAGATATTATAATGTAGTTTATGAACGTGTGGACTACCACCTTCACAAAGCGATGTGATTCCATTTCCATAACAATAAAAAATTGATTTCAAATTATAATTATATTAAAAAAATAAAAAAAATTAAAATGATATATATTATATTTTTAACATTATGGAATGGTAAAATATTATTTACCTCCATTCCATAAGGATCATTGAAAAACTGAATCATTACCCATTGGTTTTTATGACTTACCATCTCCATGATTGTAACATACATAACTTATAAAAAAAATATTTAATTATTTTAATTAAGATTATGAAGGATGTATAAATATAATAAATATATAATTATTATTATTATCTATATATGTAAATAGTTACCTCTTTTACCATATTGAATATACAAATGTAATTTTTGGTGGATAATCCAATGAACATCAAAAGATCTAAAATAAACATAATTGATTATGTTATTCTAGAAAATCTGAAAATAAGTGAAATAAAAGTAATAATAATAATGAATATGGTTCTATAGAAACTAAATAATTAAAATAATTTTATTATTCATGATGATAATTACACATAAGACAAGTCAGTGTTATGGTAAGATATTTTATCTCAATTTCGGTTAATTGAGGCATATTTTGTATTCATAAACATATACTCCATTATGAGGTATATATGAAATAATGTTGACATATTATATAATGATTTTATATGTTCTCAAATTATTTATAGTTTTTTTAATGATATAAATTTATAGTTTATATGATTATAATTTTTTTAATTGATTGGGGTATTTTCATTAAAAAATATTGCTATGTTTTCCTTCCAACTCATTCTATTAAATGTAGACGTGTTTAAAATGACTTTCTGGTAATTTTTATATGAATGTAAAATATTTATAATTTATAATTTAAATATTTTTTTAAATTAATTTAATTTTTTTCAAAAGGAATATTTTTACATGTTCTATACAAAATATTGTGTCAAATGAAAAAAATAATATTTTATTATTATCTTATAGAGAGACCATAAATTTTCGATCTAGCGTGGATGTTATTTGATTTCTATATTCATTTCCATGATTCCATTTTTTCTTCAATAAAAAACTTAATTTCTATTTTTTGGTTATTTTGGTATCAAAACTGTTTTTTTATATGAAAATTATACTTTGATATCTAATTTTTATTTTCATACGAGTTTAAAAGTGTTTCCCAAAATATTTGGGATGAAAATTGAAATTATAATTTTTGTCCCATGTTTCGATTATTAGACATTATAAACTATGGGTGGACACAATTAGTTCTAGGTAAGCCTGATATAGATTATATTGTTGATTTTCATAGATATCGTTCTACTGCATTTGTTAATGATCTTTTTCATTGAATAATTACATTTGATGTTGTCCATATTATTATTATAATATTTTAGGATCTTTTGTTGGTTCTATAAGGGTTCATTGAGATTATTTCTAAGTTACATACAATAATTATTTTTGATTAGTAATGAGTTTACATGTAAATAATTTATTTATAAAAGGTATTATAAACAATCATTTTAAAAGAATTATATTTCAATATCTCGGTAAAAAGATATATATGTTTTAAATACATTGTCATGGTATTTTATTTTTTCACTACATTAATTGTTTTCCTCTTTTTTATGTCACTTAATGAGATTTTTGTTCTCATATTACATTTTTAAAATGTATGTAATTGGATTTATGAATGGGTAAGGTAATTGATGAATTCATGATGAAAGTCAGGATGATTTTCCATGAAAAGAAATCATTATTTATTTTATTGTTTTCATATTATGGGAAAAGTTGATACTCATTTTAAGTCCACACTTTTTATTATATAGTTTAGTTTTTTATGAGTTATACCCTACTTCCCTAAAAATAAATTCCTAAAAAATCATAAAGTATTAGAGAATATATTCTTGGATTAAAACACATGATTATGTAATGTCTAAGGATATATAAATATATTAAAAATCATTGATTCATTAATATATAGTAGTTTTAGGATTTGAGATATTGAATGCGACTTCCTTATTTAGATAATTGTTTAGTGATTTGTGAAGGGAAATCCATTCCATACCCAATGTTATATAAATTTAAACTAGAGGAAGAATAATTATATCTATTAGAATTATCCTACCAAAAATATCAATCAGTTCATATTTTTAAATATTAATTTTGATAATAGTGCCTCTAAGGGTTTTCATTAAATGTTTAATATCAATTTCAATGGGTTCAGATTTCACATTATTTAAAAACATGTCTGATATAAAATAATTTAGTGAAACAAAATAAAATAATAAATTTCATATCTAGAGGTGATATTAAGTGTACCCAAAATCACTTTGTTTTCATGATCTACCTCATCGATAGTATTCATGAATTCTATTACTTGTCACCTTAGTTTTCTAGGTCACTGAGGACTAGTTTCCTTATTTTCTCAAGGGTCGGGGGATTTATTTGAATATGTATAAACTCCATTAACATGAAGTATTTTTAGTATAGCAAGGTACATAGAAGGGATATTATTCTATTATGTAGTGTTAATAAGCCTCGTTTTCTTAGTTCAAAAATTAGGGGCCTAGTGTCCCACATTAATATACATAATACACATCCCTAGTTCCTTGAGAAAATTAACTAGGTGCTTCCTACCACATTTATTTCATATAGAAAACTGGTCTTTCTTCCCACCCTATTTCTTATTATCGATGCTTACATGATATTCCATATTCCTTTTAATTTTCATATAATATTTAGAGGATAAAATTTTCATATCAACATTAATATCAGAATATGAATATCTTCATAGATTTGAAAGTTTGTTATGGAAGAACCCTTCAAAGACTAAAATTTAAGCAAGTAAATAAGTGATCGATTTTACTCTTAGTATCAAAGATAAAACAAGAGGCATACCATAAAATTATAATGAAATAATTTTCATAGGACCCTATAAAATCATACTATTTTTTAATTCAATGAATTACTACTCCATACATGTTTTAGGAGTTCATGAAAAATACATTGTAAATAAATACCTTCTTTACATTGTCTCATTGCATAAATTTTAGTTCCGCATTATCAATATTTTTTATTAATGAGTCTCTCCTATAGTTCGACATTACAACATAAATAATAAATGTCCAATACAACCTTCTCATTTTCCGATAACTGTATAATTGAAAATATATTTTCCATTACATTGAACCACATCTTAAAAAATAGTGTATTATAAGTCACACTAAAATAGTGTGGACGATGTCTTATAAAAAAATATATAAATAGATCCTTCTTCCGTGATGTTTTTTGAATATTAACAAGGATTAATATGTTACCGCAACATGAGATAGTTCGATTATCATTTTAATATGATATTTCAATCTAAAACTAGTCTTATTAGGTTTCCTGTTTGGAAAATCCACACATTTTCATTTCATTAATTTTAAACACGACCCCTTCCAGTTCATGCCATTACCTTGACTAAAGAAAACTGATAATGATTATACATAAGTTATTTACTGTACATAAAATTAAACTACAAAAAATATAATAATGATTTGAAAATTCATGAGAATATAATATCCAATGCATCTCGATGCATTAATCAATGTTATTCAATATTTTATTTTTAACAAAAGTATTTATATATATATATACATATATATATATATATTTTCAAATCTATCTTAATGGTTTATAAATATAATATGATTAACTAAATAATATCCCCCGGGACTATCATTCTTGGTGTAAATTAAGGTCTCATTAACCATGCACCTAAATGATGTATAAGATATACTCGACTAACTCTTCTCAAAGTATCTACCCCGAGATTATTATTTTCCAAAACCATGTCCACATGAAGTATCCAAAAAAATATGTACATATAAGAAAACAATTAAACCATAGTTTACAAAAACATAAATATGTTTTCTCAACCATATTTTTAATTTTCTCACCAAATGCTCTCTATAATAATCACCATGAAATAAAAAAAATTGTCATAAATAAATAACATAAGGCCCAACCTTAAACATAAAATTATACTGAGATAGGTCAATAACTTGACATTAACATAGATTGAGGATCTTTTCATGATTTTATTTTTAGGTATTTGGGACATAAATAAAACATAATAATTTAAATTTTACAATACATACAATTCTACACATTATCCATTTTTTTATAAAACCAAATCTTTAAAACGAAACATAGTTTCCCATCATGTTTAAATGACATAACATTTCCTTGATCCCATACTAGAATATATTATTCTTTAAAATATGTAAAAAACTTTTCAAAAACATGGAATGGTTATAATAATCTCAGTAGGGGATATCGAATAAAGACAGAAAATGTTATTCCATGAATATTTATAAACCTAAGAAACCTTATGAATCTTGAAAAACATCACAGTAATTATAAATAATACATGTAACTTTTGAAATCCATATCATACATACATTGTCGCTTTCACAGCTACATAGCGAGTAACTTTCATGGTTATTATTGGAATACCAATCATAGTATATTCCATAAATATGTTATGCGAAACATTATTGTTTAAGTACATCTCATTACCCAATGCATTAGAGATCTATCATGGTCTCACCCACCCTTGGTTTATCATGGAACCACTTGTATATATAAGCAATTCCCAAAATCTGTAACATAATCATCAAACCTAAAACATGCATAATATAAGAATAACATTTCAACATTGAAATCATCAATTAAAAATATTGATATAATCAATCCATTATCAAAACCATTTTCAATTAAAAATTATATAAAAAGGTAAAATTTTAATTTTTTCTCTTTTAAAAATATTACAACTTGTAGAGGAAGAAAAATACCAAATAATGGTCTTGGTAGTGGAATGTTTTTTGTTTCCACATATGTTAAAAAACCTTCCATTTTTCATTTAGTGAAATGCTTCCTATAAAAAATATTCATTTCGAAAACATTAGAAATAATTTAAAAGTCAAAGGTATTGAATATACACCGCATAAAATAATGTGGTTTCTATTATCAAAATATGTCTCAATGAAAGGATATTTTGATGAAGTCCCATTCAATGATAATATAATTAGACTAAGAATAATTCAATGAAATAATTATTCATGAAAAATATAAATACACCCTCTATTAGAGTATTTTAAGTGTGACACAATTAGTGGTCATTCCCACTTATTTTTTGAAAAAATAACCAATGAGATGTTTATTTAGCTCAATGAATGGTAATTGAGTTTAGATTTCCCTTACCTTGATTTTGGATTGTCACGTAAAATCATTATATTTATAAATAAAAAAAATATTTTAATCTATAGTTTCCTTAGAATAATTTTCTTGTTTATTATTCCTTTTATATAACATATAACTAGTTACTAAAATTTTATAACTATTTTAGTATATATTGGATAGTTTGTCGATATTCAGTACTTGAGTTGAAAATGAACTCGGATTGATGTCAATATTCCATGTGGTCAAAAGTACATCATACCCAAAATAAAATTCATTACATAATAATCTTTTTATGCATAAATTATACATATTATATCAAACCATTCATTTATGGTATAAAAAATTCACAACGTTATTACCATGGTGACAGTACATCGTACATACCAATGTGTAATGTTTCAATTTTCCATTGATCATAATCGAACTAAGGTAATTATAATTTTAAATTTATAGAATGAGAATAATATTATAGACATAATAATAATAATATAAATATAATTATATAAATATATCATAAAAATGATTTAGTGAATAAAAATTATTCACATCACTTCGTGGGTGTGACAGTTCACACGTATAAATGAACAACGTTATCATTTTTATGTGAATCGAAGGTAAAACCATAATTCAAATATTTTTATTTTAAAATTTTAAATATTTCATGGACAAAATATATAAAAATTTATTATGTAATTATTTCAAATCTTGATAGACATTAAGGAGAAATGAACAATATCGGTTGGTGAGGTGGGAGTCCTCCACACACACGAACAAAATATTCATTTCCCATTTTATTAAATTAGATATGGATTTAGGTGATGATATTAACATAAAAAAATATTGGTATATTTAGTATCATGTAGTTATTATTACATACTATAAAGAAAATATTTAGGGTAAGTGTAAGTTAAAAGAAAATAAAAACACATAAAAACGATATCTCTTCCATAGTTGATCACTTTTGAAGATGAACTTAATATCTATAAGAAGTGTGTTTTATATAAAATAAAGACTAAATGACATTGGGAGGGATTTTTGGAATGTATTGGGATAGATATTGGTTTTACCAAATTGAATTTGAAATGTGTTTATTAAATAATAGTGGGTGCCTTTTATATGAGAGGGGAGGGGAACCTTTGGAAATTAATATATTATTAAATTAATATAAATTCAATTTTAGTTTCAATTGGTCAAACGATAATTTATTTCGAAGATAAGGTGATTTTGGGTATAATTCCCATCATCAAAATAAAATTATAAAAAAATTTAATATACTTTTAATCCTTATCTTTTTTGGTTAACCCTTATTTTACCCTTTTTAATCATAGATTGATATTATGTTATTTACACATTGTATGTTAATGTAATTACCATTAATTGTCAAAAGACCCACAAAAGATAAATTTATAACAGATATGTACATATAATATCCATTTTTCAAAATCATATATATTTAGGAAATGAATATAATTTAATAAATATTTTATATTTTTAAATACCACTATTGCCAATTTTGACACTATTCATGAGTTAGCAATTAAAAATAGCATAACATGAAGATAAGTTCGAACCAACTCATTTAAAAAATAATAAACATGTAAAAAGTTTCCCAAAAATTTGTGGATGGAATAAATTATGTTATATTATATTTATTTTAATATTAATACTATCATTTATTTGATTCGTTCTATAATTAATAAATTACTACCCAATCATTGTGTCACTGTTTAATTCAATTATTTATTCCCAAAAAATTATAAACAAATTACAATGATGTAGGTAATATTATTATCCTTATAATTGCTATTATTATTTGAAGACATATCATTTATAACAATATATAAAAAATTATTTATGAGAGACATGATTTTGACATCTTGGTCATTATTTTAAATAAAATGTTTATAAGTGTCATTATCACAACCATGTCCCTTAAAATGGTCCTAGAATCGATGAAAGGAATAATTGTTTATATAAAATCATACAATTAAATTTGGACAATTTTATGGGTAGTTTTATATTATTATAATATTATTTTAACATTTAATTTCCCCATTTTTCCTCAAAAGTTATAATTAAAATAATTACTAAAGTAACTATTCAAAATGTCCAAAAACATAAAAAGGATATATTTACATAATTTTACCTTATGATTACATATATTGGATCCATTATTCCAAATTCAATATATATAAGATTTAGTAATTAATTTTAAATGAATCTTTGTTTTCAAAATGAGTAAAGAGTTTTTTAAGTAAAAGTCAACAAACAAATTAAATGTGTTTGTATATAATTTGAACGTTTTATTACATATAATGACCAAAAATGGATTAAATGATAAAAATATTATTCAAGTTTACTTTATAACCAATTTATTTTATAATATAACTATATTATTAAATTAGAAAAAATGTAGTTTTGAATTAAAATGCAGTATTTTTTACACTTCATTAAAAAATGAATTTTATCCAAAAAATACCAAAAATTCGTCTGTAGTGAATTTTGAAGTCCTGATTCTAAATAAGATGTATATTTTTTAAAAAAATATTTATAAGAGTGATAAGAAAAATATTAAAAAAGTTTTCTCCATCAACTTGTGGTAAAACTACCAAATTAAAAAAATAGTGTATTTTATACATACAATTAGATTTATTCACTTTTTATGCCTTAAACATTTATTTTATGAATGTAAAAACATATAAAAACATGTTTATATATAATGTATTTGGTTATGTTCATTCTCACTAATATAATGACTAGGCGTTAACTGCCATTTAAAATAATAATATTAGTAATGTATTATTTTTTGGTTTAACTCAGTCTTGTGTACAACATAAGATTTCAGAAAAACACATTATTGCATGTTGGGAACTCTATCAAACATAGAGATGCATTAATGTAAAATTACTACGTTTTAAAAAAAATATTAAAAATAGAAACAAATTTATTCAATAAATACCTAGAATTTTACAACTAAACCCACCTCTAATTGCTATTATAGAAACCTAATCTAAAATTAAATTAAATAATATATTAATATCACTATTTAAATTATAAATCATACAAGATTCACAAAATACATGTATATAAAGGTTTAGTGTACTTGAAATTGGTTACATAATCATATTACATTATAAAAATTGAAAACTTTTGTTCTAAAATTGTGTTGTTCTAGACCATTTCCCTAGACATAATCTACAAAACTTGGGGAATGGAAACATATGAAATGGGTGACCTCAAACAATCAGTAGAAAAAAATACATATCATAAAGTATTAGATCATAAGAATAAATAGAATATAATGAAAACATAAGTATATATAAAAGAGATCATAATGTAATGTATGGTAATCAAAAAACATGATGTGGAAAAAATGATCATAAAAAGATCCTTAAGGAAACATAATAGATAAATAACATAACATGTGAACATGACATAAGGTATTGGAATTTGAAAAGGAATAATCATGAAGACATGATATTTATCTAAAATAAAATTCATCTTGAAACATAGAATAAGATGATAAAAAATATGGGAATTATCCATAACTCGGTAAACAATAAAATGTGGCTCATCCATAAGTATATGAAAATATATGTTATAAAACCCATTATGAACACGCTTATTTGAATTAACACTTCATGTCCATGACATAAAATATGAGTAAATGTGGAAAGAAATTGATTATTTAATTATCACCATAAATTATTAAAACCATATTTATTCTCCAAAACAATCATTAAAATCATCTATTTTGGGTGGGGGTGAAAAACCAAAAGATTCGAATTATGGAGTCTCTAATATGTACACACAAACTAATCATGATTCATGTTTTACAAATTGGATGGAAGAAAGTAAGTAATTTTAGTAGCATTATTAAAACAAAATATCAAAACACTTACGGTTTTTATGTCATTAGTATACTATGGATACGTTTTTTTAAAAGCAATGAATAATGAATAAATATTACAAAAGATATGATAAATACATTGATACATTGATACATTGAACGTCTCTTAATTAAGGAAAAATATTTGAGGGACTTAGTAAAATTTTGGGGAATAAGGTAAGTAGTTAATGTAATGGAATTAATTTATAGGAATATTAGGAAAATATTGAAGAAAATATCAAAACATTAGTGCATTATTTAAATGGTGATAGTGACCTCCCTTTTATAATTATGGAAGAGAGTAATTTCCATTGAAAAGAATTGTATGTAAAGGGTAATAATAGAAATGCATGAGATTTAGGTTATTTAGGAGAGAAAATTATGGTATGGAATTCAAGTTAGAAATTAAAACCTAGAGTTTTTGTCTATAAGTTCTAAAGGTCAGTTTAATTTAGGAAAATTCGATCCACTATAGATTAGTCATTTAAAGACTTATTACTCTTAATTAAATAGTAATATTGTCAATTATCTTACTACTAAAAATATAAGTATAACCTTATCCAAAAAATTTAATGTTTTCAAAAAAAATTGGGATATATTTATCCTAATTAAATTTTAAATTTAAATAAAATTAATATAAAAAAAACATATGATATGTTGAAAAACTATTTCCCTAGAAAAATTATTTTTAATAATTACGAATTATTTTACATTTTTTGACAATTTTATCTATTTTTTAAGACTTAATTTATTTTTATATATGTATATAGATCATATTATATGATTAATTTAAATTTTATTTGTTTAATTTCATTAAATATAGACAATATTTAAATATATATTATTTATTTAAAATTACCAGTTTACTAAGGTAACCAATATTAAAAAAAACTAAATTTATCTTTAGGCATAAAAATAAGGAAAATAATATTATGTAATTTTTAAATCCTAATTTTGAATTAAAAATTCAATTAATTTGATTCAATTTATTAAAAATAGTTTTAAAATACTTATATATTTAAAATAGTTTTTTAGAAGATATTACGTATGTAATAAAATATCAAATATATGTGTCTAATAAAAACATGAAATTTTAACATATATAATTTTATTTATATTATCTATATTTGGAAATGAAATTTTTTTACTATGTTATAGGTTATGAATATATATTAAAGGTCATGGAATTTTCAAAAAATGGTATTTTTTAAAATTCACCTAAAAATAATATATTTTATAAAATTCACAAAAATATATAATATAATAATATGAAATTACAAATCCAAAAATGATGTTAATTTCTTAAAATTAAACTTCATTGTTGATAATTTTAAATTTTAAATATGAACACATAAAAGAATTTTAAGAAACTAATATTCTTACGTATAATATGACCATTGTATTATTTATCACTTTTATAAAGCTTTTATAATGTGAAAACATTTGGTGATACTGACTAATTTAAATGATATAATAATACAGTTATTTTTTCATCAAATGTTTTATGTCATTTATGATACTAATGTGGTACTTAGTTAAGGAAATTTTATTGTTTAAATCATTGGTTGTTACATCTTACCACCAAACTACATACCTTGAAATTGATTCCCTATCCATATAGTATAAAATAGTTGTATATATCGATTCTCTAAGGATTCAATACTTAAATCAACCATGATGTTTGTCCATCTTAATCAAAATTTTAATTTTGGTCTATTTTTTATGTTATTGCTTGTCATACTCATTTATTTTTTTCCAATTACCATCATCATTTTTTATTATAATAATTTACATTTATTTTATTATGATTATTTTTTACTATAAATGAAATAATAATTTTTACAATTGTTGTTATTATTTAAAACATAATTTTTTATTAAAATATATAAACTGAAATTATTTATAATTATTTTCATTTATATTGAAAAATTTATATTTATATTAACTCATGAAAAAATAGTGGTGAGTATAATAAATTTGTTGAGGAATTCATATAATTTGTTCACTAAAATATTTCAAATAGGGAAATTTATTACTATTTATACATGATGAATTTAAATATTAGAAACTTTATATCTATTGAAATCAAAGGGAATTAAATTTTTAATGGTTTTTTACCTATGTAATATTTATTTTATATGAAATATTGAAGTATAACTTTTATGTTATCATGATGGAACTGATTTTCTATATGAAAAATAAAACCAAACAGATGAATTGATCCATTATGTTAGAGTGAAAACCATTAAGAAAATGCTATTAGTTAGGTGGTCATATGGTGATGCAAAATATAACCCCTTAATATATGATATATTAAATACAATGTATTATCCATATTATTGACTTTGGTTAACTAAAATGAATGAAATCAATTATGTGATGAAATTTTCTAGAAATAAGATGAGTTTTTGAATGTGATACTACTTTACGGTAACTATATTAAATAATAATTTTTTAATGAAAAACAATTTTTCTAATTGGAGTGGTGTATAAAAAATCTCAAACTCTCATCAATGGTTTTCTATTATATATTAATTATTGTGTTGGGTTTTTAGAGGGCCAAAATTGTGGGATATCACAATATATAATGAATGAAAGATATCATATTGATTCTTGTTATATGTTAGGTACTAATTTTTTTTAATTTCAGTTTGGTAGGTTATTAAAATTACTTATTTGATTAACATATTTTTGAATTAAAATTAATAAAACTGTTTTTGATAGAATATAGATGAGAAATTATCTAATGGAAGACTACAACAAAGAAATGATTTAACATAATAGAAGAGAACTGTTTGAAATATTTAACCATGATTTATACAAATGTAATGAATTTTTATCACTGAATTAGTAGTAAATTTAAATAATTCAAAATATTTTTTGTAAATTAAAACATATGAATTTATATTCATATGAAATGAAAATAATTTATAAATTGATTCACAATTTCTTGAACAAAATAATTTGTAAATTTCCTCCTACAGTTGGCTTTATTAAGTGAATCCTCCACACCCTTCCATGGGCTTATTTGGCACTTTTTTCCTCCATAATTGTATCAAACACATGCATAGATACTATATCAATATCATTTTCATGAATCAAAGTCTTTAATTAGGTTATGAATGATCCTCTTGATTTAACCATTTGGATTTTTAAGAACATAAATTGGAATCCAAAAAGGTGTATGTCAAGAGAACGCAATAATCCATTAGATACCAAATAAGGTTTCTGTGATCATTAAAACTCCCTACGATATAGAGATTGAAATTATAATGGATGTCTATATCTGAGGGAGTTTTATTACTATATGATAGGAGTGTATGTTTGAACACTAAGAAGAATAGTTATCTCAATCATTGTAATGATATAGTATAGTGTGTGTCTTCCACTGAAAATATAATTCATCTTATTTCGATGTAACATCAGTTCGAATATCTTATTTTGGAGATAGAGTTACCAATTATTAGGGGGATATGATGATAAAATTCTTATTAATAATTTTGGAAATTTTATTCACCATTCATGGTCAAATCATATTGATATAAAGAATAAATTTATTAAACATATTGTGAAAAGAATGTGTCGATTATTTAATTTGATCCTATAAAGAATAAATTAGTTAATATTTTCATGATAATATTTAAAAAGGATTTATTTCTCAGTTTAAAGATGATAATGGTTGTTCAATATCATTTAAATCAAAGCTATGGTTTTATAATTCAATTCAATCTATCCGCTTCTCTTTAGATTATTGTTGTCTAATGAGGATAAATAGAAGTGATAACAAAAATATTTTTATTAATTAATATATTTAAAATGGAGTAGTGGTTTTTTTAAATAAATCCACTGATACAGTTTATACCCATAGTGAAAATATTTTTCATTTATGAGAAGAAATTATATTGAAAAATTTAATTAAAATAGATATCTTTGAGTGAAAAAAGTAAGTTTAGAATTTTTTGTGTGTTCTTCTAAAATATTGCAAGAAAAATTCTGACTATATATCTTGGTGTATAATTTTATATAGTATTGAATTTTTTTTAAAACAATTGATTTTTTGAATTGAAAAATTGTTGATTCTATATTGAACTATTATGATATTTCATATGGTTTCAAATTCATAAAAACATAGTGGAATCAAAGGATAATAATTTTTTATATTTTTTAAAAGATATATCAAAAGTAAAAAATACTTTTAAGTTAGTAATGAAGGACACTATTTTATGGATAACATGAAATAATCATTCAATTTAAAAGTTTCATAAACCGATTAATGTAAATGAAAGTTATAATTATTTAAGGATAAATCATTAAAAATTTGTTTTATTTTCATTAATATTTATATTAATTAGATTCTAACAAAAACTAGTACGGGATTGTTGTTAGGAAAATATGTTTTGAAGTTGTTAATTAAAATATCTAATTTCTATAATAATAAGGATCTAATAGAATATGAAATTTACCAAGATAAGTTATTTTAGGATAAATTTGCAGTTGATATGTTTATTGTGTTAGATTTTGTTTTCAATTCCTAAATGTTGTTAAAACTCAATTTATTTTTTCTCTTCCATTTGATTATTGTCATATTCAATAGTTATTTTGTATTTGAAGGTGTTTGAAATTATTTTTGAATATTCAAGAACTCCAGGATGTCATTTCATGAAGTATGGAATTCGTACCAACGAGATATAATATTACTTATGTAGAATTTTTTCTTACTTTATGTTCCATATTATGACATCCCTAGATAACAAATGTATTAGAAATACCCCATATGAATTCTAGGAGAATTATGAAAGGTGTTATCTTGTACATATAACTATGATTTCCATCTATAAATTTCATTATAAGACTTCATAAGAATAGAATATTATATTAATTCTTTTTGAGTCTTCCTGTGAATGGATTTTCAAGGTTCTAAAACATTAGCCTATGCCTTTACATTTTTGGAGATGTATATGATGATATTGTTTTTTATGACTATATATTTTAAAAAAATCAAAATTATACCAATTAAAAAAGTGATGTTCCAAAACCTTAATTATGAAGAAATATTTTATTCCATGATATTATAAATACATTTTAGAATAATTTGAAACATAAAAAATATGATATTTTTTCATGAAATGATTAAATAGGTTTTTCTTGATGTTGATAGTTGTTATTTCAATGGTGTATGTTAGTTATTGAATTAAATATTTGGTCAAGTTACAACCATTGTTTCTATGCTGCAGTGACTTGGAACAAAATAAAATATGACGAGATATAGTTGGAAGAAGAGAATGATTTTGAAAATGTTTAAGGAAATTACTTATCTGGATATTAGTTTTAAATTAATTTTAAAACATAATTTTTTTTCAACAACTATATCTTATCCTAAAAATGTATTTTCGATAAAATATGATGCATGAAATAAGAGTGTTGGATATATATAGATTAAATTTCTAATATGTTTAAGAAAAAATTATGTTTAAGGGGATATGTAGTAAATATAAAAATATGGAAAGAATCTTGTGAAAATATAGGTTGAAAAAGAAATATAAGAAACACTTCATCAAATCTATATATTTCTTGTTATATTGAAAGATTTTTTTAAAAAATAATCATTTATCATTGTAACAATTTAGGAAGAACTCAACACTGTCTGAATATATGTAATGCATGTACAAGTATATACACTAATTGTTTTACTCAAATGATAATACTAGGGGCTTGTATGTCCTTGAAGAATCTAAATCATATAAAATATTATCATCTCATTTTGAGATATGAGTCTTGTGAATCTACTATTCCCGTAGTGAATATGCTTTTTATATTTATATAAATTCACATTATGTAGAGACCAATTTTTTTACTTGTAGGACATTGCAAAAATTCTAAATATATTTCTAGACCTAGGTAGTGGGACAACGTGCAATTCTAAGGCCCGATGTATCAGAAAGATATTATTATAGAAACATTATGTATATTTTTACAATACCCACAATGGAAATGGAATAACAATATAACAATAACTCAGATCAGAAATATGAGGCCATAGTTGATTCTGTAATGTGGTATTTTCCCTAGGTGGGGCATAATTATTTCCAGCGTGGAACTTTTGTGAGAAAATTCAACTTAAGGAAAATCATAAATAAAATAATCAATTATAATTATTTTATCACAAATTCCAAATCAAATAACTTTTAAAAAAATACTCAGATCGAAATTCATATACTTTCGTTGGGATCACAATGGGGATTTTACCTTTTCATAACATTAAATGAGAGGGCGTGTGAGGTTTATATTTTTCACTGATCGGGAATACTATAAATATAATCATAAGATTTTAGGTCTAGGGTTATCCCTAATCAACCCTCTCTAACAATATACTTCACTCACTATCTCATCTGTTCTTCATCGAATCGAGGTGATTTCATAGACTTTACCTCATCAGATAGGAGCCAGAGCATGACGTACGCATTGAAATTGATAAAAAAATCAATCCAGGTAGGATTTATTCTATTTTTTAGTTCTGATTCATGTTTTAAATTAAAACAAAAATTCATTTTCCTCTTAGTTTTTCTATTTCAACCATTACTAATTGAAGAACCCAAAATGATGGCCATATATCAGGGTTTAAAACCTTGTTCATCATTCATTCATCGTTGATACACACCATCCAATTTTGGAAACATCAAACCACTGGTGGATCATTGAGAAATGGCCAGCGCTTTGAATCCCTCATCGCAAGGGACCACAATCAACTAACGGTTCCGCAATTGGGAAAACAGATGGAGTTGAGTTTTCAGTGTAATTGAACACTAAAGAAACACTCGTGGTGGCTGGTGGAGGGTCATGAAGGAGGCTAAAGCATGGAAGGGAACAACGTTGGGGAGTCGATTGTGCATTGAGGTGGAGCAAAGACGGTGTGGAAATGTGATGGTGTAGCAGAACCGGGATATGGTGGAGCTGGGTCAGTTTTGTGATAGCATAGGTGTGCATTGAGAAGGTAATGCAATATCACATCTAGGCGGGGTGACAAGAGGCTGGGATGCACTAGTCACCTCTGCGAGATAGTTGGCATGCTAGTGAGGCAGATCACCATTGATGTGGAGGGCTGGTGGTAGGTGGGATGGGATGGAGGTAAGTTGTTCATGGGCTTTTGAAGTGGACTGGTCCATCTAGTGTGCACCATCCCTGGTATAGGTGTCCATCCATAATGGGTTGGACCGGCACAAATTTTCTCGAGACCCATTAAATGGCCGTTTCTCCTAAATTGGGCATCCAATGGTTGAGTCAATTATGTCCATGAGTTGTTTTCTTTAATACATGCCTTTTTTGATGGGTTCATGGTTATTTAGTTTCTGTATATTGGCATTATCCCCTGAAACTTCTTCATTTATTAATTAAAATGTAATTATTATTATTATTCAGAGCATCTTTTATTCGACATGGTTCCTACATGCTACATTCATTTTTCTTCACTGTTAGTGGAAGCACGACCATAATCTTTTGGAGAAAATTTCTTGATTTTTTATGGTGTCTAAACTAATGTCAATGTGTAGGTCCCATGAATCTCGGTTCGCACGTATTGCGGTAAAATGCATATTTTTACCAGGTATCTATTTTGGTCGAATGAGTAGTCGATCTCGGGTATTTCTCCATGATGATCACAATGAAAAGATTTGTATAATTAATTCCTGGTTCATGTTATGGGCCCCATGAGACTCCTTTTGAGTGTAATATGGTGACATACTACTTTTTTATTGGATGTCCATTTGGGGTGAATTAGTAGTCAATCTTGTGTGTATTACCACTAGGATAACAACAGTGAAATCCATTTAAATGTGTAGATTATTATTCAGGATCTCATTTATTGTGGATAAATTAATGAAATATCAACTGATTAAGATTATGCGTTATTTGGAGGTATCCATGAATGTATATCAAATTCAATTCCAGTGAGAGTGGAGAATATGTATGATGATATGTGTTCAAATGTTATGGGGTTATTTGAGGAGGTGTGTTTGTGAAATTATTCTTTGGTTCCATGGTTATTTCCAAAAGGTTACAATCCATCGGTGATAGCAAGTGTTGTTCCTCTGTCCGTTTCAAGACGTACCGTTCAGCAGGGATGAACAAAGTAATTTCGTAGCATACATTCCACTAGGCTGGGTAGTGGTCCCCGATGGTAGTTTCTAGGCTTACCTTGAGTTGGGTTGGGCAGTGGTCCCCTAAGGTAGTTTTTGTGCTTACCTCCAGCTGAGATGGGCAGTGGTTCGTGATGGTAGTTATCAGGAATACCCACCAACTGGGATGGGATGTAGGGCCCCATCGACTTGTGACATGACCTATCAACTATGTGACAGTGACAAGGAATTCATTGACGTACATTTGGACTCACAAGGAATAGGGACACTTTTCCTACAAAGAAACACCATTATGGAATGGAATAAAACCATCAAGGTGATAAAGTGCCACCCAATTCCTATAGTATCAAGTTTTTGTGATTGAGTCCCTTTGACTATAACTTTAGGGATGATGTGTGGGATGTTGGGCATCGATGGTGGATACTTCTGGGACTATTGGATACTCACATTCTTGGGCTTAGATGTGAGTTGGAGATCCCCCTACTCTCTCATATGGGTTTCATTGACTGAGCACACATACACACACAAACACAAATATATATATATATATATATTCTATATTCTGTTCCAACTCCATGGGTTTTGGTTACTCTCTTTCCGGGAGATAATTATACACAATGGGTATACCATGTGCTTCATATGTCTAGATTCTCTTGGTTGGAGATGTTTTCTCTCCTACTATAGGAAGTAATGACTTGAAATGAATTTCATCTACTCACCCTTTCTAGCTCCTTTTGTTTGGATGAGCATCCATCACTCCATTATTGGGTTGAGCAACACTCTATTTATTATACCTTGTCATATATACTGGTTTCCTTTTCAGTGTATCTAATACGGCTTCCCCTTCACCTTTTTTGGGGCATCCTACTATGTATTTTTATAAACTCCCTTGCATGGACTTTTTCTGCATATATCATGCCTTGTATAGATGACAAACATGTTGATTGTGACATCTGAGGAATATAGGGATATAGGTGTTGGGACCGTGTATGGTGTTCATAGCTACAGATCATGGAGCATGCCTTTCATAGCTATTTTAAATTTTTTTCTACTAGGTTGTGTAACCTTTCTGGTTAGGTGTGTATATTTACCCTTTCCTTTCCATTTACTTTACTGTACTAGTAATTTTTAGTGGTTCATGTATAGCACCCCAAAAATTTTAGGGTATGTTTTTCTTAAATACATTCACGTAATATCCTATATTTCATAAAGAATAGAGTTTCATTGAAACAAAACTTAGTTATTTAGGAAATATTCATATCCTAGCCATTGAACATAAATTTTCCACTTGTGAGTTTTGAATTTTGAAAATCTGACAAACACAGTTTTGTTCAGGATGATATTTAGAGTCTGATAGAATTAACATATTTTTTGGTGAATAGTAACCTTCCCTTATTAATAGTATCCTACCCTTATGAAAAGTAACATACCATAATGAATAATAACTTGACTCTTATGAATGGTATCCATACCCATGATTGTTGAAATAAATTTAGGAACCTTTAAAATAAGATTAATATTTTAAGTGTTTATATATTTCTATTAAATAATGATTTTAATTATGTATTTAATTAATCATATTTATAAAATTATTTTTAAAAAATGTACTTTATTTTTTTACTCTACACATTGAAAAATGGTTAAGGTGATTTTTTGGTATTGTTATGAAAAACATGAATTTTTTATGACAAATGAAATATCATAATTTACAAAATAAGATAAATACACTAATTATAGTGTCATATATGATGTTATGATGATGTAAGCCCTGTATATTCGTATTTACAAGTTAAAATAACAATTATTTGTCTTGTAAGACTTTCTATTCTTTTCCTTGTGTAGAAATAATAAATTAATGAATATAATATACAGAAATCCTCTCTCCCCTCCACTATATAAACCACCCGTCACCACCTCTTCCTCCCACACCTATCAAGATTAATTACTTGTCTAAATTCTGCCAAATACTCCTCTCAAGCCCTCTCCCCATGTCAAAGAGCTTTTGGTCTCACCAAAAGGAAAAAAATGAAGGCCTTAATGTGATTCTCAAGGAGGAGTACTCATGAGATTAACCTCTCTTCTATTTTCTTTCAATTTCATTTGCTATGTTCCATTATTTTGTTCCCTTTTCTCACCTCCACTCATCCCAATGGCATGATAATTCCATTACCTTACATTTACTAGATATTAATTATGATAATGGAGGATTTCATCATAATCCCTGTTTTCCTTACTTTTCTACAATAAATGCAAACACCATCTGAGATGTATTAATTTATCACTCTCAAGGATGACGGGGTTTCAATATTCCATATTATCATAAATACTAGTCATGAAACCTTTTTAATGGTTGAACCAGATCAAAATTTATCTATTTTATATTGTTTAATGTTCTGTAATCCATACAAACTCATAATATGGAATAAAAAAAAATGTTTTTTGTGCACAAAACTGCCATGCCAAATCCAAGCATTTATTAACTAATTGAATGAGTCATCCAAATGTTATATAACCAGATTAATTATAAGATAATTTATATCTCTTTAATTTCACTAATAATTTATATTAACAATTCTTTATTTTTAACCACATTTCAAATAAACATTCATTCATGAATAAAAGTAAACGAATCATGAAAACCATGTAAGAAAATGATTCCAAAACAATAAAACTGAATCCCATAAACCCATAAAAAAGGACATTAATGAACCAAATAAAGTTATAAAATATCAATTGCATGTTTATGAGATTATGTAATTATTAATTAATGAAACTAAATTTCATTATTCAGGTCATTAATAACAATCAAGAACATCTTCGAGCCTAATGTAAGGGATCCTCTCTCTCATTTTGGTTAAGGAATTTCCCCTATGTTGTGCCCATTAATTTTTAATTCCTAATAATGGGGTATGTTTTCTCCCCACCCCATACTGGCCTTATGATATATAAAAAATGGGAAACCCATTTACCTCTAATTAATCCTTCATAAGAAGACATGTTACTACACCGAAATTTTGTATGGGGTTTTCTCATCTCACTTTCATTTCTATGATATTTTTTAAGTTCCCCACTTATTTCTTGAATGTGTTGTATGTGTACATCCTTTTGTCATAGAATATCATGATTATATTTATATTCACTGTATCCTAATGATTCATTTTATTATTATTATATTTTTGTCATATGATTCGACTGATTACATTGCAGTTTGGGACCTTGTCACAACAGACTATTTTGTTGTTACTTACTCTGTATTGTGCACCTAATAAGTCTTCTGAAGTGTACCAACTACCCATTTGAGATAATTTTATTAAAATTATAATTCTATTAAATACCCATATTCTTTTACCATGTATAGGATTATTTTCTAAACCGTATACCATTTCACATACGGTATTTATTTTGAAAGTTGTTTTAACTGTGCAAGTGTTGATGAATCTGTATCCTCTATTATATACAGATACTGTAAATTCATATTTTTATTTTGTTGAATCTATGTATAATGAAATATTGGGACATGTCGTGACATGCGGGGCCCACTATATCCCCTTGATGCATCGGTAGGTCTCATGAGACAAATCAGTAGGCAACAAACACTTTGAGTTTGATTCCAAAAATCAAACATGTTTCTACCCACAAAACTAAACCGTTTGTATGGTATAATTGTATCATGTGCCAGATACATGAAATCCAATTAATAATAATTCTCTTTATTCATTATCACTTATTGTTATCCTTAAGGTTTTCACTATTACAAAATCTATGGATGTATCTTTATTCTCAGTTTATTAATGGCGTGGGTTTTTCATTAATTCACAATTCCATATTGATTGTGTAAAATTTTTTACAATTAATTTATTATTGATTCATGCTTCTATAATTTGTAACCCATTCTGAGCAATTGATCTCGCCCCTTTCATTCTTTAATTTTAATAAGTGATGAAGAGGAGATCATTTATGGAGTTCTTGTGGATGCAGTTTTTAGTTTTTGTTGTGTATTGTATTTTGTAACCTTTTCTAACGTAATTTGAGTTACATTTGTGTACCAAGTTTCTTAAATACTACTAAACTGATCGGTCAATTGAGATTTTCATTCCTTTTAACCATTCCAATATAAAAAATAATTCACTAGCTCCAGTCAAGAGGGGTCAAGGTGTTACAGTTGGTATCAGAATAAGTTTAGTAGCTAACATAGAAACTAGATTAGAAATGATGATTAGGGGACAAATCCCTATGGTATAATTTTATAAAAAATAAACAACAACGACCCTATATATTAGTAAGGAATAGACTTTGTGTATATTTCAAGCAATAAGTCCATATTTGGATACGAGCAGGTAGAGGTGGCTTGAGCACAGATGTACCTAGGAGTGAAATATCCAACAAAGTGTTTTAGGATTGGCCAGGGGTATCATGGTACACGATAATGGTCCTTGCTGCACTCTTGGATAGCACACTCATAGGGGTTATGCTGAGGATAATTCATATTTTTTTACATTCCATTGTTAAGGATTGCAATGTAAATTATTACTCTAAGAAACCATTTTTCTGATTATGGGATTTTCCATGTATAGGTTCTCAATTTACACTAAGTATTTGGTTATGATGATATTATACATTATGATTCATTTCCTAATCTAGTGTGTGACATTATTTAAAAATGGCATCTAATGGAATAAGGGGAATCAATACTTGTGAGCAATGTAGGGATCTACCAACTAAGCAAGTCAACATAGTCAATGTAGGAGCAGATCAGATCATGACGATATTGGGACATCATACTCTGGTTATAATGAATAACTATTCCACACTTGTGTAGGATTGTTTCATGTGGTAGAAGCCCCCATATTTCACTAGGACTAAAAATCTTGTGGTTTCTGAGCAGTGGATCAAGTCCCTTGAAATAATATTCATGGAATTAAGATGCAATTAAAATGAAAAAGTAACACTCACAGTATATTGTCTCATGGGAGATGCTAATCAATAGTCGTAATTTATTTAGAATACCATAGTGGATGAAAAAATATAAGACATGGAATGGATTAATTATAAATAATTATTCTTTGAAAAATATTTCCCTCATGAGAAAAGAACTGAAATGAAGAGGAAGATCCTTGGTTTAAATTAATGGGAAGAAGATAGTGTTGGAGATTATGAGGCTACCTTCACAAGGCTATCCCGGTATGTCATAGATTATGTACGTGACTCGGAAGACAACATTGATCATTTCATTGAATGTGTTAATCCAATTCTTCAAAGGGAACTAGCTTCTCATACCTTTTTATCTTATGATGAAATTGTATTAAATGTCATCAAAATAGAGAATAAATTTTCTATATCAAATTTTTTCAAGGGAAACCAAGATAAAAAAATGTACTCTGATAACTAAGGGAAACGTGAAGTACAAAGAAAGAACAAGGGAATGACGAAATTCCCATTAGGCATGAACTGTAGAATGAATCATCTCGGGAAGTGATTGAAAGGTTTGGGAGTCTGCTATATGTTTGGAGAAAATGGTCGTCTATCAAATGAATTCAAGGGGAAAAACAATTTCACGATGTTCAATGCTATAATATTTGAGATATGGGACACTATGCAATTGAGTTTCTTAAGTTTCAAAGATATATACCTTAGGAAAATCCAAGAAATCAAGGGAGATCTTAGGAGATTAAAACTGCAGAAGTGGAATTTACCAATTATATGATCGATCGGTGGTGGTGGGTTATATTACTGGAAAACAGAGTCTTAAGTTCAATGGGTGGTCATCATTGATGTAGAATCTAACGATGAAGACCAAACTGAGGAAGACCCTACTACCGAACTCCTAGATACATTTATCAAATATTAACCCGCTGACCTAGAGGATTGGGATGAGACCACTTTTGACGAAGAGGATAACAAGACTATTCCTTGTCGATCATGGAAGATGATAAATATTTTTATCAAGGAGGCCTCAAAAGAAAATGTATATGCTAGATGAGCAGGATTCGTTTCCAACTACACGAGCTATGTGCTGGAAGATTAAATTCCTAACATCCTCATATTCTTATTCAGGACTACCTTTTAGAGAGGGTATAAGAGGACACATGCAACCTTAGTGTTGTCAGAAGAGAAAGGCCATCAATATCAAATGACTTCATGAGACTGAGAATGAGATCCAACAGTTTTGGGAATGGTTGAATGCACCGTCCAATTTTTTGTATGCACCCTCAGGACTCGTATATCGACTGAAGGCCATGCCAGCAAAGGATGAGGAACATATGATGAGTGTTTCTCAAGATATTGATATCACCCAAGCTGATGAGGTTCGATCCTAGATCAAGGCTGATGGACTCTGACCCATCTCCATCGAGGAGGAGTAGGAGCTCAACAGGTGACAAAAAATCCTAGACACCACGACCAAGAGAGTAGCATACCTGGACAGTCCATTACAGTGTTCAAACCATCTATGGTAGTGGTAAAACCCTGTAAGTTGAAAATTATGTGAACTCATAAATTTACGTTCATGAATTTCTTTTTTATGTTGGTTGTCTTTATGAGTTTTGTTATTCTCTTTGGTTTGCTACATTTTCATCACATTCTTAAAATATCCAGTAATCCATTCCAAAGCTTACGTCGATCGTGATAGATGTGTGAAATTGGGTATGACCGCATCATTATTTATTTATTAATATGAGATTTCCAAATAGTATTCGGGAATTTGGGGTATAAATGACCAATCCGGGAATCTATGAAGAGGAGGGAGGACTGTCTGTTGAATTAGGTTCTCAGAATAGTCAAATTACTACTTTCCCAACATGCTCTAGTGGACGATGGGGGTAATTATGGGGTTATTAAAATTCATCCGAATAGAGGGGAGTGGAATGGGTGGATCACGATACCCAAAATTTGGAACACTATATTGATGGAATAACAATAAAGGAATACTATTGGCCATGTCCAAACCACACCAACTATAATTTTTTCATAAAATGGGGTCAACAAACAAGGGTCAATTTCTAAACATGTTCAAAACACGAGGCATAACTTGAAATGTCATCCATAGTCTTCTAAAACCTTAGCCCAAGATTGTAGGTGAGCCATTGGTTGAGTATCCATACTATTTGGGGGTTCCTTTGGATGTTGTTTCATAGTTCCTTAGAACATGTGTAAGAATCACTGCTCATAGCTGGTTTCCATTGGATGTATTCATGGAACCAGAAACATCCTACAGTTCATTATCCAAAAGGGACCTACTTTCCAAAAGGCAGGCATTCATTCTTTTTTAAAATTATGATACATAAGAAAAATAATTGGTCAATAGGATGGGTGGTTGGACTCATCAAACCCATTTGGGGGGAATTATTGTGTACACCAGGACTATCTTTGAAAATTTAATATATTTTCAGGAGTCTTAATTAATTAACCATGTATAACATAGGATTCCCTTGTAATTTTCAATATCTTATTAACATGTGTGAAAAATAGAATCATCTGTACGTATTCGAGATTCGTCATTAATGGAGATATCTATATGTACTAGATGTTCTCCATCAATGGTATCATCTCATATACTATTTATATATTCTTTTAATCAGAGTTATGATGATACTATTTTTTATGCCACTCAGTGGGGAACTCTAGAATTTATTGTCGTCTAGGGAGACAAAGGTTTGTTTTGATATTGGGATTGTACCCATAAAATAAGTTTCCAATGTATCCTTTTGAAAGGAATAAAAAAAATCATAGTTTGGTGCAGCTTAATGGGACACATCATACCTTTTAATTTCATGTCCTAAGGCCCTAAACATATAGTTTAAGGTCATGTGGTAAGAAAATCTACGTGAAAGGTTCTTAGTTAAGATTTGGTGTTGGACTTATGTATAAAAATCCCTAGGAACATGGATATAATATGGAATACCATGTAAGATTTGACCATGTTGTGAATATTTCCCAAGGAGAACATGTTTGATTTCATGTGTTGGGTTTGAACCACAAGGAGACTTCTTATGTTTGTGTTTAGATGGGAATCCAAGCCCCTGTAGTTCGATGAATCTCATAGGAGAGTGTAATCCATTGAGAGAAATGATTTTGGTCTTACTTATTGAAAACCATGAATTTATATTTTGGGGGCATAATATGGGGTTTACTCCTAAATATGATTTCTAAATTATAGGAATTATGGTTGGATCCCAATAAAGGATATCCAGTTATCTCAGGCCCAAATTAACGCTTCCTACGTATCCCAATTATGATGGGAATCAGAGTTCTCATAGTTCATTCATTGTGCGTGTTTGTGAAAATTGTTGTAACCATAACGAATATCTAAGACCACATGATTCAGGCTTGATGAGAGAAACAATAGGATGTTAAATATTCAACAAATTCACAAACACATTTCATCCTCTACTGGTGGAAAAGGGCATGCCTATGGAAGTGACGATGGATGAGGACGAGGCGACTGGGGAAGATGGTGAGGCGACAAGCCTTCCCTATATTGTCGTTACATTTGAAAAGGTTACAATGTATGGAAGGAGTGAAGGAGAAGGATGTAGATAAGAGTGACACTAAAAACTCTTAATGAAATGTTATGGGTTTACACCAGGATGGATACCCACACAGATCTTGGTAGGGTAGGGAGACTTATCATTTTCTTGTATGGAAAAGAAACTATGAACTGTACCTTCCCTACAAGAGACCCAAGGTTCTGAGTTTTAGCGATGAAAATGTGAGGACATAACCCAAGCCTAAATCCTCCAAACCAGGATCTTCCCAACACTGTTCCAAGGAGAAAGGTCCATGTGAATGTGGATATACAAACCCATAGTCACTTAATGAATCCAACCCCAATTATTAAAAAATGTGGGAAAACCTTTGACTACGGATATACAAACCCAAATAGGGGACACACTGAGGCATCGTTCCCAAAGGTTTGATATGTCCAAAGATTTTAGTGGATGTATTAACATGATCCCTAAAGATAGTGGATCTGATGAAGAAGAATCCTTTCCATGAATGGAATTAATGATGGATTAATCACATGTAGACTGAAGAGTGTAAGTGTATAAAAGAAGGTCACCCAAGTAAGTACTGGCGCGTATGTATAGTCCTGCAAGACGGCTTTGGCGACCTGATGTTCCCTTAAGTGATGAACATCCTAATTTTAATACATGGGTGAGTCTTGACTCAAGCATTCACAAGTATTCACTGTATTCCCATAATTGGGGTTCTAAAGTTCATGTGAGAGGAATAGGTGTCCTGAAAGTGTTTCTTATTCAGGGAGTTTGGGAACCTTTGGAAAGAAAGTGGCACATATTTCAAACACCAAAAGGACTTATGAACTATGGTCCTCCTTCAAATAATCCACTCTAGGTGTTAAAGAACAATATTGGATGATTTAGATGAATTGGGAGAAGCACTAGGGAGACCAAAGCAGTAATTAGGATTCATGGAAAATATTTTGTACCAATGAAGGCTCGTAGGGTATATTTATAGGAAAAAATAAGGCCCTGGTCGAAACAGGATTGGGCGTGCAAGTGGCTTAAGTGAAAAATTGTGGTGCCCATGTACCTTTTGCAGTGATGGTGTTTTGGCTAAACTAAGGTAATCAAATGTTTAAGCCTTTGCAAATCTTGATTTTCTTCATTTGTTTTCTCCTATTTTTTCGAAGGTATTTCCCTTGTAAATTTTTTATACTCATGGACAGAACAGAGTGTCAACAAACAGGAAATGAGATGAGGATTCAAATTAAGGGCCACACAAAGTGCGGAGGGTCGAGTGATGGGTAGTTCGAATGGAGTCCAAAAATATTAAAATTAATCCACCGTGATGAAAAAAAATTAAGTTCATGCATTGTTTTGATTAAAGATCAAACTAATTTCTTGAAAGGATCTCCCTAGAGAGAAACTATAGTGGCCCATTATTTTATGTTAAGGCAATGAGAATGATAGACACATAATTTAACACTGTATGGTGAGGATGGAAACAGTGAATGGTCCTGAATTAGGGGATGATGAGAGGTCCGCCACATTAGAGGGATTATAGGTGCCTGGCTTGATCTGGGAACTAGTAATCAAGATTTCACTACCTATCCTGCTAAGTAAGAAATCAAGCCATGTGTATTTGTTGAATGCAGCATGGTCATAGACCCACACTTGTAGGATCAATAATCTCTATTAAAGAAGCTGATGCATCCCATAATTATGATGGGGCATACTGGACTTTTTCAGGGTAGGGTTGTTGTAACGACCCAAAACTTGACGTACATGGACATTAAATTACTTTTGCAGAATACTTAACACATAAAAAAACAGACACACAAGGACCGTAATAGTTTAGTGTCTTTGGAAACTTGGAATATAATCATCTATTCGTGGTGAAAGATCTTCAACATATCCAATAAAGAGCTCCCCATTTTTTTTCTTACCTAAAACCTTTATTTATATCCTGGGGAAAAGAAAACATAAAAAGGGTGATCTAAAATTCTCAGTAAAGGAAAACATAGTGACCATAAATCTATCCATAAACATTTGAAAGTAAAAACTTGAACATGAAATTTAAGCATAAAAATCATCAGCAAAGACATAAATCTTGGAAGTACGTAAGGCATATATCATAATGGAACATCAATCATGATAAAATATAATGGGAATAAAACTTGTAATTGTGTCAACCGTTCAGCACATGTTTTGATATCCATAGTATCCAAGGCATTGCTACCAAGACCATCTTAGTGGACAAAGCCCCTTTCTGAATTGAGATCACTCCTCGTTTCAGTCCTGTAACACTGAACCAGATTAACATACCGTTCCAGCCATGTCTATCTCATGAGATATAAATCTTTTCCCAATGCATTGTAGGGAGACATAGGTCCCACCAATCTCATAATTAAATCATTCTTACTTGTGCCACAAAATAAACATACAACATTCATAAAAACCCAATAAATAAAATGGGTTTCATAACCATCATCCCATCATCACGTAATCTATATAAAATAAATGGATATCATTTCATAATAAGAGAAGTAAAACCATGTAAATCATAGAGACATTATACTTGAAACATACACATATGAAATAATTTCATCATAGATGAAAAATGGTTTTGATAAAACACCTGAAATAAATTCTTGAGGAAAATATCCTTTCTTCTTCAAAATCATTGTATTTTCACAAAATGTCATGCAATTTTAAAAGAAAAGGATTTTGTTGAAAATAGTCATGAAATATTTCGGATTAATCTTCATGAAAATAAGGCTTTATAAAACCGTAAAAATCCTTTCATTCCGTATACGTTAAAAAACATTCATCTCGTACTTTTGTCAGAAAAGTCAAAAAGCACCTTTTAGGGTAAATAAAAGAAAGATTCCTTCGATACCATGGTGTAAAAGACAAAATGGGTAAAAATGACTTTAAACATACATAAATACACTTTTAGAAAACATGGACTTGGATGAAAACAATAACCCCAACAAATACTTACGAATAAACAATCTTGGATAAGAACGAGATTGGAAAGGTTATCCCTTAACTTATGTCTGATATGCTTTGTATGTATCCGATCCTCCTTTATAATGATTTAAATAATGTCATTGACTTATCACATAATCATATTCATTGTTATGATATCATATATGGTTCTCTTATGACTTTATATTACCCGTTATTTTGTAAATTCCATTTTAAAGCAGCGTTTTGCATTAAATCGTTTTATTTATCGTACGTGTTTGGACTTGTTGTTCTTGATATTATTACTTATATCCTGATTTAATTAGTTATAGAATGTAAAACATGATTTATATATAACATATATTCAGTATAGACATATATATATGATATATCGATTAAATGGACTGAAATACACCGTTCATGGAGATGGTAGATCGTACGTATGCATGACCCTTGTTTTCATTTCCTTGTTGAATTGAATGAAATTAAATAGTTGAAATGCATATATATATACATAAATTATGTAGAATTATTATGTCATATATTTCATGAATACTTATTATGTATACTTTATAATCATACATGAATGGTTAACATGGAGAATGAATCTTATCGCGTCGTGGAGACGGTAGTCCGTACGTATGCACGAGCGATGATATCATTCCCATTATCGTGGAATTGAATTTAAGTGTATGTATAATATCTCAGAATCAATATCATATTTCAATAATCATATATAATTATTTATTTACACCGTTATACACATCCATGTAAGGTGGTGGTCGAAAATAGATTACACCACGACGTGGAGGCGGTATTCTGTACGTACGCACGCGCGGTGATTTTGTTTTCTGTAGGATGGATAGATGGTGAAATATGGTTGTTTCCTACATATAATAACATATCAGTATATGAGTGATGCTTATTTTATTTCTTCATAATGAAACAACTAAAGTACAAGAAGTATAAGAAGAAATAATGTTGAAAGAATCAGTAACAGACATTACTTCTTCTTTAAGCGGCTCTTTGAGACCTCCATTTAGGGCACTAAAATTGGTATTTTAAGAAAACCAGGACTTCTAGGATGTTTCTAGTGAAGTTTAGAAGAGAATTTGTCAGGGGTTGGCCGAGATTTAAGGCTCAAAGTGGTGTGAGGAAGAGAGGGAGGAGCTGCCCTTTTATAAGGGAGGAAAGTGGAACATTTGGAATAACTAAAAATATTATTTTATTATAAAGACATATTCGGTTTTTAATAGCTCCAAATTGAGTTATTTTGAAGATAAGGTGGTCATGGGTATAAAAACTATCATAAAATATAATTTAGACAAGTTTAGGTTTCTATTTTAACCTTATCATTTAGATTTCACTTTAGGTTAAATAATTTTTCTTTTACAGTGTCTTCTTGTTTTCTTACACTATAAGTTTAATAAACATACTATAACAAGCCAAACGAACCCCAATATGTTTATTATTAATATATATAACCTTATCTAAGTCATTTGGCCGAAAAATTGATTTTTAAGAATAAAATAACAATTAATAATATAATATTTGTTTTAAAAATTATTTTATGTCAATTTTGACACTATTTGGTAATTGATTTTTGTGAAAATCATAACAGAATTATTAGTTCGAAACACATTAACTAAATCAATACTAATATGTAATATTAACCTATAAAATTATTATAATTTATTAGAAGTCTCAAATTACATTTATTTGGGTATTTATAACATCAATTATGTCAATATTTCATTAATAAGATAATTACTAAATCTTCTTTGTGTCATAAATAAAATAACTTATTTAATTTATAATAATTATAAATAAACTATCATTATGTATGAAATCGTTTTAGATATCTATTTAATATTTATAGATTAATTTATCTTATGTATAACCCTATATTAAAAATGATTTAGTTATTAAACTTTGATTTTAACTATTTTAACCCTTCTTTAAATAAATTAAAATTAAATGTCCTAATCTAATCCAAGTGGGCGTAAATGGTCATATTTTATTCTTATTGTTGTTTTTGTTAGAATTACATTTATACAATAGAATTAGGACATGTGTTAGGGTAATAATAATATCATTGTTACCCTTAATTATCCTATTTACTTTTAATCGTGGTAAATAAAAGTAAAACGTTACTATTCACCAAAAATTATTTTCATCTCAGTGAACCACATTTTAGTCATTGATATTAACTGTGTCTCTCGGATTTTTGAAATTCAATTCACAGAAGTGGTAAAATTTCATTTCAATGAAAAAGTTAGTTTTTTAACTACCACTAAGTGGTTTCACTATTCATCAAAAATTGCAGTTTTTCAGAAAAATACCATAAATTCAGCCTAAGAATTATTTGATATTCTAAATTCAAAATTGATGTCTATTTTTCCAAATTCAAAACATAGAATTGAAATTAATTAATTTTAAAATTAATTCCTGTTATCAAAACAAATAGCATGTTTTTTTAAGAAACAATAACTATCAAAAGATTGATACTTGTTTATATCCAATTTCAAAGTGAAATTAATTCCAATGACCAACATTGGATTAAATGGTAAAAATATATTCGAATTAAACTTTTAACCCAATTAATAATATAATATAACCATATAAATTATTGCGATGAAAAAATTTGTTTTTAATTAAAATATAGTGAGTTTTTACTATTCATTAAAATATGAAAGTTATCAGAATAATATGAAAAATTTATCCAAAGTAAATTTTTATATCCTGATTCCAAAGAAGAATTTTATTTTGTGAAATTGAACTGATAGACATGTCAAAAACAAGATTTAATGTGGGTGCGCCATCAAAAGGTGGCAAAACTACATTTTTTTTAAATATACATATTTTACTCGCAAAATTGATTTTGTTCCCATACCATGTTCTAGAAAATGTGTAAGATTAATAATAATGATATAAAATTAAAAATGTAGTTGATAGTACTTATAAAGGCTAGTCCATAATAATATTATAACCATATATCGTTGTTTAGTGAAACCTGGTATTGCGTACAACACACGGTATCGAGGAAGGTCGCGATTGTGTGTAATGCAAGCCAACTCAGGGTTGCGTGTTGTGCAAGACTCCTCCGTTGTTTCGTATAACAGAATCCAAACATATTTCATTTATAAATTGAATATATATATATATACTTAATGTTTCATCGAATAACTACTATCAAAATTGTGTGTAACATGTTCCAAGAATAGTGTTGTGTATACTGCAAACTCATACGATGTTGCATATAGCGCAATGTAATCTTGTTGTAGCTAACAAAAAAACACATCAATGAAATTAAAAAAATATTTTTCATAAAATCTCAGGGTGTTATATTCTACCCCCTTAAAATGAATTTCTCCCTCGAAATTCGCCGGGGTTATAAATTTTTTACTATTCGAATGATTCTTCATTAGAAACCCACATCGTAAAAAGTAACACCAAAACAAGGCATTAAAACCTAAACTATAAAAGGTAACAGTTGCCCAAATTAACTCATCACTGGGTTTCCACGAAGGAGAACATAGGTAAAAATATTGATATGGATGAAAAATCTAACCACCATGTTCTGATGGAGAGTGGTAGAGAACATGGATATGAAAAAGCCAACAATCACGAAGCCATAAATTTGTGATGATCTAGGGTACCATCTGATTCATCGGATATAAGAGAACTAGGACAATATTTTTGGTTTTCAGGATCATTTCCCTAAAGTTGAAGAATTTGAATTAGAATAAATACATACTTTATTTTGGTACAATCTCACTGTTTTTCGTGCCTTGAACAATTTCCACATCAACTCTTAAAGAAATGAAGTTGAATTTGTTATTCGTGAAGTGTTAGCAGATCATGTGATAGAATGACAAGTCATTCCATCTGTCTCAAACAAAAGGTTTGAAAAAGTTATTTAATATACATAAGTCGATATATAGTGAGATTAATCACATATGGTTCCTAAAATGGACTTATACTTCATATATCATACGACTTAATATAATAAAACTAGTTTCTACTAAACATGGACTTCCTGTAGGCCAGTGGTAGGTGATAAAGGCCAGTCGCACATCGGTTGTGGGTTCGATTCCCACAGACTTGTTCGACGTGATGGGCTGTCACCCATCCTGCAGGTTTTCCTTTTTCTAAAACTACATTACCATAATATCCCATCAGTAATATCAAAAAAAATTCTATCCTTAAACAATACTAATTTATGCCCAACATAATCCATTCCAATCTTTATCTAAATTACTTCGGTCCAAGATCATAGTGTAAAGAAAACTATTACTTGAAATGTCATCAACAAATCATGTGAATACCATCATTTATCCCCCATATATCTTGTTGGTCACATTGAAATCATGTGAATACCTTAATCATGTATTCTCTTGAAAAATGAATACGCATAAACCTTAGTGAAAACATGAATGTTGTCAAAATATAACTCAATCCACATACCAAAATCCAAAAAATCTATATAGTCAAACCATGATATAACCATCTCCTTATATCATTCATGAGCTCATGAATACTATCAAACATTTAATTTTCTCCATATCCCTTCATTATGCGCATATCATCTACTTTCAAAAAATATATGAATAACCTTTCATGGTTATTGGTGCCATTCATCATACACATTCAAAACTTAAGGAAAGACCACAGTCTAACAATCCTTAGATGTCTCTTTATTTCATAGTACCATGAGATTACTTATACAACATTACACTTGATAAACATGTAATCATTCCACTGCCCTCTTAAACCATTGACCGAGCATCAACAATTCTTTCATCTCACATATAATTTGTAGTCTCATCATCATCATCAACATAAATAATACCCATACGACCATACTGATTCTCTTCATGAGACTTTACATTAGGTCATTTGTTTTCATAATTCTCGTACATTCCACATTTAAAACATTTAACCATTTTTGATGTCGTAGCAATACCATTATCCTCATCAATGGTGTTAACTGAACCTTTTCCTTTACACTTACTAGATTTATGTCCTTTTCCACACCCAAAGCATCTTCCAGTTCTATTGAAACATTCTCCTTGATGCCTCATCCCACATGATTTACATAGGGGAAATTGAACTTTCTTTCCTCTATGATCATCCTGAAAATCCATCTTTCACTTATTAGCTGAGTCATGAAACATACCAAATTTGAGTTTATTGATCATATGATGAGATTCTGATTCGGCATAATAATGATGTTTGGACATCCAAATCCCATATCATTTGGTTTCTCATGAAGAATATCATTCCATTGTCCATCATATCCTCCGTTATTGTGAATCATCTTGTTTCCAGCCATTTTATAAAACCAAAAAAGAATAGTGTGAGAGGTAAAAATCATAATAAAGGGGGAGTAACTTCAATGTATAACATCTTATGTTTAATCTAATATCGTTACCATTATTCTAGGACTATAACCTATACTTATACTTAACCTTAGGGACATCCCTAGACATACCTTAGAAATATCTCTAGGGATCTCACTAACGTTTTCGCATCCTATTTTGCAATGGTTGACTATACCTTTCCTATAATACCAACTGTATATACCCAAAGCATGACGTACATGGACATTACATTACTTTTGTGGAATACATAATACATAACAAAAACAGACACACAAGGACCATAATAGTTTAGTGTCTTTGGAAACTCAGAATATAATCTTTTAATCGTGGTGAAAGATCTTCCACATCTCCCATAAAGATCTTCCCCTTTTTTTCTTAGCTAAAACCTTTATTTATATCCTGGGGATAAGAAAACATAAAAATGGTGAGCTCAAATTCTTAATAAGGGAAAACATAGTGAACATTAAACAATCCATAAAAATTTGAAAGTAAAATCTTGAACATGAAATTTAATCATCAAAATATTGAGCAAAGACATAAATCGTAAAAGTACGTAAGGCATATATCATAATGGAACATAAATCACGATAAAATATAATGGGAATAAAACATTTAATTGTGGAAACCATTCATCACATGTTATTATATCCATAGTAGCCAAGGCATTGCTGCCAAGACCATCTTAGTGGACAAAGTCCCTTTCTGAATCGAGCTCACTCCTCGTTTCAGTCCTGTAACACTGAACTGGATTAACTTACCATTCCAGAAATGTCTATCTAATGAGATATAAATCTTTACCCAATGAATTGGAGGGAGATATAGGTCCCACCCATCTCATAATTAAATCATTCTTACTTGTGCCACAAAATAAACATACATTATTCATAAAAACCCAATAAATAAAATGGGTTTCACAAACATCATCCCATCATCACATAATCCATATAACGTAAATGGATATAATTTAATAATAAGATAAGTGAAACCATGTAAATCATAGAGACATTATACTTGAAACATACACATTTTAAATAATTTCATCTTAGATGAAAAATGGTTTTGATAAAACACTTGAAATGAATTTTTGAGGAAAATATCCTTTCTTCTTCAAAATCATTTTCTTTACACAAAATGTCCTGAAATTTTAAAATAAAATGATTTTGTTGAAAATAGTCATTAAATAGTTTGGAGTAAGCTTCATGAAAATAAGGCTCTATAAAACCGAAAAAATCCTTTTATGTTGTATACATTAAAAAAACATTTTTCTTATACTTTTGTCGGAAAAGTCAAAAAGTACCTTGTAGGGTAAATAAAAGAATGATTTCTTCCATACCATGGGGTAAAAGCAAAATGGGTAAAAAATACTTTAAACATACATAAAAACACTTTTAGAAAACATTGACTTGGATGATAACAATAACCCCAACAAATACTTACAAATAAACAATCTTGGATAAGAATGAGATTGGAAAGGTTATCCCTTACCTTATGTCTGAGATGCTTCGTATGTATCTGAAACTCCTGTATAATGAATTGAATAATGTCATTGAATTATTATAGAATCATATTAATTGTTATGATATCATATATGGTTTACTTATGACTTTATATTACCCGTTCTTTTGTAAATTCCATGTTAAATCAGCGTTTTGCCTTAAATCATTTTATTTATCGTACGTGTTTAGACTTGTTGTTCTTGATATTATAACTTATATCCTGATTTACTTAATTCCAAAATGTAAAACATGATATATATATAATTTATATTCAGTATATACATATAAATATGATAGATCGATTAAATGGAATGAAATACACCATTCATGGAGACTGTAGGCCGTACGTACACATGACCACTATTTTCGTTTCCTTATTGAATTGAATGAAATTAAATATATGAAATACATATATATATATATATAAATTAAGTAACATTATTATGTCATATATTTCATGATTACTTATTATGTATACTTTATAATCATTCATGAATGGTTAACATGGAGAATGAATCTCATCGCGTCGTGGAGACGGTAGTCCGTACGTACGCACGAGAGATGATATCATTCCCATGATCGTGGACTTGAATATAAGTGTATTTATAATATTTCAGAATCAATATCACTTTGGAATAATCATATATAGTTATTTATTTACACCATTATACCCATCCAAGTAAGGTGGTGGTTGAAAACAGATTACACCAAGGCGTGGAGACGGTATTCCTTACGTACGCACGCACGGTGATTTCGTTTTCCGTAGGATGGATAGATGGTGAAATAGGTTGATTCATACTTATAATAAAATGTCCGTATATGAGTGATACTGATGTTATTACTTCATAATGAAACAACTAAAGAAGAAGAAGAAGTATAAGAATAAATAAAGTTGAAAGAACCGATAACGGATATTACCTCTTATTTGAAGCGCCTCTTTGAGACCTATGTTTAGGGCAATAAAATTGGAGTTTTAGGAAGACCAGGACCTCTAGGATGTTTCTATGGAAGTGGAGAATAAAATTTTTCATGGGTTTTCCGATCTTGAAGGCTCAAAGTGGTGTGAGGAAGAGAGGGAGGATGTGCCCTTTTATAAGGGAGGAGAGGGGCACCTTTGGTATAACTAAATTTATTATTTTATTATAAAGTCATATTCGGTATTTAATAGCTCCAAATTGAGTTATTTCGATTCTAAGGTTGGTATGGTTCGAAATACTGTCATCCAATAGAAATTAGACAATTTTAGGTTTCTATTTTAACCTTATCATTTAAATTTAACTTTAAGTTAAATAATATTTCTTTTACCGTGTCTTCTTGTTTTCTTACACTATAAGGTTAATAAACATGCAATAACAAGCCAAACGATCCTAAAGATGTTTATTATTAATATATTTAACCTTATCTAAGTCATGTTTCTGATATTTATATTTTTAAGAATAAAATAACAATTAATATTATAATATTTGTTTTAAAAACTATTTTATGTCAATTTTGACACTATTTGGTAATTGATTTTTTAAAAAATTATAACAGAATTATTAGTTAGAAAATAGTTAACTAAATAAATACTAACATGTAATATTAAACTATAACTTTAGTTTTATTTATAAAAAGTCTCAAATTACATTTATTTGGGTATTTATAAAATCAATTATGTCATTATTTCATTAATAAGATAATTACTACATCATCTTTGTGTCATAAATAAGTTAAATTATTTAATGTATAAAAATTAAAACTAAAATACCATTATGTAGGAAATAGTTTTATCTTTATAATTAATATTTATAGTCTAATTTATCTTATGTATAACCCTATATTAAAAATTATTTAGTTATTAATCTTTGATTATAACTATTTTAACACTTCTTTAAATAAATTAATATTAAATGTCCTAATCTAATCCAAGTGGGCCTAAATGGTCATATTTTATTCCTAAGGTTGTTTTTGGTCGAATTAAACATATCAAATAGAATTAGAACATGTGTTAGGGTAATAATAATATCATTTTTACACTTAATTATCCTATTTACTTTTAACCGTATTAAATAAAAGTAAAAAGTTACTATTCAGCAAAAATTATTTTCATCTCATTGATCCACATTTTAGTCCTTGATATTGACCGTGTCTCCCGGATTTTTGAAATTCAATTCACAGAAGTGGAAAATTTTCATTTAAATGAAAAAGTTTATTTTTTAACTACCACTAAGTGGTTTCACTATTCATCTAAAATTGCAGTTTTTTAGAAAAATACCAAAAATTCAGCCTAAGAATTATTTGATATTTTGAAATCAAAACTGATTTCTATTTTTCCAAATTCAAAAAATAGAAGTGGAATTAAGTAATTTTAAAATTAATTCCCATTATCAAAAAAATAGCGTGTTTTTTAAGAAACAATAACTATCAAAATATTGATACTTGTTTATAACGAATTTCAAAGTGAAATTAATTCCAAGGACCAACATTGGATTAAATTGTAAAAATATATTCTAAATACACATTAAACCCAATTAAAAATATAATCTAACCATATAAATTATTTCGATGAAAAAATTGTTTTTAATTAATATATAGCATGTTTTTACTATTCATTAAAATATGAAAGTTATCAGAATAATATGAAAAATTTATCCAAGGTAAATTTTTATATCCTGATTCCAAATAAGAATTTTTTTTGTAAAATTGAACTTATTTACATGTCAAAAGTAGGATTTAAAGTGGGTGCGCCATCAAAAGGTGGTAAAACTACATTTTTTGAAAAATACTTATTTTACATGAAAAATTGATTTTGTTCTCATACCATGTTCTAGAAAATGTGTAAGATGAATAATAATTTTATAAAATTCAAAATGTAGTTGATAATATTCATAACGGATAGTCCATAATAATATTATAACCATATATCATTGTTTAGTGAAACCTGGTATTGCGTACAACACACGCTATCGAGGAAGGTCACGATTGAGTGTAATGCAAGATAAGTCAGGGTTGCGTGTTCTGCAAAACTCCTCTATTTTTTCGTATAACAGAATCCGACCATATTTCATTTATAAATTGAATATATATATATATATATACACACACTAAATGTTTTGAAGAACAACTACTATCAAAATTGTGTGTAACAGGATCCAAGAATAGTGTTGTGTATACTGCAAGTTCATATGGTGTTGCGTATAGCATAAGGTAATCTAGTTGTAGCTTATAACAAAAGAAATCAATGAAATTAAAAGAATATTTTTCATAAAATCTCAGGGTGTTACATTCTACCCCCCTTAAAATGAATTTCTCCCTCGAAATTCATCGGGGTTATAAATGGTTTACTACTCGAATGTTTCTTTAATAGAAACCCACATCGTAAAAAATAATACTGAAAGTTGGCATTACAAACTAACGTATGAAACGTAACAGTTACCCAAATTAATCATCATTGGGTTTCCACATAGGAGGACATAGGTGAAAATATAGATATGGAAGAACAATTTAACCACCAAGTTCTGATGGAGAGTGGTAGAGAACATGGATATGAAAAATACAACAATCACAAAACCATAAATTTTTTATGATCCAGGGTACCATCTGATTCATTGGATATAAGGGAACTAGGACAAAATTTTTGGTTTTCAGGATCATTTCCCTAAATTTGAAGAATTTGATTTAGAATAAATACATACTTTATTTTGGTACAATCTCACTGTTCTTCGTGCCATGAACAATTTCCACTTCATCCCTTAAAGAATTGAAGTTTAATTTGTTATTCGTGAAGTGTTAGCAGATCATGTGATAGAATGACGGTTCATTCCATCTATCTCAAGCAAAATATTAGCAAAAGTTATTAAATATACATAAGTTGATCTATAGTGAGATTAATCATATATGGTTCCTAAAATGGACTTATACGTCACATATCATACTGATTAATATAATAAAACTAGTTTCTACTAAACAGGGACTTCCTGTAGGCCAGTGGTAGGCGATAAAGGCCAGTCACACTTCAAATGTGGGTTCGATTCCCACAGACTTGTCTGATGCGATGGGTTTTCGCCCATCCTAAAGGTTGTCCTTTTTCGAAAACTACATTACCATAACATCCCATCAATAATATCGAAAAAATTTCTATCCTTAAACAATACTAACTTATGTCTAACATAATCCATTCCAATCATTATCTAAAATACTTCGGTCCAAGATCATAGTATAAAGAAAACGATTACTTGAAATTTCATCAACCAAGCATGTGAATACCATCATTTATCCCCCCATATATCTTGTTGGTCACATTCAAATCATGTGAATACCTTAATCACATATTCTCTTGAAAAATTAAAACCCATTAAACCTTAGTGAAAACATGAATTCTGTCAAAAGTTAACTCTTTCCACATACCAAAATCCAAAAATTCTACATACTCAAACCATGATATAACCTTCTCCTTATATCAGTCATGAGCTCATGAATACTATCAAACATTTTATTTTCTCCTTATCCCTTCATTATACGCATATCATCTACTTTCCAAAAATATCTAAATAACCTTTCATGGTTACTGGTACCATTCATCATATAATTTCAGAACATAAGGAAATACAATAGTGTAACAATCCTTAGATGTCTCTTTATTCCATAGTACCATGAGATTACTTATACAACATTACACTTGATAAACATGTAATCATCCATTACCTTCTTAAACCATTGACCGAGATTCAACAATTCTTTCATCTCACATATCATTTGTAGTCTCTTCATCATCAACAACATAAATACTACCCATATGACCATACTGATTCTCTTCATGAGACTTTACCTTAGGGAATTGTTTTGCATAATGCTTGTACATTCCACATTTAAAACATTTAACCATTGTTGATGTCGTAGCAATACCATTATCCTCATCGATGGTGTTAAATGATCCTTTTCCTTTGCACTTACTGGCTTTGTGTCTTTCATTTCCACACCCAAAGCATCTTCCAGTTCCTTTGAAACATTCTCCTTGATGCCTCTTCCCACATGATTTACATAGGGGAAATTGAACATTGTTTCCTCTATGATCATCATGAAACTCCATCTTTCTCTTATTAGCTGAGTCAAGAAACATATCAAATTTGAGTTTATTGATCATATTATAAGATTTATGATTCGGCATAATAATGATGTTTGGCCTTCCAATTCCCATTTCATTTGGTTTCTCATGAATAATATCATTCCACTGTCCATCATATCCTCCATTATCATGAATCATCTTGTTTTCAGCCATTTTCTAAAACCCAAAAAGAATAGTGTGAGAGGATAATATCATAATAAAGGGGGAGTAACTTCAATATCTAACATCTTAGGTTTAATCTAACATCATTACCATAATTATAGAACTATAACCTATACTTATACATCACCTTAGGGACATCCCTAGACATACCTTATAAATAACTCTAGGGATCTCACTAACGTTTTTGCATCCTAGTTTCCAATGGTTAACTAAAACATTCTTATGATACCAAATGTAGATACACAAAGCTTGATGTACATGTACATTACATTACTTTTGTGGAATACATAATACATAACAAAAACAGACACACAAGGACCGTAATAGTTTAGTGTCTTTAGAAAATCGGAATATAATCTTCTAATCATGGTGAAAGATCTTCAACATCTCCCATAAAGATTTTCCCCTTTTTTTCCATACCTAAAACCTTTATTTATATCCTGGGGAAAATAATACATAAAAAGGGTGAGCTCAAATCCTCAATAAGGGCAAACATAGTGAACATAAAACAATCCATAAACATTTGAAAGTAAAAACTTGAACACGAAATTTAATCAAAAAAATAATGAGCAAAGATATAAATCATGGAAGTACATAAGGCATATATAATAATGGAAAATCAATCATGATAAAATATAATGGGAATAAAAAATGTAATTGTGGAAACCATTCAGCACATGTTATTATATCCATAGTATCCAAGGCATTGCTCCCAAGACCATCTTAGTGGACAAAGTCCCTTTCTGAATCGTGCTCACTCCTCATTTCAGTCCTGTAACACTAAACCAGATTAACGTACCATTCTAGACATGTCTATCTCATGAGATATAAATCTTTACCCAATGTATTGGAGGGAGATATAGGTCCCACCCATCTCATAATGAAATCATTCTTACTTGTTCCACAAAATAAACATACATCATTCATAAAAACCCAATAAAGAAAATGGGTTTCATAAACATCATCCCATTATCACATAATCCATATAACAGAAATAGATATAATTTCATAATAAGAGAAGTGAAACCATGTAAATCATAGGGACATTATACTTGAAACATACACATTTGAAATATTGTCATCTTATATGGAAAATGGTTTTGATAAAATACTTGAAATGAATTCTTGAGGAAAATATCATTTCTTCTTCAAAATCATTTTTTTTCACAAAATGTCATGGAATTTTAAAAGAAAATGATTTTTTTGAAAATAGTCATGAAATCTTTTGGAGTAAGCTTTATGAAAATAAGGCTTTATAAAACCGTAAAAATCCTTTCATACCATATACGTTAAAAAAACATTCTTCTCGTACTTTTGTCTGAAAAGTCAAAATGTACATTGTAGGGTAAATAAAAAAAGATTCCTTCCATACCATGGGGTAAAAGTCAAAATGGGTAAAAATGACTTTAAACAGAAATAAAAAAAACTTTTATAAATCATGGACTTAGATGATAACAATAACCCCATCATATACATACGAATAAACAATCTCGGATAAGAACGAGATTAGAAAGATTATCCCTTACCTTATGTCTGATATGCTTCATATGTGTCCGATCCTCCTGTATAATGATTTAAATAATTTCATTTACTTATTACAGAATCATATTCATTGTTATGATATCATATATGGTTCACTTATGACTTTATATTACCCGGTCTTTTGTAAATTCCATGTTAATGCAGCATTTTGCGTTAAATCGTTTTATTTATCGTACGTGTTTGGACTTGTTGTTCTTGATATTATTACTTATATCCTGATTTACTTAATTAAATAATGTAAAAAAAGATTAATATATAATTTATATTCAGTATATACATATATATATATATTATAGATCGATTAAATGGAATTAAATACACCGTTCATGGAGACTGTAGGCCGTACGTACGCATGGCCGTTGTTTTCGTTTCCTTGTTGAATTTAATGAAATTAAATAGATGACATACATATATATATAAATAAATAAATTCAGTATCATTATTACTTCATATATTTCATGATTACTTTTTATGTATACTTTATAATCATTCATGAATGGTTAACATGGAGAATGAATCTCATCGCGTCGTGGGGACGGTAGTCCGTACATACGCACGAGTGATGATATCATTACCATGATCATGGAATTGAATTGAAGTGTATGTATAATATTTACGAATAAATATGAATTTGAAATAATCATATATAGTTAATTTATTTTTGCCATTATACCCATCCAAGTGAGGTGTTGGTCGAAAACATATTACACCACGGCGTGGAGACGGTATTCCGTACGTACGCACGAACGGTGATTTCGTTTTCCGTAGGATGGATAGATGGTGAAATAGGGCTATTTCATACTTATAAAAACATATCAGTATATGATTTATACTGATGTTATTACTTCATAATGAAACAACTAATTAAGAAGAATAAGTAGAAGAAGAAATAAAGTTCAAAGAATCGGTAACGGATATTACCACTTCTTTGAAGCGCCTCTTTGAGACCTCTTTTTAGGGAACTAAAAATGGTCTATTAAGAAGAGAAGGACGTGTAGGATGTTTCTAGGGAATTGAAGAACTGAATTTGGCAGTTTTTGGCCATTCTTGAAGGCTCAATGTGGTGTGAGGAAGAGAGGGAGGAGGTTCCCTTTTATAAGGGATGAGAGGGGCACCTTTGGAATAACAAAACATATTATTTTATTATAAAGTCATATTAGGTTTTTAATAGCTCCAAATTGAGTTATTTAAAGGCTAAGATGGGAATGGGTCACAATACTATCATCCAATAGAATTTATAGAAGTTTAGGTTTCTATTTTAACCTTATCATTTAGATTTAACTTTATGTTAAATAATTTTGCTTTTACCGTGTTTTCTTGTTTTCTTACACTATAAGGTTAATAAACTTACTATAATAATCCAAAAGAACCCCAACATGTTTAGTATTAATATATATAACCTTATCTAAGTCATTGTTTAGAACCTTAGTTTTTTAGGAATAAAATATCAATTAATAATATAATATTTGTTTTATAAACTATTTTATGTCAATTTTGACACTATTTGGTAATTGATTTTTTTGAGAATCATGACAGAATGATTAGTTCTAAAAAAGTTAACTAAATCAATACTAAAATTTCATAGTAACCTATAAAATTAGTGTAATTTATAAAAAGTCTCAAATTACATTTATTTGTGTATTTTTAACGTCAATTATGTCAATATTTCATTAATAATATAATTACTACATCATATTTGTGTCATAAATAAATTAAATTATATAATCTTTAAAAATTATAAATAAAATACCATTATGTAGGAAATAGTTTTATCTTTCTAATGAATATTTATAGTCTATTTTATCTTCTGTATAACCCTATATTAAAAATTATTTAGTTATTGATCTTTGATTTTAACTATTTTAACCCTTCTTTAAATAAATTAATATTAAATGTCCTAATCTAATCCAAGTGGGCCTAAATGGTCATATTTTATTCCTAAGGATGTTTTCGGTCGAATTAAACTTATACAATAGAATTAGGACATGTGTTAGGGTAATAATAATATCATTTTACCCTTAATTATCCTATTTAATTTTAACCGTGGTAAATAAAAGTAAAAAAGTTACTATTCACCAAAAATTATTTTCATCTCATTGAACCACATTTTAGTCTTTCATATTAACCGTGTCTCTCGGATTTTTGAAATTCAATTCACAGAAGTGGTAAAATTTCATTTAAATGAAAATTTTAGCTTTTTAACTTCCACTAAGTGGTTTCACTATTCATCAAAAATTGCAGTTTTTCAAAAAAATACCAAAAAATCAGCGTAAGCATTATTTGATATTCCGAATTCAAAATTTGTGTCTATTTTTCCAAATTTAAAAAATAGAAGTGGCATTAAGTAATTTTAAAATTACTTCCCATTATCAAAACAAATAGCGTGTTTTTTAAGAAACAATAACTATCAAAAGATTGATACTTGATTATATCCAATTTCAATGAGAAATTAATTACAATGAACAACATTGGATTAAATGGTAAAAATATATTCTAATTAAAATTTAAACCCAATTAATAATATAATCTAACCATATAAATTATGCGATGAAAAAAGTTGTTTTTAATTAAAATATAGCGTGTTTTTACTATTCATTGAAATATGAAAGTTATCAGAATAATATGAAAAATTTATACCAAGTAAATTTTTATATTATGATTCCAAAGAAGAATTTTATTTTGTCAAATTGAACATATAGACATGTCAAAAACAATATTTAAAGTGGGTGCACCATCAAAATGCGACAAAACTACATTTTTTTGAAAAATACATGTTTTCCTCAAAAAATTGATTTTGTTCTCATACCATGTTCTAGAAAATGTTTAAGATGAATAATAATGTTATAAAATTCAAAATGTAGTTGATAATATTCATAACGGCTAGTCCATAATAATATTATAACCATATATCGTTGTTTAGTGAAACCTGGTATTGCGTACAACACACACTATCGAGAAAGGTCGTGATTGCGTGTAATGCAAGCCAAGTCAGGGTTTCATATTGTGAAATTCTCCTCCATTTATTTGTATAACATAATCCAAACATATTTCATTTATACATTGAATATGTATATATATACACTCAATGTTTCATAGAATAACTACAATCAAAATTGTGTGTAACATAGTCCAAGAATAGTGTTGTGTATACTACAAGCTCATACGGTGTTGCGTATAGGGCAAGGTAATCTTGTTGTAGCTTACAAAAAAAGACATCAATGAAATTAAAAAAATATTTTTCATAAAATCTCGGGGTGCTACATTCTACCCCCTTAAAATGAATTTTGCCCTCGAAATTCGTCGGGGTTATAAATGGTTTACTACTCAAAAGTTTCTTTAATAGAAACCCACATCGTAAAAATGAATACCAAAACATGGAATTAAAAACTAAAGTATGAAACGTAACAGTTACCCAAATTAACTCATCACTGGGTTTCCACGTAGGAGAACATAGGTGAAAATATGGATATGGAAGAAAAATCTAACCACCATGTTCTGAAGGAGTGTGGTAGAGAACATGGATATGAAAAATCCAACAATCAGAAAGCCATAAATTTGTGATGATCTAGTCTACCATCTGATTAATCGGATATAAGGGAACTGGGATAACATTTTTGTTTTTCAGGATCATTTCCCTAAAGATGAAGAATTTGAATTAGAATAAATACAAACTTTATTTTGGTACAATCTCACTGTTGTTCGTGCCTTGAACAATTTCCACTTCATCCCTTAAAGGAATGAAGTTGAATTTGTTATTCGTGATGTGTTAGAATATCATGTGATAGAATGACGGGTCATTCCATCTATCTCAAAAAAAGGTTAAAAAACGTTATTAAATATACATAAGTCGATCTATAGTGATATTAATCATATATGGATCCTCAAATGGGCTTATACATCATATATCATACTGCTTAATATAATAAAACTAGTTTCTACTAAACATGGACTTCTTGTAGGCCAGTGGTAGGCGATAAAGGCCAGTCGCACTTCGGTTGTGGGTTCGATTCCCACAGACTTGTCTGACGCGATGGGCTGTCGCCCATCCTGCAGGTTTTCCTTTTTCTAAATCTACATTACCATAACATCCCATTAATAATATCGAAAAAAGTTCTATCCGTAAACAATACTAACTTATGACCAACATAATCCATTTCAATATTTATCTAAAATACTTCGGTCCGAGCTCATAGTATAAAGAAAACGATTACTTGAAATGTCATCAGCCAAGCATGTGAATGCCATCATTTATCCCCCATATATCTTGTTGGTCACATTCAAATCATTTGAATTCCTTAATAATGTATTCTCTTGAAAAATGAATACCCATTGAACCTTAGTGAAAACATCAATGCTGTCAAAAGTTAACTCTTTCTAAATACCATAATCCAAAAATTCTATATACTCAAACCATGATATAACCTTCTCCTTATATCAATCATGAGCTCATGAATAATATCAAACATTTAATTTTCTCTTTATCCCTTCATTATGCGCATATCATCTACTTTCCAAAAATATATGAATATCCTTTCATGGTTACTAGTACCATTCATCATACACTTTCAAAACATAAGGGAAGACAACAGTGTAACAATCCTTAGATGTCTCTTTATTCCATAGTAGCATGAGATTACTTATACAAAATTACACATGATAAACTTGTAATCATTCCACTACCTTCTTAAACCAATGACCGAGCATCAACAATTCTTTCATTTCACATATCATTTGTAGTCTCTTCATCATCATCAACATAAATACTACCCATACGACCATACTGATTCTATTCATGAGACTTTACCTTAAAGCATTGGTTTTCATAATGCTCATACATTCCAGATTTAAAACATTTAACCATTGTTGATGTCGTAACAATACCATTATCCTCATCCATGGTGTTAACTGAACCTTTTCCTTTTCACCTACTAGCTTTGTGTCCTTCTTTTCCACACCCAAATCATCTTCCAGTTTCTTTGAAACATTCTCCTTGATGACTCTTCCGAAATGATTGACATAGGGGGAATTGAACTTTCTTTCCTCTGTGATCATCATGAAACTCCATATTTCTCTTATTAGCTGAGTCAGGAAAAATACCAAATTTGTGTTTATTGATCATATTATGAGATTGCTGATTTGGAATAATAATGATGTTTGGACTTCAAAATCCCATTTCTTTTGGTTGCTCATGAAGAATATCATTCCATTGTCCATCATATCCTCCATTATCGTGAATCATCTTGTTTCCATCCATTTTCTAAAACCCAAAAAGAACAGTGTGAGTGGGAAAGATGATAATAAAGTTTGAGTAACATCAATATCTAAAATCTTAGGTTTAATCTAATATCGTTACCATAATTCTAGGACTATAACCTATACATATACTTAACCTTAGGGACATCCCTAGACATACCTTAGAAATATCTCTAGGGATCACACAAACATTTTCGCATCCTAGTTTCCAAAGGTTGACTAAAACTTTCCTCTGATACCAACTGTAGAGACCCAAACCCTGATGTACATGGAAATTACATTAATTTTGTGGAATACTTAATACATAACAAAAACAGACACACAAGGACCGTAATAGTTTAGTGTCTTTGGAAACTCGGAATATAATCTTCTAATCATGGAGAAAGATCTTCAACATCTCACATAAAGATTTTCCCCTTTTTTCTTACCTAAAACCTTTATTTATATCCTGGGGAAAAGAAAACATAAAAAGGGTGAGCTCAAATTCTTAGTAAGGGAAAACATAGTGAACATAAAACAATCCATAAACATTTGAAAGTAAAAACATGAACATGAAATTTAAACATAAAAATCTTGAGAAAAGATATAAATCATGGAAGTACATAAGTAATATATCATAATGGAACATCAATCCTGATAAAATATAATGGGAATAATACATGTAATTGTGGCAACCATTCAGCACATGTTATGATATCCCTAGTAGCCAAGGCATTGCTGCCAAGACCATCTTAGTGGAAAAAGTCCCTTTCTGAATCGAGCTCACTCCTCGTTTCAGTCCTGTAACACTGAACCAGATTAACTTACCATTCCAGACATGTCTATCTCATGAGATATAAATCTTTACCCAATTTATTGGAGGGAGATATAGGTCCCACCCATCTCATAATGAAATCATTCTTACTTGTGCCACAAAATAAACATACATCATTCATAAAAACCCAATAAATAAAATGGGTTTCATAAACATCATCCCATCATCACATAATCCATATAGAAGAAATGGGTATCATTTAATTATAAGAGAAGTGAAACCATGTAAATCATAGAGACATAATACTTTAAATATACACATTTGAAATAATTTCATCTTAGATGAAAAATGGTTTTGATAAAACACTTGAAATGAATTCTTGAGAAAAATATCCTTTCTTCTTCAAAATCATTTTCTTTTCACAAAATTTCATGAAATTTTAAAAGAAAATGATTTTGTTGAAAATAGTCATGAAATCGTTTTGAGTAAGATTCATGAAAATAAGGTTTATAAAACCACAAAAATCCTTTCATGCCGTATACGTTAAAAAAACATTCTTCTCGTACTTTTGTCGGAAAAGTCAAAAAGTACCTTGTAGGGTAAATAAAAGAAAGATTCCTTCCATACCATGGGGTAAAAGTCAAAATGGGTAAATTGGAATTTAAACATAAATAAAAAAAACTTTTAGAAAAAATGTAATTGGATGATAACAATAACCCCAACAAATTCATACGAATAAACATTCTCGGATAAGAACAAGATTGGAAAGGTTATCCCTTACCTTATGTTTGATATGCTTTGTATGTATCTGAACCTCCTGTATAATGATTTGAATAATGTCATTGAATTATTACAGAATCATATTAATTGTTATGGTATCATATATGGTTCACTTATGACTTTATATTACCCGTTCTTTTGTAAATTCCATGTTAAAGCAGCATTTTGGGTTAAATCGTTTTATTTATCATACGTTTTTCGAATTTTTGTTCTTGATATTATTTATTATATCTGGATTTACTTAATTACACAATGAAAAAATGATTTATATATAATTTATATTCATTATATACATATATATATATGATAGATCGATTAAATGGAATGAAATACACCGTTCATGGAGACTATAGGCCGTATGTACGCATGACCGCTGTTTTCGGTTCCTTATTGAATTGAATGAAATTAAATAGATAAAATACGTATATATATATATAAATAAATTCAGTAGCATTATTATTTCATATATTTAATGATTACTTATTTTGTATACTTTATAATCATTCATGAATGGTTAACATGGAGAATGAATCTCATCACATCGTGGAGACGGTAGTCCGTACGTACGCACGAGCGATGATATCATTCCCATGATTGTGGAATTGAATTGAAGTGTATGAATAATACTTAAGAATAAATATCACTTTTAAATAATCATATATATATTTATTTACACCATTATACCCATACAAGTAAGGTGGTGGTCGAAAACACATTACACCAAGGCGTGGAGACGGTATTCCGTACATATGCACGCGCGGAGATTTCATTTTCCATAGGATGGATAGATAGTGAAATAGGGTTGTTTCATACTTATAATAACATATCATTATATGAGTGATACGGATGTTATTACTTCATAATTAAACAACTAAAGAATAAGAAGAATTAGAAGAAGAAATAAAGTTGAAAGAATCGGTAACAGATACTACCTCTTCTTTGAAGAGCCTCTTTGAGACCTCCTTTTAGGGCACTAAAATTGGTATTTTAAGAAAACCAGGACCTCTAGGATGTTTCTAGGGAAGTGGAGAAGAAAATTTGGAAGGGGTTGGCTGAGCATGAAGGCTCAAACTGGTGTGAGGAAGAGAGGGAGGAGGTTCCCTTTTATAAGGGAGGAGAGGGGCACCTTTGGAATAACTAAAAATATTATTTTATTATAAAGTCTTATTCAGTTTTTAATAGCTCCAAATTGAGTTATTTCTAAGCTAAGGTGGGGATGGGTCTAAATCCTATCATTCTATAGAATTTAGAAAAGTTTAGGTTTCTATTTTAACCTTATAATTTAGATTTAACTTTAAGTTAAATAATTTTTCTTTTACCATGTATTCTTGTTTTCTTACAATATAAGGTTAATAAACTTGCTATAACAAGCCAAACTAACCCCAAGATGTTTATTATTAAAATATATAATCGTATATAAGTGAATTGGCCGAACATTATATTTTTAGGAATAACATAACAATTAATAATATAATATTTGTTTTAAAAACTATTTTATGTCAATTTTGACTCTATTTGGAAAATGATTTTTGTGAAAATCATAACAAAATGATTAGTTAGAAAAAAGTCAACTAAATAAATACTAAAATGTCCTATTAACATATAAAATTAATTTAATTTATAAAAAGTCTCAAATTACAATTATTTGGGTATTTATAACATCAATTATGTCAATATTTCATTAATAAGATAATTACTACATCATCTTTGTATCATAAATAAATTAAATAATATAATTTATATAAATTATAAATAAAATACCATTATGTAAGAAATATTTTTCTCTTTATAATTAATATTTATAGTTGAATTTATCTTATGTATAATCCTATATTAAAAATGATTTAGTTAATAATATTTGATTATAACTATTTTTACCCTTCTTTAAATAAATTAATATTAAATGTCCTAATCTAATCCAAGTGGGCCTAAATGGTGATATTTTATTTCTAAGGTTGTTTTTGGTCTAATAAAACTTATCCAATAGTATTAGGACATGTTTTAGGGTAATAAAAATATCATTCTTGCCCATAATTATCGTATTTACTTTTAACCGTGATAAATAAAAGTAAAAATTTACTATTCACCAAAAATTATTTTCAACTCATTGAACCACATTTTAGTTCTTGATATTAATCATGACTGTCGGATTTTTTAAATTCAATTCACATAAGTGGTACAATTTCATTTAAATGGAAAAGTTAGTTTTTTAACTACTACTAAGTGGTTTCACTATTCATCGAAAATTGCAGTTTTTCATAAAAATACCAAAAATTCAGCCTAAGAATTATTTGATATTACAAATTAAAAATTGATGTCTATTCTACCAAATTCAAAACATGGAAGTGGAATTAAGAAATTTTAAAATTAATTTCCATTATCAAAAAAATAGCGTGTTTTTTTAAGAAATAGTAACTATCAAAAGATTGATACTTGTTTATATCCATTTTCAAAGAGAGATTAAATCCAATGACCAACATTGGATGAAATGGTAAAAATATATTCTAATTACACTTTAAACCCAATTAAAAAGATAATCTAACTATATAAATTATCACAACGAAAAAAGTTTTTTTAATTAAAATATAGCGTGTTTTTACTATTCATTAAAATATGAAAGTTATTAGAATAATATGAAAAATTTATCCAAAGTAAACTTTTATATCCTGATTCCAAATAAGAATTTTATTTTTTCATATTGAACATATAGTCATGTCAAAAACAAGATTTAATGTGGGTGCGCCATCAAAAGGCGACAAAACTACATTTTTTGAAAAATACTTATTTTACTCGAAAAATTGATTTTGTTCCCATACCATGTTCTAGAAAATGTGTAAGATGAATAATAATGTTATAAAATTCAAAATTTAGTTGATACTATTCATAAAGGCTAGTGCATAATAATATTATAACCATATATTGTTGTTAAGTGAAACCTGGTATTGCGTACAAGACACGCTATCGAGGAATGGCGCGATTGCGTGTAATGCAAGCCAAGTTAGGGTTGTGTGTTGTGAAAGACTCATCCATTGATTTATATAACAAAATACAACCATATTTCATTTATAAAATGAATATATATATATATATATATACAATCAATGTTTCGTAGAATAACTACTATCAAAACTGTGTGTAACATGATCCAAGAAAAGTGTTGTGTTTAAGGCAAGCTCATACGGTGTTGCGTATAGCGCGAGGTACTCTTGTTGTAGCTTGCAACAAAAGTCATCAATGAAATTAAAAGAATATTTTTTATAAAATATCGGGGTGTTACAGTTGTTGTTTAAAGTCATGTGTCAAGGTCAGAGCTACCCAGAAAGAAGATATATGGTGTGGTACACATTTTAAGGTGCATGAGGACCATATTAGTCCACACCATAGTACATGTTACCAATGGGATACTTTAGATCATAGACCATAGGTAGCCTAACTTGGGTCTGGAACTGAGGGATAGTAAAAGGGAATTCCTATGTATCCCATGAGGATAGGAATACATACATACATAGCCTTGAGAGGAAAGTTTAACGTCATGTGGGTTGAAAGGCATGTGTGGTTCAGCTGCACCAGTACACATCCTACCAAAACCACAAAGCCTGTGTGAGTCATGCTTGATGTGGGAAAGAAGGAGTAATGATTCCCTTTTCTAGTACATTGAGGCACATGTTAGGGGAAATGAGAAGCCAGTTGAATGCCATCCCAATAATACTGACATGCCTGCACAATGCATATAAATGTGCAGAGGGGTAAAACAAGTGTTATAATTGATCTTAATCATAAGAAAGTCGAAATATGTAAATAATGGATCCCGATTAATAGATCTCAATGATGGTGGCATGATGATATATGGTTGTTGTTGACTATTATTGAATCATAGCATCTATTTCACATTACGCTAGAATGGGGATAGTAAAATGGTGTTCTACCACTGACAATGTTTGAAACATGGGAAATGTCAAAAAATATCATCGGAGGTCTACTGAGGTATTGTCCCAAGATGGTATGTGAGCCAATGTGGCATGAGGCCAGGTCGTTAAGGGGGTCCCTTCTGACATGGGAGAGGATGGTGATCCAAATAAAGGGATTAAGAAGAATGTACATGAAGCGAGGGAATTTCCATGGGGAATCTAACACTTTGGGCTCTATGCTATGATGAATTTGAGTATACCATTGAGACATGTCAGATAGAGGGAGTTGATTCCCTCTCTGAGGATAAGTTTCCCAGGGATGTAATCCCAATGTTTATGGTCATAGAGTATACCATTTATAAGGGACCTTGTTTATTTGAATGGGAATAGGGCTACACATTCATAGTGAAAATCCGCACATAGTTTAATGTCATGATGTTTTGACTAGGGGATATAGTTTAACGTCATGCACATGGTCGAAGGGATGATTCAAATTATCTGGAGATGGACATGAAGACTAACCCTTTTGGTATTCCTATGTATCCCATGAGTGTGGAAAACATTCCATAATTAGTTATCAGGATTACATGGTTGGGTACCAAGGCCATAGGAAATATTGTCCTTCAGGTCTAGCCTATTCACCAAAAGAAGCAGCATTTGATGGATCATGTTTTTTCATTTAGGGTGAATGTGTAATTTCTATGATGCAACATGCCTAGGGTGTAGAATCCGTGTGACTCCATAGGAATTAATCCATACATAGGCTTTAAAAAAAATCATGGTGGATAACCTATACCAAACATGACATCCCATCAATCGAGCACTTCACAATACAATGCGTTTTTTCTTCATGTGTCCCTGACGATAGTGTCATTGTTTAGGGTCATATGATTGGACATGACCACACATTTAAATGCCATACAGAAAAGACATAATACTTTAAATTCATGTTAGACTAGGGGGTATTGTTTAAACTTAACCTCCCAGGTAAATAATGAATAATAAATTTTAATACTTATTTTTATATTTGTGAGTTAAATATTAATTTTACATTAAAGGGGATTCCATGTTCGATGGCATACCCAAAATGTAATAATGGGTTCATTTGAAATATTATGTTGCACACAATATTGGGTCATACTGAAAAATAATAATATAATATTATTTTAAATTGTACATAACACCTAGACGTTGAATTAGAGGGAATGAATAGAAATAACTACAATATGATTATACAAGTTTGTTAAATGTTTTTACATTAATCCAATAAATATTAGTGGCTTAAAATAAGAGAGAAACCAATTTTAAGCATAAATACTCTAATAGTATTTAAAGGATGTATTTACCACCTATTGTTAGAAAATCGTCTTTAAATCTAGTTTTGGTCACTTTTTTATTTTATATTTTACAAAATAAGATTATTCTTTAGAATCAGGACATCAAATTTTACTTTCTGTAATTTTTTTAATTTCTCTAATATAATTCATTCTTAATTAATGTTGAAAAATAATGTATTTAAATTAACATCTACCGTATAATCTAATTTATTTATATAGATATACAGTTCTTTTAATTGGTTTTAAATTGTAATTAGATTATATTTTTACCATTTAATCAAATTTTGGTCATTGGAAGTAATTTCACATTGAAATTGAACATAAACAAGTGTCAATATTTTGATAGTTGTTATTTATTAAAAACACGCTATTATTTTTGACAATGAGAACTAATTTTAAATTAATTAATGAAACCTCTATGTATGTAATTAGGTAAATTATACATAATTTTTTTAATTCATAATATCAAATATAGAATAAGCATAATTTTTGTTATCATTCTGAAAACCATCAATTTTTTATGAATAGTGAAAACACTCAATAGTAGTTAAAACCTAACCGTTTCATTTAAATAAAATTTTACCACTTCTATTATTATAATTTTAAAAATAAAACGTACAAGGTTTCCATTAGTATGTAAAATGTGGTTTGATAAGATGAAAATAATTTTTAGTGTATAGTATCTTTTGACATTCCTTTATCCCATTTAAAGGTAAATAGGGTAATTCATGGTAAAAATAAAATTATAATAATTTAAAATTACCATAAAACTTGTACAAACCTTATTGGATGATTAATGTCTGACCAATGAAATCCTTGTGTGAGTTGTTTGGACTTTTAATGTCATTTGGGTATGATAATGACATTAATAACTTTTTATTAACTGAAACAAAATATCATAAACCTGTATTGTTTTGCTAATACAATTTTAATGTGTGTTTATATAATTGATATATTTGACTATAAATATTCATTATAAAGATATAATTATTTCATACATCATGTTATTTTATTTATAATTTTAATACATCAAATAAATCAAATTATTTATGACACAATAATGATGAATTGTTTATCTCTTTAATGAATGATTTAAGTAAATAAGATTATAAAAATTATAACAATATTCAAAACCAGTCCAATTTGTATTAGATGATTCTATTAAAAACAAGAGTCTTCTTTCCATTGACTTTAATATGTTTTGGACCATTAGAAACTGAAAATCATAATATAATAAAATAATATTTTCAAACATTCCTAAAGAGCCCCTCCTCATCCTTATAAAAAAACTCACCTCTAACCCATTACTCACACCTATAGAGCCCCTTGTCTCATAAAGAATATACATAAATAAGCTCTCAATATCCCTCTCTTCCACATATAAGCATTACATTAAGAATAACTCACTTTAAGAAATATTTCTGGTTCAATCCATTGGGTGTTACCTGATTTAAAGGTAACATCTTCTCTTAAGTTTATTCATTAATTTTACTTCTCCAAACCCCATAAAATATTTTTATTACATTCCATTATAACATCTCCTATATCCTTAATATACTATCTAGTTTTTATGAGAATGATTTGAACTAAAATTAAACACACCTCTGTCTAATGGGAAGATAACATATTGTTTCTATAGGTGGCGAACTACTGCCTCACCAAACGATAATTGTTGAATTTAATCCTACCACATTGTATGGTGTCCATTATGATGGAAATTTATTATATGTGATATATATTATATTTATATTTTCTTTATAATTTGGTATTTTTTCATTTATGGAAAACCTTTATGATTTCCAAAATGGGTAAACACAATAATTTCATTTGAGGAAGTTCGAACTACCGCCCCTCAAAGTGATAAGACTTGTTCATAACATATGTGGAAAATATAAAGGATGGAGTTATATAAATTATATATAATATTATACTATAATTATAATGTACTTATGTATCATTAAATTTCCAATCCATTAAAAAACTAAATAGAAATAAACTAGCGTTCATGTGTACATACCGCTTACCGTCTCCATTAATGATGAATTTAATTTCTTATCTCCAAATGTTATGTACTGTTATAATATATAATGGATATATATGATATATATGATCTCTAAATCATGAATATAATTCTAGATATAATGGAAATTTGACCACATGGACAACTTGTGATTATAAATAGGTCATTATTTACTCAATTACCGAATATTGAAAAAATGATTGTTATCAACATCAATAATAACATAATGTTAATAACATGTTAATAAGTGAAATAAAAGATATAATAATCTTGAAAATGATCTTTAGAAAGTATACATTATCTTTAGTTTATTATTAAAGAGATTAAAGAATGAACATGTCATGTCGGACCCATGGTAAGGGACTTCGTCTCAATCACCATTCATTGAGGAATATATTGTTTCATACATGACTTTCTTTAATACAAAGTATAAACACCTTTTAATTTTAATTTCATTCAAATGGAATATTTTTCTACGTGGCATTTTAAAAAATGAAAAAAATAATGTTTCGTTTTAATGTAAGCGGTGATGACATCCTTTTCCGCTGTCACGAGTATTATTTGATCTTTGGCTTCATTAACAAGTTGTAATTTTTTTAAAAGGAAAATAAATTCCATATATGATTTTACATAATTTTTTTGAAAAAGGTTTTGAAAATGGATTTTTTTTGTCAATATATTTAAATGATATATTGTGATTGAAATGTGAAAATTTTATCTTTCCTTTATATTTGATTTGTGTGTTATGAATATATTATGGGTCATGGGAATTGCTTTCATATATAGGTGGTTCCATGATAAAACTATGACATTTGAGCCTGATGTTGCTCTCCAATGCATTGGTTAACATGAAATAGGTTAATTTAAATGTTTCTCCAAAGAGATTTTGGGAATATACTATGATGGGTTTTCAAAATGCAATTCCATACATAGTTTTGGAAGCTAAAACTTAAGTATGTTATTGATGACACAAGTTACATGAATGATTGGTGATTACTATATGTTATTCATAAATATTATGATTTCATGATGTATGTTAAAGATCCTATGTTATGTATGTATTGATTAACTAATGCTTTCATTCTTTGTTTTATAACACTAAATGAACATTTTATGGTCATCCCAGGTTTTGAAATGTTTTTCACAAGACCTAATGATGAATTGGGTCAAGGATCGGATCAATGAAAAGTCATGCTATCTCAAACATAGAACTAGACATGACTATTTTTTAAGATTTTTTATTTTATGAAAAAATGGAAACTGGGTAGAAGTGTCTACTTGGTAATTTTTGAAATGTAAAGTAATTGTTATGGTCTAATTATCTAAAAATCTAAATCTAAAAATATCCTCAATGTGAATTATTAATTTTATTCTAGATTATTTAATGTTTTATGGTTGGGTCCTTATAGTTGGTATCAGATGTTGGTTTTGGAAACATTAAGAGTTAAAATATTGTTAAATTAATATCCATAAATTAAATTATGTTGGGATTGAAATAATATAGCATTTACAAATTTTGATGTTCCTTCACCTAAGATATTTCTGTCTTTAGAATTGTTTTCAATAGAGGAAACATATTAAAAATGATGGGGCGACATCAAGAGGAATACAACCTTCCAAATCAGCAACTTGAGATAGTCAGAATTGGAACTGAACTGTTTTTGTAGTGATGGAACAATTGACTCAGGCTATAAATAGTGGTGGTAACCATGTACCAGATCATCCAGATCAACCACAGAAGAAAATGTCGGTAGTGGAACATTTCATGAAGAAACAACCCCCATAATTCAGATGATTATCTGACCATGTTCTAGCAGAAGTGTGGATTAACGAAAGAGAAAATATTTTGGATGTCATTTGGTGTTCAGCACATCAAAAGGTTAGTTTAGTTGTTTACCATTTTGAAGGTGAATTTGATCAATGGTATTCGATGGTGAAAAATATCATGTATTATGAGGATATTGATGCTCTTAATTAGGATGAATTCAATGGTATGTTTCCTGAAGAATATTTTCCTATTGTGGTTCATCATTGGATGAAACAATGATTCCTAGAATTGATGCTAGAAGATCACACATCTGGATACTTATGAAAGAAAATTCACTCGACTAGGAAGGTATGATCCAATTTTTATATTAGAACATGATAGTAAAATAAACTATTTTTGTAAAGACCCACAAATTTCAAGGAAATTTTTTTTTCTTAATTTTCTTTGGAATTTTACAAGAGCGCAGCTTCAGACGGCACCTGATTCCGAGGCCCGGTGTGCCCGGAATCAATTTCCGAAGTTTGGCTCGGGTACGTTTAGTGAACGGACGAGCGGGTTTTTCTATCTTTTGAACCGGTGCCCGGAATCAAATTCTGAGGGCACCGATGAAATCGCAGCGCCGGTATTTGCTTAGAAACGCCTCTTCCGGAGTTGCGTTTGCTCAGACGTGGTTTTTAAATTTTGCGGCTTTAAGTCAGAAATAAAATAAATTTGTGCGACAACTTTATTTTATTTCACTTAAGCTGTTTGGAAGCCACTTGAAGCCACTTAAAGGCGGCTTTAACTGAGTTGAACTGGTTAGGATGCTATCCAGAAATATCCTACCCCTTGGTAGGATATTTGTGCGGTGGGACCCGCACGAGCCCCGCCGTTTCCTTCGCTAAGTAACGCACCCGCGAAAACCCGTCAAAGTAACTGAAAAGTCAACCGACGCGTTTTCTTTAATTCTTAACAGACCATTTAATTGGGCGGTTTATTTCGTAAATTAAATGGACTGTTTCTTCGTGAATTAAATGGGTCGTTTCTTTCGAATTGATGGATCGTTTCTTAACCGGTTTCGTGTTGGCATGTTTATAAAATAAGACCAACCTAAAAATCCTTGGAAAGGATTTGAGAGAATCTTCGTTCCTCCACCCTCTCCGCGAAGAACGCGAAGAACGCGAAGAACGCGAAGAACGCGAAGAACGCGAAGAACGCGAAGAACGCGAAGAACGCGAAGAACGCGAAGAACGCCGGAACCGGAATTCGACGACGCACGATCCGCGACGTCGACAACTTTTCCGCGACCTTCTTCTTCTTCTTCTTCTTCGGTGCCTCTTCTTCCGCGGCGAACGTGCGATTGGCAACAAAGGTGAGAATCGAATCTTTTATTTCTCCTTTTTTTAAATTTCAATAACAACGGATTTAATTAATTAAATCCGTTTGTTCTGGATCCGGAGATTGGCGACGCGACGCCGGATACCGCGACGACGCGATGATCTCCTTCCTCCGCGACGAGCGATTCCGCGACGACCCCTCGTCCGACGACGACGACAAGGTAAGGGTTGATTGGAATATTTTATTTCTTTTCCCGTGTTTATTCTTTTCAAATAAAGAACCCGATCGGAACAATTTTAATCTATTTAAAATTGTTGATTTGGTTAATCCTTTTCCCTCCCGGTGACGTTTATGGCTAACGCGGAGGGTGCGGGTCTAACGAACAAGATCCGGCAACCCTCCGCCGATCTATTTTGTTGTGCGGATATGGCGGACGACGACGAACCGCGCGGCAGGGGCGATCCGTTGATCCCGCAGTGAAGGTCGGCATCCGGGAGGGGCATCGGCGCAGACGGGAGGTAAATCGGGCCACCGGAGCATCTCCGGCGGCCCGCGGAAGGCGGCGGCGGCGCCCGGCGCGCCGCCGTGGAGGAAGCCCGCCGCGGCTGAAGCCGCGGCGGCAACGGCGGCCGGTTCCGCGGCCGCGCGGAACCGGGAACGGACGCGGCGGCCCGGCCGCGTCCGCGTGGCAGGCGGCCCCCCGCGGGGCCGCGTTCGCTTGAGCCGCGGGTCAAGCCCGCGGCGCCCTTCCTTCGGCCGCTGGGCCGAAGCCGAGCCGGCCGGTCCGGTCGGCCGGGCCGCGCCCAGGCCGGACCGGACCCGGCCGAGCCGGTTCGGGCCGGTTCGGGTCGGCCCGGTTCGGGCCGACCCGGTTCGGCCGACCCCAGGGGGGTTCGGGCCGGGTCGCCCCGGGCCCAGTACCCCCGTTTCGGGCCCTCTTCGGTCTTTCGCCCATATCTTGGGCCTGGGACCTCCGATTGACGAACCGTCAGCGGCTACGCGATCCTTGGATCGAGGCAGTCGTTTCAGTATATTATACTCAAGGTTTCGGAAGACTTTGGGTTCGGCCGGGTTGGTTCGTACACGAAGCCAACCGGGCCCTCGGAGCGGAAACGCTCATAACTTGAGCTACGGACGTCCGAACGACGTACCGTCAGCTGTGGTAGTTTCCTCTAAGTGAGACGGAACTTTTGGCATACTCCGCCCGAGGATCGGATACAGGCGGAGTACGGTCGGGTTGGTTTTTCCCTAAAAACCAACCGGGCCCCTGGGACGAAAATGCCAATAACTCTCAGACCGGGCGTCCGATTGACGCGCCGTCTGTTGCGTTGAGATCCTGTTGTCGATACGGAACTTTTGGATACATCAACTTCGGACTACGTGTCAGTTGATGTATCAGCCTCTCGGCTCGTGGAGCGGACCCTCCTAAACGAGCTCGCTTTGTGCGGGAACCCTAGTGCTGGCTGTGACTTCGACGGCAGAGCAGAGATCCTCCGTGGACTGCGACGACGGCAGAGCAGAGATCCTCCGTGGACTGCGACGACGACAGAGCAGAGATCCTCCGTGGACTGCGACGACGGCAGAGCAGAGATCCTCCGTGGACTGCGACGACGGCAGAGCAGAGATCCTTCGTGGACTGCGGCGACGACTGTGCAGTGATCCTCAGTGGACTGCGTCGACTACTGCACTCAGCGATCTTACGCGGATCAGTGCCCGATCCTGTGTGGGTCCTACTACCGGTTCTGTGTGAGCCACTGCCTACCGGTTCTGTGTGAGCCACTGCCTACCGGTTCTGTGTGAGCCACTGCCTACAGGTTCTGTGTGAGCCCGATCCTGTGTGGGTCTTCTGCGGGGGTTAGTACCTATCGATCCTTCGTGGGTCCGACGACTTAGACGGATCAGTGATCGTCTTTGACGTCATCTGAAAAAGTATACCTGGTTGAGCTGAATCTTATGTTGCTCTCCTTTGTGGATTGTGTTGAACTATCCTTTGTGGATTTACCGTTTACTCTCCTTATGGATTTGAGTCTTGCTTTCCTTTGTGGATTGAGTTGTTCTTGAGCTCGTGAGCAGAGCTAGAATTGGGGACTTAGGTATATGTATGGGCATATACCTAAGTCGAGTCAGATGTTACTTCGTGATTGCATCTTTCTTTTGTGCTATATCCTTTGTGGATTTCGGGAGACCTTCGGGGGTCTCGGGGTCCTTACTGAGTAGCTTGTACTCACCCCTGCACGGGCTATGCCCGCACCTTGTTGTGTTGGTTGCAGATGACGGACAGCGCTGATCACGGTCGGGGCGTGGAGCAGGACGGTACCTGGAGGTGGACCACTGGGCGGGACGTGCTCGGAGCGGACGTGGGACCCGAGGAGCCTGGAGGCTATCTGTACCCACCCTTCAGGTGGGATTGCCAGTGGACGACACGAGACCGCCGTCTTTTCTTCAGTTGCTGTACTTTACTTTTCAGTTGTACTTTACAGTTGGGCTTGTATTTCCGGCCCCTTTTCTTTCTGCACTTTACTTTCCGCTTGCTGACTCTGTGTGGTTGTTACTTATAAAGGCAATGCCTTCCCTGTTTACTGGGATTTTACGCCTTGGTGCTAGTCGCCAGCCCCTGGCCTATGGAAGGCGGGCTTGGGGTAGTCACGGCACGGGCCCCGAGGACGGGTCGTGACAAATTGGTATCAGAGGTGGTCGGTTCTACCGCGGACTCTGATCGTCCTTTCTTTCTATGTGAAGCAATAGTGTTTAGTGTATTGAGTGTGGTTATCAGTTCAGGGAGCCCAGTGTTGGTGCGGCGACCGACGTATCCGTACACCAGGACCCTGACTCCTGATTTCCGACTTAATGCATGAAAACATTGATTGCGTGTGTGTTTCAAGTTTTTCTTTGTGATTACTTGTGTCAGCTCACCGGGTATACTGATCTGCTTTATGAAAGTCTCAAGTTTTCCTTGTGATTACTTGTGCCATCTCACCAGGTATACTATTCTGACTGTGGTGCTCTTGTTCTCCTTTTCAGGATGGCCCCGCGACGACTGCCAGCTAGGGTTCCGAGTGTAGGGCGCGACGGCAGCCCACCGAGCGACGAGGCTTCGGTGCAGGGCCCTTTGCCAGCAGTGGCACCGGCGGTAGCCTTACCCGCCGAGCCACCGATGCTTCCAGTACCAGACGTTGACGATGCACGTCGCCTCAGGGAACTGCATGAGTTTCAGAGCCAGCGACCGCCCAGGTTTCGCGGTGAGGCGGACCCCCAGGCCGCCGAGGACTGGCTAGAGGCGGTGGTACGGATCTTTAGGCTAGTGAGGACACCAGCGGATCTCATGGTGATTCTCGCAGCGAGCCTCCTACAGGCGGCGGCAGGACGATGGTGGAGCCTGATGCTCCAGGTTCACGATGAGTCATCCCTGCTCTGGGCGGACTTCGAGAGCCTCTTCCGCTCTAAGTTCGTCCCGGCCACCCTCCGAGCGGTGCGCATCCAGGAGCTTCTCCAACTGCGCCAGGGCAGCATGACGGTCGCTCAGTACGCGGCGAGGTTCACGGACCAATCTCGCTACTCGACCGACATGGTACGGGACCCCTTCTTCCGGGCCCGGACCTTCGAGCAGGGCTTGCGACAGGAGATTCGGGCGTCGCTGATCTCCCTCAGCATTCCGACCCAGGCGGGAGTGCTGGAGCTAGCCCTCCTGATTGAGAGCTTCCTGGCAGAGCCTTCTTCAGCGGCGAGACCTAGCGCAGGGCGGCAGGTAGCTGAGTCTTCGGCAGCAGGTAGCCGACGGATGACTCACGGGTCCAGGCAGACCAGACCCCCTCGCAGACGGCCTCAGGACACCGGCTCAGCGGTGCGGAGCACACAGCGGAGTGCCAGCCTTTCGAGAGGCAGGCTGTGCTACTCTTGCGGCGGGCAGGGTCACATGGCTCGTGACTGCCCGACTCGCCGATCAGAGGAGCAGCAGACGGTGGAGGGGCCACCCAGGCAGAGGCAGAGAGTCGACCGTGGCGGTCCGCAGGGAGGAGGCGGACGAGGCAGAGGAGCTGGCCGAGCAGCGGGTGGTGGGCGACGCTTCCAGGCTCTACCCCCACCACCGCCAGGAGGGCCACCTCGACCACAGGGAGCTGGAGGGCGGGGACAGGCCCAGCTCCAGGCAGTGGAGGCCTACGACCCCAACATGCCAGAGATGATTCGAGGTACGATCTGTGTCTATTCCACCCTTGCTGCAGTACTTATAGACACAGGAGCGAGTCACTCTTTCATAGCCTCTGCCCTTGTTCGGAGCTCGGAGATTCCGACTGAGCCGTTGGCTCGATCCTTACGGCTAGAGACTCCTACGGGAGCAGACTCGACGATTACGCACTGGTGCCGGCAGTGTGAGCTTACTCTAGGAGGCGAGAGCTTCGGCTGGGATCTCCTTGTAGCGGCGTCGAGGCCTTACGACGTCATCTTGGGCATGGATTGGCTATCCACGGTTCATGCCCAGATCGACTGTTTTAGGCGCAAGGTGCGATGTGTTCACACCGACGGGAGCAGGTTTACCTTCACCGGCGAGAAGGGAACCTTTGCAGCACAGGATGGACTTCCGCGGAGGAGAGTGCAGCCTATCTCTCATCAGTTGGCTAGCCTCATCCTAGGAGCAGTGGACGTGCGGAGTCCGGCTTTTCCTGCAGTGGTGGACCAGTACGTGGACGTCTTTCCCGACGACGTTCCAGGGCTACCTCCTCGTAGAGAGGTAGACTTTTACATCGACTTGTACCCCGGGACAACCCCGATATCTACTCCAGCATATCGGATGGCCCCCGCCGAGCTTCGGGAGCTGCGGGTACAGTTGGAGGACTTACAGAGAAAGGGGTTTATCCGACCCAGTGTTTCACCCTGGGCTTCCCCGATTTTGTTCGCCAAGAAGGCGGACGGGAGCTTGCGACTATGTGTCGACTATCGTCGCCTGAACCAGGTGACAGTGAGGAACAAGTATCCGCTGCCACGGATTGATGACCTCTTCGATCAGCTCAAGGGAGCGCGGTGGTTCTCGAAGATAGACCTCCGGTCAGGCTATCATCAGCTCAGAGTTCGAGACGAGGACGTACAGAAGACGGCCTTCAGGTGTCGGTATGGCCATTATGAGTTCTTGTTTATGCCGTTCGGCGTAACCAATGCTCCAGCAGTGTTCATGAGCCTCATGAACAGGATCTTCCAGCCATACCTCGACCGATTTGTCGTTGTCTTCATTGACGACATTTTGGTATACTCGACGACTGAGGAGGAGCATGCCTACCACCTGCGAGTTGTGCTAGACACACTCCGAGAGCACCAGCTTTATGGCAAGCTCTCAAAATGCCAGTTCTGGTTACGTGAGGTCCATTTCTTGGGGCACGTCATTTCTGAGGCGGGAGTTGCAGTGGATCCCGCGAAGATCGAGGCAGTGCTAGCTTGGGAGCCACCCAGGAGCGTGACAGAGGTGCGGAGCTTCTTGGGCCTAGCGGGATATTATCGGAGATTCGTGCCAGACTTCTCCAGAGTTGCAGAACCACTCTCAGCCTTGACGAAGAAGGGGAAACCCTTTGTGTGGTCAGACAGATGTCAGCAGAGCTTCCAGGAGCTGAGACAGAGATTGACCAGCGCACCTATCTTGAGGTTGCCTGAGGAGGGAGTTGGGTACGTAGTTTACTGCGATGCATCAGGGACTGGACTCGGGTGCGTCCTGATGCAGGAGCGGGCCGTGATCACCTACGGATCACGTCAGTTGAGGCCGCATGAGCAGAACTACGCCACTCATGACCTGGAGTTAGCAGCAGTGGTCTTCGCTCTGAAGACTTGGCGGCACTATCTGATGGGCGAGCGCTTCACTGTCTTTTCTGACCACCAGAGTCTCAGGTATATCTTCTCTCAGAAGGACCTGAACCTGAGACAGCGGAGATGGCTTGAGTTCCTCCAGGACTATGACTTTGAGATAGTCTATACTCCTGGGAAGGGGAACGTGGTAGCCGATGCCCTCAGCAGGAGGACGGGCATTCAGCTACTCGAGGAGGCGACGGAGCAGCTGGCCTCCTTACAGATATCCTTCGTGGATAGAGACGGAGCAGCCTTTCTTCAGTCTCTCACAGTCTCTCCTCCACTTCTACAGCGGGTCAGAGAGGCTCAGCGTGGGGACGCTGACTGTGAGACCCGGCGTGCACTGATATCCTCAGGTCAGGCGCCTGATGGCTTCACCCTTGGAGCAGAGCACGTCATCCTTTTCAGAGGACGTACCTTCGTACCAGTCGCTTTGCGAGAGGAGGTGCTGAGAGAGTTTCACACTTCTCCCTTGGCGGTACATCCTGGAGTGGCGAAGATGTACCAGGATCTCAGGCGACAGCACTGGTGGCCGGGCATGAAGAAATCTGTGGCAGAGTTCGTTTCACGATGCCTCACCTGCCAGCAGGTGAAGGCAGAGCATCAGGTACCAGCAGGCTTGGTACAGCCCTTGGAGGTCCCGGAGTGGAAGTGGGATGGCATATCTATGGACTTCGTGACTGGACTTCCACGCACTTCCAGAGGTCACGACTCCATTTGGGTGATTGTCGACCGACTCACCAAGTCGGCACACTTCTTACCCATCAGAGAGCAGGGCTCAGTGGAGAGCTTGGGACGTCTTTACGTCCAGGAGATCGTACGGCTTCACGGTGTGCCATCGTCTATCGTCTCCGATCGAGATGCTCGTTTGACTTCCCGGCTTTGGAAGGGGTTGCAGGAGGCGTTCGGGACGCGGCTCCATCTGAGCACAACCTTCCACCCTCAGACGGATGGTCAGACGGAGAGGACCATACAGACACTCGAGGACATGCTCCGTGCATGTGTCCTCGACTTTGGTCGCAGCTGGGAGGACCACCTACCCTTGGTGGAGTTCGCGTACAACAACAGCTACCACTCCACCATCGGGATGGCACCATACGAGGCGTTGTACGGCAGACCCTGCAGATCACCGTTGTGCTGGACAGACCCTGGGGAGTCAGCACTCGTGGGACCAGAGATGGTCCGAGCCACGACAGAGAAGGTCCAGATCATCCAGGAGAGGATGAGGACAGCTCAGAGCCGGCAGAAGTCATATGCTGACAGGAGGCGGAGGCCACTAGAGTTCGAGGATGGCGACCACGTCTTTTTGCGTGTCTCACCTCGACGTGGTTTACGGAGATTTGGCCGAGGAGGCAAGTTGTCTCCACGCTTCATCGGGCCTTTCCAGGTCCTCAGCAGGATAGGAGAGGTGGCTTATCGCCTGGCTCTACCACCTCAGTTGCACCGGGTGCACGACGTCTTCCACGTGTCTCAGCTGAGGAGATACGTGCACGACCCGACGCACATCATCGACTTTGGGGAGCTGGACGTGGACGATGGGGCGACTTTTGCGGAGGTCCCAGTGGAGATCGAGGATCGACAAGAGCGGGTCCTACGTGGGCGGTCGATTCCTCTTGTGCGCGTCAGATGGCAGCACGGGAACCTCCAGGAGAGCACTTGGGAGCGGGAGGCTCAGATGCGTGCTCAGTACCCCCATTTGTTCCCCTAGTTTTTGATGTATCTTTACGGGGACGTAAAGCCCTGAGGTGGGAGTAATGTAAAGACCCGCAAATTTCAAGGAAATTTTTTTTTCTTAATTTTCTTTGGAATTTTACAAGAGCGCAGCTTCAGACGGCACCTGATTCCGAGGCCCGGTGTGCCCGGAATCAATTTCCGAAGTTTGGCTCGGGTACGTTCAGTGAACGGATGAGCGGGTTTTTCTATCTTTTGAACCGGTGCCCGGAATCAAATTCTGAGGGCACCGATGAAATCGCAGCGCCGGTATTTGCTTAGAAACGCCTCTTCCGGAGTTGCGTTTGCTCAGACGTGGTTTTTAAATTTTGCGGCTTTAAGTCAGAAATAAAATAAATTTGTGCGACAACTTTATTTTATTTCACTTAAGCTGTTTGGAAGCCACTTGAATCCACTTGAAGCCACTTAAAGGCGGCTTGAACTGAGTTGAACTGGATAGGATGCTATCCAGAAATATCCTACCCCTTGGTAGGATATTTGTGCGGTGGGACCCGCACGAGCCCCGACGTTTCCTTCGCTAAGTAACGCACCCGCGAAAACCCGTCAAAGTAACTGAAAAGTCAACCGACGCGTTTTCTTTAATTCTTAACAGACCATTTAATTGGGCGGTTTATTTCGTAAATTAAATGGACTGTTTCTTCGTGAATTAAATGGGTCGTTTATTTCGAATTGATGGATCGTTTCTTAACCGGTTTCGTGTTGGCATGTTTATAAAATAAGACCAACCTAAAAATCCTTGGAAAGGATTTGAGAGAATCTTCGTTCCTCCACCCTCTCCGCGAAGAACGCGAAGAACGCGAAGAACGCGAAGAACGCGAAGAACGCCGGAACCGGAATTCGACGACGCACGATCCGCGACGTCGACAACTTTTCCGCGACCTTCTTCTTCTTCTTCTTCTTCGGTGCCTCTTCTTCCGCGGCGAACGTGCGATTGGCAACAAAGGTGAGAATCAAATCTTTTATTTCTCCTTTTTTTGAAATTTCAATAACAACGGATTTAATTAATTAAATCCGTTTTTTCTTGATCCGGAGATTGGCGACGCGACGCCGGATACCGCGACGACGCGACGATCTCCTTCCTCCGCGACGAGCGATTCCGCGACGACCCCTCGTCCGACGACGACGACAAGGTAAGGGTTGATTGGAATATTTTATTTCTTTTCCCGTGTTTATTCTTTTCAAATAAAGAACCCGATCGGAACAATTTTAATCTATTTAAAATTGTTGATTTGGTTAATCATTTTCCCTCCCGGTGACGTTTATGGCTAACGCGGAGGGTGCGGGTCTAACGAACAAGATCCGGCAACCCTCCGCCGATCTATTTTGTTGTGCGGATATGAAGGACGACGACGAACCGCGCGGCAGGGGCGATCCGTTGATCCCGCAGTGAAGGTCGGCATCCGGGAGGGGCATCGGCGCAGATGGGAGGCAAATCGGGCCACCGGAGCATCTCCGGCGGCCCGCGGAAGGCGGCGGCGGCGCGGGTCGCCCGCGCGGCGGCGCCGGCGACCGGAGGCGGCGGCGCCCGGCGCGCCGCCGTGGAGGAAGCCCGCCGCGGCTGAAGCCGCGGCGGCAACGGCGGCCGGTTCCGCGGCCGCGCGGAACCGGGAACGGACGCGGCGGCCCGGCCGCGTCCGCGTGGCAGGCGGCCCCCCGCGGGGCCGCGTTCGCTTGAGCCGCGGGTCAAGCCCGCGGCGCCCTTCCTTCGGCCGCTCGGCCGAAGCCGAGCCGGTTCGGGCCGGTTCGGGTCGGCCCGGTTCGGGCCGACCCGGTTCGGCCGACCCCAGGGGGGGTTCGGGCCGGGTCGCCCCGGGCCCAGTACCCCCGTTTCGTGCCCTCTTCGGTCTTTCGCCCATATCTTGGGCATGGGACCTCCGATTGACGAACCGTCAGCGGCTACGCGATCCTTGGATCGAGACGGTCGTTTCGGTATATTATACTGAAGGTTTCGGAAGACTTTGGGTTCGGCCGAGTTGGTTCGTACACGAAGCCAACCGGGCCCTCGGAGCGGAAACGCTCATAACTTGAGCTACGGACGTCCGAACGACGTACCGTCAGCTGTGGTAGTTTCCTCTAAGTGAGACGGAACTTTTGGCATACTCCGCCCGAGGATCGGATACAGGCGGAGTACGGTCGGGTTGGTTTTGCCCTAAAAACCAACCGGGCCCCTGGGACGAAAATGCCAATAACTCTCAGACCGGGCGTCCGATTGACGCGCCGTCTGTTGCGTTGAGATCCTGTTGTCGATACGGAACTTTTGGATACATCAACTTCGGACTACGTGTCAGTTGATGTATCAGCCTCTCGGCTCGTGGAGCGGACCCTCCTAAACGAGCTCGCTTTGTGCGGGAACCCTAGTGCTGGCTGTGACTTCGACGGCAGAGCAGAGATCCTCCGTGGACTGCGACGACGGCAGAGCAGAGATCCTCCGTGGACTGCGACGACGGCAGAGCAGAGATCCTCCGTGGACTGCGACGACGGCAGAGCAGAGATCCTCCGTGGACTGCGACGACGGCAGAGCAGAGATCCTTCGTGGACTGCGGCGACGACTGTGCAGTGATCCTCAGTGGACTGCGTCGACTACTGCACTCAGCGATCCTACGCGGATCAGTGCCCGATCCTGTGTGGGTCCTACTACCGGTTCTGTGTGAGCCACTGCCTACCGGTTCTGTGTGAGCCACTGCCTACCGGTTCTGTGTGAGCCACTGCCTACAGGTTCTGTGTGAGCCCGATCCTGTGTGGGTCTTCTGCGGGTGTTAGTACCTATCGATCCTTCGTGGGTCCGACGACTTAGACGGATCAGTGATCGTCTTTGACGTCATCTGAAAAAGTATACCTGGTTGAGCTGAATCTTATGTTGCTTTCCTTTGTGGATTGTGTTGAACTATCCTTTGTGGATTTACCGTTTACTCTCCTTATGGATTTGAGTCTTGCTTTCCTTTGTGGATTGAGTTGTTCTTGAGCTCGTGAGCAGAGCTAGAATTGGGGACTTAGGTATATGTATGGGCATATACCTAAGTCGAGTCAGATGTTACTTCGTGATTGCATCTTTCTTTTGTGCTATATCCTTTGTGGATTTCGGGAGACCTTCGGGGGTCTCGGGGTCCTTACTGAGTAGCTTGTACTCACCCCTGCACGGGCTATGCCCGCACCTTGTTGTGTTGGTTGCAGACGACGGACAGCGCTGATCACGGTCGGGGCGTGGAGCAGGACGGTACCTGGAGGTGGACCACTGGGCGGGACGTGCTCGGAGCGGACGTGGGACCCGAGGAGCCTGGAGGCTATCTGTACCCACCCATCAGGTGGGATTGCCAGTGGACGACACGAGGCCGCCGTCTTTTCTTCAGTTGCTGTACTTTACTTTTCAGTTGTACTTTACAGTTGGGCTTGTATTTCCGGCCCCTTTTCTTTCTGCACTTTACTTTCCGCTTGCTGACTCTGTGTGGTTGTTACTTATAAAGGCAATGCCTTCCCTGTTTACTGGGATTTTACGCCTTGGTGCTAGTCGCCAGCCCCTGGCCTATGGAAGGCGGGCTTGGGGTAGTCACGGCACGGGCCCCGAGGACGGGTTGTGACAATTTTTACTCAAGAATAATGCCAATGTATCGAATGGATTAGGATTCTCGTGAGATCAAAAGTCATGAAAAAACAATTTCGATGTGAGGAGAAGGTTGCAATGGATTTTGTCGATAATCAGGTGTTATTTGACAAACAAAAGAATAAGAGGTCAAGGTGGTAGAAAAATGGGAATAACTCTTCAAAAAAGACTTATGGTAAGAAACTTATGTTAATAGTTAGTGAAAATTTTTGTAAAAAGAACTTTGGGGATTGTCTTTTGAATTATGGTAAGTGCTACCGATGTGGTAAAATCAGAGATGAGTATTGTAGTTTTACTAAAAAAATCAATGTAATGGTAAGATAAAATCTAATTTACAATCAGTAAAATGTTTTAAGTACAACGAAATTGATCATTATAGAAATTAGTTTCCAACAAAGAACTCTACTGAGGGAATGCAGCTAGACTAAAAGTATGAAGGGGTAGTGAAATCCTTTGCAACCACTTCAGCAGAAGTTGGGTCATCAAATGAAGTAGTATCAAGTACACTGTTTGTTATGATAATTCCATTGTGTTATTTTATTCAGGGTCTACACATACTTTCATTTCTAAGAAGTTTTATAGAAAATTGGGAATTCCATCTCAAGGTATGAATCCCAACCATATGGTAAACACAACGCGAGGAAATGTTGAGACAATAAGAAATTATAAGAACCATACTGTCATTATGTGTAGAATGAATCTACCAACAAACTTTATTATTTTTCCTCTAGTAGAGTTTTCTATTATTTTTCGTATGGATTGGATTTCTGTTTATCATTCATAGTCTTATTGCAGAGCTAAAGAGGTTTCTTTTCAGAATGAATTTCAGTTTGTGTACAAGAACAAACCCTTAATTTTGATAACATGTTAGAAAGTTGAGAAACTAATGAAATATAGAAATGAATGTCACCTAGCACATATAGTTGAATACAAGGAACTGTTTAGATTAATGATGTGATAGTGGTAAATTAGTATCTTATTGTTTTTCTAATGAGTTCCCTGATATTATACCTAATCAAGAAATTGAATTTACTGTTGACTTAGTTCCAGATGTTAAGCCAATTTCAAAACCCCCTTATCGAATGCCTCAATTTGATATTTTATAGTTAATTAAGAAATTGCATGAGTTATTAGATAAAGTTTTCATTTGACAAAGCACATCCCCATGAGGTTATCCTGTCTTGTTTGTTAAATAGAACAATGGTTTAATGAGACTTTTCATTGATTATAAAGCATTGAATAGAATCACTGTTATGAACAAGTATCCTTTTTCTTCAAATCGATGATTTGTTTGATCATCTCTATATATCTTTGTATTTTTCAAAGATTGACTTGATGTTGGGTACCATCAGTTGAATGTAAAGGAAAAAAGACATCCAGAATACCTCATTTCGTACTTGATATAGCCATTATGAATTTTTTGTTATGCCTTTTGGGTTTACTAATTCACATGTTGTATTCATGGATCTTATGAATAAAATTTCGTGTGAGTTTTTGAAAAAAAATCTGTTCATGTTTATTGATGATATTTTGGTTTATTCCAAAATTAAAGAAAAAAATGAATGTAATTTAAGGGTTGTATTTCAAACCATAAAAAAACTGTATCGGAAATATCACAGGTGTGATTTTTTGTTACAGAAAATTTCATTCCATTCTCACATTGTTTCAAAAAATGGAATAAATGTTGATCCTACTAAAAAAAATGTTGATGAATAATGTCTTGGACACACAAATATAACCCAGATCCACAGTTTTCTTGGTTTTGTAGGTCATTACCAGAATTGTTTTGAGAAATTTTCATGGTTATCTGGTCAAATGATGATGTGAACTCAAAATGGTGTTATGTTCATTTGGATAAAGTAATCTGATGATTTATTTCAATAATTGAAATAAAGATTCGCGAATGATCCAGTTTTGGCACTACCTCCCAGAAATGGTTAGTTTGTTATCTACAGTGATTCTTCATTTAAAGGAATTAGTTGTGTCCTTATACAGAATGTCCAGGTAATTGCTTATACTTCATGTCAGTTGAAACCTCATTAGTTAAATTACCCTACACATTATTTGGAATTATCTACTATTGTTTTTTATTAAAAAATTTGGAGGAAAACATTTTACTAAGTAAAATATTAAATATATACTGACCACAAATGTGTGAATTATATATTCACTCTGAAATAATTGAACATAAGATAGAGTATATGGCAAGAATTTATCAAGGATTGTGATTTATTGGTTTATTACCATCCAAGAAAGGAAAATAAAGTGGCCAATGATTTTATTAGAAAGTGTAATTCCACATTAACCATGTTACATTTGGAACAAGCTCCTTTGATTAAAGATTTGATGAACATTGGAATAGAAGTATTTTTTGTGTAGGAAATTCATCTATTTTGTTTTAGGTGTCAGTAAATTCATCACTATCAGACAAAATCAATCAATCATGGAAGGAATATAGCGAGTTGCATAAAATGGTAAATTTGGTTCAGAAGGGTAAGTTACTAGATTTTATCATTTATAATGATTGTGTTTTGAGGTTGAGGAGGAGATTATGTGTGCCATGTGATTCATATTTGAATAACGAGTTGTTATGTGAAGATCATAGATCTCCTTTTGCACTTCATCCTAGAAGCACTAATATATAGATAGATCTTCAGGAGTATTAATGGTGGGATTGGATGAAAAGAGAAAATTATGACTTTACTATGAAGTGTTTGACTTGTCAAAATGTTAAATCAGTGTGCCAATTACTAAAATGTATGCTTTAGTATTTACTAGTGCTAGAGTGGAAATAGAAAAAATATCCATGGACTTAGTTGTGGGATTACCAAAAACATCATGTTGTAATAATGCAATCTAGGTTATTTTTGATCGATTGGCTAAATCTGCTCATTTACTTTCTATTTAGATAAATTGTCTCTAGATCAACTTTCTCTGTTGTATGTTAAAGAGACAGTCAGGTTGCATGGAGTTTCCCACTCCATTATATCTGATTGTGATCTCAGGTTTACTTCTATCATTTGGAAAGGCCTTCAGAAACCATTGGGTAATGAATTAATTTTTTGTATAGCTTTTCTTCCTCAATCAGAATGGCAGTCAGAATGATCAATTCAGACTGTAGAGTATATGTTACGTGCTAGCTCAATAGATTACTAGGTAATATGGGACCAAAAATTTTCTTTGGTTGAATTTTTATATATTAATATTTTTCATTATAGTATATAGATGGCTTCGTTTGAGGCATTATATGGGAAGCAGTGTTGAGCTCCAACGTTTTGGGATGAAGCAGGTGAAAGAATTTTTATGGGACTAGAATTGGTAGAAGATATGGCATAAAAAATTCAGTTGATTTAGAAGACCATGATAATATCTTAGAGAATGAAGAAAAGTTATGTAGATGACTGGAGGAAGGATCTCTCTTTTGATGTAGCTAATCATTTCTTTATCATAGTTTCACCATGGAAATGTGTGATGTGTTTTGGTAAGAAGGGAAATGTGAGTCAGAGGTTTATTGGATCTTATGAAATCCTGGAGAATGTTAGATCAGTTGTGTACAGAGTGGATTTACCTTCATGTTTATCCCAGGTACACAATGTTTCTCATGTTTCAATGTTTGGAATGTATATACTAGATCCAACTCCTGTTTTGAGATCAGATATAGTTCAGTTGGAAGAAAATATTTCTTATGAGGAACAAACAGTCCAGATTATTGACTACAGAGAGCATGTTTTGCAGAAAAAGATAATCCATCATGTTATGTTTTTGTGAAAAAACAATATTGTTGAACAAGAAACCTGTGAATCTGAAATTTCTATGATGGATAAATACCCCCACTTATTTGATAAATGAAAAAAATTGTGAGAACACAATTTTCAGAAGGGGGGAAGGATGTAACATCCCAGGTAAATATGAATAATAGATTTTCAAATTTATTTATATATTTTTGAATTAAATATTAATTTTACTCTAAAGGGGATTCCATGTTTGATGGTGTACCCGATAGGAAACAACAAGTTTCTTTGAAATCATACTTTTCACAAAATGTTGGGTCATACCAAAAAATAATAATATAATATTATTTCAAATGGTAGTTAATTCCTTGTCATTGTATTAGTGTAAATGAATATAAAAAACTAAAATATGATTATACTTGTTTGTTAAATGTATTTACATTATTCAATAAATTTTAGAGGCTTTAAATAAGAGAGAATCCAATTTTAAGCATAAATACTCTAATATTCATGAAAGGGTCGATTTACCATCATTTGATGGAGAACCCTCATTAAATCTAGTTTTTGTCACTATTATATTATCTATTTGAGATAATAAAATTATTATTTAGAATCCGGACATCAGAATTTACTTTTGGTAAATTTTTGTTATTTTTCTGAATAAATAAATATTTGAATGAATATTGAAAAATTTGGTATTCTAACTCAAAACTAAATTTTAATATGATTTATATATATAGTTATATTGTTATTTTAATTGGTTTTAAAGTTTAATTAGATTTTATATTTACCATTTAATCCAATTTTTGTCATTAGATGTAATTTCATTTGGAAATTGGATATAAACAGGTGTCAATCTTTAGATAGATATTATTTCTTAAAAACAGGCTTTCTGTTTTGACAATGAGAATTGATTTTAAATTCATTAATGAAACATCAATGTTTTTTATTTGGTAAAATACATATCATTTCTGAATTTGGAATATCAAATAAATCTTAGGCTTAATTTTTGGTATCTTTCTAAAAACCTTCGATTTTGGATGAATAGTGAAAACACTATGTATTAGTTAAAAAACCAAAAATTTTAATTAAATGATATTTTACCACTTATATTATTTTAATTTCAAAAAATATTAGATACATGGTTGTAAGAATTAAGTAATATGAGGTTTAATAATATGAAAATAATTTTTGGTGAATTGTAACTTTTGACTTTTATTTCCCACTGTTAAAGGTAATTGGGAAATTCAAGGTACAAATAATATTACAATAATATATAATTACCTTAAAAATTGTCCTAACCTTATTATAGGAGTAATTTTCAACCAATAAAATCAATTAGTGACATATTTTTCCTTTTAACGCCATATAGGTAAGATAATAACATTATAATCTATAATTTGAAGTAAAAATAAAAATATAATAATTATTTATTGTTTTGCTAAAATAATTTTAATGTGGGGTGATATAATTAATATATTTAACTATAAATATTCATTATAAATATAAAATTATTTCTCACATCATGGTATTTTATTCATAATTTTTAGACATCAAATAAATAAAATTATTTATGTAACAATAATGATACAGTGTTTACTTCATTAATGAATGATTTAAATAAATAAAAATATAAAAATTAAAACAATATCCAAAATATGTCCAATTATTATTGAATGATTATGTTTCTAATAAGAGTCATGTTATCTTTGAATTTAATAATTTTTTGTCAAATAGAAACTGAAAATAATTATATTATAAAATAATATTTTTAAACTTCCCTAAAGAGCCCCTCCTCCCCCTTATAAAATGACTTCACCTCTAACCTATTACTCACACATCTCAATCCCCTTGTCTCATAAAACATATACCCAAATACACTCTCAAGATCCCTCTATTACTCCATGAATTCTTAACTTAGGCATAACGCACTTCATGAAATTATTTTGGTTCAAACTAATAGTAGTTACCCGATGTAAAGGTAACGTCTTCTCTTAAGTTTTTATCTTTTATTTTACTTCATAAACACACTAAATATTTTTTATCCTTTATTTTATAACAACTCAAATATCCTAAATATATTAATATGCTGTTAGTGGAAGGATTCAAACTACACATACACACACCTCCGTCTAATGGGTAAAGAACATAATGTTTCTGTGGCCGACGAACTACTACCTCACGAAACGATGATTGTGCGATGTTCTGCTACCACCACTTATAGTGGAAATTATGATGAATCTGTATTTATATGTGATATATATTATATTAATATTGTCTCAATAATTCTTCATTTTTTTCATTTATAGCATACCATTATGAGTTCCATAATGGGAAAACGCAATAATTTCATTTGAGAAAGTGTTGAATACCACCCCTCAAAGTGATATGACTTGTTCATTCCATACGTGGAACATATATAGGATGGAGTTAAGAAACTTTTATATTATATTATACTATAATTATAATATACCTATGTATCATTAATTTTTCAATCCATTAAAATATCAAATAGTAATAAAAGTAGCATCCATGAGTACGTACGGCTTACCATCTAATTGAATGGTGCATTTCATTTCTTATATTCAAATTTGTACTATTATAAATAAAAAAATATACTAGATATATATATATATATATATATAATTTCTAAATTATGAATATCATTCTTGAGATAATTTAATTTTGACCACATGGACAACTTGTGATTGTAACGAGTTCATTTTTGACTCAAGTAACAAATATCAACAAAAGGACCGTTATTAAATTAAATTATTAGATAATGTTTATTGAATGGTAATAAGTGAAATAAAAGTAATAATAAAAACGAAAATTTTCTTAATAAAGTATAAAATAACTTTATTTTATTATTCAGGAGATTAATGATCTAACGGTCAAAGTCAGACATGAGATAAGGAACTTTGTCTCAATATCTTTTCATTGAGGAATATTTCATTTTATACAAGACATTATTTTATACGGTGTAATAACACCTTTTACTTTTCATTTCATTCAATGGGAATCTTTTTATACATGTTTTTTATGAAATTACAAAAAAGAATGTTTCTTTTTAACGTAAGTTGTGGAAATGGCATTTTCCACCACTGCAAGTATTATTTGATCTTTGGATTATTTAAGAATACAAATTTTTTTAAAGGAAAATAAATACCATATGCTCTTCTATGTATTTTTGTATTGAAAATGGTCATGATAGTTGATTTTTTATGTCAATATATCGAAATAATATATTGTTATTGAAATGTGTCAGTGTTATCTTTCCTTTATATTGCTTTAATTTATTATGAATATGTTATGGTTCTTGAGCATTGTTTACGTATATGGGTGGTTACTTGATAAATATTTGGAGAGTGAGCTTGAGATAGATCACCAATGCATTGTGTAATGTAACGGAGGTAAACATAAATGATTATCCTATGATATTTTGGGAATATATTGTGATGGGTATTCCAAATTTAACTCCCCATATAGTTGTGGAAGCTACAGCGTAAGTATGTTATGGATGCCACAAGTTACCTTTATTATTTGTGATTACTATGTGTTATTCATAAATCTTACGATTTCAGGAGGTATGTTAAAGATCTTATGTTCTGTATGTATTGATGAACTAACGTTTTCATTTTTTTAAACCATTTTTGAGATTTTTATGCTCATCCTATGTTTGGAAATGTTTTTCACAGAACATAAAGACAAATGTGGTAAACGATGAGATCAAGGAAAATTCAGGCTATATAAAACATGGAACTAGACATGACTCTTTTTTAAAAGTTTTTATTTTATGAAAACATTGAAACCTGTTTGAGGTTTCTACTTTGTAATTTTTGAGATTCAATGTTATAGTTATGGCCTAATTCTCTAAAACACTATACATGAAAAGATCTTCAATGTGAATTATTCATATAATTATTGATTATGTAATGTTTTTATGGATGGGTCCTTATATTAACATCCCATATATTAGATGCCCACAGAAGAATGAGGTTTTAATGTTAATGCATAAGGGACGATAAAGCATACCTAAGACAAAAGAGGATATCGGTCAGCACCACATCGTGTGCATCCCGAGATTGGGTGAGGGTACCTAAATCCAAGGGGACAGAAAAGATCAGATGATTTGGGGATGGACCAGAAGATGATATTTTTGTTCCTTCATACATAGCCCATGTGGATGGGAATCAATCCAATCTTTGTTCTAGAGGATGTTGTGTACTTTATCATCATGTGAAAAAGATGGGGTGAGAGAAACTAGATACTAAAGGGATAGTACATGGTGAAACAATTAAAACCCCGACATGGACAAGGACAAAAGGGTTCTGGATGGCACACCATGAAATCTTATAAGAGTCAAGGCCAAAATGTCGAACAGAAATGATAATTTTTGGATCTTGAGCTAGACACGAAGAAGAAATGTCAAGGAGTTCCAACATATCCCATAATGAGGAGAATCAATCCATCTGTAGTTCTGAGAGGATTCATGTAGTTTATCATTGTATGATAATGACAAGTTAGATCTTAGTTATTGGCCATATATCATGGACTAATGAAAGTGATACTCTCCTAAGCGGGTGTAAAACATTACCAAATCCCCAATCCCCTGTGATCCATGCTTGATATGGGAAACATGGGAGAAGAAGGATTAAAAAACATGTGGAATATAGAGGAAGGGGAAATGGTAAGGAGCCTCTAATAACACCACACTGTTGATTTTTCTACTTAATAGAAAACCACACACTGAGGGATATCACAATTAGTTCTGAAATTACACATAGACATGATGGAGTGTAAAAGGATGTAAATCATGTGACCAATATTTAAGGCTTAGTGGGGGTTGCGTAAAAATGGAGGATAACCGTTTACCATGTTTGAAACACAACATTCATATTGTGCGACCAGAAATGAGAACAAAATAATAAGCGTCGACAACTGACCATATTCCCAACACGAGACCAGGGTAAATTTGTGCTTTGAAATCCACAGGGATGTTGGCCCATGATTGTAGGAGAGGTCTGAGTCCTACAATCCATGCCATTAGGGGGTCCCTTTGAATGTCAAACATGAGGAAATCCTAAATAAAGGGGAACATGAAGCCTAAAAATGTATGAAAACATGTCAATGTCGAATCCAACACTCTTGGTCCATAACTAGAGTTCTCTTAAGCATGTTGGATAATTTCAAATTTGGTTCCATTGGCCCAATTTGAGAGCATACGACTCAAGATGTTGAGTGGAGGATAGGGGGGATGGAGGGTTCTCAATTGAGTGGAATATTGTGTGGTTATTGAAAACCCCACATGAATGATTGCATAAGCCCGTACCACACCATGTATTCCCTCCCAGATAACTTTGGACAAGGCTCAATAAGGAATAGGAAGTTTTGAGAAACACGATTAGGCCAGAAAATAGAGTTTCTTCCATTTCTACATATCCCATGTGGATTGGAATAAAACCATATGATGTTCAGAAGTGTCGTGTAGTTTAACGCAATGAGGTAAGGATGAATATAAGAGGGAGTATCTCAATGAGGAATTTGTATGGAGGGGTGAATAAACTAAAGTGAACGAGGAAATAATCCTACATACACCACACCATTTATAATTCCTAGAGGTATCTCAGGACACGTGGCCAAGATGAAGATTATATGAATGTGGACTGGACCTGAAAATGAAATGTACAGTCATTCCTATGTATCCCATGTGGATTTGAATCAATCATTACATTGTTCTTGAGATTTTGTTCAGTTTAACATCATGCGACAAGGTCGTGGTAGATCTTAGTTTATGGTTATAGGGCTCTGACTATAGATTCCATGTTTAATGTCATGTGCAGGGGATATAAGGGTAGAATAGGCGAATTCCAACGCATGTGCTCTAGGAGACCATGAGGTGGAAATAACGATTAAGGATAGCCGTTGACCATGTTTTCAACATAGTATCCATCTCTTGTATCCTAGACAAGGAACAGAAAATTGAGCATTGACATCTAACCATATTCGCAATGCGGGAATTATGTCATATATTTGTTCAAAATCCATGGGGATGTTAGCCAGAGATGATAAGAGATCCCAAATACCTAGAATCCATGCCATTCAGGTGTCCTTTAGGATGTTTGTGATTATGGAACCCAAATGATGGTATGTGTAAAGTGTGGTGGTACCTATTCATTTTAACATCATGCAGCAAGGGCAATGGAGAAAGAGGGGCATCTCAAGGGGATGTGGGTGGCGTGGAACAAATATCCCGAGGAAAATGAGGACCTAGAGTTCATACCAATCCACAAAATACTATATATTAACATGGTCTGGGGTCTAGAAATGTCATTGGACCTGAGGCAAGGCCACAAATGAAAATTTATATCAAATTTGTATTTTATCGTCATGGTGGAAAAGTGATCAGTTGTTTTACATCCATTATCATGGACATATCACGTAGTTTAATGTTGTGAGGTGAGGATGTCAGAGGTGGAGATCTCCACAGCGGGGTATACGTGGTGCAGTCTTGATAAATCTGACGTAGATAAAGGTAAACAAGGAATACACAACACCTTGTGTTTTGAGAAGCATCTGGGCCCACAGATGAAATTTCAGGGCATCCCTACATATCCTATGGGGGCAGGAGAAAATCCATATGTAGTCTTGACATGTCTTGAAGTTTAACTTCATGCGATAAGGAATAAATAGATATTATTTTAGGGTAATAGTGTTCGGACCATTACGGTTTATCTTCCACTCACAGTTTAATGTCATACATGATGATAATGTAGATTAACATCATGCAGGATGATTCTAGGTAGTTTTACATCCCTCATCCAAGACAGATAACACTGATTAATGACGTGTGGTGAATATAGTACAGTTTAATGTCATATGGGACTGTCTTACTAAAGAAATGTACTACTTGAGAAATTTTTCATTCGTGGGAGGAGTGACATAGTCACCATCCATGATAACTAGGGAGTGCACACCATTTGGCAAAACCGTGTGAATGCTGTAAAGTATTTCCCATTTGGGCTCCAGTTTGGGTGGTTTCTTACCATTTATAAGTGGGGTTCTCATGCCAACACTATATCACCATGTAAGAAAGATCATAAGAGAAAATGCTTGTTAAAATCTCTGGGTATCTTGTTCTGGTGACTCTCTAGATTGTGCGAGGCATAAATCCTATTCTCGTCGAGCACTTCTAGTTCAACTAGATAGATTTCGGCTACCATGTCTGGTGTCTACTAATCGTACACAACTATGGGTAATGAATACAACTGAATCTTGATGGGCAAGACTGCATCAGTTCCATAAAATAGGGAATATGGGGTCACCTGAGTGGAATTATGAGTCATCATCCGATAAACCCAGAGAGTTTTTGGGAGTTTATCCGGCCAAATATTTTTATTCTGACCAACCATCTTCTACAAAATGTTAAAGATGGTTTTTCTAACTACCTTGATCTACCCATTTCATTGTGTATAGTAGAAGGGGGTATGATTAGTAATGATATTGAACTTGGAATAAATCTTCTTCTGTTTGGCTAACCAGAAGACGGTGTCGTTATCGGTGAGGATGTTACGAGGGACTCTGAATTGATAGATAATATTGGATCTCACAATCACAATGATCGAATGGGCCTTGACTTCCTAGAGCGGAACTACCTCTTCCCACATTGAAAAGAAATTCGTAGTAGTCTGGATGAACTTTCACTGGAAAGCTTTCTCCAGTGGATGTGGCCCCACGATAATGATTCCCAAAACTGCAAAGGCCAAAGAGATCTTGGTAGTGTTATTACTAGTATTTTATTTATTTGCAACCAGATCCTATCGCAAATGATCTTCTATAATGGGGTCCCTTTTCAAATAGCTCGTTGTATAAAATGTCAGGGAAAATAGTATTTTTTGCGATGGGCCGTCACAAACAAATACCATTTGCGATGAGAAATCATCATGTCACAAATAGTTCTCCAATTTTATAGATTATATATATATATACCTGTTATGATGGGCCTCTCTCAAATAAGTATTTGTGAGGGTTTCATTTTCTCGTCATAAATACTTATTTAAAAAAGATATAAACTGTTAGGGATAAGGTCATATCGCAAAAGGATCCGTCGCAAAAAATTAATAATGTAAAAAACTATGTATATTCATATAATTATGATAAATTAATGTTAAAAAATAATAATAATATTGATACTATAAATATAAATCATATTATATTATATAATAATAATAATAATAAAAATATAAGAAAATTATTTTATTATAATATTAATAATAAAATAGTACTAATAATATAATAATTTAATTATTATTATTAATATTTATGAAAAATTAATATTAATATTATTAAATTAATAACAAAATTATAAAATATTAAAAATCCCAATATTCGCTAAAAATTATAAAAAAGAAAAAAATATTATTATTATTATTAGTAAAATAAACATTTATTAAAAAAAATACTAATAATAAATTTTAAAATTTTAAAATTTTAAAATATCTAAAATAATAAAACAAATTAAAAAAATGGAATATTCGTATCAATATAAATGAAAATCTGTAAATATTTAATATTACAAACATTAAATTCAAATGTTTTTAACATTAAAAAAATTCACCAGGATTATCATCTGTAGGTGGTGGAGAAGCTGGAGAAGATGGTGGAGGAAAATCCATCGCTAAACTACGTGTCAGACAACACATGTACTCTATCTGATCCTGATGCTACTGCAACCATCGATGTGTCTCCTCCTCATACTACTGCTGATGCTACTGACACATCTCTTCTGATTGCTTACACAAAATCTTTAAAAGACCACTCTCAGCTTGTAGCTCCTCCTGATACTGTGATCCAATAGATTATGCCTCTCCATGACCCCGACGTGAGCTGGATTCCGACAATACAATAATACCATAATAAGTCCTAGGAGTCAAATGAGAGCCGATGACAACTTCTCGTCCCTTCTTGAAGCAATATTGAGTCACCTACATCCATGCCACCTCATTGAAATGGTGGGAACTAGTCTGATCACTCGTCTCAGCATGACACGCATACTATTCCTGAGAGGTCACGACCACATATGATTCCTTCAATTCCAATTTGAAATAAAAATATTGGAAATATTATATATAGTTAATTTTCAAACTAAAAGAGAAAAAATACTGACCACAATCTTACGCTGGCAATCACCTATAATATCTGATGTGGTTGGATCACTATACATCCTCTGATAAACTTCGTACTCTATAATATCAGGCTGCCCGACTATCTATATGAATATAAAATAAAAAGTTTATATTTAAAGTTATAGAAAAGCTTTTATGAATTTACTTACAAAATGATCTCTATAAGCAATGAATGCACGACTACAACCTCAATGTGTCATCTTCTGTCTCCCCTAATTCATTCGGGCCAATGGAGATCTCCTCTTAAATACATCACCCAACCAATTTGAACGTAATACATCCAAAATGTGAGATTAAATTTACTATCGTCAGTGGGATCTACACAACTCATTAGATACTTCCACTCCTACATTCTTCATGGTGGTCATTCTCAAATTGTTCAAAAACTGACAGGAATAGTCATGAATAGACACCTCCCATGCCTTCTGGGTAGCATTAGGAAGTCTATCATCAATGGGATACTTTAAAACATACAAATAATTTATAATATCATTTTATTAATTAAATACAATTGAAAATAAATATTATTTATTTACATACCATCCAATGATTGAACATGTCGAACTGCACATCAATAAAAATCTGTTCTCATGTGATCCATGGCTAAGAAAAATAATTACGCAAGATAGTACTCCCCTGTCCAATATATACATGAACAAAACGATAAGAAATTATCAAATAATAAAATTATTAGTATATAAATAAATTAATAAAAACTAAATAAAATACACAGGTTATCATACCTCTGTGTGTGTGGATCGAAGCCAGGACATGGATGTCACTCGAGGATATGATAAATATTCATCAGTCGTGAAAGAACTCACCCCATCTAGATACCCCCTAAACTGCTAGTAGGCTGAGGGATAGTTGATCCCAAATCCTCCTCATCCAATGGTATCTTAGCCTCCAACAACTCATGAAATAAATCATTCTTCATTTGAAACAAAAAATGATTATTGTTAACAAATAGTTCAAAATAACTATTATATATAGATATATATTAATTATGATTATAACTAGATTTTAACTATTTCAATGTTTACCATCATCATCATATTTATATCTAAGGATGTAAAAGTCTTCATATTCCTCCTTGACATAAAAAATATCTATTTTAGTTTCAGTTTCATCATCTGTTTCCATTTCAAATTCATTTCTAACATCATTAACATCATCATAATCATTAACACTTAATTGTGGAGTGTCATCATCAATATTCAAGTCTCTTTGTGAAAAATATTTATTTTTACTAGTCCCTTGATAAATATAAATTCCTTGCACTTCTACAAAACCACATTCAGACGGATTAAAACAATTTTCTGGAGATTTAATTTTTATTATGATCCGCAAATCACGCAGGTCTTTTGAATAAGCATAGTACTTTGTGTAATAAATTTTATGCACTTTTTGAGCGACTAAAAATTGTTCATTTACTACAATAAATAGATTTATATTTAATATCAATAATCCCATGAGTTGGATAAACAAACAATACTCTTTCAGTATCCAACAACCAACACTTAATCATTGTTATGTAATTTTTTCTTAGATAACACAGTTCAGTAATATCATCTAGCATGCCGTAAAATTCAACTTCAGTTTCTCTAGGATGGGATCCTCTCAAGATAACTCCGCTTCTCATTGTTTTCTTTAATTCTCATATGCATGAGAATGAAATTGAAAAACATTCACCACAAATGAACTATAATATTTAACCATTTTAGCTGGTGGGTAACTCAGTATACACAGTCGATTATCAATTTTATCAGCATATAGAGACAAGTAAAAATTTGTAAAAAAATTATCAATATAACAAATAATAAACCGAATTGATATGTTTAACTATTATTAATTTATGTTACAAGTTTCTATAACCATTGAGAAATTTTTTTTGTCGGTGTTCTTCAAGTGCAGATGCTGTAGTTTGTGGAATCTATTTCTTGATTTCATTATCAGATAACCTATAAATAAAATAAGTTTACTTATTGTAACATAAATTATAATATAAGTTATAAAAGAAATCACAGTAAAAATTATGTCATTTCATCAAAGTTTATCATAACATATGTATGATATCTATGATGTTCATCATTTGGAATCCATCATTCATGATCTCCCGAGAAGTCAATCTCTGGATGATTAAAAACTGATAATTGATTTTCCATTTCATCATCACCATTCCCATCGTTCCATTACATATGGTAGTGTTTTGAGGGATATTTAGATTCAAAATTACGTGGGAAGAAAAAAGCAATTTCTTCTTGCAAATAAACTTCAGCAATTGAGCCTTCAACTAATGCTATGTTACAAACATTTTTTTATCCATTTATGCATGCATCTCTCGAATGGATAAATCCATTAAAACTATACCAGACCTCCAAATTTTGCTTCATGTGGAAAAGTTAATATCAATCATTCCATTGAGTCATATAAAGATGACAAAATGATTTTTTTTAGTTTACATATAATTACAACAATATATTATTCTAAATTTATTAGGGAATCATAGTCAGTTTTCGCTGCACAAATGTCTCAGAAAAAAATATGATATGTGTGTTATCAAATTCCAAATCATATAATTAAACAAACCTCTATATCTAGTCAGATAATTCATTCCATTATATCATAAAAATTAAAACTTTTGAATCTCGTAATATGACCATTCTTAACACATCTAAACTAATTGGAAGCATAGGCATCATAAAGTCTCAAACCTACTATCCACTATGAAAATAATAATTGATTCTCCTTGAATAGTGTATAAGATTCTTTTGGCTTCATTAACCTCTGTTGTCTTTCATATAGTAGGGACATGATTTCAGACCATTTGTACTCCAGCTAGATAGCATGCCATATACCGGGAAGCCACTAATTTTCCACATCTATGCCACTATTATTACGAAATTTTGCTTCAAAAAAACATCATATTTACCAACACCATTACTATATAATGAATTTAACTCATCAATCAATGTTTTCAAGTTAACATTAATATTCTTTTTTGGATTCCCTAGGATTAATAAGGAAGAAAAGATATAAGGAACCTTAATCAATTTACATGGAGGTAAATTGTATGAAGTTATAAAGATAGGCTGACATGAATAATGAATACCATAAGAACTATACAGACAGAAACTATCTGTAGAAAGACTCAATCACACATTCTAGGTGTATAAAAAAAGACAGATTGACTCAGTCAAAATGTTTCCATGAATCACCATCATTTGGATGATTCCATGTTCTACAGGTTGAAATCTTGGTCATGTTCCATTAAATCATTTTCATTGTGTTATAAGAAATAAATAAATGTTGCAACGTGGGTTTAAGAAAGAAATATGTCAACTATTTTATTGGAATCGTTCCAAACTTCCCTGGTTGAGATTCTTTATACCTCGATTATCCACATGTGGGAAAACTATCCAATGACTAATTTTCAAGAGAATATAAGATACAATCATTTTCATATGCCCGCATAATCTGATATTTAAGTCCAATATTATGAACAAGCCTATTTCCCTCATAGTAATTTCCTGGAAAGAAATTTCCTTATTGTAATAGTATTTTAACCAAAGAAAATATTTGATCAAAACAGTTGTTTCCCATTCCATTAACTGATTTAATAACCAAATATTTTTTAGCTGCTTCTAATTTTCTTATCATGTAACCAGGATAAAATACATCCTCAGAAGACATCAACAACTCATAAAATTTGGATGGTGCCAACAAATTAGTTAAATCAATTCATCATGTGTTTCAATTTGTTGAACAAGTGGACCCACAACAAATTGTACTGAATTCTAAATTTGTGATAGATCCAAAATAAAAGTATTAGTATCTTCTCTGGCATTACGTTCACTATTTTGATACAAAAAAACATAATTATTAGTATTTATTACTAATTATTTTTAATTATTAGTAATTATTAATATTTATCACTAAATATTATTATTCCTTAGTAATTGTTACTATTCAGTACTAATTGTTAGAATTCATTACAAATTATTACTAATCATTCATAATTATTCCGAATTATTTGTAATTATTACTAATAATTATTAATTATTACTAACTATTACTAATTATTACTAATTATTACTATTTATTACTAAATATTACTAATTATTACTTATTATTACTATTTATTACTATTTATTAGTATTTATTACTAATTATTACAATTTATTACTATGTATTACAATTTATTACTATTTATAACTATTTATAACTATTTATTACAAATAATTACAAATCATTATTAATTACTGATAATTATTACTAATTATTACTAATTATTACATATTATTACTATTCATTAATAATTATTACTATTTCTTATTAATTATTACTAATTATTACTAATTATTACTAATTATTACTAATCATTACTAATTATTACTAATTATACCTATCTATTAGTAATTATTACTAATTATTAAAATTTATTACTATTTATTTTTATTTATTACTCATTATTAATAATTATTACTATCCATTTCTAATTATTAGTAATTATTAGTAATTATAACAAATTATAACTAATCATTAGTAATTATTACTAATTATTATTATTTATAATATTTATAACTATTTATTACTAATTATTTCTAATAATTAATATTTATTACTAATTATTCGTATTTATTACTAATTATTAATAATTATTACTAATTATTAGAATATATTTCTAATTATTAGTATTTATTACTAATTATTAGTATTTATTAATAATTAATAGTAATTATTACTAATAATTAGTTTTAATTACTAATTATTAGTATTTATTACAATTTATTAGTATTTACTATGAATTATTAGTATTTACTACTAATTATTCCAAATTATTCTCAATTATTACTAATTATTCCAAATTATTCCTATTTATTCCTAATTATTACAATTTATTATTATTTATTACTCTTTATTACTCTTTATTACTAATTATTACAAATTATTACCAGTTTTAATAATTATGACTATTTATTACCAATTATTACTAATTATTACTATTTATTAATATTTATTAATATTTATGACTATGTATTACTAATTATTACTAATTAGTTTTATTTATTACAATGTATTACTATATATTATTATTTATTGCTAATAATTAGTATTTATTACTAATTGTTAATAATTTATTACTAATTATTAAAAATTTATTAAAACTAATTATTATGAATTTATTATTATTATTTCTATTTATTACTAATTTATTACTAATTTATTACTAATTATTACTAATTATTCGTATTTATTAGTAATTATTAGTTATTATTAGTATTTATTAGTAATTATTAGTGATTATTAATATGTATTACTAATTATTAGTATTTTTTATAAATTATAAGTTTTTATTATTAATTATTAGTATTTATTACTATTTTTAACAAATTATTTCTATTTTTTTATTTATTACTAATTACCATCAATTATTACTAATTACCACTAATTATTACTAATTACCACTAATTATTACTAATTACCGCCAATGGTTAATACTTAGCACTAATTATTACTAATTAGCGCTAAATACTAATATTCACTACAAATTACTGCTACTAATTACTAATTACTGCTAATTTTTTATCTTCATTACTAATTATCATTAATTATTATTAATTACTAATAATTATTCCTAATTATTTCAATTTATTATTACAAATAAATACTAATGAAAAAACAATCTAAATCAAATTTAATTACAACTAATTAACAATAATTTAAATTAATATTAAAAATAAAATGAATTTTAAATTAAATAACTCTTATATTCCTTTTAAACATGATCTCTTTTAAGAGTAGACAGTGTCAAAACTTGTTTGCCAAAAAAGCTAAATCAGGGAAATTTTAACTCTAAAATTATAGATTCAAGATTGAGAGAGAAATTAGAAATTGGGTGGAAGAATGAAATAAAAGATGGGGCTATATATAGTTTGATTATTTGCGATGGTACAATTTTCGATAGGACCCGTCACAAATACCTTTGACCGCATTAATTACTTTTGAGAGATAAAAGGTATTTGCGATGTGCCCCGTCGCAAATAGTGACCTGGTGACACACTAGTTACGACGGGGGAATATCCCTATCGTAGATAGTATTTACAACTGTTGGGTATTTATGATGGGGAGGCACCCCCCGTCACAAATACCCTTCCCACACTTTGGGGAAAAAACCGCACAAAACCATTTGTGACGGGACCCCTTATCCCATCTCAAATGACTTATTATTTGCGATGGGATAAATTCCTCGTCTTAAATAATCTATTCTACAGACTATATGTGATAGGATCTATTCCCATCACAAATAGCCCGTCGCAAAAAGAAAATTTCCCTTTAGTGTATGGAGAGGATTTGGAAGTCGATGGAAAAAAAATAGCATGGATTTGGCATTCAAGTAACCTATGGGAAAACTCAATAGAGTCATGGATCATGGGAGGCCAACAACAGCCCAATCTACCGATATGATGAAAGTGTTTTAGCCCTGCCTGATGAGCCCCGTAGGAACCGGCCGGAACTTCCTACATGACATGAGAAATGAAACCTCCCTGAATGAAATGGAAGAGAATCCTATTTGACTCGCCCCTGTAGAGGATCTGCTCAAGACTAGGGCCACTCAGGAGGGTGAATTGCAATGTGCACTATCAGATTCATTCATGCTCGGAATGATATGATGGGAGATTATCGTGCAGGAGGTACTCAATAAAGGGGGTCCTCCAATCAGGAGTCACATCCAACATCGCATCAGGGGGACCTGGTTGTACTGACGTGGAGGCACCCATGACAAGCTGGCCTACCCTACGAGCTATCTTCATCCTCCGATGTAACAGGTGCGATGACTCTCCGATGAATCACATGGATAATCAAATCATCCTGATCAGGCTCTTCAAGAGATGCGTCCAAGCTGGAAAAGGCGTCAACACAAACGTTCTAGGACTGAGGGACATGAGTAACTTTTGGCTAAGATGAGAACGTTGACATCAGCTCATAGTTACGTTCAAATAGTGGTATGAGCTTGAGCTTCCGGACGACGTAGTCATTGTTGATCTATTTGATGACTAGTGTGTTGTCGCCTTTCGCATGCAGGTGGGGAATGTTTATCTAGAGGGACAACTATAAACCAACGATGAGAGCATGGTACTCTACCTCGACGATGGTACAACCTTCTTATAATAGGAATGAATATAGTATAATATCTTGCGTTGGATTAATGAAGACGATTCATAGACCCACTCTATTAAGTATGGGATCATTGAGTCTTCTATTGTCCGGTCTTCAGTAAGAACCATCAACATGAATTTACCAACATGGAATGTCTTGATATAATAAGAGGATTGCTTCATCATAGAAATCATGATCAAGAGACTGGTCCTTAGGAGCTGCAATGGTGGCATGGATGTCTGTCAAATCCTATCCCTTGATGGCCTTCTGGGGAAAAAAACATGATGTCAAACTGGTGGAGGATCAATGCCCACCGAGCTAGATAGCTTGTCCACATGGGGCGATTCAGAACATACTTAAGAGGATCCACTTGGGACACCAAATGTATCTCATGGTGCTGCATGTTATGTAACAATTTATGCACCGCAAATACCAGTTCAAGGAAACTATTCTCGATAGAGGATCATTTGGTCTCTATATCAAGGATGATGCGACTGAGATATTATTTACTATTATCCATTCCATCATTGTTCTTCTCGAGGAAGAGGACACTGAGAGATAATTTCATATTTGTCACATAAAGGACCGACAGTTTTTCTGAAGCAAGTGGCATCTTAACCAATGGTTAAAACAAATAATCCATGATCTCCTCGAAAGCAGTCTGACACTCCTCATCCCATTTATAAACAAAACCTTTCTCCATAATCTAGGAAACGATATTAAACATGCCAGAAAGATTTGCGATGAATTAGTGTATGAATTCCATGTGGCATTGAAAGACTCGGATCTCCCAAATGTTGCTCAGAGAAGACATCTGACTGAGGGCCTCGATGTTTTTTTGGATCAACCTCGATTCTCTTATATCTGACAACGTACCCGAGAAACATTCAGTAGGAGAAACTGATGGCGCACTTCAATGGGTTCATCTTCTGATGGCAGGATCGGAGGAAGCCAATCACATTTTAGAAAACTTTTAGCAGGTCCTGTAACTAGTGATATTTGAGCACTAGATCCTCCCCGTATAATTCCAAAAATATCCCGAGGATCAGCATAAATATGCGATTCATGGTATGTTGATAGTTGGAAACATCATTCTTTAGACCGAAAGGCATTACCTGTAAGCAGAATATACATTTTAGTTCCCTGAAGTCTATAGAAATTTCATCCTCAAGGTCCATTCTAATTTGGTTATACCTAGAATACGTATCAACGAAGAAGAGATCCTGGAAACCAGTGGTGGCTTCAATCAAAAGCATCATCGTAAGAAGGGGAAAGTCATTCTTCATGTAGTGAAAGTTATAACCATGGAATTCAATGAAGACTCTAATATATTTATTCATCATTATGATGGTGAATATTTTAGTGAACCATATGGGATACATGTCCTCTTTGATGATGTTGTATCAGATGATCTTATTAACCTTGGCCTCAACCATGGCACCCTGAGAGGGGTGCATCATTCTGGGAGGCTATTTGAACCCACAATGATTTGCAGGATGAAAAAGTTATGGATGGTGATCTAGGGATATTTTCATAGAATCTCATTATGAATCCAAGAAAATACATCATGATTCTTCTTTAACAAGTCCATGTATCATTATTTCTCTTCTACAGGGATAACGGGGCTGATGAAAGTGGGTTTTTGATCCGCCTCATTAATGAGGATCGCCTGTACTAAATTATCGACTATAGTGGAGACACCCTCTCCGAATGTGGGAGGAGTATCCTCCAAATCCTCTTATTCATTCAGAGAGTAAGGATACTTGGTGGGAGAAGATTTATCCATGTCAATAGACCCTAAAGGGATACTGGTGATAGCCTGAGCTACTGTGGACACCGCATTGGGGAGATCATGTACTACAGAAACCATAGAAATGAAAGTTTTCGACCATATCCCATTTGTCCTTCATCCCAATGGGCCATTTTTTATGTTCATTGTGCATTACTGGTTCATTGTATAAATCCAATTTCTCCCATCCTAGTGAAACAAGAATGTATGACGTACTACCTTGGGCATCGGCTGGACATTACAATACCATATGGGAGTAGGGGGAACTAGGATCACCCAAGCCTGATTTGTATAATAAAACGAGGTGATATTCCGGTGTCCCATAGACTTGGGAATGTGCTTCCCTTAGGTTAAAGAGACAAAAATGAATTTCCAAAAATCCCTCTCTGTGGCCTCCAATTAGTGGATTGAAAAAATGTAGGCATCATCTAGGTCTGTCCACTAGTCAGTCGCAGCCATAGTGTGTTCAACCATGTTGTCCTAAATTTTCATGTCCTTGCTATTGTATTATTAATTATCCATGTAGAAGGATTCATTATGGTCCAAGGGAGATGCATCAACTTTAACTATGCCTACTTGACCATTAAGGGAGTACATAAGGCATTGGTGATTCAATGAAGGGACCGCCGCGTGCAGGTTGAGCCATGGCCTACCCATCTACATGTTGTAGGTAGTGTCTTGTTAGACAACCAAGATCATGGTGCTAGAAACTAGGCCACTAAACTAGGTCTCCTAGAGAAAATTTTCCATCGTTGTATGTTATATCCTATTATAAATTTTAATTTTTAGGTCCAATGGACTCATATCATCCTCAGAAAACCCCATCTTTGGCAGTATTCAGGGAGGGATGAGGATTATCCTTGACCCGTGTCGACAAGATAGTGGTGAACCTCCACACTGTAGAAATGGTCAGTGATGTAAAGTGGGAAGATATTCCCGTGTATGGGGGAACCTTATTATTCTACAGATAAAGAGATAGTGTCTTAACATTTTTCATGTTCGGTTATCTCAACATGGAAGGCTTCTACGGCTACTACCCCTGTTTCAAATTAAACGGGGCATCTAAAATACTCAGAAAGGGCTTCACGCATATCAACTAACAGGTGAATATCCATGGTGAAAGAGAGTTTCACTGTAATTCTGGAATTATACTTAAGGATGTCATACTTCTGTCCTAAGAATGATCTTCTGCCAACATGAGGTTGTTTTATAGAAGGAGGTATCGTGGGCCCTTCTGGCTAAATCGGCATGCAACTGGTGCGGAGAATGTCTCACTTCCCACTACTGAAATTATGTGGAGTTACTACTGGATATAGGATAAATTAATGTGGACAATTTGTAATAGAATGTGGCTGATCGTAGCATGATCAAGGTGGATCCTCTTGATCAAATAGTACAATAATAGTTGGTGGTGGATCTGGTGAAACAAGATGAAAAGGCTGTGTGTGCTGAGCTCTACGCTGGGACTATTGTCTCATATCGGTGGAACGCACAGCCTGTATCGATGTATCGATCCTGGAATTATGATACCCTATATTACCACGGCTCTTTCGATACTGGAGATGACTAGGGATATTGGGAGGATCTATCTGCTGCTCCTTGTTGTCGGGAATCATTTAGTGGTTTACCAACTCCATGGTGTTCACTAAAGCATACCCTATATTATCACTTGAAGAATCCACCAACAATGTGAGGATTATAGGGTAAATCACCATCTTTGGGGGCATGAAATCAATGAGAGTATGGGATGATGATGGCAATGATTGAGGACATTACCTTCTCCTGAATCACTGATTCTTGTCCTTCTAGGAAGTGGAAGGCTAGGAAGTTGATGCAGAAGTAGCAGTTGTAGGTGACACAGTTGCACCTAATGGATGAAGTCAACTTAAATTCGAACAAATAAAACTATAGGAATCATTTACAACCTTACATGCCATCCATTCATCGTATCCTTGGGTGTTGTGGTTATAAACATGCTGCTACTCAGCTTTGTTGTCACTATCGCTGTCAAGAATTATGAATACGCATGCCACATGTTCCAGGTCCATACCTAACATGACTCTGTTGATAAAAACATGTTCTTGGAAATATTATTTAAACACATGAAACTGCCTAAGGGTGTTCCCCATGATCCGGTGACCGGGACATAATTGGGGCTATCCTTGAGATCTGCTCCTTTGGGCCTCCAATATTCAAGCTACTATAGAAGTCCCTATTACAAGGCACTTCAAAAATAACGAGGGAGGTGAGCCTAATTAAATGTGTTTTCCTAGATCCTTCTTTCTGATAAGGGTGATCTAAGATCATGGACATGAAGGGAGGCTGGAGAAGCTTGTCGAAAAGGAAATAACATGATCTTATCACCTAGGTGTTGGCGTCGCGTTATGTGGGGTTGTCTATAGATTCTATGGTGGGCGCTGCTGGGTCGGAGGCTGTGATTGAGGTTGCAAGCCTCTATGAGGCTATAAAGGTGGCTCAAATGGTTATAAATCGAGCTATATGGGGTCCTCAGTTTGTGCTACCTTGGTGGGATCGACCATAGAGGCTCTTCTTGCGGGAACTACCGGAGGAAATGGACATGCCAACTAGAACTCATGTAAGGATTCTCCGAGATAGTGGGATTTTCCATAGAAATCCAAAAATCCCCCTGGGTTGTTATGTGTGATGAGAGATGCGACTAGTTCAGTCTTAAAATTCCCCAAACATGTTTCTAGTAGTTGTTCTCGAGTTAGTGGAATAACAAGGGTGTAGTTGAGGCCTTTCCACTAGGTCAAAAAGTCTGTGATTCCCTCATCAGGCCTCTATATTCACTTGAAGAGGACCAAAATGCTTGTCTTTTAGGTAGTTGAATTTAACTGTTAAAGAAATTGCCAATGAAGATCTTCCCAGTCAGCTACTAACCTAATGGGTAGCTGGCTATACCATAAAAACGTGGACCTTCCAATGTTTTTATGAAACACTGTAGTTTGTTGGCCTCCTACTATATTGGAGTTCCTAACATGGGTCCACATTTTTTGATGAAGTGGCCGAGATGCTACAGCTGATCACCCATCCCATTAAAGGGGGAAAATGTGGGATTTCAAAAACTATGTGGTGATGGCTATAATACACCTATTCAATAAATGTCTCTCCATGAGGTGTAATTTACACTTATTGAGTTTCTAAATCCTTGAGGTGAGAAATGTGCTCGAACATTGTATCAACTGGGCTGGGATTCCTATATTGAAGAGAATATTTAACTACCACTGTATTGAAAGGTTCTTGAACATGATAATCCTACCCATGGGCTAGTAGAGTTGATGGTGGGAAGACCTGCCTGAATTCCAAGGTAACAACCTATGGAGAGGATGGGGGAACCTGAGGAGGGTTATCTAGAAATTAGGGTGGATTTGGAAAGGAAAATCATTACTTATTTCCATAAATTGCTACATATACCCTATCTATATGGGTTAGACGAATAATGTCACCTTAGAGGCAACTTTCCAGTGAGAGGGTATACCATCCCGTGCAGCACCAGTCATAGATAAACATAGTATGGTCTCTATTCTGTAGCACGTTCAATGAGAAGGTGATTGACCATATTTTTATGTTCCGTGTGCTATTGACGAAACACAGAATTTCCAGGGTCATCTTCCATCTTCTACACTGACCCTGATGGGTCAACATATTTGATGGCCACAAGATTATCTTTTCCCGTTTTAGGATTCCTACTGAGGTCTAATGAATCATAAGGTGGGATAAGGCCCAACAAATTTCATTAATAGTGAGAAACCCTTCACAACGGTCCAATAGTTGTAGAACACTTGGGGGTAAGTTTGATTCCTGGAGATCTAAATCGTTCTCTCCCTCTGATATGACGACCATGTTTACCTCGATTATACCTGAAGGCATATGAAAAATTTCACCTGGAAAGTTGTCCTGGCGTCAGATATAACTGAAATGAAGGGCCACATATGTCCCCCAACCACGGATCTGTACATGGGGGGGGGAGACTCCTTAATAATTATTTGGAGAACCTTATATCTCTAAATGCATAATTTCTGGAGGGTCCGAACGTGACCAAGCGACTCAAGGTGCTATGCCACATGGAGCGCAGCCATGATTACCTTATGAAATTGCTGGCCAACATATCCAAAGTTTCCTTGACTCTTTGGGTAATCCACCTACCGATAAAGGAGACGAAAGTGAATCGCCCAGAGGGTTTGGAGAAAGCATGTGAGATCCTCCTAGGTAAGGTATTTCGGTGTAATAATGTTTGTGGTTGCAACTCACTATAACATCTCTATGAAATGGTCTACTATAAGGATGTACCACAATCTCCTCGGTCGATGCTCAGGGTCTGGTGCTTGGTTTCCCATTTATCGATTGCGGTAGATGAGTGATCAAAAATGGTACTGTAGTAGACCACTGAGATGGTATACTGGATGGTAGAGAGTACAGAGAGTGAGCTGAAAAGCTACCACATCTTGGGTAGTCATCTGAAGAATTCAACAATAGAGCCACCACATCCAAATACGGCAGACTAGCGACTATAGCATCCTAAGCATAGGTTATGGTTACTGACATAGGATCATGTTGTTTTTCATCCTCCATTGGTCCCCTGAAAAACTCTTCGTGATCTTTTTTTGAGGTAGAGAGTGATCATGTTGACGATAGGGAGGATTGGATGACCATGCCCTAGAAAAAGGCCAAATATTCCACATCCTAGATGATTCTTTAGTTGGAGGTGGGAATCTAGTCGACCTCAATTTATAGAAGGATTAGGTTTATATGCATTATTACTACATCATCCCCCAACATAGATGATCGAGGTGATGGTTCCATTACTGAATCCCACTCCTCCTCGGAGTTGGAAAAGAAAAAGGGTTCAATAGCATTCTGAAAATTCCCAGTATCCTTATTTTGGTAGCAACGACCCACCCTCTTTCCTCAAGATGGTTCTTTAAGATAGGTATGGATTTTAATATGTGGAGGGCCTTCGTCTGTACAGATGTAGAGGCAGATAAGACTTCCTCCAAGGTGAGTAAGGGTGCGAAGATCACCTGAAAAAATTTCAAAAGTAACCCTGGGAGGGCCATCATTTCCAATAGTTGGTGTATGGAGTGAATCACTGCGGGAAGTGTTAAAGTAAGTAGGACCTCCACTGAAGCTAGTGTGATCATGGGTAGTACTTCCAAGTTTGTTTCCCTTAGTAGTGACTGTATGAGAGGGGCCTCCGTACTCGTCAAACTGAACATAGGGAAGTCCTCCGTGTTGGATGGAAAAGAAACGAGGAAAACATCTGCATCTATGATGTGTGGGATGAGGAGTACCTTCATCAGTTTTGGAAAGAACATGGGGAAGACACCTACACTGGTGGTTGATAGGGGGAGGAGGATCTCCACATCAACGACCTATAACAGGAGGAATGAATCCATAAAAGGGATCATGGGAACGATAGAATCCTCCATGATGGATGTCAATGTGGCAGGGAGGGCCTTCACTTGGACTGATGTAGGCATGATGAGGACCTCCATACAGAGATAGGTAGTGGTAAGGACCTACGATCTAAATGGTGGTGGCACAAGAATGACCTCAGTCCTGAATGTCATTGCCACATGTCGGCCTGCTACGGGCACTACCTATGTTGGAGTCCCAGAGAGGCATCCCAACATACTCATGTTTATTAAACATAAACATGTAATTGATAGTATGAGTTTGCCGTAGAATGATCCACTATAGCTGTTGATGTAGACGCCCCCTAGATGGCGGCCCCCACATCTTGCACTCGATGTTGGTGTTGGGTTAAAGTGACTTGGTATGGTGGTTCAGGTGTATAAATCACCAAATCACCAACCTATTGGACAGGATGGTGGCACAAATGTGTCCTAGTGGGTTCATCCTCACCATACCCCAAGACGGGATCTTGGTTGGTCTAGAACGAACATCCCTTACCATATTTGCGTAAGGTATTGAGTCATTAAAGCATTATAGGGAGAGGCTCCCAAAACAACTGTAGGATGAAGTAGGGTGTAGAGGATCCATGTGCGTCCCTCGGGGACAATGACAACGATGAGGCACAAGAAGCCTCTAGGTCTTGTCATGCCATATCTAGAGTTGGGATAATCCCTTCTTCCTCAAACTATCGAATGCGGTAATTGATAACCCTCCTATGAACATGTTCAGATAGAGATATTGGGCATGGACACCCAATATTCGTGGACGTGGAGGACTTCATTAAAGATATAGAGCCACGTGGGATTGTCACATTGATATTTCACCGGCACCAACATTGGTTGGATGGTGGTAATCATTTTCCAGGCATTGAAGCTTTGGTCCTGCAAAGAAGGTAGATTCAACCATTACCACTAAAAAGAGGAATGAAACATCCAGTTCCCAAACATTGTTTCGTCACCCATGATTAGTAAGAAGCAACCGTGCAAACAACATCATAGACCATGATGTCCAACATTTAATAGACCCAATCTCTATTGAGTTTCATACCATGCCCACTATTTTATTGGAATTACATGGTGATAGATAGATAGATATGATGGCACAATTGTCCACTGATGCCTCAAATGCTACAAATCTACACATTCAGGAGAAGAATTTGATGGCAAATTCATCATTTTTGTTACTGATGCTTTTGTTGGGGCATCAATCTGCCAGTTAAGGACGCGTTGGGATATTTTCCAACATTCCAGATTTCCAAAGGAGAGCGACATCCATTACTTATTCAGAGATGTTTTCTAGATGATATAAATGATATTATGGGGTGTCAGTTTCTCCTTTTGTGGGTTCCTCCCCAGAATTCATTTCCTATTATAGGCCTCCCTTAAGGATTGGGATATTTTTCGTCAAACTCTTCCTCGGTGACATATATTCATAGATGCCTATTTATTACACTACTTCTATCAAGAAATTAGAAGGGATATTTTTAGGGAAGAAACCTTATATCAAGGGAGTAGTTATGTTGGACATCACTGGCATGTTCGGAAGCTGAAACAAATGTGGTTCTGGTTTTCTATCCCTTATGATACGGATTCTCGAGGGCGTGGAAGCCAGAGGAATCCAATGTCGAGTTAAGGGAATTATATTCCATTGGAATGCCTCTAAGAGTTTCCTCATTTTTCAATTTTTATCACAGGTTCTTCCATGATTTTAACATCTGGTAGAAAGGGATCATACTGATAGGAAAACTGATATGAGTGGATCAGATGGGTACATTCCCGAGAGGGAGCATCAAAGTGGTTTACATGATGAGTCGATAAAAATGTCCAATGAAGATAGATATGAGGATTCGTGGGTCCTATGAAGGGGATTACAGTGTATACCATTGGCCGGGATTGATCCTAAGAGAATTAATCCTACGTACCTCGTCCTGAGAGATAGGGATCATAACCCATGTAGTCCAAATGGAGAGTCATCAAATTATGGTTCACAAAAAGGATAGTAACTCAGATGCATGTTGGGACTTATGCATGGATACAGTCCCATCACAAGAGGGACACTCATGGTTGGATTATTATGGATTCGGTGGGGGGGTCTTATACATGGTTAGCTACCCAGGTTCCACGACGAGCAGTGATGGGATGAATGGAATGATCTCACCGAGGTGTGGAGGCCTGAGTAAGAATCAGGATGGATGATGGAGGGTTTAATTAAGTGGGTAAGGAATGATATGGAACTATCGTGAAGGCCATGGTAGTGTTGGGCTTCATCCTCATAGAGTCATCCTACATATCCCTGTCGAAGGGAATCAGATTCCATGTAGTTTGGAGGAAAAATGAAAAGTGTTGGGATTGAACCTCGGATAGTCTTCCTATGTATCCCCATGGAAGTGAATCAATGTCCATGTAGTTTGGAGTTGTGATGGGACATTTGAGGAGGTGGGACATGATCAAGGATTCATGGATAGGAACCCGAAAAATGTATATCCCTTGGGTTATGTCGTGACCTTCCCCAAACACAGAGCGAGCTCAAGGGAGAAACTGGGATGGGACATGAGTGATGTTTTGGATCCTCCAAGAGGCATCCTATGTATCCTCATGGTAGGGAATAAAAGTCTATGTAGATCATAATGAGGCATGGAATTAGGGTGTATGTAGTGGATAGAAACAGGATGACATGTTGTGGGATACTTGTGGTTAGCAGACCAAAGTTGCTCTAATGCCGCTAAAGGAAAAACCTATGATGTGGGTCCCAACAAAGGGGGCACCGATGTTTACTAGTTATTGAGTTTGTACCACATAGAGGCTTCTTACATACCCTTCTTATGAGAAATGGATCAAAACCCATTTAGTTCGAAGGGGTATACCAATTTTTGGGGTTGAACCTCAGGGAGGATTCCTACGTACGATTTTTTGGAGACAGGGATCGAAACCCACATAGTGAAAATTGGTTTACTAGTGTTTCATGTTAATCCCTAGGTATGATTCCAACATACCATGTCTATGAGACATAGATCAAAATCCACAAAGTTCAAATGCGTTATTAGTTTTTGGGGTTGAACCTCAGGGAGGCTTCATGTGTTCCCTGCCTAGTATACATGGATCAAATGCATGTAGTTTTAATTTATTTATCATAGATTATGGTAAAAACATAGAGAGGCTTCTTACATATCCTACAAATGAGATATGGATCAAAACCCATGTAATTTTAATGAAAAATGTGTCTAGAACCTTACATAGGATTCCTATGTATCCCCGTAGTAGGGAATCAAAGTCCAAAATGTTCATGATTCATTTAAATTAAAATCATGATGGACGAATGGGGAATAAAATTTAACACCATGCGAGATGAGGGTGAAACAACATGAAGTGTTCAAGACAGATGGGTGATTGGATCGAACCATATTAAGGCTTCCAACGTACATTTCTTAGAAGTGGGAAAGATCAACATCCACGTAGTTCAATTGTGTGGGGAATGGGGATTACACACCAAAAGAGAACCAGGGAGGATTCCATGGGGGATTATCTCTCTAATCCCATGTGATTCATGATTAATGTGAGAAACAAGAGTGATTAGTGACCTGACATTCAAATCATTATAGTCTCATTCGTGAAGAATATAGCAGGGCTTATGCATGGTTTGCAGCCCAAAAAGGAAACAGGGTTTACACTTGGTTATCCACCCAAAAAGGTAACATTGGATTATGATTGGTTAGAGTCCCAAAGAGATAAATATTTGGACTTACTCCATGATGGATGCCTGATGGCAATAAAGCCCACAGGGAGAGGGATAGGGTAGCGAAGGTCCCTATGCCCATCTCTCTTCTTGCCATTGTGCATAGTAGAAGAGAAGAGCAAGGATGCTACCTCCCACAAGAAAGGCTAGGGTCTTACACCAAGATGGTAGACCTTCCCTATGGGAAAATGTAATTCCATGAAAGGAGTATCTAATTCCATGTAAGGAATATCTCACTCTCGTGGAGACTAGTGGGAGTGGAACAAGTCCGAGGTGGGGTACCTAATGTATATTCCATGGTGAGAGGCTATAGTTTAATGTCATGTGCTGAGGAAAATGGGTCTTGGTAGTTTAATGTCATGCAGCTCAGACAATAAGGAATCACCCCTCACCCCTCAATTAGGTGATCATGTAAGTGTGGCTACGCGAAGAAGAAATAGTCATTAAAATTACAACGCATAGAAGAATGATTCATTGTAATGAAAAATAAAGCACCACCTAAATGACTTTGAAATCACATTACACAATCACGGAGGACCGCATGGGAAATGGGTGTGAATATAATAAGATCTTGGAAAGTGGTTCTTCACGAAGAGGAAAGACTTCATGAAGGATGGATGCTTTATGAAGAGGATGAACCTCGCGAAGGTAATAGGCTTCACGAAGAGGATGGACCTTGTTAATGTAAGGGGATTTGGGAAGAGGATGTCCCTTGCAAAGTGAAAGGTCTTCCCAAAGTGGATGGACTTCACGAGGGACAAGGTCTTCATAGATATGATCTTTTAATGAATCACAGCTTCTCGTTATAAAATTCCTATTTCTTTAGAGAGAGCTTCATAATGGATATACTATTAATGAAACCAAGGGCACCCCCTAGGGGCCCCTCCCATATGAAGGTAATGTGACTCTGTGATTGGAATCTACAACATAGGTGGAGGCATGAATGAACTCAGAGAGGTACAATTCGCAAATGATAAGTACATATGACAATCCATCTGAGGGTTTTGCAAATGGTTGTGCCAAATGGGAGATTCGATGATAAAATGGTGGAGTCATAGTGGTCTGGAGGGGGGTGGGCCTTCTTTTTTTAGGAAACCACAGTCGACAAGGGTTGTGGAACCCACATCAGAGACATGTGATGCCATAGAAAGGAGCCACTCCATCAGCCGTCGATGAACTCACAAAGGGACATTAGAATCTATGAAGAGGACTGCCGAAATAGCTGCTACGGAGTGGGCCACTGAGACCAATGATGTCGTGGATGGGTGATGGGTCAACGTCAGACTCGTGGTCGTTTGTGACAGCATAAAGACAATTGTGAAGAACTCACCGTGAAAACGCTCTTACCAGGTGTAGATCTTCATGAAGGTGCAAATTTGGGAATTATTGGAGGGACTTGGGCTCATTAGGAGTGCTGATACCCTTTTCCATATCCTTGAGTCTTCTCAGTGAGTGGGAAAAATTTGTATTGGTGCCAAAAAATATTCTTTTGAATTTATAAACATATTTATTCTGAAAATTGAAACCTTTTCATGGGATAATAAATATTTGAAATATGTTAGGGAATCTATAGTGGTATCCTACTGGACTTATGATCACAAAATATTGTTTCCATTGGGTGTGTGTATACTTTCTTCTTCCTGGTTCAAACCATGGGTAGAGGTCTCTTGGAGGTGGACCCAGCTGATGAAAATGGGACATGTTGGGTTGTCTCCTTTGGGACCGTGGGGTTATTTTCCCTATTGTGGTACTTGGGTTGTGGTTATTTGGGCTCTTTATGCATTTGCTATATTCTATTACTTTACACCCACTATATTTTTCTCTTTTTATATGTATAAAATATTATATCTTTTACTTCAGCTATTTTTAATGGAAAATTTGTTCCCACATGCATGATATTTGATGCCAAGTTCTAGTGGACAACCTATAGGGATTAGAAACACCATTTATGACATGCCAGGGCCATCTTGTTTATCAGGATACTGGGCTACCAAGGATCTTTTGTGACAATATTGTATCGGGGGGAGGTTGTGGAGCATTTTTCATGAATTCAGTATGCATTTTTGAAACCATGTCTTGGCAGAGGAGGAAGTTTCAATTGAGTGCATGGATATCTCTCACTGAAATGAACCTTATGTCACCAAGGGTGGTTGTGTAAATAAGTATTATGGATAAGTATATGTCTTCTAAATAATTTGATTTGTATAATGAGAATTAATTTCATTTTTGTTCTTTCTGTTAGGATTAATTTCCATCATTGCGTTGTCTGAGCAGAAGCTAATGTCTTCAATGGTGTATGTTGATTTCATTGAGAATCATGCCTCCCAAAAGGTGTGTGTATAAATTCTAAGAGTAGGCTTCTACTGAACCACATAAATTTAATCCTCTAATGGACCCAAATATGGCTGAGGTGATTGTATACTCTATCCATGTTTTGGGACAAGAACTACCTCTAGTTCCCGCTCAATCTCAAGATATGGATCCCCTAGGGTATGCTCTTAAAAATTGGTATCAACAATTCATTCACCGGAATAAAACATATTTCAAAGGCTCCACTGATACTTATCATGAATAGAATTGGTTGGATAGGATAAAACATTAGTTTGAGTTATTAGAGACAGCATACATGAACAAGGTGTAGTTCTCTACCTTCACACTTGAAAGACTTAGAAAAAGATAGTGGGACACAATGGTGACAATAAGGAAACATGAGGGAATATACCAGAAAAAATATGAATATTATTTTCACCAATTATATTTATCTAGATCTAATGGTGTTGTACAAGGCTATAATGTTTTTCATGCATGACAAGGATGATAAAACGTTGAATCTATATTCAAATTTCTTTGCTAATATAGTGAAGTTTTCACCTAAGATAGTGTTTATGTAATGAATTAAGGCACAATGATTTCAGATGGAACTTTGGTTAGATATCTATCTTAGGTCTTCTTGCTGAAGCTTCCCACTTATGATGATGTGAGGGATAGGGTGATGATCATTGAGATGGACCTAGGTGGAAAGTCAGGGTTGATGGGAGATCCATTCTCCCCTAGTTTTAGTATTTCTTCCTTCAAATGAAAACATAAGTAATATTATTATCATGTAGTTCTCAATGAATTATTTATATAAGACTCCTACAATAACAAGAATAATTTCTTTTTGGTTTTATACTAGTGTGGATGTCTAGGAAATTCTAAGAGGGTTTTCACAAAAGAACCAACGAAAAATTTCCCATGTGGACAATTTGGGAACTTATATATTATTTTCCATCACTTCTCTACTCCGCTTAGTTGAACATGATCATCATATCCTCAAAAACCTTTTGGGTAATTATATGCTTCATGTATAAAAGGGTTACAACAACAAGAATCTATAATAAAGCTACTTCATGTAGTGTAAGAGTCTCTAGAGGATGTAGACATTACTTCAATGACTATGAGAGGTACCATTACTATAAAATCATTATTAGTGACTAATCGTTTTTTATTATAGTTCATCTTAATCCTCTATTTCATCATATATTGTTAATTTTATTACTCTCCCATTGGAGATTTTTTCTTCTACAATGGATATTACTACACCCCATGGTATGAAGAGAGATAAGGGTCTTCGTAGTCCCACTTGCATCCTCTCTCTATTAGACATCAAAATTTCTTCAAGTTTCCTCATTCTTGACATGAACTCTCTTGACATTATATTCGGGATGGATTAGATCATTTCTTTAAAATCCCAAATTGATTATTATCCTTGATTGGTATACATTGCAACACCTATTGGTTTAACACATGTCCTTCAAGGGGATGTGGAAATAAAGATGACCAGATATAGAAATTATTATCCAGAGTTGGGGAATTTGATATAAGTGTTTTATTTTAATCTATAGCAGGATTGAATGAGTGGTGATCTCCCTCTTATTATTATTGTGTTTCCCAACATGTTTCTTTATAATTTTTCATGTTTTCCAATGGTGTGGGAGGTCACATTTTTGTGTGTAATTAATGAATGGTACCCAACCAGGCTCTATTACCTATTATCAAATAGATCTATCAGAACTGAAAGATCTAATGTCCCAGTTGGATGATCTTCCTGATAAAGTTATTATACAACATAGTGTGTCACTTTTTCCGGCACTTATTCTCTTTTATATAAAGGACAATGGTTCCCTTATCTTATGAATTGATTATTGAAAGCTCAATCAAGTTACAATGGAGAAAAAATATTTTTTTCCACAAATGGATGATCTATTTGATTAGTAAAAAGGGTCCAAGTGGTTCAAAATGATCGACCACTGATCTTTCCACCGTCAGTTCAGGATAATGGAATATGAAATTCAAAAAACCTCCATTCAGAGTCAGTAAGACCATTATGAGAAACATGATATGTTGTCTGGTCTGACAAATGTTCCTGATTTTTTCATATCTTTGATGAATAGTATTTTCCATGAGTATTTAGATACCTTTGTGGTAGTATTTATGGATGAAATCCTTATTTACTCTAAATATGAGTAGGATAATGTGCATCATATGAGAATAGTTTTGAGTCTTCTATGAAATCACTATCTCTCTCCCAAGATTTTGAAATGTGACTTCTAGATTTGTGAAGTGAAAATGTTAAGATATGGTATCTCTAAAGGGTATATCAGTGGATCATGAAAAGGTATAACCAGTAATGAATTGGGAGAAACTATTAAATGTATTTTAGATTTGGAGAATCATGGGATTAGATGGATACCATCTTAGGTTCATGAATGATTTATCAATGGTGGCTTCTGTAATGACTTCTTTAACATAGAAGGGGGTGACGTTTCTAAGGAAACAAAACCTTCGAGTTCTTTTGTTGAGTTGAAATTCTATTTCACTAATACACTAGTGTTGACTCTTCCAAAGGTTAGTCATGGCTATGTGGTCTTCTGTGATGCAACGGGTTCATGCTAGGTCTATGTTCTTATACAAGGAGACCATGTGGTTTCCTATGGATCTCATTATCTTTGGACAGACGAGATGAATTTTCCTACACATGATCTGAAACATGGAGATGTAATGCACAAACATATATGTTAGAGACATTTTCATTATGGAGAATGTATTATTGTGTAATCATACAAAAAACATTTTGTGTAATTTATTTTCTCAAAAAGATTTAAATCTATGCCAGCTAATATGGGTGGAGAACCAATAATATTTAGATTTTGACCTCTCCTGTACCCTTGGGAAAGGGAATGTGGTTGTAGATGTGATATATTAAAAATTTCCAACCTAAAAAGTGTAAAAATCTTAGGAAGAGTTGAATTTTAGGGCTCTCCTTGAATAGTTTCATATTAGAGTTTAAAAGAAAGGGAAAAAAGTTTATTTAGCCAGTGTTCATTTGACATCTTCTCTTATAGAGGTGATTCATCAAGAAATATAGATTCTGGATGAATTCTATAGAAATACAGACTCTCTTTATGATTGAGAGACCATTCTCTTATGGTAAATCTGTAAAGAGGGTTATTTTTGTCATCAGAACTACTTCATTATGTTGTTTGCAGAAGGAAGGTTGTGATGAGGGATTGTCCTAATTAAAAGTGGGTGGTGCACCCATGAACCACTAAGTATTTTTATGGTATATATTAGTAGTTATTGTTTCTAGTTATGAGATGGGGCCCTAGTGAGTGGATTTCCCCCTATTATACATATGAACAGGTTAATGCAATGCATTTGAATCCATAAGGTTTATTTCATCCACTTCCATTAAAAACATGGAATTTGGATGAAATTTATATAGAATTCTTCATTGGGTTATCTTATACCCAAGGAAATAATAATTTTATATGGTTCTTGATCATCATGCTGACCAATTCGTCTCACATTATACCCATTTGAGACACAACCAAATTTGAGGAGTTGGGAAATCTATATGTGAATGATATTTTACATTTTCATAAAGTTACATATGATATTGTATATTTAAAAATACTAGGATCAATTTTCACTTTTGGATAGGCCTTTGAGAGGCACTAGGATCTCAGGTCCATTTGATGATGGCTTGCCACAAATAGTCAGATGTCCAGACAGAGAGATCTATACAGATTATTTAGAATATACTTTTCACTTGTCTTCTAGACATCAGTTGGTCATGTGATGATCACATGGATCTAGTTGAGTTCTCATATAACAATAGTTTATAGACCATGATTATAATGACACCTTTGTGGCCTTTTATGTCTTCCCTTGTAAAAATCTATTGGGTTGGTCGTAGATTGGTAAAGGTTCATTATTCAAACCAAGTTTGTTGTAATGGATGATAAAAATTATTCAGTTGATAAATCTTATGATTTTGAAAGAAAATATCTGATATATGTCTTAATTTTATCATCACCATAGACCGTTGGAGTTTTTTGTTGGTTACAAGGTGTTGCTGGAGGTTTCAAAGGGATGTGGTCATCAATGGATTGGGTAGCGAGGGAAGATTGCTCCTCATTTTAGGGGACCTTTTGTGGTTTTTGAGAAGGTAGGGGAAAGTTTCTTACCTAATAGCACTTCCACCATATCTAATGTTGATACATAATGTGTTCAATGTATTAGAGGTGATAATTTATCCCTTTGATCCATCTCAAATTTAGAGTTGGGGGGATCATGGGATTCAATATGCCTTATCATTGACTGAGCGACCTGTCAGGATAGTTGATTCTGAGATAAAGGTACTTTGTTAGTGGATGATACCATTAGTTTATTTTTTATGAAAGCACGATTTTGATAATCAGATTACACATGAATGTGGGGTTCTGATGAGAGAGAAGTGGCCTCAACTCTTAGGAATGGAAACTTCAATATAGGCATTCTTGGGACAAAACATTTTATGGCGGGGAGGTTGTAACAACCCTTCACTGATGTGATTAGTACATACTTAACCATGTCATTATTCTTCCTTTCAAGTGGATTAGGATTTATTTTGAGTTGAGATGATGATTTAAATGGTGATTTAATAGTTTGGTTGGATCTCTCTTTCTTTTGAACTTTTACTATAATAATCTAGGGAATTACATGTCCTGAACTGGGGTTACATGCCTTGTATGTTGTCACAGGGTATATCAAATGAAAGAGGAATTCATGTTGTGAAGGTTTCCACATAATGAACCATGTTTAAACGTCATGAAAAAAGTGAGAGTTCATTAAATTGACTCTCTTGTCACCATTTAATGCACGAAGACATGTTTTCTTCTTATGTCGTCATTAATTAAGGATTTCACTATGTGTAATATATTACACATCATGTAATACCCTGACAGGTGCCTATAAAAGAAGATGTGCACTTGGAATTTCTCACATCCCATTCTCTAGTTTCCTCACCCTCAACCCAAATCCTTTCCCAATTGTTCTTGGAACCTTCCAACCATTTTGAATCTATTCCTTTGGCAATCAATCATCATTGTTTTGATGGGTGTTATCTGGGTAAGCGCTCTTTATTATTCTTTTTTATTTCTCTCATTATCCACAATTTTAATTTTAATAGTTCATTCCGGAATTGATGGATATGTTTTTCATGATGTATAACTAACTTCTTGGTTGAGTTTTGAGATCTTCTATTACTTTTTTCTGATTTATGACTATTGTTTCAAGTGTCATGTTTATAAAAAAAGTAGGTGGTTTCATCATGATTCTCAGAATTTATTATCCCTAAATAGATTAATTTAAATCAATTGATGATTTAAATTAAATATATCAAAAATTCATTCAAATAAATTTATAAAAACAGTAATTTAGTGAATTGGGAGATTTTTAATGGTTTTGGCATGAATATTTGGAATCCCATAATTCTATTAAATTATGTTGTGTTTTATGAAAAATGGGTAATTTAAATTGTTGAATTGAAAATTTTGATTGGATGAAAATTATTTCATCTAAATTGTTGAAATGAATTTTAAAAAGGATGGAATTGGTTTTAATGGATTTTAAACATATGAAAAATGATAAAAATGTTTTGATAAAAACCTAGTGGTTTTATATTTTGAAAAGGCATGTTTTGATGAAAACCTGTTTTGGTTTTAAATGTAAGTAAATTGTCATTTTTGAAATTTAATAATGGGATTTAATGTATTTTATACTATCTTAAAATAAATTTCCCATAATGTAAGAGTTCATTAAATCCTTAGGTTATTGGTGAGTTATTTTTATACACTTTAAGCTATTATAACATTCTAAAACATACCTGCAGTGAGTCACATCCCCAATGGGAGGGTGACGAGTCACCTTTGAAAAGTGTTAGTGGGACAAGAGTATAATCTTTATTCTGTGATCACATCGAGTGTGTAGAATACAATATCATGTTAATAACATCTTAATGACTTGAGAAATTACCTTGTTTCTCACTTTATTATTTATATATGAGATATTAATGTATGCCACTATTGTAAAACTTCTTTACATATCTTTTTTAGATTAACTTAAACTTTTCTATGTAACAATTTTATTTAAGCCATTGATTAAGAAATAGTCCATCTCTTGTAAAGTAACTAGTGTGTTTTAAATGCATTTTCCATAATTTTGAAACCATATATCATGATTTTATTAATTGTGCTTTTGAATTTCCAAAACAGTTTATTTTGAAAATTGAAATCATTTATTTAGATAACCTATATTTGAAATTTGTTATGGAATCTATAGTGGTGTCCTACTGGTATTAGGCTCAAACTCAACTTTTTTTATTTGGTTGATTGTAGATTTTCATCTTATATAATAAAGGAAAGGGATGGATATCTTATAAGAGGATCCATCTATTGAGCTTGGGACATTGTGAGTTTTTTTCATTAGGTTCTTGGGGTTGTTTTCCCTATTTTTTTCTCCTTGGGTTGTAGTCTTTGGGATCTTTATTCATTGTTGTATTTTGGTACTTTATTCATAGTTAATTTTTCCCTTTTGATATTCATACCGCCTTGTCTCTTTTAATTCTGCTAGGTTTTGTGGAAAATTTGTTCCCACTTGAATTATGTATGATTTTAGGTCCCAGTCGCCTAACCATTGAGATCAAGAATGCCCTTCAAGCCATCTGAGGGATAGATCGATTATCAGGTTACCACTGTACCCTGGCTAATTCATGACAAGAGTATTGTTTCAATAACAATCATAAAATGAAATTTATAAGAACTTATTGACCACCTCTCAATTATTTTACTAATCTTTATAGTCCTTTCAAAATGGTTTGAATTACCTAAACTGAAAAAATTCTTTTAGATTCATTGGTCCACATATATGACTGTGAATAATATATAATTTTCAACTATCCATCCAATATTTTCCACTAAACTATTCCATGGTCATTTTACCAAATAAATAATAGTCTCAATTATCAAATGATCCAAAATAGAATGGATTCATCAATATATCTTTATGGAGTCTTTAAATGTTTTTTTCATTTATATATTCATGGAGATAAAACTAAAGGTTAGTGGGGTCGAAATTAACCATAAACTGCTTATTCTAAATTCTATAGCTAGTATTATACATATATAGTATTTATAAACTATTTACCGCATTCCAATTTATATAAAATATTTCATTTATATATTTATAGAACAAATATAGTTCTTAATAATTTATGACAATCCCATATTATCCACACAAGATGTCGAAATAAAATTTCTATTTATATAAGGGATATAATATGAATTTTACAATTCAAGAAATAATCTTGCAGGTTAAATATTATCATAAGTTAAAACCTCTAGTACAATTAATTATTCATCATTACCTACACATAGATCTATATAAACATCTTATATTTCCAAATTTCTTTGAGTCTGTGTTTGTCAACACAAATGTGGGATTCACAATCAAAATCAAATACCCATGACTGAATGTTAGATAAATTGATCTCTATAACATTAAAATTAAAATTGTTAAAATTCCTCAGATTGATAACATACCTGAACATTAGACTTCGATCAAGAATATTTTTATTATTCATAACATTAAGATGTCTCAAAATTATAAAGATGGTTTATACCATAATCTACAACAATGAAATATATATTAGTTATTATTATGTTTTATATATTTTATTTAATGAATTTTAATGAATGTAATCCCACAAAAATTATAACCCCATACATCATTATATTTAGTGATAAAGTATCCATATTTCACAATTTTTTGGGTCACATTTTCATATTTACAATCACATATTTATTTAGTTTTTTGAATCATTCCAATCATATAATATATTAATCCGGTGTATATGAGCGCATAACTATTTACCCAACCCATATCATATATCAAATAAATTATATTCCTACTATAACATAATCTAATAAGTGTCTTCTCACTATGTTTAACCGAATGAAAATACCAATAACAAGAACCTAATCATATTAGGATCTCCCATTACATTATCTCCAAAAAAAAGATAATCTAGGGAACGTATATTTAGAATGACCCATCCAATTTGATGTCCATGTACTTGAAAATTTCATTGTTGGAAGAAATATCATTGTCAGTATATAAATGAATTTATATTTAAAGTATCTCCATGTTATTCAACATTAAATTCATATTAAATCCACAACTATTTTATCTCATGAAATCATTATAATATCTTGTTTTATTCCATAATGTATGCTTGCTTCTAATTTTTATTTTTAGAATCCCTATACCAGCCATCAAATTAATATATTCAAACCCTATTATTGTAGAACTATTTACACAACTAAAAATTTATGTTACCTAGACAAAAAAACCCAAAAAATTTACACATATATAAATGTGTCTGATGAATAAAGTAAATAAAATTTTAATATATTAGTTGGGAATTATATGAAATTATAAATCATTACATGAGTAAGTATTGTGCCACATATAACCAACAACCACCACTCAAGCAAAAGGCATATGACTCTGATATTGTAGGATGTTGGACCCAATGCACCTCTACCCAATGATACTTTACTCAAGAGAGATTATAATTCCATCCTTTCACTCTATCATAAAATTTATATATACCATATTAAAAAAATATATAAATGTTAATTACATTAATTACAAATTGAGTTCAAGGTAGATGAAAACTATACCATAAGTTATTGTACCATAATTTTAAGACATGACATGAATATTTATATAAATAAATTTATAACATAAATTAAATCATTCATAATATTCACTTTTCATGAAAAATTTATAAAATGGACCATTTAAAACAATAAAATATTTTATTAATATTTTATTATTTTTCTAATGTGAGAAATTAATGTGAACATTTCATATTATATATAGTCATGAAATTAACTTATTATCAATTAAAAATATATATTTTATATTACAATTATAAAATTTAATTAAATAGTAAATCATATTAAATTTTTTATATTTTGATATGAAAATATATTTTCTGATTATATTAGGGTATTATTAATCATAATTAATTAATGAAATCAACTATTAAGATAAATTATACCCGAAAAAGGTTTTTACCATTACATATTTTAAACCCTTAAATAATGGGTAACCCTAACATATAAGAATGATCCTTATGTATCAATGTACAACCCTTACATACCTATCTTTTACCTTTATATATCATGATAATCTCTATTTATAGTAATGGAATGTCTCTATTATATGGGGATAGTAAAATCATAAACAATATTAAAAAACACTTCAGTATGGGGATAATAAACTCTTTCCCATGGGAGAATTGACTCTTCACATGGGATAATAATAATCCAAAATCTATGGTATATCACTATTTTGATGTGATGAGATATAAGTCATTTTCCAATATAATTGTGGGAGATATTTGTCCCTATCATCATATATTAATACCATACCTACATGTTCCACAATTTAATTGGGATTTTATCATATCATGAACATTAAAAAGAGATTTGATTCATGAACTAAATTTCATAACACATATAATAAACTGAGTATCATAAAATATTATCTTATTACTTCCTATAAAAAATTGATAGGTTTTATAATAATTTTATAAAATAATAACCTATGAAAAGAAATATATTTTCAAGAATTTATGTAACATAATTGTAATTTGATTCATAATTTTAAATAATTTAAAAATAATTGTTTTAATAGATAATACAACATATTAAAAATTATAATTAATTAATAATATTTTATAGTATTTCTTTATATGTGAATAATATGATATGAACATATATATTTAATTACTTTTACAAAATTATTTTTTATCAATAGATTATTTAATTAAATATAATATATATAATGACTATTATAATTAATTATGAAAAATACTTAATTATGTTATGAATATATTCACTATTAATATGAAAAGACAATTTTTTAAATATATATTTTCATAACTATCTTCAATTCGTTAGATATATTATATGGACACAGCAATGAGTCTCTATGTAAGAAAACGTTTTTATAGTTATAACATAGACCTAAAAAATAATCATACCACATCTGTGATTTTAATTTAAAAAAAAAGACATAACCTATTGTGATTAGTATGTTTTTTATATTCTAGTAGGATCAATAAAATTTTTAAGGAATAGTAACTTGACCATTATGAGTAGTAATGAACTCTTATGAATATTAACTTGACCCTTATGAATAGTAACCTCATCCATTAATGTATAAATAAAATTTAGGCACCGTACAAATGAAAGTGGATGTTTTATAAATAAATACTTATGTTTTGGAATTTATTTGTAATAAATATTTATCTAAAAATTTAAAGTAATAAATGTATTTAAAAATAAAATTCATTTTCATAAAATATTTTCAAAAATAAATATATTTCTTCCTATTATTTTAAGATAATTGTAGGAGAGATCAGTTAATTTTTTAATGTATTATAAAATAAGTTTTATGATTAAAATATGTATATTTAATATAAACAATTATTTTATTTAAACATGCAATTTCACATATTCCAGAAATTATGTTGTTAAAATGTTTTCTATTTTTTCTTTCTAAACATAGAAAAATACTTCAGGTTAATTTTTGGGATTTTTTTGAAAGACATAATTTTTTGGAGAATAGTAAAATATGGAAATTCATAGTATAAATACATTATAAGATAAAAACAGTACTCAAGGAATCAAAGATGATTTAAGAACACTTCTTTTGAACTCACATGCACTTATAACTATTTTTGGTCACAAGAATCATCACTCCTGGTTGTCTGGAGAAAAATATTAATATAATGAGTAATATATTCTAAAATCTCTCCTCTACTCTACTATAAAAGTCACCCATAACTCTATATTATCCTCACACATATAATCCATGAAACTTCTCAATGTTCTACACAAATACTCTTCCCTTACCACTCCCAACATCCACATGCTCTTGGTCTTTACATAAGACCAAAACCCCTTTCCTTAAGTTGTAACATCCAAGTGATGTAAAGACCCAGAAATCCTGTGGGATTTTTTTTTCTTAAATACATGAGAATTTTACGAGTCCGCAGTTTCTGACGGCACTTGATTCTGAGGCCTGGTGTGCCCAGAATCAATTTCTGAAGTTTTTTTCGGGTACGTTCAGTAAACGTGCATGCGAGATTTTATATCTTTTGAACCGGTGAACAGAATTGAAATTTAAGGACACAAATGAACTCGCTTCGTTGGTATACTCTTAAGGAGACCTTTATCGCAGTGGCGTTTTATCGGGAGTTGAAGTTAATATTTTTGGATTCTTAAAAAATTAAATAAAAATTATTTGTGAAATAATTTTATTTACGTGGAGGTTAAATCATCCAAGGGTAAGTTGAAGGTGGGACCACCCCCATATAACCTATCATGAGAGAATGTTTTGTGGTGGGTCCCACACGAGCACCAAACCCCCCAACTCCCCTTGAACCCCCCTATTAACTCTTGAACGCCAACTTTATGGTGGGGCCTTTCCGCCTTCCCTCATAATAGTGGAAACTCGAGGAATAATTAATTCCTTAATTAATTAATTTGTGGTGTTAAGAGTTTTTTTGAATTATTTTGAAATGCATGGCATCATTAAAGTATTTGGAAAGGCTATTTTTTTAATTTTAGTTTCGCTGGCATAAGCTTTGTGGGATAAACTAAGGGGAGGAGGAGAATCATTCATCCAACAATGAACACCCTTTCTCTGCAATGAAAAACTATGGACTTCTCTTCTATCTTCTTCAACAGGAGCAAGGAAGGGATGCACCACCGCCCATTATGTACACTGAGGGTGTCCTCTCAACTTAAGTTTGCCAAGCTCTACTCCCTCCAACCTTGACAGAACGACGTCCATATTCCGCGATGCCCATCTTCTGTGACATCGAAAACATACTTTGAATCAAGTTAGGGGGATTCAATTATTCTTAAATGAATAAAATTATACCCTCGTTCTTCTATGATGCTTTGGTTCATCTTTGTCCAATTGATATCACCTAATGTGGAGGGTGCGGGCCAAACCAACACGGCCCGACGCCACTCCGTTGGTTATTGTTGATTGACGTTGGAGGCGAATCCCATAAGTTGCGTTGTCATTACACTGCATCGAAGAAGAACCATGGGATGGAGGAGAAGATGGTGTCGGCGACCAGAGGCGGCGGCCACGCGATGACCGCATGGATGGAGACCGGTAGTTGCTCGGGAAGTCCAGACCGCTGAACAACTAGTCGGTCGATCCAGCTAGTCTGCATACAAGAGCCGCAATCCAAGAAGGCGTTGGGCGGAGGGAGTCCACGACCCACATCCGTGAGCCACTCGGCTATAAAAGCCAACTGGCCACTTGTCGGCCAGGTTGGAAGAACTTGCCAGCCACCTCCTGGCCCGGCTGGAGGACGGCGGCTCCCGCAGGCGCCGCATGGCGGACGACACGGCCTGCAATCGCTGGCCTCTTGTCTGGGCGAACTGTTCAGCTACGGGCGACCGCTCTGAATAAATGTGGCTCACATAGGAGCCGTGTGGGAAGAACACTTGCCCGCTGTGCGGCCGCGGACGTTGTGCAAAACCGGCGGGCTACAGCCGGCCAGACAGGGGAGAGGCGGCGCTGCTTATCACCGCCAGGCGAACCGTACCGGCCCACAACATGGGCTGGGTCCGCAGGTGGGCCGTGCCCCACTGGGCTTGGGTGACCCCCTAGCTGGGTCGGACCTACCGAGCCGGGTCGAGCCAACCCGCCCACCCACCGGGCATGACAGGTTGGGTCTGACTTCGCTTAAATGCGAATAACGTCACGACCACATGTCTGATTGACGCGCCGTCTGTGGCACTAGAACCCTTACGATGAGGTAGTACTTTTTCGATTCTCTAAGTAAGTTCGATAAAACTTTGGAAAATGTCCAGGTTTGGATCGAGCATAAATCCAACCAGGCCCCTGGAACAGAAATGCCAATAACTCTCAGACCGGGCATCTGATTGATGCACCGTGTGTCGTGTTGGGTTCCATATGATTATAAGGAACTATGGAATAGATCAACTCAATAAATCATGATAGTTTATGTATAGACACTTGACTCGAGGATTAGACCCTCCCAGAATCAAGTTTTCTATGTGTGGGAACCCTAGAGTTGGTTGCGACGACTACTGTACTGGAATCCTACATGGGTTTGACAATGATAATTACTGATCCGGAATCCACTGTGGGTACGACAATGATGACTACTATACAGGGATCCTCCGTGGATCTGACATTCCTTACTTCTTTTCTTGTATCCTATGTCGGTTTGACAGAGTAATTGGCCCTATATCTTTTGTGGGTCTGATAGCTTAGTTGGTTTTGTATCCTGTGTGGGTCCAACAACATAGATTAATTAGTGACTACATCTGATCATATCTATCTCTATATGAAATATGTATACTTGGGTGAGTTGAGTCATGTATTTCATCCATTATCATCGTGGTGTTTTAATTTTCTTTCTTTGTGGACTGGGTTGTGCTTGGGATCGAGCGTTGGAGCCTGACTGTGACTGGTAATATAGGTATATGTATGGACATATACCTAAGTAGGGATGGTTGATAATTTGTGATTGTATCTTACTACTATGGTTTATACTTAGTGGATTCTGTGAGACCATCAGGTGTCTTGGGGTCCCCTACTGAGTATTGTTATACTCACCCCTGAATAGGCTTCTCCCGAACCTTATTGTGTTTGTTGCAGACGACAGAAAATAATAATCAAGGCTGAGGGTGACGGCCGGAGGTTGCTCGGAGATGGACTAGACGAGACATACTGTAGGGATGAGTTGTTTGAGTTCTGTACCTACTATTCAGGTAGGATTCCCAGGTGGACGATTCAGGAGCTGTTTTCCCTTTTTATTTGTACTTGTACATGATGTTCAGTTGGGTTTGTATACTATCACACTTACTTTCAACACATATTACTTTTTATTATAGTAATTGTTGTCTCTACTGCTTGTGTTCAGACTGTATGTGTGTTATAGGTTAAAAGGAATGGAATTCCATTTTTATCAAGGATTCGCCTTTGGTGCTAGTCGCCAGCCCCTTTCTTGTGGATGGAGGGATTGGGGTAGTCACGGCATGGGACCCAAGTATGGGTCATGAAAAATTGGTATCAGAGGAGTCAGTTTTACCATAGAACATTGACTCTGATTCATTTGACGGTAATAGTGTTTAGTGTTTTGGGTGTGGTTATCAGTTTAGGGAAACCAGTGTTGGTACGGCGGCCAACATATCTATACACTATGACTCTGACTTCTGATCTCTGACTCAGTTCAAAGAAACACTGATTGAGTGTGTGTTTCCTTTGAAAAAGATCTCTTCATGATTACATTGTGTCAGCTCACCTAGTATACTGTTTTAACCGTGGCACACCTGTTTCCTTTCAGGATGGCCCCATAAAGGCATCCAACCAGGGTTCTGAGTTTCGTATGAGATGGTATCCCACCGAGCGACGATGCCTCGATATAGGGCCCCTTCACAGTGGAGGTACCAGCGGTACCACTACCCACTGGGCCAACGATACCACCAGAAGTAGCATTAGAGAGTGCATGACGCCTGAGTAAGTTTCACAAGTTCCAGTTCTAGTGGATGCCCTGGTTCCAGGGAGGATGGACCCACAGTCAGTTGGGGATTGGTTGGAGGCTCTCGTGAGTGTTTTCAGACTTGTAGGGACACCAGACGACCTCATGGTGATCCTTGCCACAAGTTTCCTATATGCAGCAATAGGATGATAGAGGATCTTGATGCTCCAGGTGCATAGAGAGGCATAATTACTCTAGATAGAATTCGAGATCCTCTTCCATTCAGAGATTGTTCCATCAACCTTTTGTGCGGTACAGATTCAGGAGTTACTTCATATGCAGCAGGGCATCATGATAGTAGCTCAGTACTCAACGAGGATCACCATCCTCTCACGCTACTCTATGGATATGGTGTGGATCCCATTCATCGTGGCCTGGAACTTTGATCAGGGACTCGGGAATGATACCAGGGCTTCGGTGATTCCCCACAGCATTCCGATGCAGGCGGGGGTGATGTAGCGAGCCCTTCTAGTGGAGAGTTTTCTCTCTGAGAAGTCACTAGCGGCGAGACGCACCATAGAGCGACACATATTGGTGTTTTTTATAGCCATCAGTAGACATATTACGTAGAGGTTCAAGAGGACCAGACCATCAGGTGGGCGACCCCATGATATAGGTTTGGTAGTGCGGGGCACACGAGACATAGCCATCTCTACAAGGAGTAGGCAGTGGTATGCATGCGGTAGGCAGGGCCACATGACTTGTGACTGCCCGACCTGCCATTTAGATGAGCAAAAAATAGTAGAGGTACCTCCCAAGAAGTGGAAAATGTATGACCGTAGTGGTATTATAAGAGAGGGTGGATGTGGTAAAGGATCTGGCCGAGCTGTGGGTGGTGGACGACATTTCTAGGCTCTACCACCACATCCATGAGGTCCACCCTGACCACAGGGAGCTGGCGGACAGAGGCAGGAATAGCTCCAGGCAGTCGAGGCCAATGACCACGACACACCTGAGATTATTTGAGGTACTATCTGTGTATAATCCACCCTTGCTGTAGTATGTATAGACACAGGTGTGAGTCATTCTTTTATTTCCACTAACCTTGTTCGGAGCTCGGAGATTCTGACAGAGCTATTGTCTCGATCTGTACAGATAGACACTCCTACGAGAGAAGACTCGACGATTACGCACTGGTGTAGGTAGTATGAGATCACTCTAAGAGGTGACAGCTTTAGCTAGGATCTTCTTTTAGCGGCATCGACGCCTTACGATGTCATCTTGGGTATGGACTACTTATCTACAGTTCATGATCAGATTGACTGTATTTGGAGCAAAGTGTGGTGTATCCACCTGGATGGGACTAGGTTCACCTTAACCGGTGATTACGGAGACTTTGCAGCACAAGTTGTACTTACACATAGGCGGGGAAACCGATCACAAATCAGTTGTCTAGTCTCATCCTTGGAGTGGTTGATGTGCGGAGTCCGAGTTTTCCAGTTACAGTGGATTAGTATGTGTATGTTTTCCATGATGAATTTTCAGGACTACCTCCTCGTAGAGAGGTAGACTTCTACATGTACCTGTACCCCAGGACAACACCGATATCTAGTCTTGCATATCGGATGGCTCCCACTGAGCTTCGTGAGCTATGGGTACAACTACATGACTTACATGGGAAGGGGATTATCTGACCCAGTGTTTCACCCAGGGCATCTCCAATTTTGTTTTCCAAGAAAGAAAAAGTGATTTTGTGACTGTGTGTCGACTACCGTTGCATGAATCAGGTGACCGTGAAGAAAACGTACCCACTCCCAAGGATTGAAGACCTCTTTGATCAGATCAAGGGATCATGATGGTTATCAAAGATAGAACTCAGGTCAGGCTATCACCAGCTCGTAGTTCGAGATTAGGATGTGCAGAAGACGTCTATCAGGTGTCGGTATGGCCACTATGTGTTCTTGGTTATGCCCTTAGGCGTAACCAATGCTCCAACAGTGTTCATGAGTCTCATGAACAGGATCTTCCATCATTACCTCGATCGATTTGTTGTGGTCTTCATCGACAACATACTAATTTACTTGAAAACTAAGGAGGATCATTCCAACCATTTTCATGTAGTACTGGACACACGCCGAGTGCACCAGATTTATGGTAAGATAATGAAGTGCCAGTTCTGGATTTGAGAGTTTAATTTCTTGGGACACGTCATCTCAGAGGCTTGAGTTGTAGTGGATCCATCAATGATCGAGGTAGTAGTTTCTTGGGAGCCAACCAGGAGTGTGCTAGAGGTGTGGAATTTCTTAGGTCTGGCTCGATACTGTCAGAGATTTGTGCCAGACTACTCCAGAGTTGTAGTGCCTCTTTCATCATTGACGGAGAAGGGTAATCCATCATGTGTTCATATAGATGTCAGCAGAGCTTTCAGGAATTGAGGCATAGATTGACCAGTGCACCCATCTTGAGGCTACTAGAGGAGGTCGTAGGGTACGTAGTTTACTACGACGCATTAGGGACTAGACTCGGGTGTGTCCTGATGTAGGAGAAAGCATTGATCATGTATGGTTCACAACAATTGAGACAGAACGAGCAGAACTATGCTACCCATGACCTAGAGTTAGCAGCAGTGGTCTTCACCTTGATGATGTGGCAGCACTCTCTGATGGGCGAGCATTTTACAGTCTATTCTTACCACCAGAGTCTCAGGTATATCTTCTCACAGAAGTAACTGAACCTGAGATAGTGACGATGGCTCGAGTAACTCCAGGACTATGAATTCGATATAGTCTATAGTCCTTGGAAGGGGAACGTTGTAGCTGATGCTCTCAGTAATACATCATAAATTCAGCTGATGTGAGAGGCGACCGAGCAGCTGGCCTAATTAAAGATATCCTTTGTGGATAGATATGGAGCGGCCTTTCTACATTCTCTCACAGTCACTCCTACACTTCTTTAGTGAGTCAGATAGGCACAATGTGGGGACATTGAATGTAAAACACGATGTGTTCAGATATCCTCAAGGCAGGCGCCAGATGGATTTTCTGAAGGTGGGGAGCACGTCATCCACTTCAGAGGATGTATCATGGTACTGGTTACACTAAAGGAGGAGGTGTGGAGGGAGTTCCACACTTCCACTCTAGCAGTACATCCAGGAGTGGAGAAGATGTATCAGGACCACAGATGACAGCACTGGTGTCCGGGTATAAAGAATGCGGTAGCAGAGTTATCCTTGTGAGGCTTTACTTGTCAGCAAGTTATGGCGGTGCACCAGGTTCTAGCAGGTTTGGTTCAACCATTATAGGTCCCAGAGTGTATGTGTTACAAGATATCCATGTATTTCGTGACAGGGCTTCCAAGTACATCTAGGGGTCATGACTCTATCTGTGTGATCATAGAACGACTCACCAAGTCGACCCACTTATTACCGATCAAATAATAGGGATCTATAGAGAGCATGCAATACCTCTACGTATAGGAGATCCTATGGATTTAAAGTGTGACATAGACGATTTTCTCCGATCGAGATTCTTGTTTCACCTCCCATCTATTGAAGGTGTTCTAGGAGGCTTTTGGGATGAAACTTCTCCTGAGAACCGCCTTCCATCCTCAGACAGATGGTCAGACCGAGAGGACCATATAGACTCTCAAGTACCTTATATGTGCATGTGTCCTTGGATATGGTCATAGTGGGGAGGATCACTTACCATTTTTGGAGTTTGCGTGCAACAACAGATACCACTACACCATCGGGATGACACCTTACGAGGCACTATACTACCGACCTTGCAGATCACCACCGTGTTGTACTAACCCAGGGGTGTTAGCACTTGTAGAACCAGAGATGGTATATGATATTCTGGAGATGGTGCAGATCATCTAGGAGTAGATGAATACTTCACAGAGTAGACAAAAGTCATATGCTGATAGGAGACAGAGACCACATGAGTTCGAGGATGGAGACAATGTCTTCCTACTGGTCTCACCTTAACGAGGTATACGAAGATTTGGCCAAGGGGGAAAGTTATCTCCGTGATTCATCAGAAAATTTTAGGTCCGCGGCAGGGTAGGCGAGGTGGATTCCCACTTGGCTCTTCCACATCAGTTGCACCGGTTGCATGATGTCTTCCACGTATATCAGCTTAGGAGATACCTGCACGACCTGTCCCACATTATCGACCAGAGGGAGCTATACATCGATGAAGGGGTGACTTTCACGGAGGCTCCAGTGGATATTGAGGATCTACAAGAGCGGGTCCAGCATGGACAATCGATTCCACTGGTGCACATTCACTGGAAGCACGGAAACCTCCAAAAGAGCACATGGGAGCGGGAGGCTCAGATTTGGGCTCAGTACCCCCATTTGTTCCCTTAGTGTGTGTTGTAGCTTAGGGGAACATAAAGCCCTGAGTTGGGGAGAATTTAAAGACCCAGAAATCATGTGTCATTTTTTTCTTAAATACATTGGAATTTTATGAGTCCAGAGTTTTTGGCGGCGCTTGATTCTGTGGCCCGATGAGCCCTGAATCAATTTCTAAAATTTTTTTCGGGTAAGTTTAGTAAACGTACATGAAGGTTTTTATATATTTTGAACCAGTGCTTGGAATTTAAATCCAAGGATACCAAAGAACACGCAACGCCAATATATTCTTAAGGAGACCTTTACCGCAATTGTGTTTCATTGGGATTGGAAGTTATTTTTGGGGGATTCTTAATAATTTAAATAAAAATTATGTGTGACATAATTTTATTTAACTGGATGTTAAATCCTCCAAGGGGAAGTTAGAGGTGGGTCCCACCCCCACATAACCTCCCATGGGTGGATATTATGTGGTGGGGCTTACATGAGCACCAAACTCATCAACTCCCATTGAACCCCCCTTTTTACTCTTGAACTCCCTCTTTATAGAGGAGCCTTTCCACCTTCCCTCATAATGGTGCCAATAGAAGGAATAATTAATGCCATAATTAATTAATTTTTGGTGTTAATAATTATTTTGAATTCTTTTGAAATTTATGGAATCATTAAAATGTTTGGAGAGGATATTATTTTAATTTTAGTTTGTTTGGAATAAGCTTTGTTGGAAGAGCTAAGGGGAGGAGGAGAATCATTCATCCAACGAAGAACACCCTTTCTCGCCCACGAAAAATGACGGACTTCTCTTATATCTTTTTCAACCGGAGCAAGGAAGGAAAGCATCGTTTCCCATGAAGTACACTGAGAGCATTGTTTCGACTCAACTTCACCAAGATCTACTCCCTCGGACGTTGACGGAATGACGTCCGTCTTCTGCGACGCCTATCTTATGCGACTTGAACAACGTACATTGAATCATGGTAGGGGGATTTGAATATTCCTAAATAAATAAAATTATACACTCATTCTTTGATAATGCTTTGGTTCATCATTGGAAAATTGATATCACATAGTGTGGAGGGAATGGGGTGAACCAACACGGCCTGACACCCCTCAGTCAGTTATTGTTGATTGACAGCGCAGGTGAAGCCGAAAGGGCGCGGTGTCATCGCACCACGCCTGAGAAGAACTACGGGATGGAGAAGACAGTGGCGTCGGCGACCGGAGGTGGCCATGGTAGCGGCGGCTGCGCGCCAACAACATGGAGGGTGACCGATAGCTGCTCGGGCCGTCCGGACTGCGGAACAACAGGCCGGTCGATCCGGCCGGTCCACATGCTGGTGCTGTGGCACACGAAGCCGCCGCGTGTAGGGAGAATGTGGCCCGCATCCGTGGGCTGCTCGGTTGGAAGGAACAGCTGTCCACTTTTCGGCCGGGCTTGATGAACTGGCAAGGCGCCTTCCGGCCGGGCAAGAGGACCGCGGTGCCCGCAGGCGCCATGCGGAAAAGAATGCGGCCCGCAACCGCGGGCCGCTCTACCGGGCGAACCGGTCAGGCAGGGGAGGGGCGGCGCCACATGGCACCCCCGGGCGAACAGGACCATCCCGTAGCACGAGCCAGGTCTGTAGGTGGGCCGCGCCCCACATGGCCGGGCCGGCCCCCCAGCTGGGTCAGACCCGCCGAGCTGGGTCAGGCCGACCCGCCAGCCCACTGGGCTTGATGGCCCGGGACCGACTTCGCTAAAATTTGAATAACATCAAGACCGCGCGCCCGATCAACATGTCTTATGCTGTACTGGGACCCTCCAGACGAGGAATACCTTCTGCGATACTCGATGTATATTTTGGACAACTTCGGAAAATGACCGCGTTTGGATTGGGCGTAAATCCAACTGGGCCCCTGGAACAGAAATGCTAATAACTCTCAGACCGGGTTTCCGATTGACGCGCCGTCTGTCATGTTGGGTTCCTTATGATGAGAAAGAACTACAAAATACATCAACTCAGGACTTTGTGATAGTTTATATATCGACACTTGACTCGAGGAATGGACCATCCCGAAATCGAGTGTGTTGTGTGCGGGATCCCTAGAGCTGGCTGCGACGACAACTATACCGGAATCCAACGTGGGATCAACAATGATGATTACTAAACCAAAATCTTCGTGGGTTCAACAGTGGTGAATACTATACTGGGATCCTCCGTGGGTCCGACAGTTCTGACATTTGTTCATGTATCTTGTCTCGGTCCGACAGAGTAGCCGGTCCTGTATCCTGTGTGGGTCTGACAGCTTAGCTGGTCCTGTATCCTGTGTGGGACTGACAGCTTAGAAGAATTAGTGACTAAAAATGATCATCTCTATCTCTATACAAAAGATTGATACCTGTGTGAGATGAGTCATCTATTTTAACCATTATCATCGTGGTGTTTGACTTTACTTCATATGTGGACTGGGTTGTTCTTGGGCTCGAGATTGGGAGTCGGACTATGACTAGTAACTAAGTTATATGTATGGTAATATACCTAATTAGAGATGTTTGATACTTTTTGATTGTATCTTACTACTTTGGATTATCCTTAGTGGATTCTTGGAGACCTTCAGGGGTCTCGGGGACCCCTACTGAGTATTGTTATACTCACCCCTTCACAGTCTTTTCCCGCAAATTGTTGTGTTCTATGTAGATGACGGACCGCAGTGGTCGAGGCTGAGGGTGATGGACATAGGTTGCTCGGAGATAGACTAGATAGGACGCACCGCATGGATGAGTTGTTCGAGCTCTGTACCTATCCTTCGGTTAGGATTCCCCGATGGATGATCCAGGTGTTGTTTCCCCTTTATACATGTACTTGTACTTGGTGTTCAGTTGGGTTTGTATAATGGACCACTTACTCTCAGCACACCTTACATTCATATTTTAGTAATTTTTTCCAATACTGCTTGTGTTCATACTGTGTGTGTTACAAGTTAAAAGGAAATTCCTTACCTTTTTATCAGGGATTTTCCTTTGGTGGTAGTCCCCAGCCCCTGGCCTATGGAAGGCGGGCTTGGGGTAGTCACGTCACGGGCCCCGAGGACGGGTCGTGACAAGGAATATATAGAATTATAATTTCATTTTATCTATTAATATTTATGAAAAAGATAGTAATTTTACGTTAAATAGGATTATTTTTCAGATAGTGTACTCGACACATAACAACGAGTTTTCTAAAATATTACATTTCACACAACATTGAGTTATACCGAAAAATAATATATTATTTTTATTTTTATTTTTTTGGGTAGTTAATGACTAGCTGTTGTATTGCTAGGAATAAACAGAACTAACTAAAATATTACTACACATGTCTGTTAAATGTTATTAAATTTATACAACAAATTTATGAGGATTAAAATGGGAATTAATCCAATTTTAAGCATAAAATATTCTAACATTTTACAAATCTTGTTTACCACCTTCAGAGGGTGAACCATATTTAAATCTAGTTATGATCAATTTTATATATTAAATTTGAAAATATAAATGTATTATTTGAAAGAGGAACGTAAAAATTTACTTGGGATGAAATGTTTTTTATTTTTTATTTAATATCTATATTTTAATGAGTTGTGAAAAATACAACATTTTAATTAAAAACAACATTTTCATCTAATTTATTTATATAGTTAGATTTCCCTTTTTGTTGGTTTTAATGTGCAATTGGATTATTTTTTTCTCATTGAATCCAATTTTTTTCATTATACGTAATTTTAAAATTAAATTTGTCATAAACAAAAGTTCAATCTTTTGAATGGTTTTACTACTTAAAAACCCACTTTCTGGTTTTTTCATTGTGATTTAATTTTAAATTATTTACTATAATTTATGTGTATTTAATTTTGAATAATTGATTATATATTTGGAATTATAAGGTAAAACTTGTGTAAATAGTTGGCTTTTATTTTTGGACAATATGAATATGAACTTCAGTAATTTTTAATATTTATCACGGTTAAAGGGTAAATTAGGTAAATAAGGGTAAAAACTAATATAATAATAATATAAATATACCCCAACAGATGTTATAATCTTGTTGGATGAGATATTTATGACAATGAGCATGCTTGGGTTGATTTTAGGACCCCTTTGATCCACTAGGATCTGATAATGACATGTTATAATGGTTATTAAAAAGTAAATAGAAATATATCATAAAAATGTATCTTTTACTAAAACAATTATAATATAGAGTAATATAATTTCTGAATTTGACTATAAATAATTATATAAATGTAAATTATTTACTAAATAATGATATTTTATTTATAATTTTTAGACCTTTAATAATGAAATTTATTTACGACACAATAATGATGTCATGATAATAATTATTAATGAATGATTCATATTACTAATATTATAAATATTAAAATAAATTTCATTTGAACATTTTGATTCCATACAATAATTTTTCTGAATATTATGACATGTTATATTAGAGTTAATTTATATTTTTGGTTAAATAAGTTTGTTATAACTTTAAAAAAGTGAATTACTAAAGAGTGTCAAAATTGACATAAATGAGTTTTTAAAATAAATACTATTTAATGAAGTGATTTTATAGTCATAAAAATTGTAGATTCTACCAACCATGTGTGATAATATTAAAAATTTCATTAATGATCAACTTGAGGATCTATTGTCATTTATTAGTAACCATATTCACCATAATTATGAAATACATGAATACAAGGTAAGATTCAATTTAATTAACTAAGGGTTAATGCCAAAAGATAAGGTTATATTTGTTACCTAATCATGTCTAAAACATTTTGTTTGAGAGTATTTAAACCCATTCTCATCTTAGACAAGAAATATATCTCATTTTAACTATTATTTTTCGAATAATAAATTTACAATCAAATTGAATTTCAAGACATTCCTAAATTGCCTCTCCTCCCTCTTATAAAAGGTCACCACCTCTATCCATTACTCACACCTCTCATGCACCTAGAATTATCAAAATTCTAGTCAAATAATCTTCAAAATCCAATTAATTACTCTTATAATCCTTACCATGGGTGCAAGTAGATTCAAGAAATCCATTTGGCTCAATTCCAAAGGTGTTACCCAATCTTTGGTGTAACACCCAAAACTTCTATGGTACGCTTCTCTTTGGAAAATACAATAGCGTGTGTTGTACGCAACGTCGAGTTCTAACGCACCACAACCAATCAAACTAGCCGTTATGAATAGTAAAACACACTTTTTAAAATTATATAAATTTTATCTTTCAAAATGGACATCATTTTAGTATTTGGAATATCAAAATTAGCTTATGGTGAATTTTTGGTATTTTTCTGAAAACATTATATTTTTTATGAATAGTGAAAACACTGAATTATTGTTTATAACAGATTTTTTATTTAAATAAATATTTATTTTATTTAAATTTATTTTAGTAGAATATAGAAACATAATACCAATATAAGTTCAATTTAATTCATTGGAGTTAGTTTATAATAATTTTAGATATATAAAAATTTTATTGACGTTTTTACTGTCTTTTACCCACCTCCTAGGAGAATTTGCAAATTTATATAAAACTAAATTTTACTAATTCTATGAGTTTAATTTCAAAAATATAAGAGACACAGTTGATATCAGTAATTAAAATGTGTTTCAATAAGATGAACATAATTTATTGGTGAATAGTAACTTTTACTTTTATTTACCACAGTTAAAAGTAAATAGGGTAATTAAAGGTTAAAATGGTATTATTATTACCTTAACACATGTCCTAATTCTACTGGATCAGTATAATTCGACCAAAAACAACCTTAGGAATAAAATATGAACCTCTTTGGTCCTCTTGGATTAGATTTGGACATTTATTATTATTTAATTCAAAGAAGTGTTAAGAGTGTTAAATTCATTGTTTAATAACTAAAACATTTCCAAAATAGGGTTACACATATGATAAATTATACTATAAATATTCATTATAAAGATAAAACGATTTCCTACATAATGGTATTTTATTTATATTTTTTAGACAGTAAATAATTTAATTTATTTATGAAACAATGATGTTGCAATAATTACCTAATTAATGGAAGATTAAAATAATTGATATTATAAATATCAAAATAAATACAATTTGAGACTTTTTATGAACTAAAATAATTATCAAGGTTAATATGACATGTTAGGGTTGGTTAGATGAATTTATCCTGAAGTAAAAATTCTTTTATAAATTTAGAAAAAACAAAATACCAAATAGAGTCCAAATTGTCACAAAAGTGTTTTTAAAGCAAATATTATATTATTTATTGATATTATATTCGTAAAAATCTACGGTTCTGCCAGAAGACTTTTATAATGATATTTTTATTATTAATTAACCACTTGGGGTTCTCTTGGATGTTTATAGTATGTTTATTAACCATATAATATAAAAATACAACGAGACATGGTAAATGCCAAACTAATTTACTAAGAGTTAAATCTAAAAGATAAGGTTAATATATTGACCCAAACCTATATAAAACATATTGGTTGAGATTTCTCTGACCCATCCCCGCCATATACTTTAAATAATTCATTTTATCCATTAGAAATTGAAAATTATTTTATTATAAAATAATATTTCTAGCTTTTCCTATGGTGCCCCTAACCCCTCTTATAATAGGGCACCCCCTTCTCTCTAATTCACATCTTCAAAGAAATTTGGATCGACCAAACCCTACCCAAATACCCTCTCAAGTGTCCTACATTCATCCTATAGTCCTTCCTTTAGTTTTAAATCTAACATAAGGAGAACTTTTGATCAAATCAAAAGGAAGAACCTGAAGAAGAGGTAAATATCTCACCACCTCTTTCATGTTTTTTATTCATCCACTTCTTATTTATTTGTTTCTTCCATAATAAAATAATAAATCTAGTATCTTCTATATAATATGATGTTATTTTAAATATGGTACAACCATATTCATTATTCTATCCATCCTTTTAATGACATGTCATCATACGTGCGGACATACGGCTTACCGTATGCACGTCGTGGTGTAATTGTTATTCAATACATTATTACTTGGATGGGTATAATAATGATGTGTAATTGATGTAAATAATAAATATAACATGAAAATTATTCTTTATATATGATATAATATCCAATTATACGTTATTTTAGTATCTAAATAATGATATCGTCACTCGTGCGTACATACGGATTACCGTCTCCACGAATGCGATGAGATTCATTCCCCACCATATCCATTGAAGAATAATGTTTATTAGATGATTAAAAATAATTTTTAAAGACTTAATATCATAATGAAGTTGAATATGATACATCTTATATGTAATAAACATTAATTATGTAACAAATCAAATAAAGGAAAATGAATCAGTTAACACCCAAAATGACGATAATAATAAGATATTATTAACAGAGCAATGTGAAAAGATCATATATGATATCATATTAATATATATAATTATTTTATAATTTAAAAAAAATATTTAACCATTATATGTGAGGTTAAACTACCCTCGACCAAAGGAAAGTACTAGGTAAGGTTTAATTTCAGAATCTTATTATTGTTTGAGGTTATTTTTACGTAAGTATCTACTAGGACCTCTTTATCATCCACATCCATGTTTCATAAAAATGTATAAATTTTTTTTAATATTAAATAGACTATGTGTTAAAATAATTTGTAACTTTTTTGTCTTTTTATAAAATTAATTGAATTCAATTTTTCCATCATTTTTAAAATGAGGTTCCTTATGACCTTTTTGACTAAATTATTGTAAGAATTTTTTTTATCTTATACAGCGAGTTTTTCTACATACTTCCATTATAAAATCATCTAATCTTCCCTTAAAAGGTTATGAGAATATTTTCAAATATAAATATTTTCTTTTATAATTACATGACTTTTAATTTATTTCAAAATAGAAACAGATATTTCTCTAAAAAGGTTTTGATTTCATCTATGTCAACATCCTTTGATGGATTTTATGTTTGTTTGAAGTTGATTTGTTTTGATAAAAAAGCATCCATATTGTATTGAAGGTTTTGTGGTATGTTTAACTGTGTATGTGTTATTTCATACAATGAATGGTTTATGGATAAAGTATTGACATTTCGTATGCCAGTTTTAATATGAATGATTATGTTATGATTAAAACTATTCATATGAAGAATGCATTGGACTTAGTATGTGATAGGTGGAACCGGCTATAGCTCCTCGATGAATCGGTATGTCTCATGAGACAAACTTGTGTCTTGGAACAAGGCCTTAACAAAATATTATTTGTAGTTTTGGCACAAGGCCTTGACTATGTGGTTTTTAATGTTTGGCATTAGGCATTCCATCATTATGAAAGTTTCTATTGATATTTCATGTGATTATTCGACCAGTAGAATATCAATGTAACTAGTTAAATGGAATTATTTTGATTTATATTTTCCATATTATTATGATGTTTATTTTGAAAAGGATTTTGTTTTAGTGCTATACATTTCCTTAAATGCTTATGCTTATTTATGAATGTTTTCGCTATATTGTTATCCTTACTAAGCATCTGAGCTCACCATTTTTATGTTTTATTTTTCCACGGATGTGAAGAAGTATATTATGAATGACCTCCAGGGATAGTCTATAGGTTATCAGTATTTTCTATGGAAACAATTTTTTTTGTTGTTTTCCATTTTATGATGTAATGTAAATGTTATAAATGTTTATAGTATTTCCAAGGCTACTAAACTAATAAGTCTTTCAAGAGTTGATCTTTTGTGATCATGCCATCTTTATGTAATAATGCACTAACATTGGGTAACTAGGGTTGGGGCGTTACAGTTAGTATCAGAGTAATTTTAGTACAAACCTTGGAAACTAGATTTAGATAAAAACCGAAAGAGAACATAGCCCTAAGATATACTTTGGGGATTAGTATAGAAGAACATTCTATAATTTTGGTATTGTAGATATTTTTTGGGTTTTCCAAGAAAATACATCCCTGTCTAGATACGAGCAGGTAGTGCCGGCTTTGGCACAAATGTAACTAGGGATAAAATCCAAAAACACCACTTTAATTTAGACTCGAATGGGAAATGGTGCATGACAACGGACCTTGATGCACTCTCGGTTACGACACTCCTGGGGGATATTCATAGTATAATTCTCATTTTCTTTAAAAAAATATGAAGGGTTAATGATATATAATATCTCAAAGAATACATTTTTATGATTATCGATTATATCCATAAACTGTTCAATTTATGTTTAGTGTTTTACAAGTATGGAACTATGTATTTGGATTCAAAAACTAATCTAGATTATGCTATTTCATAGAAATGGCGCCTAGTGGAAGGAATGGAAACCGTATCAATGAACGCACTCCATGTATGGATTTTACTCCAACAGAAGTTAATTTTTGTAGAGATGGTGATGCAACTGGTGCTGATCAGCTAATCACCATTCTGGGAAAACTCACCCATGTTTTGAATAAAAACCTTAACCATATGGAGAACCCTTATCCAAAATGTGGGGGATCAATGTTAGATCGCTTAATGTGGAAAAAACCAACAACATTAAATTGGGTTAAAGATCCACTAGTATTTGAGAAATGGATAAATTTCTTTGAGAAAATATTCCATGCCTTGAGGAGTAGTGAAAGGGAAAAAGTCCTCATGGAAATTTACTGCATCATTGGGGAAGCTGATCAATGGTGGTCATTGATTCAAAACACAAATGAGTATGATGAAGTTTAAAATATGGAATAGAGGTAGTTTAAAGAAATTTACATTGAAAAATACTTTCCTCATGACCATCAAGAATATATAGAAAAGAAATTTTTGAGTCTGGGGAAAAATGAGGATGAGAATTTCGCGAAGAATAAAGGTAACATTACAAGGTTAGAAAGGCATGCTGCAGATTAAATACATATCCCAAGAAGAAATATTGATCATTTCTTTGATGGGTTAAAACAAGTTATCTGCTAGGTATTAGTCTAACAATCCTTCTTGCCTTACGAAGATACTATATCATGTGCTATCAAGAAAGAAAAATAATTCTCTAAGTCTTACGAATTTAAAGTAAAGAAAGAGAAGAAGAGATCTGCTGAACACTCTAGAAATGGAAATTAGGGGAATAAGGGAACAATTTAATTTTAATCCTCCAGTAAATATGGGAAGAAACGTCTTGGTACTTGGCTGAAGGGTATGGGGGTATTTAACAAGTGTGGTGAAAAAGGACACTAAGCTCATGATTGTATGGGGAAGAAAGAGGTTGTCTATGTTGAATTCTACAATTGTATAGAAAGGGGGAATTATGCAAATGAATTTCCTAAGAGTCAGGGGAACATACCTCAGAAAAGGCCAAGAGATCAAGGCCAAGCTTATTCTATCAATACTACTGAGGATAAAGCTCGAGAGACATAGTGTCAGGTAATTTAATGGTTTCATCATGTTTAGCCTATGCATTATTTCATTATGGACCATCAGATTGTTTCATATCTTCTCAATTTTCTAAAAAAATTAGATATTTCCAATTTGATTTAACAAGGAAGTTTTCAGTCAGAACTCTTAAGGGATGTATCATTGTAACAATGTTTTGTCAACCAGTCCCCATTAGGGAATATAAATGTTATTTACCTATTGATATCATCGTCATACCCATGATTTAATTTGATATAATCCTCGGTATGGAATGCATTTTACACCATGATGAAAAAATTTATTGTAAGAAGAGGGAGGTTACAATTCTTGATGACGATGATAAATAAAACTTTATCTTTAGAGCAGAATCGTCACCACCTAATTCTTATCAATATCCACCCGCAGTAGCTCAACTAAATTCAATTATTTGGGAGGAAGAGAATTAAATAACTTTGGGTGAGTAAAATAATGTTAAAATAGAGTATGTACATATTTTTAAAAAATATATTGAAGTGTTTCTAAAATATTTACCTGGACATCCTCCAGAATGAGAAATTGAGTTTTCAATTGACTTAATTCCTAGATCAAGACTCATATCGAAGACCTCTTATATAATGCCAATGTGCAATTAGTGGAACTAAAGAAACAACTATATGAATTGAGTAACAAAGGATTTATTTTCCCTAGTGTTTCTCCATGTGGAGCCCCTATCCTTTTTTTAAGAAGAAAGATGGATCTATGTGGATGTGTATTGACTACAGGGAGATCAATGCTATAACAACAATGAACAAGTATCCCATACCTTGAATTGACAATTTATTCGACCAAATTCATAGAGATCAATACTTTTCAAATATTTACCTTCTATATGGATATCATTAGTTGTGTGTGAAGTAGGAAAACATTCTAAAAATAGCATTTCGAACCAAGTATGGGCATTAAAAGTTTATAATAATTCCTTTTGGATTGACTAATTCACCCTCTATCACCATGGATATAATGAATAGTGTTTTCATGGAATTTCATTATGAATTTGTAGTGGTATTTATTGATGATATCTTGGTATAATCCAAAATCTATGACGATCATTAGAATCACTTGCGCATTATCTTGAAGACTCTTAGAAGACATGAATTATATGGGATGTTTAGAATGTGTGAATCATGGATTCAGGAGGATTATTTTCTTGGATATATTTTCTCTAAGGATGAAATCTCTATTGATCCTTCTATGATAAGATCAATCCAAGAATGGCCAGCAACGACAAGTATAACGGAGGTACGTAGTTTTATTGGGTTAGCAGGTTATTATCAGTGTTTTGTCCTGAATTTTTCCCGATTAGCTATCCCATTAACAAAGATCACATGTAAAGGGGTCGCATTTGTTTGGAAAAAATAGTGTGAAGAATGTTATGAATAATTAAAGAGAAGATTAGTAAATTCTCTTATATTGACTCTACCATCAAGGATTTATGGGATTGTTATTTATATTGAAGCTTCAATGAAAGGACGTGGTTGTGTACTTATGCAGAATGATAGGGTTATTGCCTATGCATCATGAAAAATATAAATTCACGAGAACAACTATCCTACTCATGATCTTGAGTTAGCAGCTGTAATAGTTTCTTTGAAGATATGGATACATTATCTCTATGGTGAAAAATGTGAGATATATAAAGATCACAAGAGTTTGAAGAATATTTTCTCACAGAAAAAACTCAACATGAGGCAAAGGAGATGGCTTGAACTAATCATGAATTATTATTGCACAATACGATACCACCCGGGGAAGGAAAATAAGGTGGCAGATGCTTTGAGTAGAAATGATCATGGAGTTTTGAAGAAGACGAGTGTTGAAAAAGATCCTTTATATATGGATCAAGTAAAGATGGATATGGGAATCACAAAGGGTAGGTGAAACATAAATACTATTTCAAATGGTTTCCAAAACTTCTTTACAGGATAGGATAAAGAGTTCTTAGACCCGTGATGAAGAGTTTCAAAAAATGATTAATGATGTGAATGATGGGATATTGAGTGACTTTTTTTTTGAAGATGAAATTTTGAAATTTGGGAAGAGGCTTTGTTCCCCTAGTATACATGATCTAAAAAGGGAATTGTTGGATGATGCTCATAGTTACAATTTATCTATACACCTTGGGATCGATAAAATGTATAGAGACTTGAACGAACATTTTTGGTGGGACAACATGAAAAGGGAGATTGCTAATTTTGTGTGAAGGTGTATGGTTTGTCAACAAGTGAAAGCTGGAAGGAAAAAACCTAGAGGAGTCATGCAACCTCTTCCCATACCTGAATGGAAATGGGATGACATCACGATGGAATTTGTCCTGGGAATACCAAAGACTCTTATAAGTAACGATGCAATACGGGTAATTGTTCATCGTCTTACCATGTCAGTCCATTTTCTTGTTATCGGGGATGATTTACCCCTTGAACGTCTAGCAAGACTATATATTAATGAAGTTTTGAGACTTCATGATGTACCCCTATCGATTATTTATGATCGTGATCCCCATTTTACATCACGATTCTGGTAATGTATTCAGAAACCCCTCGATACTAAACTTCGTTTGAGCACTGCCTACTAACCCCAAACTGATAGACAATCAGAAGAGACTATTAAAATCATATAAGACATGTTGATATCATGCTCACTTGACTTTCATGGTATGCAGGATTAGTATTTACCTATGGTAGAATTTTCCAATCACAATAGCTTCCATTCAAGTATTCAAATGGCACCATATGAAGCGTTATACAGAAACAAATGCAGAAAACCAACATGTTGGGATGATTTTGGTGAATGAAAACTCATAGTCCTAGAACATTTGGGAGAAATGATGGAAAAGGTGAAGGTAATCCAAAACCACGTAAAAGGAGCTCCGAGAAGGCAGAAGATCTATGCTGATAAATGAATAAAGGATTAAAACTTTCATGTTGGAGATCATGTTTTTTTGAAGGTATCTCCATGGAATGGTGTTATACATTTCGATAAGAATGGGAAATTGAGTCCTAGGTACATCTTTCCTTTCAAAATTCTAGAAAAAATTGGGGATGTTGCATACCATTTGGCAATACTTTAAAGTCTCTCCAAAGTTCACGACATTTTCCAAGTATCACTTTTGAGAAAATACATGACTGACCCAACACATGTACTCACCTATGAGGAATTAGAAATGGAACCTGATCTGTCTTATTACAAAGATCCTATCAAGGTTCTTGATATAAGAGAACAAGTGCTGAGAAACTGGAGGACTCATCTAGTAAATTTTCTTTGGAGAAACCATAAGATAAAAGAGGCAACATGGGAACCCGAGGAACATATGATGAAGAAACACTCAAGTGTTTTTATGTAGTAATATTCTATAAATTTTGAGGATGAAATTACTTTGTCGAGGGGATAATGTAACACCCCATGCTTCCATGGCATGCTTCTCTTTGAATAACACAATTGTGTGTGTTGTATGCAACTTCGAGTTCTAACACACCACAACCAATCGAACTAGCTGTTATGAATAGTACTTCCTAGTTTTTGAAATTTCATAAATTTTATCATTCAAAATGGACTTCGGTTTTGGATTTGGAATATCGAAATTAGATTAGGGTGAATTTTTGGTAATTTTCTAAAAACATTCAATTTTTGATGAATAGTGAAAAACACAGAGTTATTGTTTAAAACCGAATTTTTATTTAAATAATTGTTTATTTTAATTAAATTTATTTTTCATCAAAATAGATACATAATACCTATATATGTTCAATGTAATTCATTTTAGTCAGTTTATAATTATTTTTTATATATAAAAATTTTATTGAACTTTTTACCGCCTTTTACCCACCTTCTAGGAGCATTTGCAAAATTATATAAAACATAATTTTACTGCTTTTGTGAGTTGAATTATAAAAATCTGAGAAACATGGATGATATCAGTAATTAAAATGTGGTTCAATAATTTGAAATAAATTTTTGGTGAATAGTATCTTTTTACTTTTATTTACCAAGGTAAAAATAAATAGGGTAATTAAGGGTAAAAATTATATTATTATTATTACATTAACACAAGTCCTAATTTCATTAGATTTGAATAATATGACCAATAAAAACCTTAGGATTAAAATATGAACCTCTTTGGTGCACTTGGATTAGATTAGGACATTTATTATTATTTAATTCAAAGAAGAGTTAAAAGTGTTAAATTCAAAGTCTAATAACAAAAATTATTTTAATATAGGGTATAACATAAGAAAAATTCTACTATAAATATTCATTAGAAATCTATACATATTTCCAATATAATGGTATTTTATTTATATTTTTAGTGATTAAATAATTTAATTTATTTATCACACAATGATGATGCAGTAATTACCTAATTAATGAATGATTAAAATAATTGATATTATAAATATAAAATAAACCTAATTTGAGACTTTTTATGAATTAAAATAATTTTATAGGTTAATATAACATGTTAGGGTTTTATAGATGAATTTGTTTTGGATGTAATATTGATTTTATGTATTTAGAACAAATCAAAATACCAAATAGTGTCAAAATTGACATAAAAGAGTTTTTTAAAAACAATATTATATTATTAATTGATATTATATTATTAAAAATCTAAGGTTTGGCAAAAATAACTATATAATAATATGTTTATCATTAATGTAACACTTGGGGTTTTCTTGTATGTTTATAGTATTTATATTAACCATATAATATAAAATTAGAAAGAGACATGGAAAATGCCAAACTAATAAACTAAGAGTTAAATCTAAATTATATGGTTAATATAGTGAAACAGACTTATCTAAAACACATTGGTTGATAGGTTTTTAACCCATACCCACCTTATCCTTTAAATAATTCATTTTTTATCCATTATAAACCAAAACATATTTTATTATAAAATAATATTTCTAGCTTTTCCTAAGAAGGTTCTCACCCCTCTTATAAAAGGTCACTCACCCTTTCTGTAATTCACATCTTCAAAGCCATTTGGATCAGCCTTAACCTGCCCAAATACCCTCTCAAATCTCATCCCTTCATTCTAGAGACCCTCCTTTAGTCAAAACTCCATCTTATGGAGCCTTTTTCATCAAATCAATATGAAGAACCCGAAGAAGATGTAAATATCTCACCACCTCTTCTATGTTTTTTCTTCTTCCACTTCTTCTTTCCTTATTGTTTCTATTCTAAAATAATAACTCTAGTATCTTATATATACAGTGATGTAATTATAAATATGGTACATCGATATTTATTATTATATCCATCATTTTAATGACATGTCACCATACGTTTGTACGTACGACTTACCGTCTCCAAGTCCTAGTGTAATATATTTTTTTAAAGGTTGGGGTCGAAGCCTCATTTTATTATTAATGAAAAGAAAATAACCCTTTTAAATGGGTAGAGGGAGACCCATTACATATCCCTATGGCCCAGTGGGCATGTATCCCATTACATAGCCCTTAGGCCCAAATTTTTGGCCTAAGGCCCATTCTGTGAATATTAAATCGGATGCTACAGTACCCGTCGCTGCTACATTACCCTGCCACCGCTACAGTACCCACCGATCTATAGGACCACCACTTCTACAACACCGCTATAGTACTGTTATAGTAACCTGCACCCCATCTGTTTTGAACCTCCATTTTTCATCTAGGATTACTGGGTTCTTACCACTAAGCCAAACCCCAACTACCCAAATCGTGGTGTAATTGTTATTCAATACATTATTATTTGGATGGGTATAATAATTATATGTAATTGAGGTAAATAATAAATATAACATGATAATGATTTTTTATATATGATATACTATCCAATTATATATTATTTTAATATCAAAAGAATGATATTGTCGCTCGTGCGTATGTACGGATTATAGTCTCCATAAACACGATGAGATTCCTTCCCCATCGTATCCATTCCAGACTAATTTTCATTAGATGATTAAAAATACTGTTTAAAAACTTATTATCCTTCTTAACATGAATAATATAAATCCTATCCATAACAAATATTACTTACATAAAAAAAGATTATAAAGGAAAACGAATTTGTTAACACCCGAAAAGACGATAATATTAAGATATTATTAACAAAGCAATGTTAAAAGATCATATATGATATCCCTTTAATATATATTATTCTTGAATAATTTAATAACAATTATTTCACCATTATACAAGAGGATAACCTATGCACAACCAAGGAAGAGTACAAGTTAAGGGTTATTTCCACAATCTATTTTTTATTCGTGGTTGTTTTTACAAAAGTATCTACTAGGACATCTTTATCATCCACATCCATGTTTCTTAAAAATGTATTCAAAAAAACATTACTATTTAATATACTATTTGGGTAAATTCATTTATACTATTTTTTTACTTTTTATAAAATAGTTTGAATGGAATCTTTCCGTCATTTTCCAAATAAGGTACCTTGTGACCTTTTCGACTAAATTAGGGTAAGAATGTTTTTTAACTTATAAGGCAGGTGCGACTATTTTTTGTAGTTATAACATCATAAAAGCATCCCTTACAAGATTATAACAATATTTGAAAATGTAAATGTTTTATTTTATAATAATGTGACATTTATTTGATTTCAAAATAGAAAAAAAATTTCTCAAAAAAAATTTCATTTCATCTATGTCAACATCCTTTGATGGATTTTAAGTTTGTTTGAAGTTGATTTATTATGATAAAAAACATCAATATTATATTGAAGTTTTTGTGATATGTTTAACTGTGGATGTGTTATTTTATAAAATTTAGGGTTTATAGATAATTTATTGGAATTTCGTATGCCACTATTAATACGAATGTTTATGTTATGTTTAATCCTTTTCATATGAGGAATGCATTGGACTTATTAAGTGATGGGTGGAGCCCGCTATAGCTCCTCGATGCATCGGTAGGTCTCAGGAGAAAAACTAGTGTCTTGGAACAAGGCCTTGAAAAAATATTATATATATTATTGGCACCAGGCCTTGACTATGTGGTTATTAATTTTTGGAATTATGCATTCCATCATTATAAAAGTGGCTATTGATATTGCATGTGATTATTCGAGTAGTAGAATATCCATGTTACTAATTAAATGGAATTATATTGATTTATATTTTCCATGTTATGTTCATTTTTTTGTTGAAAAGGATTTTGTTTTAGTTCTATACATTTCCTTAATTTTTTATGATTATTTATGAAAGTTTCCGCTATATTGTTATCTTCACTGAGCATCTGAGCTCAACCTTTTTATGTTTTATTTTTCCCAGGATGTAAAGAAGTATATTATGTCTGACCAGCACGGATATTCAATGGGATCTCAGTGTTGTCTATGGAAACAATGTTGTCGTAGTTTTTTATTTTATGATGTAATGTAAACCTTATGAATATATATAGTACTTCCAAGGATAATAATCTAATCGGTCTTTCAAGACATGATCTTTTTTTATCATTCCATTTTAATGTAATAATTCACCGACTCTGGGTAACTAGGGTCGTGATGTTACATTGAGGTAACATCTTCCCTCAAGATCCTTTCATTTATATCCTTTCTTTTAACACATGAGCTATATTTATTCTATTATTTTTTAACAACCATAGTATCCTAAATTTGTTATATTTTTTATGATATGTTCTCATCCTAAAAATACACACACCTTCATCTAATGGATATAGAATATACTGTTTCTCTGTACGGTGAACTACTTCCTCATAAAATGATGTTTGTTCAATTTTCTCCTATCAACCTAATGAGGGGAATTATGATGGATATGTATTTATATATTTTATATATTATATTTATATTTTCCCTATTCTAAAGTAATTTTCATTTAGAAAATACCATTAATCATTCCATGTTTTGTAAATACGACAATTTCATTTGTGGAAGTGTGGACTACCGCCCCCTCAAATAGATGTGACCTGTTCCTACTATATGTGGAACATATAAATGATGGTTTTATTATAAATACAAGACATAAATGAAATTAAAATAATAATATTATTATAATATACATTTATATCATTGGATTAATATTCTTTTAATATGATAAAGAAATGAAAGCTATGCTCATGTATATGTACAGACTACTCTCTACATGAATGGTGCATTTCATTTATTCTATACCAAAATAATGGATATTAAAATAAATATATGATGGATATATATGATATTTAAAACATGAATAATTTTCAAGAGACGTTGAAATTATGACTACATAGACAGTTTACATCAAAACAAGTTCATTTTCAGCTCAAGTATGAATATTGTCAAAACGTCTGATATGACAGTAAATAATTTTCATAAAATGAAAATAAATTATATAAAAGGAATAATAAACATGAAAAAGGTTCTAAAGTAAGTTGAAAATAACCTAATATTATTATTCAGAAACATAATGATTGTAGTTGACAAGTTAGACTCAAGGTAGGGGACTTCATATCAATCTTCCTTCATTAAGGCATATATTAATTTATGCAAAACCATATTTTATAAGGTGTATAATAAAGCCATTTTACTTTTATTTTCATTAAAAAGGATTGTTTGTTTCTATTATGTATTTTAAACAATTAAAAAAGGAATTTATTTAACATTTGAGACAATAAGGACTTCTCTGCAACCATAACCATTATTTTGTATTTGTCTTAATCTATATGCCTAAATGTTTTTAAAAGGATAAAAAATATATTATTTCCTTTTTGGGTGTTTTGGTATTGAAAATGGTTTTAAAATTGTATTTACTATTTCAATATTTTGAAATGACTTCTTATGACTACAATTGAAATTTTATGACTAAAATGTTGATAATTGAAATATTTTGTAGTTTATGATTATATAATGGTACTTGGATATTGGATGGGTGGATATGGGATAATAAAAAGAAGAATGATTTTTTGATAAACCATTAATGGGTGGTTATATGATAAACCAAGTCTAGGTGGTTACATTTTATCCTCTAATGCATTTGGTATGGAATTCATCCTTAAGACTATTCCATTTTGTGATTTGTGTGGAAGTAAATTGTAAGGATATTCCAGTTAAATTTTTTATGTCCCAATAACCCTTAATATGTCACATTCATCTATCTAGAGGAATTATGGTATACTTTTTTGTCACAAAAAGGGAAAGAAATAAGCTTATATTCAGTGAAGTATATTTACTACTTCTTAAAGTGAAATCTATTGAATTATATTTATGTATTCATGGAAATCATGTTTACTAAGATTAACATTTTTATTTATTTGTGTTTCACTTACTGATATTTTTATGTTCATCCTATGTATTGAAATGTTTTTCACAGGAGTGAAAGAGGAATAGAGTCATGGATGAGATCAAGGAAAAGATATTCTATTATAACATTAAATGATTACATGTTTGTTTTTAAAGAGTTTCTATTTTTTGAAAACAATGGGTAGTGAGTAGAATTGTATAATTATAATATTTAAGTTTCAATACATGGGGTATTTCATAATTATTCTGTTTAAGGCTTGGGAATTATTTGTGGTATCATAGGTCGGTTCAGATAACTTTAGAAGTTAGAATATTATAAATACAATATAAATAAAATATTTTAACATTATATTCAAAATTATATAAAATATTGATATTACAATGTTTCTTTGTCTATGATTTGATTGTTCAGAATTTTTTTCTATATAGGAAACATGGAAGTTATGCTGGGAAGGAATATATAGGGAAGTAACCTTCCAAATAAACATAATGATATGGTTAGATTTGGAACTGAAACGTTTTTTACAGTGATGGGGTAGTTTACTCATGTAATAAATGGTGGTGGTGTCCATGCACGTAATTAAAAAGACCAACTACATGGGAATATGTTGATAGTGGTGAATTTCATGAGACAACTTCCCAAATCATTTAGAGGATCATTTGACCCAATAAAAGATGAATGGTGGATTAAAGCAATAGAAATGTTTTACTGACATAATGGGGTGTCGAAAAAATCAAAAGGTTATTCTTGTTATTAATCATTTTGAATGTTAAGCTGATCAGTGGTGGTAACTGATTAAAAATATCAGATTATGTGAAGATATTGATGCCATGCAATGAGATGAATTTATGATCTTATTATATGATAAATATTTTCCTAAGTCTATATAACATAATATTTTAATGAAATTCATGGAAATGAGACAAATGAATGAAGATAATATGTCTCCATATTAATAACATTTAACCTATTTTTTAAGTTATGTCTCGTAATTTTTTCTAGATATTTACTTTAAGATAAAATGATTTTACTCGGGATTTAAGTCGAAATATCAAAGAGCATTATCTTCATATGAGTCAAAAAGATATGAGAAACTTGTCCATTGTGTTGAGATGGTAGAAATGGAGTTTTTTGAGGAGCATATGTTCTATTAGGGAAAACAAAAGATTATATCTAGTAAGAAGAAAACATGAATGAATTCATCAAAGAATTATAATGGCGAGAAATTTAAATTTCAAACTTGTGAGAAGTACGGTGAAAAACATCGTGGAGAATTCCTCTCAATATCTAGGAAGTTTATCTGATGTTATAAGACTAGTCATATTCCTCTAAAATATAACGATGATGATCAGGTTGTAAATTAAAAACAATTGTTAATATGATTTATTTGCAATGAGATATTAAATTATGGAAATGTGTGTCCGAAGTTGATTACCCAGGGTGAAAACACACAATATTGAAAATAGAAAGGGCATGAAAAATCATTTTATATATCTAAAGTTGACGTGGGACTGTCAAATGATGTTGTGACATGTAAGTTATATGTTTCTTCATAATATTTCAATACCATATTTGGCTCCAAATAATCCCATTCTTTCATTTTCGATAGTATTGCAAGTAAATTGGAAATAACACCTCATGAATGTGATACATAACTTTTGTTAAAGACTCTGGGTGGAAGTATTAATGAATCAAATATTTATAGGAAGTTTTCTATTATCATTAATGGGATGGTCATTCCCACATATCTTGTTTAACTTTCCATAGTGGAATTTGATATCATTTTGGGTATGAATTGACTTTTAGTTTATCATGATAATATAGATTGAAATGGAAATAATGTATTATTCAATGACTTCATACCTTTGATAGCATAACATGAATCTGAAATATTGATGAATGATGACGGTGAATGTTATCCATTTTATGTTGTTGAAAATAAATAAATAGTTTGTTTTAGTGAAATTATAGTAGTGAATTAATATATAGATGTTTTTTTGGTAAATTTCATAGTTATTTCTCGATCGGGATGTGAATTTACTAATGATTTAGTTCTTCACGTAATTCATATTTCTAAACCCCCTTATTGAATGGGTCATATAGAACTAGTAGGATCAAAAATTAGTATCCAGAAATACATGATAAAGGATTCGTTCGACCTATCACTTCACCATGTGGTGCTCCAGTTTTATTTTTGAAAAATAAATATGGTTCTATGAGGAAATGTATTGATTTCATATCCTTGAAAAACATAATTATTAAGAAACATTATTGGTTGCCTTATATCAATGATTGTTTTCATTCAGCTCAAGGGAGATAATTATTTTTCAATGATTGATTTGAGTTCTGAGTTCCATCAGTTGAAGGATAACAGTGAGGACAATTCAAAGATAGATTTTTGAACAAGATATGGGCATTAAGAGTTAGTAGTTAATTCCTTTGTGATATATAATCCCCCAACTATATTTATGAATCTCATTAATGGAGTCTTTCATCAGTTTCTCGATCTGTATGTGTTTGTGTTTATATATGAAATTTTGGTATATTCTAAAAGTCGAGAGTAACATGGAAATCACTTAAGGACTCTTTTAAAACCCATAAAGAAAAGAAACTATAAGTAATGTTTAATAAGAGTAAATTTTTCTTGCCAAAAAATTATTTACTTGGTCACATTGTTTCTAAAGATGGCACAACTTTTAAAACTTCTAAAACAAAATTTGTCGAAGAGTAGCCAAGAACTACCAATATCACATAGATTTGTAGTTTTCTTGGATTATGAGATTATTTCTAAAGGTTTTTGAAAAACTTTTATCGGTTATCTATTCCACTAACCAAGATAACACATAATGGAGTTAATATAATCTAGAGAAAAGAATGTGATGATTGTTTTATTACTTTAAAAGAAGAATTGTAAATGATATAGTTTTGGAACTGTTATCCACGAATGGTGAATTTGTTATCTACAATGACACATCATTGGAGGACTTGTTTTTATCCTAATGTAGAATGATTAGGTAATTTATAATGCTTCACGTCAGTTGAAACCTCATCAGATAAATTACCATAGAGATTATTTATAATTAGATTCTATTGTTTTCGTAGGAAAAATTTTGTGGCATGATTTCTGTAACATAAAGTGTGAATTATATACTGAAAAAAAATATTTTAATTATATATTCACGGAGAAATAATTAAACATGAGAAAGAAGAGATATCTGGAAATTTTTTAAGGATTATAATTGTGAGATTTATTATAATACAGGAATGAAAAATAAAGTATCTTACAGTTTGTGTGGAATGAGTAATGATTCTTTAACCATGATACGATTATAACGAGAACCTTGGGTTATTTATTTATAGAATTTCTATTGTTTGTTGTTGGTGTAGGAAATTCCTCTATTTTATTTCTTGTGGAAATGAAATCATCAATATCAGAAAAAATTAATAAATCACATAAAGACGATAGTGAGTTGAATAAAAAAGTAGAATTCATTTAGAAGGGTATGTTACAAATATTTAACTTTGATAAAGAATGTGTTTTTAGGATTAGAAAGAGATTATGTGTGCCTTATGGTTCACAATTGAAGAAATAGTTGTTATGTGAATCTAATAGTTCTATTTTTTCAGTTCATCATGGAATTACTAAGATGTGCATATATCATTTTAAGTATTAATGGTGGGATGGAATGAAAAGAGATACAGAAGACATTATCTAGAGATTTTTTATTAGTAAACAAGTTAAATAATATTGGTATTAACCGAGAGTGATGCTTCCGCCTTTTCCATTTCAAGAGTAGAAATTTGAAAATGTGTCTATTGATTTCATAAGGGGATTACCAAAGACTTATTAAGGTAAATATTGAATCTCGGTTATTGAGGTTAGATTGACTAAATCTTCTCATTTTCATCATATTAAGGATACTATGTCTCTATATCAACATTCTATATTGTATATTAAAGATATAGTTAAGTTACATGGAGTTCTAGTCACCATTGTATTAGATCGTGATCCCAGGTTAACTTATAACTTTTGGAAAGTCTTTCATAAGTCATTGGGAACATAGTTAAATATCAGTATAGCTTTTCATCATCAACCATATGGCCAATAAAAATGAAAATTAATATATTGAAAGATATTCTATGTACTTGTTCAATGGATTACCAGGTACATTGGGATCAACATCTTCCTTTGGTTGAGTTTGCTTATAATACAAGTTGTTATTCTAGTATATAGATGGAACCATTTGAAGCATTATATGGAAATCGGTGTCAAAACCTATAATATTTTGTATTATTTTTGTGAAAGGAAGTTTATGGGACTTGAATTGGATGATGGGATGGATGAAAACTTTTAGTTCATTCAGAAGCCCATGAGGATAGCTCAGATCAGGAAAAATGTTCTGTGGATAACCGATTAAAAGATATTTCCTTCAAGGTAGGTGATCCTTTCTATCCCCAAGATTCTACAAGGAAATGAGTTATGTGTATTGGAATAAGGGGAAATATGGGTCTTTGGTTCATTTGACCCTTTTATATCATGGAAAATGTAGGATCTATTTCCTACATGGTGGATTTGACTCCAATTTTATCATAGGTACACAATGTTTTTCATGATTTAATGATGAGAAAGTATATACATGATCCATATCATGTACAGATTCTATAGTTTTTTTAGTTGGAAGAAAATATTTCATAAAATGTACTACCTATAACAGCTCATAATTCCATAGTATGTTATCTCTATAATGTAATTCAATTGCTTTCACGAAACACAATACCGAGTTCGAGTGCCCAACGAATTACCAAACTAGCCGTTTAAAAAGCAGTTATGTTTATTAATAATTTATTTTTGACATTTATATACTATATATAATAGTAATATCCATATTTTTTTTTCTTAGTTATAATATAAAAACAAATTCATTTTTCCTTATAAAAGAAGAATTTTTCAAAAAAACAATTGCAATTTAACCACCTTTTAATGGAGAAATCTTTTTAAATAATATATTTGAAACTTTTATATATTCAATATGACAAAATAAACTTATTATTTTAAATAGGGACACAAAAATTTAGTTTGGTTATCTTTTGGGGGTCTTTCTGATAACTTTCATATTTTGATGAATAGTAAAAAATACTAAATTCTAATTGAAAACATATTTTTTAATCAAAATAATTTATAGTGTGAAATTATAAAAATTAATGGGTTTGAAGTATTATTATATTTTATTTTTATCATTTAATCCAATTTTGGTCATTTGAATTATTTTTACATTTAAATTGGACATAAAACACATATCAATATTTTCATTGTTTTTACTTCTTGGAAACATGCTTTCTAGTATGAACAATGAGAAATAATATTAAATTAATTAATGAAACCATTTGATTTTAATTTGGTAAAATAGATATAATTTCTGAATTTGGAATATTACAATTCTCTTTGGGTGATTTTATTGTATTTCTTTGAAAACATTCAATTTTAATGAATAGTGAAAACACTACATTATAGATAAAAAAAGAATTTTTCATTTAAATTATTTTTAATTTATCTTAAATTAAAAAATGATAAAAAATAAATATATTAGTCCAATGTAATTCATTTTAGTCATTTTATAATAATATTAGGTATATCAAATTTTTTGGATCCATTTTAACGTCTTTTTACCAACCTTTTAGCCACATTTTCACACATTCTAAGACTTTTTTAAATGGAATTAAATATAATGTTACTAATAATGTGAATTTCATTTCCAAAATCCAAAAAAGATAATTGACATCAGTAAGTAAAATGTAGTTGAATATGATGAAAATAATATTTTGAGAATAGTAACATTAAAATGTTATTTACCACGATTAAAATTAAATAAGGAAATTAAATGTAAAAAAGAAATTAAAGTTACCCCAAAACATTGAATAATTCTATTGGATATGTGTATTTCGAAAAAAATGAAACATAGGTCAAAAATAAGATACCTTTTGATTCATTTGTGTTATATTAGGACATTTATTATATTATATTTAACGAAGAGTCAAAAGTGGTCAATTTAATGTTTAATAACTAAACCATTTTTTATATAGGGATACACATAAGATAAATTAATATATAAATTTTAATTAGAAATCTAAAAACAATTCCTACATCATGGTAGTTTATTTATAATTTTTATATATTAAATTATTAAATTTATTTATGATAGAATGATGATGCAGTAATTACATTTTTAATGAAAGATTAAAATAGATGATATTATAAATATTAGAATAAATTTAAATTGAGACATTTGATTCCATAAATGAATTTTCTAGTTTAAAATGAAATTTTAGGGTTGATTTAATATATTTAGTTGAATTAATCAACTTTTTTTGACTTTCAAAAAAATCAAATAACAAATAGTGTAAAAATTGACAATAACGAGTTTTAAAAATAATCCTATATTATTAAATGAAATAATATTCATAAAAATATATGATTCTGAAAAAGGACATATATATAAATATATATTTCATTTATGAGCCACTTTAGTTTCTCTTTGCATTTTATAGTATGTTTATTTACCATGTATTATAATAATACAAGAAGAAATGGTAAATGTTAAACAATTTAACTAAGGGTTAAATATAAAGAAATGTTCAATATGGCGACCTAAACATGTCTAAAACCTATTGGATGAAAGGATTTTATCCCATACCCACCATATACTCGAAATAAATCCATTTGGAGGTATTATAAACTGAAAGTGATTTTATTATAAAATAATATTTCAATCTTTTCCTAAAGTTCCACTCAACTCTCTTATAAAACGGTACTCCCCCTTATCTTAAATTCACAACTCCTAAGCCATTTTTCCGGGACAAACCCTGATCGAATTTACTCCCAACTACCCTAAATTAATCCTAGAGGCCATACATTGATCAGAAAGCCAACCTATGAATCCCTTTTGTTCAAATCAAAAAGAAGAACCTGAAGAAGAGGTAATTATTTCATCACCTCTTTCAAAGTTATTTTCTTCTTCTACTTATTCTTTCATTTGTATTTCCATACCAAAATAATAAATCTACTAACTTCTACATACTGTGATGTTATTATAAATATGTTATAACCATATTCATTATTCTATCAATCATATGAAGGATAATGTCAACATACGTGTGTACGTATGACTTACCGTCTCCACGATGTAGTGTAGTTTGTTATTCAACACTTCATTATATGGATGGGTATAATAATGAATATAATTCATGTAAATAATAAATATTACATTTTAATGATTCTTTATATATAATATAAAGTAAAATTACTTCCTATTTCACCATAAATATAATGATATCGTCACTGGGGCATACGTATGGATTACCATCTCCACGACGTGATGAGTATAATTTCCACGTTCACCATTCAATGATGATTATAAATATATATATTATTATTATGTATAAAATATTTGAAAAAGTAATGAAACCGGAATTTTATATATATACTTTTATGTATTAATGTATTTACATATATTACATTCACTTACATCCGTTCAATATTTGATATGAAAATGAATATAGCGTTTTTCCGTACGTACCGCCTACCGTCTCCATAAATTGTGTTTTCCATTTCATATATCTATCTACTATACAGATTCATATTATGAATATATATGATAAATATATAAGTTTTTATATTTTTGCAGAAATTTAATCATGATATAAGATATACGATCATGAATAACAAGTTAAAACACGTTCGATAAATAAAGAAATTATTACCTATAATGTTATTTTAGCATGGAAATTATTAATATATCGGTAATAAAAAGTATTAAATGAATAATGTATGATATCATAAATATGAAAATGGTTCTATAATAATTTAATAACATACTATGGTCATTACACTAGTAGTTAAATGTACCCCCAACCAAAGGAATGTACAAGCTAAGGGTTAATTTCTCATTCATTATTATCCGAGATTGTTTATGTGTAAGTATTTACTGGGACATATTTACCATCCATGTCAATATTTCATAAAAATGATTTAAAAATGAGTATTTTAATTATTTATAGAATTATATATTTAATTATATCATTATTTTAAAAGTTTTAATGATTTATTTATCTAAATCATTTTAATTATTGTCCATGTTTTCAAAATGATTTTAAGGATTTGTTTATATGGACCTGATTATTTTATCATTTTAATTACTTTCAAAAGTTGAAACGTGGTATGGGACACATTGATTCAAAAACCTATATAAAATTACTTCCTTTATAATTTGGTGACATTTAAATGATTTTAAAAAACGAGATATTTCTCTCAATGATTTTTACTAATCATTTTCAACTATTTCAACATCTTTTACTCAATAATATTCTTAATTGAGGTTGATTTATTATAGTAAAATCTACTTTATTGTATTGAATGATTTATGATATGCTTGACTATGTATGCTATATTTTCATACCATTCATGGTTTTTGGTTAAAAGATTGAAATTTCGTATGGTATTTTAAATACACATTTTTATGTTATGTTTCAAAATTTTTATATGAAGAATGCATTATACATAATAAATGATAGTTAGAGCCGACAATAGATCTTTGATGCATTGGTAGGTCTCATGAGACAAACTATTTTCAGGGAACAAGGCCTTTACAAAATATTTATGTCTAGTTTTTACACAAGGCCTTGACTATGTGGTTATGATTTCTTTCATTATGCACTCCCTCATTATGAAATTAGTTATTTCATATATTATTCAACTAGTAGAATATCCATGTGCATGTTTATATGATAATTTTTGATTTATTTTTTCCATATGATTTTCAAGTTTATGTTTAAAAGGCTATTTTTTTACACATCATTCCTTAATAGTTTATATCATCTGCTAAATTATATACCCTTACTAAGAACTTGAGGTCACCCCTTTCATGAGTTTTATTTTCACAGGATTCCACGATGTGTGTTATGATAGATATTCATTGTTATACTAATGGAATAATGGAATTCTCAAGGGATTATTTATGTTGTGTTATAAGTTATAAAGTGTAATGTAAATTTTATGTGTATAATCTAATTTCTAAGACTTATAAACCAATCGGTCCTTCATTATAGGATTCATTGTGATCATACTAGTGTATAAAAATAATGAACCGAATCTGGGCTTCTGGGGTCGGGGCATTACAGTTGGTATCAGAGGATGATTACCGACAACCATGAGAATAGATTTATATAAACGTTTATTAGAAATCATTAACCGTTGATATACTTTGAGGATTAGTATAGATGAGCATACAAAATTTATGGTAATAAAGATATTATGTGGGTATTCCATGAAATACATCCATGTATAAATACAACATGTGGACATGGTTCTGGCACAGATATACCTAGGAGTGAAAACTCAGACCATGATATTCGAAGTTGACCCATGGTATCCCTATACAAATCAATGGTCATTACTGTGCGGTTGGTTTGACAGTCCTAGGGGATATGCTTCAAATTATTCACAACTTCTTTACAACCCATTAAGAAGGATTTATTAGAAAATATTTCTGCAGAGAAACCATTTTTTTATTATGAGACTAGATTTTTGAAAATCATTAATTAATGTTGTTAATTTTTTAGTATTTTTAGTATACATTATGATATTATCTAGACTAGTGTATATTATCATTTAGAAATGTCTCCCAGTTGAAGGAATGAAAACTATAACAATACACATGTACCAAATAGTAATAAAGATCATTTTATTCATAGTCTTAAGCCAATATTTCAAAAGTAAATAGCCTCCAAGGTAGTTTCATCCTATAAGGAAATAATATCATGTGCTAATAATATATGTAAAGAATTACCTGAGTCTTATGGATTTGAAAGGAAGCCAGAGAAGATGATGATGCCAGAGAGAAAATGGATAAATATATGAAGGAAAAGTGGAATTTTCCATCGTGTAATAACTCTGGAAAAAATCACCTTGGTAAATGCATGAAAGGAATGAGAGTTTGTTATAAGAGTGGAGAAAATGACACTATGTTCATGATTTTAAGGTTCTGAAAAATGTATCAATTGAATAATGCTTCATCTACGAGGATTTGGGTCACTACGCAAACTAATGTCCCAAAAATCAGAGTATAACTAAAATGAATCTATTGGATAATAATCAAGTTAAAATACTATCACATATGAAGAGGAGTGATTAGTGTTATTATGTTGTTATTAAAAAATTCTGTCATTTGAGAAATGTATTAATGATGTACAAGTTATAAGAATTATATAGTGTATAAGGATTTTACTACAGTACTATTTTATTAAGGATTTTAGATTGTGTGGTACCAACCAAAGTGACTCAATACCATGTTAAACTTTTGGGGAAATATTTTTTTTGGAGAAAGATAAAACTTAATAAGGTCTTGATAATGATCTAGTGATTTTGAAATAAGTTATAATTTAGTTTGATAATGTATATTGGATATTATTGACTACCAAGGATCTAATAAATGTGTTTTTATACCATAATTGTTCATGATTACATAAATTTTGGATTTAATGATTATATCAGATATTCTATGTTTTACATAAAGAAAAATGGAGCACATACATATTTATATAAGGTTATATGGTAATTTAGGTTGTTAACATGTTTTAATAGAATACATGATGAAGGTATTCACGTGTTCTTATGTGATAAAAGAGATCTTCATTATGTTACGTAGACATTACTTATCATTTTTTGGAATATGAGTTTGGACACAAGAATTTTTGATATTCCTAATGGCTGCAATTGAGTAAAATGAACACTTGATATGTTTTTGAAGGTTAATGTATGAGTTATAGAATACTTTTTTCTACCCTAATTGTTTTTAGTAAACATTTAGAGGATTAATGGAATAATTTTATATCTTATAATATATCAAATATGATTTAGGCATTTAAGAAATCATTTTTGAATATTCATTTCCTAGTGTAAGGGATGAAGTGAAAATAGATCGAAGCACAACAAAATGATGAGAAAATGATTATGATAGGTAATGAAATCAAATATGTTTTATTGAGTTATTATCTTTATATTAAATTAATCTCTAATATTCAAAAAAAAGTATATAAAAAATGTGTTATCCTAATACCATCTGTTTTGTTTGACTAATTATTCTTTAAATTATCATAGATTGATGGATTTGAAGCCCTTAATTTTTCATTTTTTTTACTTGTTTGTATTTGATGACCTCAATAACTTCTTATAAATCCTTCCATTTAAGTTTTTCTAATTTCCACCAATGTTATCCTATTTGAATTCCTAATTTGGTGGTGATAGTTTCATTTCTCTTTCCCTCTTGTTAAGATGAAATTATATTAACACTATTTCTGATGTGTGTTATTACACAAAGGTATTTGTTATTTTAATCCTTTAATTTTCAAAGAAAAATAAAAAATTTTGAGAATGTAATTTATTAAAGGATGTGATAATGCAATACCGTAGGATTTAATAGTACGTTATCTATTTAAAATAATTCAATTTCTTGAGCAATACATAACACCGAGTTCGAGTGCACCACAACTTACCAAACTAGTTGATTAAAACGTGGTTATGAATAGTATTAATTGTATTTGGAATTTTAGATACTCAATATAATTTTAACATACATTTTTTTTGTTTCTTAGACATAATATAATAAAAAATTTATTTCTTAGATAAAAGAAGTATTTTTAATGAAATTGATATTTTACTTCATTTTATTGGAGAACCCGTTTTAAATCAAATATTTGGAAAATTTATATATTAAATTTGAAAAAATAAACTTCTTCTTTAAATGTGGGATACAATAATTTATATTGGTTATTTTTTTGGATGTTTTTCTAATAACATTCATATTTTTATGAATAGTGGAAATACTAAATTTAAATTTAAAACTACTTTTTTAATCAAAATAATTTATTGTGTAAAATTGAAAATTTTAGTATTTTTGAAGAGTAATTATATTATATTTGTATCATTTAATCCAATTTTGTTCATTAGAAGTAGTTTTAGATTTAAATTGGAAATACACACATATCAATATTTTGATAGTTTTTACTTCTAAAAAACCCGCTTTCTGATTTTCACAAAAGAATTTAATTTTAAATTAATTAATGAAACTTCAATGATATGAATTCGAAAAAATAGGCATAATTTTATGAATTTTTAATATCATAATTAAATTTGGGTGAATGTTTTTAATTTTTCGGAAAACATTAAATTTTTCATGAATAGTTATAACACTGTATAGTTGATGAAAACTAACCTTTTTAATTAAATTACTTTTAATTTATATTAAAGTAAAAACGTTAAATAGTACATATATATGTCCAATTTAATTCATTTGATTCATTTTATAATAAACATACATTTATCATATTTTATTGAGCCTTTTTAATGTATTTTTAACCACCTTCTTGGAACATTGACCCACCATCAAGGCCCATTTGAAAATTTTCATAAAATGTAATATTACAGATTCTTTGAATTGAATTTAAAAATTCCTAGAGACACATTTGAAATCAGAATTTACAATTTGGTTGAATAGGATGATAATAAGTTTTGGTGCATAGTGACTTTTGAATTTTTTTCAGCGATTAAAAATAAATAGGTTAATCAAAGGTAAAAATAATATTTAAATTACCCCAACACGTGTCCTCATTCAATTTTATAAGTTTATTTTGACCAAAATAATCCTTACGTAAAAAATAAAATTGTTTTTGATCCATTTGGTTTATATTAGGACATTTATTATATTTTATATAAAGAAGAGTTAAAAGTGTTAAAATTCAATTATTAATAAGTAAAAAAAATTTAATATAGGTATAACCATAAGATAAATTTGACTAAAAAGATTCATTAGGAATCTAATGTTATTTTATACATCATGGTAGTTTATTTATAATTTTTAGACATTACTTAATTAAATTTATTTATGACATAATGATGATGCGGTAATTACCTTATTAATGAATGATTAAAATAATTGATCTTATAAATATTAGAATAAACGTAAATTGAGAGATTTGATGTCATACAAAACATTTCTAGATGAATAAGACATGTTAGGGATTATTTAATTTATTTTTTTGAAGTAATAAACATGTTATGAAATTCAAAAAAACCAAATACTAAATAGTGTCAAAATTATCAAAAATGAGTTTTTAAAACATATTCTATATTATTAAATTATATAATATTCATAAAAAAATAATATTAGACCAAAGTAATTATATAATGAGAGATATTTAATTAATTAACATGTTGAGGTTTACTTGGTAGTTTATAGAAATTTTAGTAACCATTTATTATAATAATACAATAATAAATGGTAAAATATAAAAAAAATTAACAAAGGGTTAAATCGAAAATATATGGTCAATATGGTGACTATACTTTTCAAAAACATATTTTTTGCAATGCTTTCATCCCATAACCACCATATCCTCGAAAAAAATTCATTTGGAGCTATTAGAAACTGAAAATCATTTTAAAATAAAATAATATTTCAAACTTTTCCTAATGTTCCCCTCACCTCTCTTATAAAAGGGTACTTCCCCTTCTCTTAAATTCACACATCCAAATACATTTCTCTTAGAAACACCCTACTCAAGTATCTTTAAAACTACACTCACATATTCATATATTCCTTACTTTTATCAGAAATTTACCCTAAGGAGCTCTTTTTCTCAAATCAAAAGGAAGAACTTGAAGAAGAGGCAAATATTTTATCATATTTTTCAATGTTCTTTTCATCTTCCAATTATTTATCATTATTGTTTACATACCAAAATAATAACTATATTACCTTCTACATAATTTGATGTTATTATAAATTTTTTACAACCATATTCATTATTCTTTCCATCCTATGACTAACAAAGTCACCACACCTGTGTGTGTATGGCACACCGTCTCCACGTCGTGGTGTAGTTTGTTATTCAACACTTAATTTTTGGGATGTGTATAATATTGAGTAGAATTTATGTAAATAATAAATAAAACGTGTTAAATATTATTTACATATAATATACCATCCAATTACATATGATTTTATCATCAATATAAAGATATAATCGCTCGTGTGTACGTGCGACTTCCCCTCTCCACGACACGATGAGATTCATTTCCATGTTCACAATTCAACTATGATTATAAATATATATATTATTCATAAGATTTTAATATATGACATAATATTTCTACTGGATATATGTTTTTGTGTGTGTGTGTGTTTATTTACATTTATTTCATTCACTTACTTCTGTTCGATACGATATGAAAGAGAAACTGCATTTATTCATATATACGACCTACCGTCTCCTGGAACAATATTTTCCATTTCATATATCTATATTTTATAAATATTTATATTCTAAATATATATTATAAATTAATAATTTTTTATCTTATTGAAGAAATTAGATCATGATATAAGTGATATGATAAAAAATAAAATGTTAAAACACATTCGACAAAGAAAACGATTATTACTTGAAATGTTATTTTAACATTTAAATTATTATTAAATGGGTAATATTAAGTCATAAATGAATCTATTATGATATCATAAATATGAATATGGCTCAGTTATAGTTTAATGACACACTATGGTCATTATATAGGAGGTTAAACATACCCTCGACCAAACAAATGTATAAGATAAGGGTTGATTCCTCATTCTCATTTTTATTTGAGATTGTTTATGTGTAAGTATTTACTAGAAAATATTCATCATCTATGTCAATATTTCATAAAAAACTTCAAAAGGAATCTTTTATTATTTTATGGAAGGGTTTATTTAACTATTTCATCATTTTTAATATTTTAATGATTTATTAGTCTAAATCATTTTAATTAATGTGCATGTTTTCAAAATTATAGTAATGATTTCTTTATATTGACATGATTGTTTAAAAATGTTAGTGCCTTTTAATAGTTTGAAATTGGTATCGGACACATTGATTCAAAAATCTATTTAAAATAGATTCTGTTATAAAAGTGTTCCTTTTAATGGATTTCATAAGAAGGTATATTTCTCTAAAAGAGTTTTACTAATCATTTTCAACTTTTTCAACACCCTTTAATGAATATTACCATTTATTGAGGATAATTTATTTTATCAGAATATTATATATTGTATTGTATTACATATGATTTGTTTTACTATGAATGTGATATTTTTATACCATTCGTTGTTTATGGTTAAGGTATTGACATTACGTATGGTAGTTTTAATACGATTTTTTTCAACATTTTCAAATAATGAATGCATTGGACATAGTAAGTGATGGGTGGATCCCGCTATATCTCCTCGATCCATTGTAAGGTCTCGTAAGACAAACTATTGTCCTCTCACAAGGCCTTAGAAAAAATCTTTTCGCAGGCTTTTCCCAAGACGTTGAATATATGGTTATTATGTCTGGAATTATGCATTACCTCATTAAAATATTAGTAATTACATGTGATTATTCAACTTATAGAATATCCTTGTGCATGTTTATATGATAATGTTTGATTTATTTTTGTCCATATTATGTTCAAGTTTATGTTAAATAGGATGTTTTTTTATTACACATCTTTCTATAAAATTTTAGAGCTTTTTCTAAATTATTTACACTTACTAAGAATATGAGCTCACCCATTTGTTATGTTTTATTTTTTACCATATTCCATGAAGTGTATTATAATTGATATGGAGGATTAAACTAAGGGAATAATGGAATTATAAAAGGATTATTTATGATGTTGTGTATGTTAGAAAGTCTAATTTAACATTCATGTATGTAATATATTTTCTAAGACTTCTAAACTAATCAATCCTTTGGGACTTGATTACTTGTGATCATGCCAATTTAATAAAATAATGTATTGGCTCTGGGATTCTATGTTCAAGGTGTCACACAACTAGTATATATTCTTGACTATAGATAGAAAGTGTTTTTGAATAATATGATTCATTTGGTAATGGTTTTTTAGAAAAACCATATCGTTTAAGAGGAAATATGGGAATGTGAAAATGCTATGATGGAAGAATACCCCCACTTATTTGATAAGTAAATAATATCCCTCATATAAAATTTCTAAAAGGGGGGAAAGATGTAACATACCAGGTTTTTATAGAATAACATAATTTCAAATATATTAATATTTATAAAAAATGTATTAATTTTATGTTAATGACGTCAAATTGTTTGATAGAGTACTCAATAGGCAACAACGAGTTTATCTGAAATCATACCTTTCACACAACATTGAGTTATACTAAAAAATAATATAATATTATTATTATTATTTTTAATGGTAGTTAACATCTATCCATTGTATTGGATGTAATGAAATGAACTAACTAAAAAATTATTATACATGTTTTTTAAATGTTTTATCATTTATCCAATAAATTTTCGAGGCTTAAAAGGAGAATGAATCCAATATTAAGCATAAAATACTTTAACAATTTTAAAATCCTTTATTACCACCTTTTGATGGAGAACTATTTTTAAATATAGTTTTTGTAATTTTTATATGTTATATTTGAAAATATAAACTTTTTATTTGAATGAGGTTCATAAATATTTACTTTGGTTGCTATTTTTGTATTTTTCTGATAAATTCAATATTTTAATGAATATAAAAAATTACTGCATTTTAATTCAAAACTGTCATTTCATTTAATTTATTTACAGAGTTATATTTCCCCTTAATTGTTTTGGAATTGTATTTCTATTAGTTCTTTATCATTTAATCCAATTTATCAAATTTTACATAATTTCTCACTTAATTTGGACATGAACAAATAATAATAATTTTATAGCTTATAATTCTTAAAAACCTGCATTATAGTTTTGAAAATATTAATTAATTTTAAATTAATTACTAAAATTCTATGTTCTGAATTTGAAAAAATTCATTCCATATTTCAAAATAATAAGGTCCAAATTTTTTAATTAGGAACCTTTTATTTTGGTAAATTATGAATAATAAATTCACTCACTTTTCTAACCACAGTTAAAGGGTAAATTAGGTAAATTAGGGTAAAATATTATATTATTATAATTTAAAACTATCCTCACACATGTCCTAATATTATTGAATTAGATATGGACGACCATAATAATCCATGGTTAGATTTTAGGACCCCATGGTAGCACTTGGATGTGATAGTGACATGTTATAATAATTAATATAATGTAAAGAGAAATATAACATAAACATGTATCTTTTAGATAAAGAATTTTAAAAAAGGGCTATATAACTAATATAATGACTTCAAAATAGTCATTAAAAATCTAACAACATTTCCTCCATCATGGTATTTTATTTTATATTTTTAGGCATTAAATAAATAAATTTATTTAGGACACAATGATAATGCAGCGATTACCTTATTAATGATTAATTTAAATAAAAGATATTATAAAAATTAAAATAAATGTAATTTGAAACTTTTGATTCCATCCAAAATTTTTATGGATTATTATAAAATTTTATAGTTTATTTTATATATTGTTTTCAAATGAATGAATTTTGTTGACTTTAACAAATAAAAAATTAGTAAATACTATCACACAAATTAGTTTTTAAAACAAATAATATTTTATAAAAGAATATAATAGTCATAAAATTATTAAATTCATTCAAATGAGATATAAAATGTCAAAAATTTAATTAATGATCCACATATGATTCTCTTGGAATTTAATAGTAAACATATTATCCATAAAGTGTATAATTACAAGAAGACATGGTAAGAGATGATTTTTTTAACTGAGGGTTAATTCTAAAGTATAAAGTTATATTTGTGACATAAAATTGTTTAAAGCATATTTTTTGGGAGGCAATAGTCCCATACTCATATTATCCTCGAAATATATCCCTTTTTAAGTATTATAATTAAATCATAAGTTTATAATAAAATAATATTTCATAACATTCATAAAGGGCCCCTCTTCTCTATTTTTAATGGACACCTCTTATATCCACTTAATCACACCATTTAAGCCCCATGAATCATGAAACATAAACTCAAATAAACTATAAACATCCTTCACTTAATCCTAGAATCCTTATCTTGGGAAAAAGACTATTAAATAATGTGTTTTGGATCAAATCAATAAGAATTATTCGAGTTAGAGGTAACATCTTCTGTCAATCTCCATTAATTTATTTCCCATCACCAACCCAATCCTATATTTATTCCATTATTTTATAACAAAAGAATATCCTAAATATATTAGGAGTTTTTATATTCAAAGGTTTTTACACACACTTACACACACCTCTATATAATGGATATGGAACATCGTATTTCTATATACAACAAACTACTACCTCACAAAATGATGATAGTTCAATTTTATCCTAAAACCTCTCATGGTATTCATTATGAATGAAATTTATTTATATATGATATATAATATATTTATATTGTCTCTATTATCATTTAATTTTTATTTTAAACATTCCTTTCTTCTGTCCATGTTGTGTAAATATGATAATTGTGTTTGAGTATGTGTGGACTACCGCCCCCTCAAAGCATTGTGACTCATTCCCGGCATACATGGAATGAAAAAAATATAGTTTTATTAAACCTATGAGAGATAAAATATATTAATATAATACCATTTTTATAATATACATTTATACTCAATGATTATTTTTTTAATATGAAAGTGAAGTGAATGTAGCGTTCATGCATACGTATGACATTACGTCACCATGAACGGTGCAATTAATTTACTCTCTCCTAAAAATTTGGAAATTAAAAATACATATATACTATATATATATTATTTTTAAATCATGAATACTATTTTAGAGATTATGGAATTATTATAACACGGAATATTTACATCGAAACATGTTCATTTTCGACTCATGTACTAAATATCAACAAAACAACTGATATCAACATAAATAATTTTTAAAACATGTTAAAAAGTGATATAAAAGGAATAATGAACATGAAAAAGGTACCAAATCATGTAGAAATTAACCTAAGTTTTTTATTCAGGAACATAACGATTGTACATGATGATTCATATTTAAGGTAAAGGACTTCGTCCCAATCTCCTTTCATTGTGGCATATTTTAATTTATACATGAACTTATTTTATACGGTGTACAATAAACCCCGGTTCATTTTATTTTAATTTTGAGGTAATTTTTTATGATGTGTTTTAATAAATAAAAAAATGTATCATTTTAAATGTATTCATTGACAATTAATTCCCCACCACCATAACCACTATTTGATATTTTATTTCATCTATAAGACCAAATGTTTTTAAATGGAAAAGAAATCCCTTATATCCATTTTGTAGTTTGGGTATTGAAATTTTTTTTGAAATTGGATTACAATTTCAATATCATGAAATTATTTCTTCGGATTTAAAATGAAATTTTATGAGTGAAATGTTGATAATTGCAATCTTTTATGTATTATGATTATATTATGTTACTTAGCATTTGGCGGGTGGTTACGTGATAAACTAAAGATGAGTGGTTTTGTGATAAAACAAATATGTGTTGTTCTACGATAAAACAATGATCGGGGGGGGGGTCATGTAATAACCTACAAGGTATTGGTTATGGAATTCGTTCGTATGGATATTCCATTTAGTGATATGTATGGAATTCGACATTATGGTTATTCCATTTCTGGATATTTATGTCCTAGTATACCTTTATATATTATATGTTGCTTCCTATGGGATTTATGGTTTTTATTTTGTAACAAAAATGGTATAAAATTAACTTATACTCAGTGATGTATATATACTAATTCTCAAAGGGTAAAGTTATTACTTTATGATAATGTATTCATGGTTTTCAAGTTTTAAAAAGATAATGGTTTTCCTCCTTTGTGTATCCCTCATTGATATTTTTATGCTGAACCCAAGATTTGAAAAAACATTCATAGGAAATAATGAAGAAAAGTGATAAGGATGTGATAATGGAAATATTATTCTGTTAAAAAATGAAATGGTATTATGTTTCTTTTATGATTTTTGGTTTTATGAGAAAATGGATAGTGAGTAGAAGTGTCTACTTGTAATATTTAAGCTGATATGTTTGAGTAATGATATAATTATCTAAATATAAAAACAAAAACGGATCTTATAAGTAATTTGAATTCAAATTATTGTATTATATCAAGATTAATTAATGTTTAAGGTTGAGTTATTATATAAGTATGTTCTCAAGAATGATATTTCACGAGGTAAAATCTGCTTCCTTTTTTGCATATAATTTCAATTTATGTTCCTTAAATCTATTATTCTCTTTTAACCTATCCTGTACAATTGATCATTATAACTCAGTATCATTTATATACTACAAATATATCTATAATTTCATATCCATTATCTATCTCTTTCTCCCATTTACTGTATAAACGATAGCATCATCATGGAGGTTCCAATTTACAACCATTATGGATGCTGAAATTTTGTTCCTCAATTTATTCTTCAATTCTGGCAATAAAATTATTATTATTTTTTGAAAAATAATTTAAATTTTTTATTATAACTTATTTAATGATTATGGAACTATGATTTTTATATTATATTAACAAATCAAAAAAAATAGTTCATTATGATCAAAAACCACCATAATAATCTAAACGATCATTACTAAATGAATTATATAATGATTCATCTTCATAATATATAACCAAATGATATAATCAACCATTTAATTTTATGTATGTTCATTAATAACATTTAATTTATATTATATATAATTTATCCATTCCACATGAATTCCATTACATATAATCAGAGGAACTGATAATGAAATCCAGGAACGAACACTCATGAACGATGGAATTAAATCATATATCTTATCAATAAGTACATAAATTTACATAATAAAACAATAATGAATAAAAAAAAATTATATAAGGTTATAAATTAATTAATTAATGGATTTAATTTGGTAATCCACAAAGTTATGTTAAAGTTCATAACAGATTCAGTAATAAGGTAAGGGTTTTCTCATCTCACTTCGATTTTTGGGAGACATTCCTTATTCACCAATATTATAAGTGTATTGTGTATTGAAACTGACCATTGATGTTTTGTATCCAGAATATATTTATTTTCATGTTATTAAATTTATCTTTTTAGGATTATTAGTATTGGGGAATATGATTTGATTGATTACAAACTAGTAAGGGATTCTACTCGAACCACTGTGTTTCCGTCTAGTAACACTTACTATTCCTTTAATCAAATTATATTATTCTCTATTTTTTTTATATATACTAAAATATATTTATATGTTTTAAATTCATATATTAATATTAGATCATCCATATTTTATGGGATATACATGTTCTGAAATGGCTTTCGTATTAATTCTTCCCATTAAACAAGCCCGATTCAAGAGAATTTCTTGAATTATTTCCCACATTCAAGGGAACTATATATTATGTTTTAAGACATCATTATTTTTATAACAAAAAAAATTTCAGCATGGAAAACTATTTCGGTCCATGTCTTATTTTCTGGAAGAAAACATGCCTTTCCTCTTTAAAATATCATTATCATATTCCTTAAACAACATTAAAATGTTTTACATATATAGATTCTTAAAAAATTAATGATTTAACATCAATGGAAAAAATTTATATATAAAATATAATGTCAATTTCCTTAATTTCTCTTTATAGGATATACTTTTTTACAATCTGATTTTATGACAATTAAAAATGATTTTCCAAAAGAAATTTTCTTTCTGAAGTCAAAAGGGCTATTCTCATCCCACTTTTACTTCTGTGAAATATATGAATTGTTCACCGCATACTACTTATCAATAGTGTATGAAATTCCATTTTAAATTTAATATAAATATTTTTCTTATTCTAATTATATTCTAGGGTATTATGATTTGAATGTTTCAAAGTTGTATGGGACATATTGAAATGTTTTCGGATTATTTCTTCATGAATTTTTCAACAGTCTCATTTAAAAATAACTTCATCTATTCCAATATACATTGTGGAATCATGTAATTTATTATGGATTATCTCTTATGATATTATCTAATAAATTTTTTTTAAGGGCTTATGATTAGTTTGACTATAGATTTGTTAATTTCAAACCATTCCTGGGATGTAGTTAAATAATTCACATTTTTTATGATAGTTTTACAATATGAATGTTTATTTTGTCCCTTTTATCACCGTTTTAATTTAAAAAATCCATTACACTTAGTAATTGATCGGTGGGAACACTATAGCACCTCAATGAATCAGTAGGACTCATGATACAAACTAGTGTCATGCCACGAGGCCTTGCTGGAATAGTTATTATGGTCTTGGAATTAGGCCTTTATAAAGTATAATTATGATTTCTATAATTATAAATTCCCTCATTATGAAAATAAATATTTATAGTTTATGTTGTTATTAAACTATTATTGTAACGACCCATCCCCGAGACCCGTGTCATGGCTACCCCAAGCCTACCTTCTAAAGGCTAGGGGCTGGTGACTAGCCCAAAATTGTGTATTCTATAAAACTAGGAAGGCATTGCCGATATATCCTATAAACTAACGCAATCACACACACAACAAGAAACGAACACATGTAAACTGTATAGAAAAAAGCGTGCAGAATGTAAGAGGGTCTAGAATACAATCCCAACAGTATAGATACAAGTACCACAGAAATACAATACTACTGGAGAAAGAGAAGGACATTTAATGTGTTGTTCTCCGAGGTTCCTACCTAAAGGGTTGGTACATATTGCCTCCTCATCACTCCATGTCCGCTCATCTCCTCTTAGTACCGACATGTCGTACAGTCCACCTCTGGGCAACGTCAAATCCTTGTACTATCATCCTCGATCTGCGATGTCCATCATCTGCACCAAACACAACAAGGCGCGGGAATTGCCCGTGTAGGGGTGAGTATAACGATACATAGTAGGGACCCCGAGACCCTCAAGGTCTCACAAAAATCCACAATGGATAAGCCAGAATGCATGAAATCAACTGACTACCCTACATAGGTAAATTCCCATACATATATCTAAGTAATGAAGTATACCCATCTCAATCAAGAGGAAACATAGGCTCCAACCAAAAGGTCCAAACCTCAACTATTCCATAAAGTAAGGAATACCAACAAAGGTTAGTACCACACAGGTACACCACATAGAAGAACACCACCAAGGTATTTCCATGATGGAAAGTACATAAAACGTACGAACACAGCGCACACCAGGTATAACAAAGGTATAACAGTAGAGATGATTTGATATAACTGTCGAATCATCTTACTCTATTAAGAGGCAGACCAATGAAGGCTCCCAAATTTAAGACCCACACAGGATCCTAGTACATCGTCAGTAAATTTTCAGACCCACACATGATCCTGGTATATCGCCAGTACATTGTCAGACCCACACATGATCCTATTAAATCTTCTGTACATCGCCATACCCACACATGATCCGAGTACATCATCAGAACATTGTCAGAACCACACAATATCCTAGTATATCAGTAGTACATCGTCAAAACCACAAAGGATCCTAGTACATCGTCATTACATTATAAGACGCACACAGGATCCTAGTACATCGTCAGTACATTGACAGACCAACGTAGGATCCTAGTACATCGTCAGTAAATCATCAGACTCACAGAGGATCCTAGTACGTCATCATTACATCGTCATACCCACACAGGATCCTAGTACATCGTCAGTACATCTTCAAACCCACACATGATCCTAGTACATCGTTAGTACATCGTCAGTACATCATCAGACCCACATAAGATCCTAGATCGTCGTCAGTACATCATCAGACCCACACAAGATCATAGTACATCGTTAGTACAACGTCATATCCACGCATGATCCTAGTATATTGTCAGTAAATCATGAGACCCACATAGGATTCTAGTACATCTTCAGACCCATACAAGATCCTAGTACATCACCAGTACATCATAAGACCCACATTAGATCCTAGTACATCGTCACAACCAGCTACAGGGTACTTGCACTAAGATTGATCATCTCCAGGAGAGTATGCTCTTCAAGCTACTGGATGATACTCCTACTTTTATGAAGTACCAGGATGAATTATCCCAAATGACAACCATTTAATAAGGGTATCAATGTAACAGATGGTTTGGAAATCAGACACATGGTCTGTAAATTATTAGCCTTTTAGTTCTGAGGGCCCGATTTTATTCATGCTCGATAGAACCAGAACATACCCCAACTTTATCCAAATCTCAAATGGAGAATACTAAAAGGAAAATATCTCCCTAATGTTTCTTGCGCCACATAAATTTTTTCAAATAGTCACCCGGTGCCAAAGTTACGGCCAAAAGAACGTATAGGGTCGAAATTGGTCCGGGTCCGGTCCGACCCGGTCGGACCGACCCATTTTGACCCGGCCCACTGGGTCCGCTCTGGCCAGCGGTGTGGCCCGACCGGCACAGGGAAACACGCAGTGTGGGGAGACCACAGTGCGGTGGGGTGTCGCGGTGCAGTAGGCCAGCCTCTGTGCGGTGGTCGCCCGCGGCTGGCCGGATGGTCAACCATGCACTTCGCGCGGCGTGGTCGTGCGCCGGGCATTCACCGACGACCGGATCGGCCGACCGACCTCCCTTCACTACCGTGGCACAAGGCATGACCCCTTGTTCACCGGGCGGTGTGGAGGCATGCCACCACTTTTTCATACAACCGGCCTCTAGTTGGTGTCTTCCACGTCACAAACATTTCATCAAAAAACATAAGGGATTACGAAGTGGTCGGGCTATGTTCGTTTGGCCCGTACCCACCGTGTTAGAGTGGTGGAAAGTGGTTCACAACAATTGAGTCATGAAGAACATCATGAACGGGTAAGGGTTGTGTTTAAAACAACAACCCTACCTCGAAGGTTCGTTGATGTGTCATGATATGAAAACGGTGAAGTTGAAGAGGGTGACAACAATCTACACCTCTGCAACACACTTCCAGAGTCAGGCTTCTGCATATTTCACTTTCTTGGCTCTGAATAAATATATTTGATGGAGATTTTGTTCATCGTTTGGAGGTGAAGTTCTCCATTGGAGATGTGTTTCTCCAAGATCTTCCATGATTCTCTATTTTCCAACAAATTCCAACCCAGAAAAATGAGAGGTGCCAACTTATTAAATTAATTCTATTAATTTTCATTACATTGGCACAATTAATTGTTGGTACAATTAATTGTACCACATTGGAATAAAACAATTTGGACGATGTACATGGGTTAACACTTCATTAAAGAATGAGTTCAAGGGGTTTCTCCCATTTAGAGGGTTTGGGTGGTCCCCACCTTTTTGAATTCAAAATTGGGGTTTTAGTTCAGGTGGTCCCCACCACTTTAACATTCACATGGGAGGTTTCAAAAAAAATAATATAGAACATTGTAATATATTATTATTATTTCCACGATAATGTGAAAAAACTATATTCCAAAATCGACCCAATGCGGTCAATGTAAATGTCTCCTTATGAAAATACCAGCGCTGCGAGTTAAACTGTGTCCTCAGATTTCAATTCTGAGCATCGATTTAAAAGATAAAAAACCCTACTTGCACATTTACTAAACATAACCAAAAAAAGATCAAAAATTCATTCCAAGCATACCATTCCTCAGAATCACGCACCTTCAATTTTTAGGGACTCATAAAATTCCAATATAATTAAAAAACATTAAATGGAATTTATGGGTCATTACATTCACCCCACATCAGGGCTTTACATCCATGAAATCCACAACTCAGACTAAGTAATCATGGGGTGGTACCGAGCACGAATCTGAGCCTCACACTCCCATATGCTCTCCTAGAGATTTCCGTGATACCATCAAATGTGCACCAGTGGTAGCAACCACCCATGAATGACCCGTTCTTATCGATCCTCAATATCTACTAGAACCTCGGTAAACGTCTCTCCATTATCAATGTACATATATTCATTGTCGATAATGTGAGATGATTTCTGCACATATCTCCTCATCTGGGATACATGTAAGACGGCATGCACCCAGTGCAACTGAGGTGGAAGAGCTAGGGGAGAAGCCACCTCACCAACTCTACTTTAGACCTGGAAGGGTCTGATGAAACCCTGAGATAATTTGACACCACAGCCAAACCTTCGAAAAAATTGTCAAGGTGAGACCCGTATAAAGACATGGCCACCATACTCGAACTCAAGAGGTCTCTTTATCCAATCGGCATTAGACATCTGCCTGCTCTTTGCAGTCTTCATCTCCTCCTAGATGACATGTACATTCTACGTGGTAGCCCGTACCATTTCTGGTCTCATGAGTGCTGACTCCCCTCTGTCAGTCCAGCTCGGAGGTGATATGCAAGGTCTCTCATACAATGCCTCAAAATGGTTCCATCCCAATGGTGGAGTTATAGTTTTTTTTGTATTCAAACTCCACCATGGGAAAGTAATCCTCCCAACTGTGACTGAAGTCGAGAACGCATGCATGTAACATATCCTTAAGGGTCTGAATGTTCTACTCAGTTTAGCCATTAGTTTGAGGATGGAAGGTAGTTCTCAAATGATGCTGCATCCCAAAATCATCCTACAACCACTTCCATAGCATGGAAGTGAATCGTGTATCATGATTGGGGATAATCATCAAGGGTACTCCATGAAGCCATATAATCTCCTAAAAATAATGGATTCACAAGCTCTCTACTAAACCATGCACTCTGATTGGTAGGAAGTGGGACGACTTGGTGAGTCGGTAGATGATCACCCAGATTGAATCATGAACCCTAGATGTACGTGGAGGTCCCATTATGACGTCCATGGATAAAATGTCCTAATTCCACTCTGGGACATCTTGAGGATGAACTAATCCTGCTAGTACCTGATGCTCCGCATTTACTTGCTGATATGTGAGGCTCCAAGAGACAATATCTGCTACTTTTTTCTTCATTTGCGTTCACTAGTGCTGTTTTCGGAGATCCTAGTTCATCTTCACCACTCTAGGATGTACCACTAGAGAGGATACGTGGAAATCCCTCAATACATCCTCCCGAAGTGACACTGGTACCACGATATATCCGCTGAAAAGGATGAAGTGATCCCCACCTTCAGAAAATACATCAGGTGTCTCTCCTATGGATATCTGAGCACATATTGCCTCGTAGTCAGTGTCCCCATGTTGCACCTCCCTGACTCGCTGAAGAAGTGGGGGTTTTACTATAAGAGACTGAAGAAAAGCTGCTCCATCTTGATCTACAAAGGGTATCAGCAAAACGGCTAGCTGCTCCGTCGCCTCCCCTAGTAGCTGTATACCAGATCTACAGCTGAGTGCATCTACTACAACGTTCCCATTCCTAGGGGTATAGAGTATCTCAATGTCATAGACTTGGAGCTACTCGAGCCAACATCATTGTCTCAGGTTCAAGTACTTTTGTGAGGATATATACCTGAGACTTTTGTGATCCGATTAGTCTGTTAAATGCTCACCCATCAAGTAATGTCGAAACATCTTCAAGGCGAAGACCACAACTTCTAAATCTAGGTCATGGGTAACATATTTCTACTAATACTTTCTAAGCTTTCGAGAACCATATGTGATCATTGCTCCATCCTGCATCGGGAAACATCTGTGTCTGGTCCCTGATGCATCGCAATAGACTACGTAACCTACGCCCTTCTACAGTAGCTTCAAGATTGGGGCACTAGTCAGCCTCTGCCTCAGCTCATGAAAACATTTCTGGCATCTCTTCGAGAAAATGATGGGTTTCCCCTTCTACTTAGAGGCTGATAAATGTTATGAAACTCTGGAGAAATCTAGAATAAACCTCCAGTAGTGTCCATCCAACCCGAGACAACTCCATACCTCCGTAACACTCCTATGTGGTTCCCAAGAAAGTAATGCCTCAATCTTCACTGAATCTACTACAACTTTACCCTCCGATATGACATATCCTAGAAAGTGAACCTCTCGGATATAGAACTGGCACTTCAAGAGCTTACCATAAAGCTGGTGCTCTCAGAGTGTGTCCAGAACTATCTGAAAATGATAGGCATGCTCGTGCCCAATAGCCGAGTTTATCAGAATGTCATCAATGAAGACCACAACAAAGAGATAAATATTCGCTAAAGGATCATGTTCATGAGATCTATTGACACTAATGGGGTGTTGGTTATGCCGAACTCCATACCCAGGAACTCATAATGGACGTACTGACATATGAAATCTGCCTTCTACACATCCTCGTCTCGCACTCTAAGCTGGTGATAGCCTGATCTCAGGTCTATCTTCAAGAACTACTGTGCTCTCTTCAGCTGATCAAATAGGTAGTCAATCCTCGGAATTTGGTACATGTTCTTCACGGTTACATGCACTAGGTACCAGATCAGACTGGGGCTGGTGACTAGCACCGAAAGGATTATTCCTTTAAACTATGAAGGTATGGCCTTTATATCCTATAAACAGACTCAACAAAGCACGCAACAAGATATGAACACAAGTAATACATATAGTAAAAAGGGTTCTGAAATATAGAGGGGCCGAAATTCATGCCCAACAGTGAAGGTACAAGTACAACTAAAATACAATACAACTGAAGAAAGTGAAAGACAACTACTGGGTTTTCCTCTGAGGTTCCTACCTGAATGGTATGTACACATTGCCTCCATGGCACTCCATGTCATCCATTCTCATCTGCGTACCGGCCCATCGTATGGTCCCCCTTCGGGCACCGTCCAGTCCTGGTACCCTCAGCCTCGATCAGCACTGTTCATCATCTCAAACAAACACAACAAGGTGCAGGCATAGCCCGTGTAGGGGTGAGTATAACGATAATCAGTTGGGACCTCGAGACCCTCAAGGACTCACAAAACCCACAAATGATAAACCACAAAGCATGAAATAAAATGACAAACCAACATAGTTATATGCCCATACATACACATAAGTTATCAAGTAGACCCATCTCAATAATGAGGAAACACAAAGTCCAACCCAAAGGCCCAAAGGTCAATTGTTCAACAAAAGAAGGAATACCACAAAGGTATGTACCACATAGGTATGCCACACAGAAGAATACCACCATGTTATTTCCATGAAAGAAACTACCACACTGGAACGAACAAAGTTCACAGTAGGTATATCATAGGTGCAATAGTTGAGATGATTAGATGTAACTACTGAATCATCCAACTCTGTTAAGAGATAGAACCATGAAGGGTCCAAAATTTCCAACACATACAGGATCCTAGTACATTGTTAGTACATCATCAGAACCACATAGGATCCTAGTACATCTTCAGTACATCATCAGAACCACACATGATCCTAGTAACATCGTCAGTACATCGTCAGACCCACACATGATCTTAGTACATTGTCAGTACATCATCAGAACCACACAGAATCCTAGTGTATCATCAGTACATTGTTAGACCCACAAAGGATCCTAGTACATCATCAATACATCATCAGACCCACATAGGGTCTTATTACATCATCAATACATTGTCAGATACACATAGGATCCTAGTACATCATCAATACATCATCAGACCCACAAATGATCCTAGAAAATTTTCAGTACATCATTAGAACCACAAAAAATCCTAGTACATCGTCAGTACAATGTCAGACCCACACAGGATCCTTCTACATCGTTACAGCTAGCTATAGGGTACCCAAACTAAGCTTGCTCATCTCTAAGAGAGTTTGATACTCAAGCTACTGGTCGATTCTACATCTACCAAGATGTCCAATGAAAATGTATCTCAAAATACCGCCTTGTAATAGGTGTCTCAACACATAGATGGTGTGTCAATCAGATGCATGGTTGGTATGTTATTAGTTTTTTAGTTCCGAGGTCCCAGTTGGATTAATGCGTGATCCAACCCGAACATATCCCAACATTATCCAAATCTCAAGTGGGGTATTCTAAAAGGTCCATCAGGCCCTAATATTTCTAGGGTCTTAGATGGATTGTCAAATGGTCACATGGTTCCAATGTTATGGCCAAAAGAACGTATAGGGTCAAAACTAGTCCGGGTCCAGTCCGACCTAGTCCGACCGACTCGGCCCGACCTAGCCTGGTCCTACCCGTTCTGGTTCAGGTTTTCCCGGCCCGTTAGGTGGCCTGGCCTGGGTGGCCCATGGTGCGGTGGTCTGCCATAGATTTCTAGATGGCCCTCCGTGCTCTCCATGTGGCGTTGCCATGTGCCGTAACTTCATAGGCGGCCGGCTCGACCGGCCGTCCTCCCTTCGTCACCATGACAGAAGCTGCGACCCCTTGTTAGCTGGGCGGTGCGGATACCCACCACCACCTCTATCGGGTGGCCAGCCTCCAGTTTCAATTTTCCACATCACAATTATTTCTTCCAAAACCACAAGGGATTTTGGAGAGTTCGGGGAATGTTTGTTTGGCCCGCAAACTCTGCATTAGAGCGGTAGCAAGCGGTTCACAACCTTTGAGTCACGAAGAACATCAAGAATGGGTAAGGAAGGTATTTAAAACAAAAACCCTACCTTGATGGTTCATTAATGTGTCGCGAGATGAAGACGGTAAAGGGGAGGAGGGTGACAACGATGGTATCCATTGCAACACACTTTTAAAGAATAGCTCATGTGTCGTCCTATTTCTTGGCTCTGAAGAACGTTATTTGATGGAGATAATATTCTTCGTCTGGAGGAGATGTTCTTCATTGGAGATGTGTTTCTCCAAGGACTCCCAAGATTCTCCATTTTCCAACAATTTCCAACCTGGAAAATGAGAGGTACGGACATATTAAATTATGTATATCAATTTAATTTATATTGGCACAATTAATTTCTGGAACAATTAATTGTACCACGTTGGCATAACAAATTTGGAGGATTTCCATGGGATAAATCTTCATTAATGAGTTAGTTCAAGGGGTTTTTCCCATTAAGAGGTTTCAAGTGGTCCCCACCATTAGGAAGTCAAAATGGGGGGTTTTAGTTAAGGTAGTCCCAACCTCTTTTACATTCACATGGGAGGTTTCATGAAAAATAAAATATAATTTTATCTTATTTTATTTTTATTTCTAGGATAATGTGAAAAACTATCTTCCACCCTTGACCCACTGTAGTCAAGGTAATGATCTCTGTAATCGAATACCGGCTCTGTAAGTTCAACGGTGTCCTTAGATTTCAATTCCGAGCACCAGTTTAAAAGTAAAAAAAACCACTCGCATGTTTACTGAACGTACTTAAAAAAAGTTCCAAACATCATTCTGGGCACACCGGGCCTCGGAATCACGAGCCATCAATTTTCACATACTCATAAAATTCCCATATAATTAATAAAAATTATATTGAATTTCTGGGTCTTTACATGTATAATACCGATTGTTATGTTTTACTATGGTATTTTTTTATTCATATATTATTCCCACCATATTATGTTTACGTTTATTTTTTATGGATTGTGTATTTTTATTTATTCGCCTTGAATTATTATTTATGATTATTCTATATTATATACCCTTATTGAGCATATGATTTCACCCATTTCTTATTTTTTTATCATGATGTGAGGAGGTATATTATAAATGACTTGAATGGACAATCAATGAGTTTTAGATGTTCCTATTGGAATTTATATGTTATAAATGATTTCATTCTGTAATGATGCACTTATAAATGTTTCTAGTCTTCCGAAACTACAAAACTATTTGATCCTTTGGGATAGGAATTTATTGTAATCATTCTACTAAAATGAAATAATGTAATGGCTCTGGAATTTTGGGGTAAGACTGTTACATTTGGTATCAGAAAATGTTTTAGAAGAAACCTTGGAAACTAGATTTTAAATCCATAAATTATGGAAGAAAACCTTATGATAGATTTTGTGGATAAGTATATGAGAATATCAAAGAATTTTGATAAGGAAGAGATTATATAGATCTTCTAATAACATAAATCCATATCTAAATTCTAGATATGGATGTGGATATGGAACAGAGGTACCTAGGTGTAACAACTCCAACATGGTGTTCATAGCTTGACTCAGGGTAACTTGTTAGTGGAAAATAGACCTTGTTGCAAACCTTGTTTGACACTCTCGAGGGATATTATTTGGAAAATTAAAATTTAATTTACCCACAATTATGAATGTTTTATTCTTATAAAGTAACCAAATTGTACTGTTCTAGGATTTCTAATGCATAAATTTATGTTATGTGTTATACCTTGATTAGAGTTATAGAAATACAATAATTTTATGAGAAAACATAATATATGGAATTTATTGGAAATGGAACCTAGAAGGAGGATTGAGGACTTCACCAATACACATGATTCTAAGAATAAGAATGATAATATCTCTCAAAGTATTAAGCCATAATTTTTAAGGGAGATAGTCTCGTGTGTATGCTCATTATATGTTGAAATAGTATCATGTGTTAACATGATGTGTAATTAATTATATAATTCTTATGGATTTGAAGGTATCTAATAGAATAATCGGATGTCAGAGAAAAATATGAACAAATGAAAGAAGGGAACAAAGGGTTTTCCCACAGTGATAGATGTGGAAAGAATCACCCTGGAAAATTCTTGAAGGGAATTTGAGTTTTTTTATAAGTGTGGGAAAAAACAACACCATGTTCATTATTGTAAGGGTATGAAAATGGTTTCCAATGTACAATACTTCAATTGTAATGAGATGGGACACTATTAAAATTAATACCCCATGCGTCAAAGGAATAAACAATAAATGATGTTAATATATAATGATCATGTTATGATACATTCGAAAATGAAGTGGAATGATTTATATTCTTCGTCAATAATCACATTGGTCGGATTTCATATTAGAAATGTACTAGTAGTAATAACTATAGAATATATGAGGATTTTACTACAGTAATATTTCATGAAGGATTTGAGAACATAAACTGAATGGTACCAAGAAAATTTATTCATTGGAATGATAATTTGTTTTGGAAAACACATTATTGAGGGAAGGACAGTCTAAAAAATATACATGATATTGAGATAATTACGGAAAAATTATTAATTTTAATAAATACTTACTACCTTGAAACTAATTATTGACTTATCTCCAATTGGTATATATTATCATTGATGGATTTTACAACACTCACGGATTTAAGGAATATATCCAATTACATGTATCGTACTTAAGAAAAATAGAAGAATTCCTATTTCTAATAAGGATTTATGGAATTAGAGTTATTAACATATTTTAATTGGATACATGATGAAGTTATTCATATGTTTGGAATGTGAAAATTCAGAGAAGATTCATGGCTATGTTCATAATGGAAATTGAGTGACCTTTATTCTAAAGCATTGAATCATTATATTATATAATGTTTAACAATTTATGAATGATTTAAGTTGATAATTTTTTGAGGCTTTATTGGTTAATGTATTACACCACCCCATGATTCATTTTGTGCTATGTTATGAAGTATAGAGAGTTCACGCCATGTTCCAATGATAATATTGTGTTTATGAAATAAAAATTTATATTTATAATAATTAAATTAGAATATATTCTCAACTAATGGAAAAGAGTTTTCAATTAAATGATTTCCTATTATAAAAATATATGATAATATAAATATATTTTTATTATAGATTATAGTTCTATTGTAATTAACTTTAATATGAACATGTTCTTGATCACTTCCCTTTAAAAATTCATAGCTTGATTTTTCATCCATGTTTGTGTTTTTACTTCTAAATAATATCAAGCCATTAGAAAGCATATTTTTTTGGTGACCACCTCATTTCCCAAAACCACATTTTAAGATGATATTTTATAAACCCTATTTCTAATGTGGGTCTCCCACAAGAGAATTTTCATGCATTAACCTTTATCTTTTCAAGTACACTTTCAAATTACAAGGTCACAATTCTATTGAGGGGAGAATAATTTAAAACCACATTAATTTGGTAAAAAAGATAAATAATTAAAAATTATGCATTTTAATTAATAATAATTCTTATAAATAATTATAATTAATTAATAGTATTTTATAGTATTTTTTTTAAAAGAATATTTTAATATGAATATATATTTAGATATATTTGATTATCTTTACAAAATTCATTTTTATTAGTAGATTAATTAATTAAATAAAATATATATAATCGCTATTATAATTATTTTGATAATTACTAAATTATGTTATGAATATATTCACTATTAACACGACACACTATGATTTTATGGTATATTTTTTCATTAATAAAATCAGTTCACTAGATAGATTATACACACACTACAATGACTCACTATGAGACAAAACTTTTTAATAGTTGTAACCATTCCATGAGAGTTAATTTTTCCAATTCTGTGATATTAATTATCAAAAATTGACATACAACATTCTTATCATTATTTTTTTAGAGTCTAAAAGAATCAAAATAATTTTTTGGTGAACAGTAACAAGACCTTTATGAATAGTAATGTGCCATTATGAATAGTATTGTTACCCATAGGAATACTAACCTGACCAATATTAATATAAACCTAACCCATGAAGGTATATATAAAATTTAGGCAACATATAAATGAGAGTGAATGTTTTATAAATAAATAAATAACATTTTTTATTTTTGTGAGTAATAAATATTTATTTATTATTCCAATGTAATAAATTTTTTGAAAATAAAATTTATTTCGATAATATGTGTTCCAAAAAAAAATTTGTTATCTTATAACATTAGGATAATTTTATGACACCTGAGATAATTTTTTAAAGTATTATAAAATCACTATTAAAATTAAAAATTGTATTTTTTATGTAAACATATATTTTACATATAATTTAATGTTCACATATTTAGAATTTTTTTTAAAATTGAGTCCATTTTATAATTATAAATGTTGAATGATGGTTGTGATAAATTTTTGGGAACATTTTTAAAGAAATGAATTTTTGGTGAGAGGAAAAATGCGATAATTCACAGAAAAAATGCAATATAAGAAAAATACACTATTTCTTTCATCATGGTTCATGTAAGAACACATTGTTTGAACTCAAATTCACATATTACTATTTTTGGTTGCAAGAATAAAAAATATTTGTTGACTTGTGAAAAATATTAAAATAATGAATAATACATTTTAAAATCACTCATCTCCACCACTGTAATATCCACCCATCTCTACTTATTCTCTTCACTCATCTAATCCATTATTATTCTCAATATTATGTCTGAATTTACTTTCCAATACTCTCCCCATTTCCATGAACTATTGGTCTTTCCAAAACACCAAAAACCATTTCCATATGGAGGTTCTCAAGGAGGATATTTCAAGAGGCAAAATCATCTTCCTTTTTCCATTTAATTTCTTTTTATGTTCATTTTCTTCATATTAAATCCAAACCTACTATGTAAAATTGATGTCTATAACTCCATTATAATCCATATAATATAATTATATCATGTTAATTTCAAATACATTATCAATTTCCTTACTTTGCAACATTTATTTTATAAATAAAATCATCATCCGGAAGGTTCCAATTTACATCCTTCGTGGAAGAAAATGTTTCTTTCATCATGATTATATTCAAAGATGTTCATGAGACACATTTTATGGTTGAAACATATTATAAAATATGTATAATAACTTATTTAATGATTTTGGAACCATAAATTTAACATGATATTAAATATTAGAATAAATTTAGTTCGTTATGATCAATAACCACTGTAATAATCTTAATGATCATCAATAAATGAATTATCTAATGAATAATATTTATAATATATAACAAAATGATATAATTAACCTTTTAAATTTTTCTATTTTAATTTATAACTTGTAATTACAATTCTAGTGAATCATAGCCATTCCATATGAATTCAATTACTTATAATCAAGCGATCCAATCATGAAACCAAGGAATGAACCCTCCAAAATGATGGAATTCAATCATATATCATATGAATATGTCCATAATTGATTTTAATAAAAATATAATTAATCAAAAACATGTAGATACTATTATTTATTAATTAATTAATGGATTTAATTATGTTATCCATGATGTTAAGGTCATATTAAGAACAAGTTCAGACATAAGGTAAGGGTTTGCTCCTCTCACATCCATTTTGGAGATAAATTCTTTATTCGCCACTATTTCAGGTGTATGGTGTATATATAATTCCCATTAATGTATCATACCATGAATATATTATTTATCTTTGTATTAAATTTACCATTTTATTATTATTAATACCGGGGAACATGATTTGATTGAGTACAAACTATAAATGGATTATACCTGATCCCCTATTTTTTTCCTTTAGGTTACTATTACTCTACCATTACTCAAATGTAGTTATTCAATATTTTTGTATATTTCGACGAAATTTTTTTTATATGTTTCAGAATCATATATCTACATCATATCATCCATATATTACGGTTTTATAAGTGTTTTAAAATGGGTTCCTTTTTAATTCTACCAGCTAAACATTCCAGAATAAAGGGAACTTCTTGAATTCTTACCCATTTTCAAGAGCACTATATAAATTTTTTTAAGACATCATTATTTTATTAAAATAATTTTATTTATCATAAATACTATATCAGTTCATTTTTTATGAAAGAAAAAAATACCTTTCCATGTTAAAATCTCTTTAACATTTTCATAAAACTACACTAAAATTCTCTATTTATAAAAATTCTTTAAAAACACTTTTTCAATATTTCACATCAACAGACATCATTTGTGCTTAGAAAATAATGTAAACTTCCTTAACTTCTATTTATTAAATATAAAAATTTAAAATCTTATTTTTTGACACATAAAATGTATCATCCCAGGTAAATAATGAATAAGAGATTTTCATATTTATTAATATTTGTGAATTAAATATTAATTTTAATTGAAAGGGGTTTCTATGTTCGATAACATACCCGATACAAACAACGGGTTTCTTTGGAATCTTACGTTGCATACTAATAATATAATATTATTATTTAAAATGGTAGTTAAATCCTAGCCGTTTTATTAGTGAGAATGACCAAAAATAACTATAATATGATTATACATGTATTTATATTTATCAAATAAATGTTAGAGGCTTAAAATATGAATGAATCTAATTTTAAGCATAATTTACATTAAAAGGCCGATTTACAACCTTTTAGTGGATAACCATTTTTAAAACTCGTTTTGGTCACATTAATTTGTTATATATGACCAAATAAAATCCTTCTTTTTAATGAGGACATCATAATTTACTTTGGGTAATTATTTGGTATTTTTTGATAAAATTCATTTTTTAATGAATAGTGAAAAATATTGTATTTTAATTCAAAACTGTCTTTTAATATAATTTATTTATATGTTTAGATTATGATTTTAATTGGTTTTAAAGAGTAAATAGATTATATGTTTACAATGTAATCAAATTTTGGTCATTAGAAGCAATTTCACATTTAAATTGTATATAATTTACTGTCAATCTTTTGATAATTAATATTTCTTAAAAACACGCCTTTTGTTTTGACAGCGGGAATTAATTTTGAGATACATTCTGCCACTTATGTGTTTTGAATTTGTAGAAATGGATTCCATATTTGGAATGAGGAGGTTCAAATTGTTTAAATAGGTGACTTTTATTTTTAGGCATTTTAAATATTTACCTCAGTAAATATTTTATTTACCGTGGTTAAAGGGTAAATCAGGTCAATAAGGGTAAAAAATAATATTTATTTACCCTAAGAGGTGTCTTATTCCTATTATATGAGTCATTTACGACAATGGGCATCCTTGGGTCGATTTGGGGACCCCATGGAGCCACTTAACAGTGATTATGACACTTTATTTTAATTAACTTAATGTAAAGGAAAAAATGTAATAAAAAAATATCTTTTAGTAAATTAATTTTTACATGGGGTTATAAAAGTTATATATTCTACTATAAATATTCATTGGAAAGATAAAAATATTTCTTACATCATGGTATTTATTTATAATTGTTAGACATCATATAAATTTGATTTTTTATGACACAATCAGAATGAAGTATTTACCTCATTAATAAATGATTTAAACAAATAAGATTATAATGATTAAAATATTATCCAAAACTTGTCCAATTCTTATTGGATGATTTTATTTCGATTATTAGTCATCTTATATTCTTCCATAATGATTTGTGGACCATTATAAACCGAATATCATTATATTATAAAATAATATTGTCACTCTTTCCAAAAGAGCCCATCCTCTCTCTTATAAAAAGAGACTACTTCTATGAAATTCCTCACACATATCAAGAAATTTGGCTCTTCAAAACTCTACCCAATTAATCTCCCTACATCCCTATACTCATCCTAGAAGCCTTAATTTAGGCATAAGTCACTTCAAGAAGTCCTTGGGTTTAAACCAAAGCGAGTTACCCAAATTAAAGGTAATAGTTTCTCTTAAATTATTTTCTTTTATTTTGATTTTCCAACCCCTAAAATCTGTTTATTTCCTTTATTTTGTAACAAAAATAGTATCCTAAATATAATAGGATTTTTTTATGATAAGTATTCGAACTAAACTGACACAAACCTCCATCTAATGGATGAATAACACAATGTTTCTGTGGATGGCAATCTAACGCCTCACGAAACGATGATTGTTCAACTACATCTTATTGCCTCTCATGGTGTGCATTATGAAAAAAATGTATTTATATATGATATATATTATGTTTATTATTTCATTATGCTTCTCTACATCCCTTTTATATCAAGCCTTTATGGTTTGCATAGTGGATAATACGATAATCTCATTTGAGGAAGTGCGGACTACCGCCCCCTCAAAGTGATGTGACTTGTTAATGCCCTATGTGGGATGTATAAATGATAGAGTTAATGATATTATATATGATATTATACTGTAATTATAATATACCTATGTATAATCATGTTTTAATTCTATTAAAATAATAAATAGAATTGAAAGTATCGTTCATGCGTACGTACGACTTAACGTCTCCATTAACGGTGCATTTAATTTTGTACCTCCAAATGTTATATTCTATTATAAATACATGTATATACTAGATATAAATGATATATATGATATCTAAAATCATTAATACCATTCTATATAGAGTGGAATATTGACCACATGGACAACTTGTAAATATAAGGTGTTCATTTTTGACCAAAGTACCAAATATCGACAAAATGAACATTATTAACTAAAATGATTACATAATGTTTATAACATGGTAATAAGTGATATGAAATTAATAATAAACTTGAAAAAGGTTCTTAAGAAAGTATAAATTAACTTTACTTTATTATTCAAGATATTAAAGAATGAACAGGTCAAGTCGGACACGAGGTAAGGGACTTCGTCTCAATCTCCTTTCATTGAGGCATTTTTAGTTTTATACACGACTTTATTTTATAAGGTGTATAAACCCCTTTAACTTTTCAATTTATTCAAATGGAATATTTTTATACGAATCATTTTAATAAACAACAAGAAGGAATGCTTTTTTAACGTAAGCGGTGACAACGACCTTTCCACCACCGAGTGTATTATTTGATATTTAGCTTTCTTAACAAGCCAAAATGTTTTTTAAAAGGAAAAAATAAATACCAAATACTCTTTTTTTACGTATTTTGGTATTGAAAATTATTTTTATAATGGATTTATTATTTCAATATCTTGAAAGGATATTCTATTATTGCAATGTGGTAATGTTATCTTTCCTTTATTCTTATGTTATGTGTTAAGATCATGTTATGGTTCTTGGGAATTATTTACATATATGGGTGGTTCCATGATAAACCTAGGGCGAGTGAGCCCGAGATAGCTCCCCAATGCATAGGGTAATGTGACGGAGGTAAACATGAATGTTTTTCCTAAGAGATTTAGTGAATATATTGTGATGGGTATTTCAAAGTAACTCCCTATGTATCTGTGATAGTTACAATGTAAGTATGGTATGGATGCCACAAGTTACCTTTATGATTTATCATTTCTATGTATCTTTCATAAATCTTATGATTTCATGAGGTAAGTAAAAGTGTTCATCTTTTATATGTATTTATGAACAAATGTTTCCATTCACTGTTTTATAACCCTTACTATGCCTTTTAGGGTTATCCAATGTTTTGAAATGTTTTTCATAGGGCTTAAAGATGAATAGGGTCATGGATGGGATCAAGGAAAAGTCATGCCCTATTTAACATGGAATTACACATGACAGTTTTTCAAGAATTTTTATTTTATAAAAAAAATGGATTCTAGGTGGAAGTGCCTACTTTGTAATATTTTGAGATGTAATAGTTATTTCCTAATTCCCTAAAACTCTAAACCTGAAAAGATCCTAAATGTGAATTATTCATTTAATTCAATATTATGTAATGTTTAAGGCTGGGTCTTTATAGTTGGTATCAGAGGTCAGTTTAGATATATTTAGGAGTTAAGGTATTGTTAAAGTAATATCCATAAAGTAATTTATGTTAATATTGACATCATATAGAATTTCCAGATTACCATGTTGCTTCGCCTACGATATTTTTGTGTTCAAAATGGTTTTCCGCAGGGGAAACAAGGAAACTGTGTTGGGATGACATCAGGAGGAAGACATCCTTCCAAATCAGCAACCTGAGATGGTTGGAATCAGAACTGAATAGTTTGTTGCAGTGATGGCACAGTTGACTCAGGCAATAAATGGTGGTGGTATCCAGGTACAAGATCAGCCAGATCAACCACATATGAACATGTCAGTAGTGGAGCATTTCATGAGGCAACATCCCCCATCATTTAGAGGATCATCTGACCCTGTACTAGCTGAAGGGTGGATTAAAGCACTAGAAAAGATTTTTGATGTTATGGGTTGTTCAGAAAATCAAAAGTTTAGTCTTGTTGTTTACCGTTTTGAAGGTGAAGCTGATTAGTGGTGGTCTATGGTGAAAAATATCACAGATTGTGTGGATATTGATGCTCTTGATTGGGATGAATTCAATGGTATGTTTCTGGAGAAATATTTTCCAAAGTTTATGCATCTTAGGATGGAAAAAAATTCCTAGAATTGAGGCAGGAGGATGACTCAGTGGCTGCTTATGAAGAAAAATTCACTCGACTGGCAAGGTATGCTCCAAATTTCATATGAGATCTTGATTGTAAAATCAACCATTTTTACTCAGGATTAAATCCACATTATCAAAGGGATTTAGCTTCTCATGAGTTCAAAAGTTATTAAAGATTGTTATTTGTGTGGAGAAGGTGTAAATGGAGTTTGCTAATGATCAGGTATTCTTTGACAAACAACAAAATAAGTGGTCGAGGTGGCAGGCGAAAGGGAAGAACTCTTCAAAAAAGTCTGATGGTAAGAAACTTAAGTTTACAGTTTGTGAAGATTGTGGTAAAGATCATGGTGGGGATTGTCTTTTGAATTATGGCATGTGCTACCGATGTGGTAAAATGTGACATAAGGCTCGTAATTTCACTAAAAAGATTAGGGTAATAGTATGACAAAATCTGATTTACAATCACGAAATTTTTTTAAGTGTAATGAAATGGGTCATTATGAAAATGTGTGTCTGAAAAAGTGCTCGAGTGATGGGAATCAGTCGGACTACAAGCCAAAAGGGGTGAGGAAATCCTTTGCAACTACTTCAGCAGATGTTGGGCCATCAAATGAAGCAGTATGAGGTACATTGTTTGTTTTTTTAGATTATTCCAATGTGTTGTTTGATTCAGGGTCTACATATTGTTTCATTTCTAAAAAGTTTTCTAGTAAATTGGGAATTCCATATCATGATATGAATACTGAACATATGGTAAAAACACCTCGATGAAATGTTGAGACAAAAAGAAAACATAAGAACATTCTTGTACTTGTGTGCGGAAAGAATATACCTAGAAACCTTATTGTTTTCCCTCTAGTAGAGTTTGATGTTATATTGGGCATGGATTGGCTTTCTGTTTATCATGCTAAGATTGACTGGAAAGCTAAAGAGGTTTCTTTTCAGATAGATTTTCAGTTTGTGTACAAGAATGAACCTTTGATTTTGATAACATATCAGGAAGTCAAAAAACTGGTAAAAGATGGAAATGAATGATACCTTGCACATATTGTTGAAAACAAATGAACTTTTCAGATTAATGATGTGCCAATGGTAAATGAGTACATTGATGTTTTTCCTAATGAGTTTCCTGGTATTATACCTGATCGGGAAGTTGAATTTACTGTTTACTCAGTTCTTGATGCTAATCCTATTTCAAAACCCCCTTATCGAATGGCTCAAATTGAACTTTTAGAGTTAAAGAAGCAATTGCAGATTTTATTAGATAAAGGTTTCATTCGACCTAGCACATCAGCATGGGGTGCTCCAGTCTTGTTTGTTAAAAAGAAAGATGGTTTAATGAGACTTTCCATTGATTATAGAGCATTGAATAACATCACTATTAAGAATAAGTATCTTTTGCCTCATATCGATGATTTGTTTGATCAGCTCCAGGGAGATCATTATTTTTCAAAGATTGACTTAAGGTTGGGGTACCATCAGTTGAAAGTCAATGAAGAATACGTTCCGAAGACAGAGTTTCATACTAGATATGGCCATTATGAATTTGTAGTTATGACTTTTGGTTTAACCAATGAACCTGCTGTATTCGTGAATCTTATGAATAGAATTTTACGGGAGTTCTAGGACATGTTTGTGGTTTTCTTCATTGATGATATTTTGGTTTATTCAAAAAGTAAATAGGAGCATGAAATTCATTTAAGGGTTGTCTTGAAAACCATAAAAGAAAAAAAATTATTTGGTAAATTCAAAAAGTGTGGATTTTGGTTACAACAAATTTATTTCCTTGGTCACATTATATCAAAAAATGGAATAACTATTGATCCTTCAATAACAAAAGGTGTTTAAGAATGGCCAAGACCCACAAATATAACTGAAATTCGTAGTTTTCTTAGTTTGGCAGGTTCTTACCAGAGGTTTTTTGTAAATTTTGCACGTCTATCTAGTCCAATGACTATGTTAACTCGAAAAGTTGTTAAGTTCATATGGAAAAAATAATGTGACGATTTATTTCAGGAATTGAAAAAGAGATTGGCGGATGCTCCAGTTTTGGCACTACCATCCAGAGAGGGTGAGTTTGTTATCTACAGTGATGCTTCGTTGAAAGGAATAGGTTGTTTCCTAATACAGAATGATAAGGTAATTTCTTATGATTCATGTCAGTTGAAACCACATGAGGTAAATTCCCTACACATGATTTGGATTTAGCTAATGTTGTGTTTGATTTAAAAATTTGGAGGCATCATTTGTATATATTGAAGTGTGAAATATATACTGATCACAAAAGTTTGAAGTATATATTCAGTCAGAATGAATTGAACATGAGATAGAGGAGATGGTTGGAATTAATCAAGGATTATGATTGCACGATCAATTACCATCCAGGAAAATCAAATAAAGCGGCATATGCTTTGAGTAGGAAAAGTAATGTCTCATTAACCATGCGGTGTTTGGAACAAGATGCTTTGTTTTTTGATTAGATGAAATTTGTAATAGAAGTTTTTGGTGCAGGAAATTCTTCTGTTTTGTTTCAGGTGTCAGTGAGATAATATCTATCAGATAGAATAAAGAAAGCGTTGAAGGAAGATAGTGAGTTGCAGAAAAAGGTAGAGTTGGTTTAGAAGGGTATGTTTCCTAAATTTAACATTGATAATGATTGTGTTTTGAGGTTTTGAAAGAGATTATGTGTTCCTTGTGATTCAAAGTTGAAGAATGTGTTGTTATGTGAAGCTCATAGTTCTCAATTTTCAATTCATCCTGGAAGTATTATGATGTACAGAGATATTTGGGAGTATTACTAGTGTGATGGAATGAAAAAGAGGTATTGCTAATTTTACTGTGAAGTGTTTGAGTTCTCAGCAGGTTAAAGAAGAGCGACATTTACCAAAAGGAATGCTTCAGCCTTTACCGGTGCCATAGTGGAAATGGGAAAATATATATATGGACTTCATTGTGGGATTACCAAAAACATCTCGAGGTAATAATGCAATCTGGGTTATAGTTGACCGATTGAATAAATATACTCATTTCCTTCTTATTAGAGATACTTTGTCTCTAGATCAACTTGCTCGGTTGTATGTTAAAGATATGGTCAGGTTACATGGAGTTCCCCTCTCCATTATATCTGATCGTGATCCTAGGTTCACTTCTAACTTTTGGAAAGGCCTTCAGAAGTCATTGGGCACTGAATTAAATTTTAGCACAACTTTTCATCCTCAATCAGATGGGCAGTCAGAACAAACAATTTAGACTGCGGAGGATACGTTACTTGCTTGCTCGATGGACTACCAGGGAAGTTGGGACCAACATCTTTCTTTGGTTGAATTTTTTTATAATAACAGTTATTATTCCATTATACAGATGGCTCTATTTGAGTCATTATATGGAAAGAGTTGTCGAACTCTAGCTTTTAGGGATGGAGTAGGTGAAAGAAAGCTGATGGGACCAGAATTGGTAGAAGAGATGGTAGAGAATGTTTAGTTGATTAAAAATCACATGAGAACAGCTCGGAGTAGACAGAAATGTTATGCAGATAACCGGATTAAGGATATTTATTTTGAGGTAGGTGATCATGTCTTTCTCAAAGTTTCTCCTTGGAAAAGTGTGATGCATTTTGGTAATAAGGGAAAGTTGAGTCCGAGGTTCATTGGACCTTATGAAATTCTGGAGAATGTTGGATCAGTTGCATATACAGTGGCGTTACCTCCATTTTTATCCTATGTACACAATTTTTTTCATGTTTTGATGTTGAGAATGTATATGTCAGATCCATCTCAAGTTTTGAGCCCAGAGGTAGTTCAGTTGGATGATAATATCTCTTATGATGAACAACCAGTCCAGATTTCTGGACCGTAGAGAGAAGGTGTTGCGGAATAAGGTAATTCACCAGGTAAAGGTTTTGTGAAAAAACCATATGGTTGAAGAGGCAACATGGGAATCCGAAAATTATATGAGGGATAAATATCCCCACTTATTTTGATAAGTGGATAAAAATTGCGAGGACACAATTTCCAAAAGGGGGAAGGATGTAACATCCCAGGTAAATAAAGAATAATAGATTTTCATATTTATTAATATTTTTGAATTAAATATTAATTTTAACTTAAAGGGGTTGCTATGTTCGATAGCGTACCCGATACGCAACAACATGTTTCTTTGGAATCTTACGTTGCACACAAATAATATAATATTATTATTATTAATGGTAGTTAACTCCAATCCATTTTATTGGAGGGAATGAACAAAACTAACAATAATATGGTTATACATGTATTTATATTTATCGAATAAAAGTTAGAGACTTAAAATATGAATGAATCTAATTTTATGCATAATTTACATTAAAAGGCCGATTTACCGCCTTTTAATGGAAAACCCTTTTTAAATATAGTTTTGGTCACATTAATACATTCTATATGACCAAATAAAATCATTATTTATAATTATGACATCATAATTTACTTTGGGTAATTTTTTGGTATTTTTCTGATAAAATTCATTTTTTAATAAATAGTGAAAAATATTTTATTTTAATTCAAAACTGCCTTTTAATCTAATTTATTTATATGGTTATATTATCCTTTTAATTGGTTTTAAAGTGTAAATAGATTATATTTTTACCATTTAATCTAATGTTGGTCATTAGAAGCAATTTCACATTTAAATTGTATATAATTAACTGTCAATCTTTTGATAGTTAATATTTCTTAAAAACACGCTTTTGTTTTGACAGTGGGAATTAATTTTAAATTAATTTCCACCACTTTTGTGTTATGAATTTGGATAAATGGACTCCATATTCTGAATCAGGAGTTTCAAATTGTGTAAATAGGTAACTTTTATTTTTAGGCATTTTAAATATTTACCTCAGTAAATATTTCATTTACCGTGGTTAAAAGGTAAATCAGGTAAATAAGGGTAAAAAATAATCTTAATTTATCCTAACAGGTGTATTATTTATATTTTTTGAGTCATATCTGACCATGGTCATCCTTGTGTCTATTTTAGTACCCCATGGATCCACTTAAAAGTAATTATGACACTTTATTTTAATTAACTTAAAGTAAAGGCCAAAATGAAATAAACAAATAACGTTTAGTAAATTAATTTTTACATGTGGTTATAAAAGTTATATTTTCGATTATAAATATTAATTGGAAATATAAAAATATTTCTTACATCATGGTATTTTTTTTATAATTTTTAGACATCAAATAATTTAAATTATTTATGACACAATGACGATACAATATAAACCTCATTAATAAATGATTTAAATAAATAAGATTATAATGATTAAAATATTACAAAAAACTTGTCCAATTCTGATTGGATGATTTTATTTCGATTATGAGTCATCTTTTCTTTGACCGTAATGATTTTTGGACCATTATTACCCGACTGTCATTATATTATAAAATAATATTTTCACTCTTTCCTAAAGAGCCCATCCTCTCCCTTATAAAAAGAGACCACTTCTATGCAATTCCTCACACCTCTCAAGATATTTTTCTAGTTAAAACTCTTCCCAATTAAGCTCCCTACATCCCTCTTCTCCTCCTAGAAGACTTAACATAGGCATAAGGCACTTCAAGAAGTCCATTGGTTCAAACCAAAGTGAGTTACCCAAATTAAAGGTAACAGTTTCTCTTAAATTGTTTTCTTTTATTTTGATTCTCCAACCCCTAATCACTTTTTATTTCATTTATTTTGTAACAACATCGGTATCCTCAATATACTATGATGTTGTTATGATAATTATTTTAACTACACTTACACACACCTCCTTCTAATTGATGAATAACATAATGTTTCTGTGGATGGAAAACTAACTCCTCCCAAAACAATGATTGTTCAATTACATCTTACAGCCTCTCATGGTGGAAATTTTGATGACAATGTATTTATACATGATATATATTATGTTTGTTATTTCCTTATGATTCTGTAATCCCCATTTATATCAAGCCTTTATGGTTTCCATAGTAGGTAAATACGATAATCTCATTTGAGGAAGTGCGGACTACCGCCCCCTCAATGTGATGTGACTCGTTAATGCCCTATGTGGGATTTATAAAGGATAGAGTTAATGATATTATATATGATATAAAACTGGAATTATAATATAACTATGTATAATTATGTTTTAATTCCATTAAAATAAGAAATATAAATGAAAGTAGCGTTCATGCGTACGTAGGACTTACCGTCTCCATGAACAGTGCATTTCATTTCGTTCCTCCAAATGTTATGTACTATTATAAATACATGTATATACTGTATATATATGATATATATGATATCTAAAATCATGAATACCATTCTGGATATAATGTACTATTGACCACATGGACAACTTGTAAATATAAGGTGTTCATTTTTGACCCAAGTACCAAATATCGACAAAATGAACATTATTAACTAAAATGATTACATAATGTTTATAACATGGCAATAAGTGATATGAAAGGAACAATAAAATTGAAAAAAGGTTCTTAATCATGTAGAAATTAACATTAATTTATTATTCAGGATATTAAAGAACACACAGGTCAAGTCGGACACGAGGTAAGGGACTTCGTCTCAATCTCCTTTCATTGATTCATTTTTAGTTTTATACACGACTTTATTTTATATGGTGTAAAAAACCCTTTGAATTTTCATTTTATTCCATGGGAAGCTTTTTATATGAATTGTTTTACTAAACAACAAGAAGGAATGTTTTTTCAATGTAAGCGGTGACAATGACCTTTCCGCCGACGCGAGTATTATTTGATCTTTGGATTTCTTAACAAGCCGAAATGTTTTTTAAAAGGAAAAAATAAATACCAAATACTCTTTTTTTACGTATTTTGTTATTGAAAATGGTTTTGAGAGTGGATTTATTATTTCAATATATTGAAATGATATTTTATTATTGCAATGTGGTAATGTTATCTTTCCTTTATTCTTATGTTATGTGTTAAGATCATGTTATGGTTCTTGGGAATTATTTACGTATATGGGTGGTTCCGTGATAAACCTAGGGCGGGTGAGCCCAAGATATCTCTCAAATGAATTGGGTAACGTGACGGAGGTAAACATGAATGTTTCTCCTAAGAGATTTAGGGAATATACTGTGATGGGTATTCCAATGTAACTCCCTATGTAACTGTGATAGCTACAATGTAAGTATGGTATGGATGCCGCAAGTTACCTTTATGATTTATGATTTATATGTGTCTTTCATAAATCTTATGATTTCATGAGCTAAGTAAAAGAGTTCATGTTTTGTATGTATTTATGAAAAAATGTTTTCATTCACTGTTTTATAACCCTTACTGAGCATTTTATGCTCATCCCAAGTTTTGAAATGTTATTCACAGTACATAAAGATGAATAGGGTCAAGGATGGGATCAAGGAAAAGCCATGCTCTCTTTAACATGAAATTAGACATGAATTTTTTTTTTCAAGAGATTCTATTTTATAAAAAATGGATTCTGGGTAGAAGTGCCTACTTGGTAGTATTTTGAGATGTAATAGTTATGTCCTAATTCCCTAAGACTCTAAACCTGAAAAGATCCTCAATGTGAATTATTCATTTAATTCAATATTATGTAATGATTAAGGCCGAGTCTTTATATAAAAATGATTTTCCAAAAGAACTCTTATTTATGAATTTAAAAAAGGGATTTTCTCTTCTCACTTTTACTTCTGTGAGATATATGCCATGTCAACCACTTACTCATTGAGTATGGTGTATGTAATACGAATTGAAATGTAATATAAAGAGTGTCATTATTATACTTATGTTTTATGGGATTATAATATGAATGTTTCAATCTTGTATGGGACACTTTGGAATGTATATAGATTATTTCGTAAAGAATATTTCAATGATATCTTGAAAAATAACATTGTCTATGTCAATATATTTTGTTGAATATTTTACTTTACTTATTATTATCTCTTTTTATATAATATCGTATATGATTTTGAAGGGATGATGATCAGTTTGACCGTGGACGTGCTAATTTGATACAATTCATGGGTTATAGTTATAATATTCACATTTTGTATCATTATTTTTAAATATGAATATTTAGGTTTTATGTGCATATACCTTTTCATATTAGCAATGTATTGGACGTAGTATGTGATTGGTGGGGACTACTATACCATCTTGATGCACGATCCATCTCATGACACAAAAAAGTTTCTTAGAACGAAGCCTTTAGGAAATGGTTATTATGGTCATGGCACAAGGCCTTGGCAGCAGGATTACAATCTACAGAATTATTCATTCCCACACCCTGAAAATAATGATTGACAGACCATGTAGTAATTTTAATTGTAGAATATCAATGTTTTTGTTTTTATGGTGTTTTTTATTCATCTCATATTCCAACCATATTATGTTCAAGTTAATTTTTATTAGCATGTGTTGTTTTAGTTATTCTCCTTGCCTTATTGTTTGTGATTCATTTGAATTGTTTACCCTTACTAGGAATCTAGGATCACCCAATTCATAGTTTTTATTTTTCTCTTGGACGAGAAGAAGTATATTATGAATGACATGTAGGGATAATCTATGATTTTAAGATTTTACCAATTTAATGTATATGTTGTATAACATTTCAAATTGTAATTTTTAACTTATGTATGTATGTAGTCTTAGAAACTAGAAATATATTTGGTATTTTGTGATACAAAATTATTATAATCCTACCAATATAATAAAATAACACACTATCTCTGGGATCCAGATGTGGGGGCATTACAATTTAACCCATGAAGATGAACATTAATTATGAACACCATTCCTTCTAAACATAATCCATTCAAGGAATAATATGAATGTAATTCATGGATCATATTAATGGTACATCATAAAGTAAAACATTGTATGTCATATTACATAGAAAAGGACATTTAATGATCACATGGAGTATTTATTAAGTTAAATAGTCTTACATAGAGAATAATTTTCATGAAACAATTTCACAATCTCTTTTCTTATAAAGAATTCTTTACCATTTCATTTAAGGAAATCCTTAGGGAAAATATCATATCTTATTTGAAAAATTATTTTTGAAACATAAAACCTTTTGAAAAAAATTTTATTTGAAAAAAAACTTGAAATCATATAAAATAGATAGAAAACCGTTAAATCACTTTTTAAACGAAACACACAATTGAAAATATTTTTAGTTAAAAATATATTTGAAAACATTTAAAGGAATCATTGAAAATAATTTCAAACACTTCTTGAATCATAAAACAATTTTGTAACCTTTATCATTGAAAATAGCTTTCAAAAAATTTAAATGATGATTGAAAAATCATTTAAAGCACTTAATTTATCTTAAAACCTTTTTGAAAACCTTTTTACTTGAAAAAAAATTTAAAAAATGTGTTTACAGAATATTGGGAAAAATATTTTTCATAAAAATAAATCATGTAAACATGTAAATGTTGATTCAATGGAAGGATTTTAATGATGGTGGATAAATCTTAACATGCATAAATTTTTTTAAGCTATAAACTTTTTAAAAGATCCCCAACCATAAAATGAAAAGAATATAACTTTTAAAAAAAATGGATAACATGGAAAAATTTAATTTAAACTGTATAGGAAAACAGTACCATATTATTTATACATTTTTAGAAAATACGGTTTTCAAAAAACATATATTTTTTGTTGAAAGGAGAATTAATGTCAAATTTTAATAAAAAACCATTTATTAATTATATTATGTACCAAAGAGTGGAAAAATGGTACTAATATGTTAAAATATAATGGATATCATGATGTGATTAAAATTGATGATTTTTCTTCAGATATGTATCAAAATATTTCATTAGTTGAAGCAGAATCACAAATAATCCTAAAAAATTAGTAGAGTGTAGCGATAAACTGTTACCATTTTTGTAACATTGAATCATAATACCACAGAAATAATAAAAATACATGAATATTAAAATAACATTAAAATAATTTTATTTATTAAACATAATATAAATTATTGGTATATACACAACAAAAATCAATTGTCTGTTTAATATTACATATATCTCATGAAAAAAATAATTTTATGAAATTCCCTTACCCTAAGTATTGAGTATTTTCATAAATGTTAGAACTCTCACATAATAAATATAATTTTATTCAAAGTATAACAAATAAATATATTTTTATATATAACACCATATAAGATATTTTAATGACTTTATATTACCCTTTTATTAACTACTCCATGTTTATATTACATTTTAGGAAATATCAGTTTGTTTTTCATTTATGATTTGGCTCATTATTCTAGATCCCCTTACATAGGTCATGATATACCTATTAACAAAAATTAAAACATGATTTATATATCATATATATTTAGTACATAAATATTTATAAAAATATATAAAAGATATATAAATGAAATTCCATACACCATTTATAAAGACAATAGGATTTTCATTTGCATGAATATTGTTTCTGTTTTCATATCGCATTGAATGACAATTAAAGGAAATATATGTATATAATATTATTCTAGTAGAGTTATTATGTTATATATTTCATATAATATTACTAAACACATCTTCAACTCATTTTATGTATAATGTGAACAGAGCACTTTGCTTTGAGGAGGAGATAATCCACACATCCACGAACAATGTTAACATATTACATAGAATAGAATTCATTTAGGTATTTATTATATAATAATTTAATAATAATTAATAAATTAAAAATGTCTTATATGTGTTATAATAATAGAGTTTCATTTAGAACTCCCATCCATGGGAGGTGGTAAATGAGAAATGAACAATCATTGCTTCGTAAGGTAGTAGTTTGTCGTACATGAACAGAAATTTCATGACCCATTAGATGGAAGTGTGTGTAGGTGTAGTTAAAAATATTCAAATTAAATTATCTCATTATATTTATTATAATTTTGTTGTATAAAATGATTATATAAAAATAATTTAAGTGGTGGATATGTAAATGAAACAAAATATTTTCGTTGAATAATGATACCACATTTTCGGGTAAATCCTTTTGGTTTACCTAAAATGACTTATTTGATTGGATTTTTTCTCAATGGAAGGATTATAGGACTAAGGGAGTTATTTTGGGAACTTATTGGGTCATAATTTCATTGATAAAAAGGGCATTATAGGTTTGAATAAATGGGAGTAGTGAGTGAGTTTTTATAGTGGAGGAGTCGAATTCGTGTAAATTTTTTAAAAGGGAATTCCAATCAGGTTTTTCCAATTAAATGTTGATTAAATAATAATTTAAATTTGATATAATGGATTATTGGATCTAAAGAGGGACATAAAATTGATTTTTGGTCATGTTTTTCGGTCATTTTGGTCTTTCTGTTTATGATTTTGTTCTTTATTAATACATTTTTTATCTTAATCGCTCTAATTAATTTTAATCATTTCCCCCAATCCTTTTCATAATAAAAAAATTTTATATTTATTGAAATAGTAAAATAATTCTAAAAAAATTGAATCAATTTTTAAAAATTTCAATTTGATAATTGGTATAAATTAATATAACTTTTATCTCAAAGATGGGACAACAAATTGAGTTGTTAAAATAAAAGTTTTCAAAATATTGAAATGTTTTTCTATCCAATTTCATTGAAAAATTCAATAAAATTATTTTAATTTGATTAATGTATGTAAAAATGATAAATTTAAAATTTGAAATCAATCTAAAATATTATTTGACTATATAAATATATTACATGAAAAAGAAGTTTTAAATTAAAATTAAGTGTTTATCAATATTCATAATAAAATAAAACCTCTCATAAAAATACCAAAAATTGTCACAGAGTAAATTTTTATATTCGGAATACAAAAATTATTTATTAATAAAAAATATAATTATAAATTTTTAAAAATTAATTTTTAAAACAATTCTTCATTAAAAGGCGTTAAATTCTATTTTTGTAAAATATATATTATTATTCATAAAATAATATTTATTTTATATTTTATCTATAAATATTATTGATCTATTATTGAAATATTTAATGAATATAAAATGAATAAATTTTAATTAAATTATTAATAAAAAGTTTTTTATTTAATTTATTAATATAAAATTTTGTTTTTACATAGAAAAAAAGATTTTCTAAATGCAATTTCATCATTACCAAATAAGTCATAAATTAATTTATAACTAATTGAAAAAAAAATATGAGTTTTATATTCTTGCATATATAATATTATCACAAATTATTCAATCTTATTCATAACTTCCATTCCAACTGTTATTTGGTAAATATAAAAATATTTTAATAATAATATTAATAGAATATTGTAGTTTAGTAAAACTCAACCTTGCATATAACAAAAGATATCAAAAACACTTGGTATTGTGTGTATGAAAATACAGTTGTAATTTCTTGTGTACCACAATATAATCTATGTGTTTCGTGTAGTGAAATCTTGACTTGGTGTAGGGTTTAATGAAAGGAAAGAATAGTTCTTTCATAGAACAAAGATATATTAAGTGTAGTGTGAAATGAAAAATATAAAAAATAATAAATTAATTAGAAACAAATATTCCACAAAATATCAGTGTATTAAATTTTACCTCGCTTAAAATGAATTTTCCATCCAAATTCATCAATGATTTAGATGTTTTTATACATGAATTTTTTGTTTATAGAAACACACGTCGTAAAAATGAATACAAATAATTCCTTTTGAAATGGATTGATGGAACAAATAATGATTACCCAAAGAATTAAAAAATGATGTTTACAGATAGGAGGACATAGATGTGGTATGAAGAAAGAAACTTTGAATAAAAGAATACATAATCATTGATATTGATAAAGATCACTGATCACAAGAAAGTGGCTGATCAAGAGAACATTAACATTAAAAAAACCATAAATTTAAGAATCATGGAAGTGGTCATTGATATCATAAAAAATGATGTTAACATGGAAAATAATAATTTAATAACCGTTTAACTAAGGTATAATAATTTTTATTACCATATGATACACTAATTTTATTTCATTCCCTTTCATAAGTAAAATATCACCCTCTGTTCATGTCTTGACCAATTTAGACTTCACCTCTTTATCCAAAATATAAGGTGAAATTTTTATCCCAAAATAAATATTAGATCACGAGATCCATGTAATGTCAACCCGTCAATCATTGTCTAACATCAACATAATGTGGTTAGAATTGGTTTTCCAACATGCATAAATCTTCATATTGTGAGATAATCCATTAATCTCAGAATGTTTATTCGAAATTTAACACAAACTTTCTATAAATGGTTAACCATGTTACCATTCAAAATGTTGAAAATTTAAAAAATTATAAGAAAGATAATAAATCATTTAAAAATTGATCTTTAATATATCATAATGTATCTATTACTTTTCTAATTCGCAACATGTGAATACCTCATCAAAAATTCTCTTCAAACATGGTAATAACCTTAATTATGATAATTCATTTAGGAAAACATCCATGATTACTTATTTAGAATATTAATATATTTCTTCCATAAAATAAAGAATTTTTATACTTCATCCTTGATAAAATAGAGAAATTTTTTAAAAAATACATTTTCATTTTAATGTTCATAAATACTATACAATTTACATCATCCCAACCAGTCATCTCTTTATCTATTCTAAAAACAATTATCTCCATATATTTAACACATAAAGGGTTTCCATCCCATAATTCAAAATATCAACTTTCTAATAAATCAATTTTCTATGTATTTATCACCATTTAAAAAATCCTTTTATATTAGAAATGAAAAATTTATAATAAAAATACTTATATATATCATGATTCACATAACATAAACATTGAATTCAAAATCATATACATTTTCATTACCAAAAATTATTCTAAAAACATTACTTGAGGTTCATCATCCTCTTCCATAATACCGATTTTCCTAGAATATGATATATGAATCATGTCTTAAGTTTCCTGAACCTCAAACTAATCACGATTCATACTTCTAATGTAAATAATATTCCTAAAACATCCCATACCGTTCAATTATAATTTTTTGCCTCTTTATCTTCAATAGTATAACCAACACCCATGGACCGTCCTGATTCGAATCATGATATTTCTATATAGTATATAGACTTTAATCATTCCCATAAATTCCAATTATTGTGCATTTAATGTTAAACAATTTCATTATAGTTATCTCTAATATATTAAATAATAATGCATATGGTGAGAAACACTTATAAATGTAAAAATCCATAAAATCTAAAAAATAATTATAAGATATTTTAATAATGGCACATAGTTATTTAATATATTATAAATTAAGATTATCCTAGGTATTTAAGAATCTATTTTAATTAAATCCTTCAGGATGGTTCGTATAGAGTTTTTGAAATTTCAATGGAAACCCATTGGGAGGGTAAAACCATATGTGTAGTAAGTTTTGTTTTCATGCACGTGTACTAGATCTATTTTAGCTCAATAATGTGTTTTTTTGGGGTTTTTCCCCTATGTACATCTATGATAAATACACGTAATCATTCAGTATCTAGATAAGGATTTATTGTATGGAAACCACTCACTCTTTCCCTTAGAAAATTTTGAAAACATTTTCCATTACTCTAGCTCAATGATTGACTTATCCATAAGACATACATATTCATATCCATAAGAATATCCATAGGGGTTTAAATATAGTTTTATCAACCTTATTTCGAAAGGATGGATATATAATTTATCTGATACTGACTATAGGAACCTAGGATTAACACATACGAATATTATATCATTTTAGATAAATATTCTACAAATTAAAACAATACAAGCCCAAGGACCATAATTGTTTAGTGTGTTTAGTAACATGGAAACATAATATTCTATCTTTGGGAAAAATCTTCAGCATCTCCCATATATATCCCACACATCATTAATCGTACTAAAAAACATTTTTCATAACATAGAGAAAGAAAACATTTTAATGTGGTGATCTTGGATGATATGTAAGGGTAAAAAAGAGAGATATGTATGCATAACCTGGGCATAAGGGTATGAGAACATGATTTTAATGTTAGAATATCATACCCTACATAAAAATATCATAATAGAGAGACATATAATAACGATTGGAAGTTCATTAGATAATTAATATCATGAACTATGTGAGCATATCATTGTCATAAGATGTAGAATTTTTGGTAAACACATTAACATGTAATATCTTTTCCTACAAGTTAAGGACAATTCCAAATACATACAAGGGGACTTCATGGGGGCTAAACATACTTGAAGGAACACAATACCACACCCAATTATAGTAATTTCATTATAAGGGCTCATTTTTCCCAATCTTCCAATAGTGGTTATGGTTTACCTATCTTCCTATAGTAGATTGGGTTTCCCTATCTCTAATATTCGATAAGGACACACCTATTTCTTAATTTTGATAAAGAAGCATCTATTTACCAATTTTGACCAATCCCATTGACTTGATTTCAAAATATTATATCATGAGATATAAATCATTAAGAGTTAATTGGATGTAGATATAGGTCCAACCTATCACATATTAAAATAATACATACATTTGATAGAAGATAATATATCTTTCAAAATATCATGACCCAAAAAAAGAGATTGGTTTCATAAACATCATGTAAAAAACCATTAAATGAAATAGGTCACATAAAATTTTAAAAAATAATTTCCTATGGAAAATATAATGTTTTTATAATGATTTTATCCAAGAATATCCCTATGTAAATAAATGTCTTTAAAAATAATTTACCCCCTCGAAGATAAAAATGTATTACAAACAACATTCCATAAAACCAAAATCAATTAATGAATGAATATGAATTGTTTCCTTAGACCATATCACCAATAAATCGTAAAATATAACAATATATATCATCTTATATGGATATGTATTTTGAAATATCATATGTAGAATTTCTTAAGGTAAGTATCCTTTCTTAAAAAATAATTCTAATAAATATATTTCAAAATTTGATTTCTTATAAAGAAATATGTTCTATTTAATTTGAAACATTTCTTATGGGAAATAAAATTTCTTCTTTGAAAAGATATTTTTAAAATATAAATCCTTTTGAAAAATATTCTATTTCAAAATAAAAAATAAAAGTATAAAGGAAGCTTCAAAAAAATACAAACACCATTTAGTTATAAAACATTTTTGAAATTTTTTTTATTTTAAAATAGATTTGAAAAAATTTAATGGAATATTTTAAAGTCATTTAAAACACAATTTGATTAATTAAAAATATTTAAATACATTTTAAATAGAAAATTTTCTTTTAAACTAATTACGGGAAGCTTTTAAAAGCATTTAAAACACTTCTTTAATCATAATTATTTTAAGAAAAAACATTTTCATTGAATTTTTAAAACTATAAATTAATAAAATATTATGAAAATATTTTTTCATAAAAATAAATAATGTAAACATGAAATGGAATCCTCAAAGTAAGGATGACCATGATGCCAGATAAATCCATACATGCTATAAATTCGTTTTTCATCATAAATGTTTAGAAATGTTCCCTGATTGGAAAAGGACAAGAAGATTTCTTTTCAAATTTTTTTATTAAAAGATAAAATATACATGAAAATTTATGTTAATCATTATATGATAATAGAAAAACATTTTTAAAATTTTTTTAGAGAAGACAACTTTGAATGAATTTAGTTTTCCAATCAAAATGAAAAATAAAGTCGGATTTTCAGAAAAAAAACATTTCTCTATTATTTTAAGTAATAAATTATAGAAAAATGTTACTAATACATGAATATTTTATGGATAAATATAGGAGAACAAATTTAATGATATTTATTGAGATATGGATCATAATATTTTATCATTGGAAGCATAAAAACAAATAGTCTCGATAAATTATTAAATTGAAGTAATAGATTGTTACCAATTTGGTGACTTTGAATCATAATCCCAATTGAAGAATAAAATTAAATAATGCCATAAATATAATGCAAATAAGGATATTAATGATATAAAATTTCAATGGGGAGTATATACCCACAAAAAATAATCGATTGGTGAATATTAAATGTATCTCAAAAAAAATTTGACATGAAATTCCCTTACTTAAGGTCTGGAATTCCTGCATACATATTAAATATTAATGTATAAAAAATTTATGTTCATTATAAATAAACCCAAGAACCATATTATTATATCTAATAACATATATAAATTTGTTTATTACATTAAATTACCTATTTATCAACAACGCCATGTTAATGTTATGTTTCAGGTAATATTTTTTTTTCATATACTTTTCAACTTTTTATTCTTAATACAAATAAATATATCATGATTTAAATATTTATATAATTTTAAAATTTTTTTATATATTATATATATTCATTATAAAAATATTCATAATAATAATATATATATATAAGAAATATAATATAGAATTTATAAAGATGTTTGGACGTACATACACATGCACATTGTTTCTTTTTTCTTGTCATATTGAAGGAAAAGTAAATGAAATATATGTATATATATATGTATGTGTGTAGAATATTATTCTAGTATAATTATTATGTCATATATATCATATAATTTTACTAAACCCTTCCTTAATACATTCCATGTAGAGTGTGAACAGATCACATCGATTTGAGTAGGAGGTAGTCCACACATCCACAAAGAAAGTTATCATATTTATACATCATGTAATGTATGAAGGTACATTTTATATAATAAATAAAGAAGAATAAACACTTACTAAATATCATATATATCATATATATCATATAAAAATACTTAATCCATGATAGGTGGTAATGGAAAAAATTGATATCATCATTCTATAAGAATGTAGTTCACCATACATGAATTGAAATATTGTTTCCCATTAAATGGAAGTGTGTATAGGTCATGGTATAAATATTAATATAAAAACATCTTAGTATTTTAATAATATCAGTGTTATTATGTGAGGATTATTTAGAAATAAATAAAAAGGGGGAGAAATAAATTATTCAAAAGAAGATAGTTGAATAATGATCAATCATTTTCTAGTAACACCTTTCGGTTTATACAGAATGACGTATTTTGATTAATTTAGTACCAAATGGTGGCTTATAGGATGAATTAAAATGATTTTGCAGGTTATTTTGGATAATATTGGGAAATCTAATGGTCTTGGGAAGTGTGAATAAATAAGAGGGGTGAGTGTACTTTTATAGTAGAAGAGGTGAGGAATTTGTATATATATTTTAAAAGGGAATTCCATCGTCATTTTTTAAATGGAATGTTGCTATAATGAATAAATTAAATTTTATAGAAGATATTATAGGGTATAAATTTGATTGAAAATGCCATTTGGAAATTTTTTAGGTTATTTGGGACCTTATGTTTAATGTTTAGTCTTTTGTTAAGACTATTTTTCTCAAAATCATAGTAATTAATTTTAATCACTTTCACTAAAAAAATTTCAAAAAAACAAGTTATCGTTATTATAAATTGTGTAATATAATTATTCCAAATATGTAATCAATTTAAGCTATTTATAATGATAAAAGTGAAAAAAATTAATTTAAATTTAATACCACATATAGGATGAAATACTGGTTTTTAAACTATACATGTTACACAAGATAAAAACCCGCATAATTAAGTTATTAATAACAAAAAATTTAATTTTGGGATACATCCATTACAATTTTATGTTTATATATAATTCCTATAAATATCAGTACAATATTATGCTACCTATAATGAGACGTGAATATGAATAAATTTGGAGACAAAAACTATAGATGAAATCTCAACAAAATAATCCATAACATGATAATAAATTCAAAAATTGAATCCATTTTAGATGATTATAATAAATTTTTAGAAGATGGGATGAAGAATGAAAAACCTCCTAAGATATTATACAATTTAATTCAGATAATTTCATTATATTTTATATGTTCACAAATAATTATAATCAATAGAATATAAAAAAATAAAAACATATTGTTTATGTAGTATTTAAAGATAAAACATATGAATAATAATGAAACATGGGGCATTGTTGTCCACAAAAAATTATAGGTGATCCTTAAATAATATTAAATATGATGAAGTCTAAAGGAGGAGATTTTAAATTTGTAATTTAAAACTCTATATAAATTATATGTGTTGGAATAATATGTCTTGGTAGAAATAAAATGAGTTTAGATACTGTATTTTTAGGCAATAATGAAAAACTTATTTTATTATTTGCCAAAATATGTTGATGTTATTTATTTTATATTTAAGGGAGTAATTTTATTTTTCAATAGATTAACTATTTTATACTTTTAATAATATTTTTGAGAATCCATTGAAATTGTATTTGTATTTAAGAATTTGGTATAGGATTTAACTTGTGTCATCCATTTAAAAGTAGTTTGTGGAAAAAATGAACTACAAAAATTTCCCAAAAGAAATATTGAATAACATTAGCAGTTATCTTATGTGTAAGATACCATTTTTAAATAATATAATGTGAAATTTTTTATAACTTTTAAATTTGGAACAATAGTGAACAAAATAAACAATGGAAGACCAATTTAAATGGAAAATCATATTGTGATTATATTCAATCATTTTTGTATTACTATGAAAAATATATCAACATTTCATAGAAAAATAAAAAAACACATTAATTAATTTAACTATAAAAATGATATTCTTATTCATCTTTTCATGTAAATTATAGGACATGGAATGTTTCAAGTATATAGAATACATAAAAATATTGGTTTATTTTCCAAAATAATATTTGAAATAATGGAATTTATTATTCCAAAAAATAAATTTATTGAATATAATTGATAATATATAATCACACATGATTTCATCTCTTCTTATATTATACTAAATAATAGTGTAGTAGTATTGTTTAACATGATTTTTGATGATATATCTCGTGATATTCTGGAAAAGAATGAAACAAAAAGTTATTGTTGAACACATGATATCAAAACTATATATATAATTGAATTTATGTGTCACATCCAATAAAATTCATACATGAATCCCTCTGAAATGTTTTTAAAAAATTCATTCCAACAATGTACATTTTTCTAGTTCCCACACATGACTATGAAAAAAGGGAAAACAGTGGAATGTATGATGAGGAAGTTAATGAAAGAAATTTTCTAGAACATACAACAAATGGATGTTCATAGAGGTTATATGATTATAAATATGTAACAAATAATAAATTTTATGATGTATTTGTTCTTAGAATTTAAGTGTAAATCAATACAATTATAATTAAATAGACTATATATATATATATATATATTTAGATTATGTATAAATTATTTTTTAGGTCTGAAACTCTTAAGGTGTGAGATTGAGAGGACTACTATTCCTAGAATAATTGTATGAAATATATTAAATATATTTAATATGACACACATTCTATTTACATGAAAAAGTTTAAAAAATTAAACAGGTTTCTAGAATATAAATCTAAGGGTACCACTGATTTCAAAGTGTGTATTTTACCATAGGTTTGAGATAACAGTAGTCAGCGTGGGTAATTTGTGGAAACGTCATTGTGGGTGAGAAAATTGAATGAATAATTAATTAAATTATTTTTCTTCTTTTTCATTGATGTAGTGGATAAGGTTTCTCTAGATAGACTATTCTATTGGAATTTTAAGGTTTTCTACATAAGACAAGAACCATTGTAAATCTATTGGATAAATTATTGAAGGATCTATCTTAGATAAACATTGAGCAGATCATGGATCAATGATCGATACGAAAAGGAACTAAAAGAAATAAAAAATGTTCAAATTGAAACTCCATTCCTCATCAATGTTTGATCCAAAAAATTGGTATGATGTTTGTTTTGATTTTATTATCTCCATGTTATTGACATCTATAGTGAACACGAATCGATTGACCACCATATTGATTAATTGATCGGTCATCATGCAGGATGTGTTTATTTTTAGGTTTATTTTTAAGTTTTTTTAGGATAATTTCTTAGTGATAAATGATTATTTGTTTTTATTATATTGGTGAAATATCGAGTCCCACATGAACACTAGATTAGTTTCATTCCTTATGTTTAAGGTTGTGAATTTATCACACATTTCTTCATTCATCAATGGTGTTCTTCTTTCACCCTGTGGTTTGTTTTATATCGAAGAAATCAATCATTTCTCTCCAATGTATTGTGAAAATGGTTAGATATTGTAGATCTAGGACTGGAATGAAACAACTATGGTGAGATGATGGGAGTGGTGACAGATCCGATATCGTTGAACACCTGATTTCTAATTCATTAGCATGAAAAAAAGAACGAGTTGTGAATATTTTTTCCAAACAGATTTGATTGTTGGAATGTGTTTTCCATCAATAGAGAGAATAAAATGAGATGAAATATGGTTTCTAGAGTGAGATGAATCACCGTATCAATGGCTAAAGTATGGAGTCATACATAGATTATTGATTTGGAATTCTGGAGTATGGATCAATATATGGTGTGTACTTAAGAGCCAAATACAATGTGGTCCCCCTAATACGGATGATATGGTTGAGAGATACCTAAGGATCACATGAAATCTAACCAGATCACATGGTTTGTGAACTCTCTGAGGTAACTCGATGTGTACTGCAAAGGGTACACAAACATGGGTTGGAGTATATGGGTTGGATCTTGCTGTGTACTCCCACATAAGAACATGGGAGGGAGAGAGGTACAATGTATAAGTCGTTTACTGGTACATGGGTAGAGTACATGGATATCCAAAATGTCGTGAAATTCTACCTGGAAATGGACACGACTTGAGACATGAGCCTTTTACACGGGAATGACCCAAGGTAAACAGAAACATTGTGTTTCCCTATCTACATGTCATGTACTTTATAAAACATGGATTGGATCCTTTGTCCATTTTATCCTGGACAAGTTCCATTATGGTATGTTCCTCATATCCTTTCCATACGGGACAACATGGAATCCACTAATACTCATAGGAAAATAATAACGTTATAAGGACATCATAAAAAGAGTTGTTGGAATCTATCTTTGAGGCCTAGAGTTGGATCCTCTATTCATATTTATTCTATATGTAGAGTCCGTGGAATCATCAGGACCTAGACTATGTGGCATCTGATCCTCTACATAGAACGTTAACCTATATTTAGATGTTGTTATACTCCATGGACTAAATAGTAATACCCATCTATGTATTGTTTCTCTTTAGAACATATGCATATATTTTTAATTGAGATAACCAATGAGAATTTCCTCTAGAATGGAAGTCATCATTATTATCATACTTATGAGTGTGTTCTACTATATGGGTTATTTTATGAATCATCAAGTTTGAATCCCTTGGATTAAAAACTATAATTGTAAAATATTTTTAGAATATGTTTCCTTATTGACTATATCTGGGTATTTGTATTATATATGTTGTAGGAATATACATGTGTAGAGATGTTTTTATTTAGTTTGTGGTATCATTTTTTGTTTCAGGGTGTCCTGTTGGGTATTTTATACTCCCCCCAACAAGAGCATTACCCAATTCAATCTTTTTATGTCCAGGTGATCATCCATTTGACAAATTCATTGACAGAGAAGGACTAGATGTCTCTTTGTAATACTAGATAGACAAAAATTTTTCCCTGTGGTTTTCTGAGAGGTGTACCAATTCCTATTTCAGGTTGGACATGTTTTAAGACAATTTGCGGTGGGGTTGAATTTGGACATTTTTAATTTTCATTAGTTCCTATCATACTATGGTTGTTGGATTTAGAAGTATGAATGAATGTTTGTTCATTTTTTTTAAATTTTAGTATTTTATATTATTGAAGAAGTTATCCTGTGTAGAGGTCCACATAAAAAGGAATTCAATGTTTGTGATATACCTAATTGGTAAGAGTCACTAGCCCTATCCTTTTGGAGGTGGTCTTGGGAATTCATATCATTAGACCCATTAAGAAGAGTCATGATGGAGTTTTATTAGAGGGGTTCTGTTCGACAATAGAACTAGATTCTATATGATTAGGTTGGGGAAATAGTATTAAGGGGGTATGGTTTAGATGTTAGGCCTTGTGGACTCTTGTGTTGGTGTTGCCGCTGACGTATCCATGAACTAGGACACTGATCACTTGCTTTTCAAATCGGTACATATGATCATTGGATTGATGGAAAATAATGTCAGATATATCATATAGAAATGGGTTGTGGTTTCTATTCCCTTCTTGAGTTAACTCTGTTGATATACTCATTGACTGAGGTGCATCTTGTTTATTCCATGATGCCTCCTTAATGTATGCCATATAGGATTCAAAATCATGGTTTTGAGGATGATCACCTTAGTGATAATGCATTAATACAAAGACCATATCCCTAGATTTTACCTCTAGGTGGTGTACTATTTATACCACCACCTATAGAGAAGAATGTGGTTCCCGTAGTACAAGACAATGAGGTGTATAGGCTGAGATCACCTCATGATTTTCAGAAATAAATAGCCCTCATGTTTCAATGTGAGCCCAACCCATAGGTAGTGGAGGACTGGCTTGAGGTGGTGACTTGAGTTTTACTTTTGGTCATGACACCAAGACACCATGTTGTGGTCCAAGCAAAAATCCTTATTCATGGCTTAGTACAACAATTGTGGGACTCACTAACCCTATCATCCTTTGAGATGACTCTTGTAATGAAAATATTTTAGCACCTTCTTTGAGATGATATTTCACTAGTTAATCTATGGTATATAGATATCTAGGAGCTTCCAAATATCCAACAGGGCATCAAGATAGTAGATATGTACTCCTTGAGGATTACCATCCTCTCCTCGTAGTCGATGGATATGGTCTGTGACTAGTTCATTAGGTATTATACATTTTATCAACAGTTATGAAGGGAAATCCAAGAAATTTTTATAATTTTATGTATTCTTACCTATTAAAGATTTTTAAGGAGGCTTTGGTGGTCAGGGTTTTCTTGTATAATCATATAGAACTAGTGGTGGCCTATTGTAGACATATAAGAGCAGAGACCTTGGTACTTGGGAGGCGATGTCAATCTCAGGGACTTGGACATGTGATATGTTTTTATGAGTTATAAGGATAGATAATATGTGGTTTATGTCTCATAGGGATGGTTTACTCAGTCCAAAGAGAGGTTGTTCAAGTCATGTGATGGAAAGGGACACCTTTTAAGAGATTTTCTAACCCAACATAAAGATGCGAGAGAGACTATACATCTTCCACTGAAGAAGTCTTAATGATATGAGCAGGTAGGTTATTAAGGTGGTAGAGGTGGTAGAGGGGATAAGAGATCAGCTATATTTGGTCGACTCTTTGACTTGTTACTACCATATCCCCCATATGGTCTACAACAGGCTTAGGATGTTAGAGAACATGGGCATGATAAACTGAATACAATAATAGTATTAGACATATAAGACTAGAGAATGATTTGAGATATGATATTTTTCTTTTAAACCATAGTTATACATATGATATACATTGATAATAGTCATTATTTTATTTCCACATAATTTTTACAAGACATAGAATTTCTAGTTGAACACTTGGTTTGACCCTTAGGCTTAGAGACTCATAATGGAAAAGAATCATTGTTCAAAAATACGTGTTGACAGTGTGATAAAAAAATTGGGTGTGAGAAATTATATTGTTATCACGTTGTATCATAAATGAGGCCTTATGATGTTATTTTAGGTATTCAATTATTATATACAGTTCATTCCCATATTGTATATTAAATTTATAGGATTTGGTGTGTCCTTAGTGATATAACTAGGTTTTTCATTTTTGGTCAAACAGAAACCCTATAATCATAGGATGTTCTCACGCATAGTAGGGTGAAACTGATTAATAAAAGGATAGATAGTATCTCCCATTAAATAGTAGATGTAGTGACGTCCCAGTTTCATATAGTGGTGTTGGAGTATGGGGATGTATTTCATGAGGATATTTGAGGTCTACCTCCCCATTATGAGATAGAATTATGCAGTTACGTACTAATAGGATTGAATAAAAACTTGTTCCATAAAATAAAAATATTCACACAATGTTTTGCAAGAAGGGGGTGTAGTTGGAGGACTTTCCGAGGAAATTTTTTTGTTAGACCATGGGTATCACCCTGGGTATCCCATATATTATTTGAAAACCATGAATATGGGAGCCTGAGGTTATGTGTGGAATACCAGTTCATAGAACAAGTTACATTGAAGATCATTTATCAAAATCAAGGGTTTATGACCACTTTGATCATTTTGGTGGGGGGAATGATGGTTCTTAATGGTTGGCTTTAGGTTAGGCTATAACCAATTGTGAGTATGAGATTAGGGTATACCGAAGAAGGATTTTAAATTTCATTATAGTCACTACGAGAACATTTTAATTCTACTTTCTAGGAATAATTCTTCAAGAGTTTTCATCAAACTCTTGAACAAGATATTTTATCCTTTGTTAGAGTTGTTTGTAGTAGTCTTTATTGATGATATCCATATGTAGTCGACGTACTGGGAGGATCACATGCCACACTTGGGGATGGTTCTATTCATACACTGAGAGAAAAATTATTATGTAAATATCTCAACGGTTCACTTTTGGGTATAGGTATTCCGCTTTTTAGGACATGTTAGAAGATGGAGTGGACGGGAACCTGGTTAGTGTCGAGGTAGTGTTAGCTAGTGAGCCACCAAAAAGTGTGACTGAGGTGTAGAGAATATTTGGGTTGGAAGGCTATTACTGGAAATTCATACCTCGTTTCTACATAATTTCGACAATGATGATTGTTTTGATAAATAATGGGTTGACTTTTGTATGTATATAGAGGTTCCAACGTGCTTTTCATAAGCTAAGTCAGAGTTTGATGATCATTCTGATAACAATATTTCAAGATGAGGGTGTCATGTATGTTGTTTTCTGTGAATCATCAAGAACTTGTATTGTTTGTGTTCTGATGAAGAGGAATGCGGCTATTTCCTATGGTTCACATTAGTTGAGACCACAAGAGTAGAATTATGTGACCATTTATCTTGTGTTAGTGGTAGTTTTTGTCCTAATAAATATGTGGTAACACAACCATATGATATATTTGTTTATAATCTATTCTCTTCATAGGATTCTCATGTTTATATTATCTTTAAGGATATCCAATTGAGATAAATTCAATGGGTTGAGTTCTTTGAAAATCATTACATTGAAATATTCTCTACTACTGTGAAGGGAAATGCGGTAGCATTTTTTCTCATCAGAAGTTCTTGTTCTTAGTTAATCAATTATGCATAAGAGTAGTTGTCCTCATTTGAGTTATAATCCGTGGATGGATATGGAAATCCTTACCCCTAGTTGATGGTTGTTACCCCTTTTTTTATTTATTTTTGGAGGCATAACCTAGGGGCACCAACTGTGAGACACTAACCACTTAGATATCCATGAGACATGCACCTAATGGATTTTCAATGGTGGGGTGATATTGTTATTTTCGGAGGATTCACAAGGGTACTAGTGACATATTAGGATAAGGTCCTGAGAGAGTTATATACAAAACCTTTTTTCGTACATCCATGTTTTTAAATGATGTACCTAAACATCAAAAATAAGTTTTGGTGTCCATGGATAATGAAGGGTGTGTTAATGTTTTTCTCTTGATGCCTTACTTGTTATCTATTGAAGGATGAGCACCATGTTCTAGTGGGTTTATCTATTCACATTGAGTTTCTTGAGTGAAGTGGGATGATATATCCATGGAATTCATGATAGGATTACCAATTACATCAATGGGACATGATTCTATCTGGGTGATGATTGATTAACTAAACATGTCATCCTAATTCATCAAAATTTAGGAGAAGAGTTCAACAAAGAAATTGGGATGCATCATTGTTTAAGAGATAATCTATCTCACTCGACTCCCATCAACGATAATTTATGACCATGATGCTCACTTCACATACCAGCTGTGAATGAGATTGTAGGAGGTGTTTGAGTCTCATTTATGCTTATTTACAATGTTTCTACCCTAAAATGATTGCTACAAAGTGCTTATCATTCATGTACTTGGGGACCTGTTGTGAAATTTCATGTTTGAATTTTCCCGTAAAAGGAGGATCACCTACCACTACTGGAGTTATCTGAAAATAATATTTGCAATTACATCATTAGTATGGAACAATTTGTGGCATTATTTGAGACAACATGTAGGTCACCACATTACTAATAGACCCTAGAGTGTTGGTTTTAATGGGCCCAAAGAAGGCGTGATCTACTACCAAGAAGGTATAGATTATCAAGTATTCGATTAATACTACAAAGATCCATAAAATTTCATACACTAATATGTGAAAGATGCCATTGGTGTCTTGGGAATGAGACTATCTGTTCTGATGAGTTTCAACTCAACATAGATAATAGACATTTGTATTGTTTGGGAAGGTATCTAAGATATTCAATGTCTCTTTAAAGTTATTATGTAGAGTTAGAGATGTGGCATTCCAATTATATCTTACTCAATAGATATACTATATACATAACATATTCTATGTGAAAAAACTGATTTGCTTCATACATGACAAATAAAACATTATTGACTATGGCGAGATATACATCGAAGACGAAGCTACCATTATTAAGTAGCATGTTGCTATTGAGGATCATCAGGAGAGGATCCATCATGGAAGATTGATTCATATCATGTTTTTCTAGTGGAATCATTATAATCTTCAATAGATGACATGGGATAATGAGTTTTAGACAGGTTCATAGTACCCACATCTCTTTGTATAGCCCATGGTTTGACTATTTCGCATGTAAAGGCCCAATGTGGGGAGAATGTAATTATAAGGCCCCGACCATGAACCTTACTTAATATTGAATTAAATGAATAATTCACATTGAGGATCTTTTCAGGTTTAGAGTTTTAGAGAATTAGAACACAAATATTACATCTCAAAAGATTACAAAGTAGACACTTATACTAAGTTTCCATAGAATAACAAAATCTTAAAAAGAAACATGTCTAGTTTCATGTTTTATATAGCATGACTTTACCTTGATCCCATCCTTGACCCTATTCCACATTAAGTCCTGTGAAAAACATTTCAAAAAAACTTGGTGTGAGGATAAAAAGCTCAGTAAGGGATACACAAAGAATGAAAACTGTTATTTTTTCAAAAATCAAGTAAACCATGTATACTTTATCAAAGTAATACCTTCACCTTCATGAAGTAGAAAAACTCTTCACTGAATAAAATATCATTACTTAACATTTTGTAACCAAAGTATTACCATAAAACCCATATAAAGAACACATAACATATAAAGGTAACTTGGGAGATAAACATACTTAAGTGGAATAACCATACGGTTGACTTCCACACATATCACTTAATAGAATAGCCATATGGACAACTTCTATACATACTTAATGGAATATCCATATGGCTGACTTCCATACCAAATGCATTGGAGGTTATAACGTAACCATCCGTATTGGTATTCACGGCACCACCCGTCATATGGTTTGTCACGTAACCACCCATCAAATGTCCAAGTACCATTATAAAATCATAATACATAAAACAAATATAATGGAATGAAAACATTTCCACACTTTGAGCACAATATTACACATAAATATATTGACATAACAAATCCATTATAAAATCCATTTTCAATACCAAAATACATAAAAGATAATATGGTATTTATTTCATTTTAAAAAACATCACGGCTTGTTGAGGAAGCCAAAGACCAAATAATACTCGCGGCGGCGGAAAAGGTCGTTGTCACTGCGTACATTAAAATAAACATTCCTTTTTGTCGTTTAGTAAAACAAATCGTATAATAAGATTCCTTTTGAATAAAATTAAAAGTCAATTTGGTTTATACACTGTATAAAATAAAGTTGTGTATAAAACAAAATATGCCTCAATGAACGTAGATTGAGACGAAGTCCCTTACCTCGGGTCCGACTTGAATCAATCGTTCTTTAACATCCTGAATAATAAACTTGAGTTAATTTATAATTTCTCAAGAACCTTTTCAAGTTCATTATTACTTTTATATCACTTATTACCATGTTATAAACATTATGTTATCATTTAAGTTAATAATGTTTTTTTTGTTGATATTTGGTTCTTAAGTCGAATGTGGACTTCTTATAAATACATGTTGTTCGTGTGGTCAAAGATTAATTATTTACAGAATGAAATTACTGATTTGGATATCATATATATCATATATATATAGCATATACATGTATTTATAATATCACATAATCTTTTATAGGTAAGAAATGAAATGCATCGTTCATGGAGACGGTAAGCCGTACGTAAGCATGAACGCTACTTTCATTTCTATGTCATATTAATGGAATTAAAACTAACTGAGAGGTATGTATATTTTAATTCTAGAATTATATTAATCATTTATATGTAACATAAATCATATATATCCATTATATATATGTACTTATAGTAGTACATTACATTTGGGGATAAGAAATGAAATGCACCGTTCATGGAGACGGTAAGTCGTACGTACGCATGAACGCTACTTTCATTTCTATCTCATACATTAATGGAATGAAATAATAATGATATAGAGGTATGTTGTAATTCCAGTATAACATCATATATAATAACTTTAAATCCATCCTTTATACGTCCCACATATGGCATTAACGAATCACATCACATTGAGGGGGTGGTAGTCCACACTTCCTAAAATGAAATTATCGTGTTTACCCACAATGGAAACCATAAAGGTATGACCAAAATGAAAAATAAAGAATCTTAAGGAAAAAATAAACATATTATATATCATATATAAATATAGTGTCATCTTAATGGCCACCTTTGAAGGTGTTAAAAGAATGTTGAACAATCATCATTTCGGGAGGCAGAAATTCTCCATCCACGGAAACAGTATGTTCTCTAACCATGAGATGTAGGTGTGTGTATGTGTAGCTCGAATACTTCTTATAAAAAATCCTAGTATATGTAAGATACTGGTGTTGTTACAAAATAAATGAATAAAAAGAGTTTAAGGGGTTGGAGAAGCAAAAAAAAAACAAAAGAACACAAGTGAATACATCACCTTAAAATCGGGTAACTCTCTTAGATTTGAGCTCAAAGGTTTCCTTGGGAAGAATTCTGTACAATGTGAGGCTTATAAGATTTATATAGGGATGTGGAGAGACAAAATGGGCAGTGTGTGGCCGAGATAAAGGCTTTGTAAGTGTGGGTAAGGTGGTAGAGTTGGGTTCCTTTTATAAGAGGAGAGGAGGGGCACTCTTGAAAAGTAAGGAAATGTTACTTTATTTTAGAATGCATTTCATATTTAAATGGTTCCACATTGATGTGTTTCGAGGATAAGGTGATAAGGGTTCTAAATAAACCCATACAATAGGTTTTTGACATGTTTTGGTCTTAGATTTTACATTATTTTTCCATTTTATTTAAATCGTTAAATAATGTGGTAATCGCTGCATCATCATGGTGTCATAAATAATTTAATTTATTTGATGTCTAAAAATTATAAAAAAAATACTATTATGTAGGAAATATTCATACCTTTCCAATGAATATTTATAGTCAAAAATATGATTTGTATATCCCCATGTAAAAATTGTTTTAGTAAAACAACTCATGTTTGTGACATTTTTATTTTAACATTAAATAAAAAGTTATTAATGTCATTTTCCAACCAAAGTGGATTCATGAGGTCCCCAAGTTGACCCATGGATTTTCTTGGTCTTCCATGACACATGTAATGAGGTTAGGACATGTTTAAAGTTCATTTCACATTATTACAACATTATTTTTACCTTAAATTACACTAATTACCTCTAATCGAGATTAAAAACTTAATAAGTTACTATTCACCAAAAAATTATTTTAATCACATTGAACCATATTTTACTTCTCAATGACAACCATGTATGTTGGATTTTTGAAATTCAAAACCCAGAGGTGGTAAAATTTCATTTAAACGAAAAATCAGTTTTTTAAGTACCACTTAGTGGTTTCACTATTAATCAAAAATTAAAGTTTTTCAGAAAAATACCAAAACATCATCCTAAGAAATATATGATATTCATAAATCAAAAATTATGTTCATTTTAAAAAATTCAAAACATATAAGTTTAATTAATTAATTTAATAATTAATTCCCGCTGTCAGAGCAAATAGCGTGTTTTTATGAAACAATAAGTATCACAAGATTGACACTAGTTTAAGTCCGATTTCAAAGTGAAATTAATTCCAACGACCACAATTGGATTTAATGGTAAAAATATATTCTTATTTCAATTTAAAACCAATTCAAAAGATAATATAATCATATAAATAAATTATATTAAAAAGAGGTTTTGAATTAAAATACAACATTTTACACTATTCATTAAAAATGAACATTATCGGAAAAATACCAAAACTTTAAACAAAGTAAATTTTGATGTCCAAATTCTAAAGAAGAGTTTTATTTGGTCCAATAGAATTTATATGAGTGAACAAAAATATATTTAATGATGGTTCACCATCAAAAGGCGATAAGTGAACCTTTATTGAAAACTAGGGCATATACGCCTAAAATTGAATTCTTTCCGTATTTTAAGCCTTTATCGTTTATTAGATAAAAGTAAAAACATTTAAAAAACATATATAATCATATTTTAGTTATTTCTATCCATTCCCACCAATACAATGGCCATGTGTTAACTACCATTTAAAATAATATTATTATATTACTAGTGTGCAACGTAAGATTTCAAAGAAACTCATTGTTGAGTATCGAGTACGCTATCGAACATAACAACCCCTTTAAAGTAAAATTAATATTTAATTTATAAATATTAATAAAAATGAAAATTCATTATTCGTTATTTACCTGGGGTGTTACATCCTTCACCCCTCTTGGGAATTGCGTCCTCGGAATTTTATTCACTTATCAAAATAAGTGGAGGTATTTATCCCGCATAGCATTTTCAGATTCCCACGATGCCTCTTCAACTGTATGGTTTTTCCACAAAACCTTTACATGTTGAGTTACCTTATTTTTCAACCCCTTCTCTCTTCAGTCAAGAATCTGGACTGGTTGTTCTTCATAAGATAGGTTCTCTCCCAGCTGAACTACCTCTGGACTCAAAACATGAGATGGATCTGGCATATATTTTCTCAAAATCGAAAAATGAAAAACATTGTGTACCTGAGATAAACTCGGAAGTAAAGCCACTCGGTAAGCAACTGATCCAACATTCTCCATAATTTTATATGGTCCAATGACCCTTGGAATCAACTTTCCCTTTTACCAAATCTCATCACACTTTTCCATAGAGAAACCTTGAGATAAACATGATCACCTACCTCGAAAGATAGATCCTTCCTCCGGTTATCTGCATAACTCTTCTGCCGGCTCTAAGCTGTTCTCATGTGTTTCTGAATCAACTGAACTTTTTCTGCCATCTCTTATACCAATTCTGGTCCCATCAGCTTCCTTTCACCCACTTCATCCCAAAATTCTAGAGTTCGACACTACATCCCATATAATGCCTCAAATGGTGCCATCTGTATACTGGAATGAAAACTGTTATTATAAGAAAACTCACCAAAGAAAGATGTTGGTCCCAACTTCCCTAATAATCCATCGAACAAGCTTGTAGAATATCCTCCAAGGTCTGAATTGTTCGTTCTGACTGCCCATCTGACTGAGGATGAAAAGCTGTATGAAAATTTAATTCAGTACCGCACGACTTCTGAAGACCCTTCCAAATGTTATAAGTAAACCTGGGATCATTATCAGATACAATGGAGAGGGGAACTCCATGCAACCTGACTATCTCTTTATGATACAATCGATAAAGTTGATCTAGAGAGAATGTATCACGAATAGGAAGGAAATGAGAAGATTTAGTCAATCGATCAATAATAACCCAGATTGCATTATTAACTCGAGATGTCCATGGTAATCCCACAAAAAATTTCATGGATATATTTTCCCATTACCACTCTGGAACTGGTAATGGCTGAAGAATCCCTTTCGGTAACTGCCACTCTGCTTTAACCTGTTGACAAGTCAAACACATCACAGTAAAATCAGCAATATATCTTTTCATTCCATCCCACCAGTAATACTCCCTCAGATCACTGTACATCTTAGTACTAACAGGATGAACTGAAAAAGGGGAACAATAAGCCTCACATAACAACTCATTCATCAACTGTGAATCACAAGGCATAGATAATCTCTTCCCAAACCTAAAAAAAATCATTATCAATGTTGAATTCAGGCAACTTACCCTTCTGTACCAGCACTACCTTTTTCTTCAACTCATTGTCTTGCTTCTGTGCATTCTTGATTCTATCTGATAGGGAAGATTTCACTGATACTTTTTCGAATCAAAGCATCGGCCACTATATTTACTTTTCCCGGATGGTATGGAATTGTACAATCATAATCCTTGATTAATTCTAGCCATCTCCTCTGTCTCATGTTCAATTCTTTCTGAGTGAATATATACTTTAAACTTTTGTGATCAGTATATATTTCACACTTACTCCATACAAATGATGCCTCCAAATTTTAAGATCAATAACAATAGCAGTTAATTCCAAATCATGTGTTGGGTAATTTACCTCATGAGTTTTCAATTGACGTGAATCATATGAAATTACCTGATAATTCTGCATAAGGACACAACCAAGTCCTTTCAACGAAGCATCACTGTATATAACAAACTCACCACTCCTAGAAGGAAGTTCCAAAACTGGAGCATTCACCAATCTTTTTTTCAACTCCTAAAAACAATCATCACATTCTTTTGTCCAGATAAACTTAACACCCTTCCGAGTTTGCTTAGTCATTGGACTAGATAACCGTGAAAAATTTTCAACAAGCCTTCAGTAGTAACCTTCCAAACCAAGGAAACTACGGATCTCGGTTACATTTGTGGGTCTTGGCTATTCTTCAACAACTTTTGTTTTTATAGGATCCACAGTTATCCCATCTTTAAAAACAATGTGTCCAAGGAAAGAAATTTGTTGCAACCAAAACTCACACTTGTTGAATTTTCCATACAGTTTATTTTCTTTTAAGGTTTGCAAGATAACCCTTAAATTACTTTCATTCTCCTATTTACTTTTAGAAAACACAAAAATATCATCAATAAAAACAACCAACATTTTCCACCTGAGTCAAATGAGCCATCACTGCAACAAACTGTTTAGTTCTGATTCTGACCATCTCAAGATACTGATTTGAAAGGTCATTTCCCTCCGTATGCCTTCCCATAAAAGTTGTTCTGTTTCCTCTATGAAAATACATTCTTAACACAAAAATATCTTAGGAGAAGGAACATGGTAATCTTTAAATGCTATATCATTTAAATCATACCATAAATTAAATTATAAAATTTTCAATTTTCTAACTCCTAAAGTTGTCTAAACCGACCTCTGATACCAACTATAAGGCCCTGGACTTGAACCTTACTTAATATTGAATTAAAAAAATAATTCAAATTGAGGATGTTTTCAGGTTTAGAGTTTTAGAGAATTAGAACATAACTATTACATCCCTAAAGATTACAAAGTAGACACTTCTACTAAGTTTCCATCGAATAAAAAACTCTTAAAAAGAAACATTTCTAGTTCCATGTTTTATATAGCATGACCTTCCCTTGATCCCATCCTTGACCCTATTCCACATTAAGTCCTATGAAAAACATTTCAAAAAAAAACTTGGTGTGAGCATAAAAAGCTCAGTAAGGGATACACAATGAGTGAAATCTGTTAGTTTTTCAAACATCAAGTAAACCATGTATACTTTATCAAAGTAATACCTTCACCTTCATGAAGTAGTAAAAACTATTCAATGAATAAAATATCATTACTTACCCTTTTTTAACCAAAGTATTACCATAAAACCCATATAAAGAACACATAACAAATAAAGGTAACTGAGGACATAAACATACTTAAGTGGAATAACCATACGGCCGACTTCCACACATATCAGTTAATGGAATATCCATACGGCCAACTTTGATACATACTTAATGGAATATCCATACGGCCGACTTCTATACCCAATGAATTGAAGGTTATAACGTAACCACCCGTCTTGGTATTCACGGAACCACCCGTCATATGGTTTATCACGTAACCACCCGTCAAATGTCCATGTACCATTATAAAATCATAAAACATAAAAAAATATAATGGAATGAAAACATTTCCACACTTTGAGCACAATATTACACTTATATATATTGACATAAAAAATCCATTATAAAAACCATTTTCAATACCAAAATACATAAAAGATTATATGGTATTTTTTTATTTTAAAAAAAATCACGACTTGTTGAGGAAGCAAATGACCAAATAATACACGCGGCGGCGGAAAAGGTCGTTGTCACCGCGTACATTAAAAGAAACATTCCTTTTTTTCGTTTAGTAAAACGCTTCGTATAAAATGATTCCTTTTGAATAAAATTAAAATTCAATGGGGTTTATACTCCGTATAAAATAAAGTTGTGTATAAAACAAAATATTCCTCAATGAAAATAGATTGAGACGAAGACCCTTACCTCGGGTCCGACTTGACTCGATCATTCTTTAACGTCCTGAATTATTAACTTGAGTTAATTTATACTTTCTTAAGAACCTTTTTCAAGTTCATTATTACATTTATATCACTTATTACCATGTTATAAACATTATGTAATCATTTAAGTTAATAATGTTTGTTTTGTCGATATTTGGTTCTTAAGTCGAAAGTGGACTTATTACAATTACATGTTGTTTGTGTGGTCAAAGGTTCATTATTTCTAGAATGACATTCCTGATTTGGATATCATATATATCATATATATCTAGCATATAAATGTATTTATAATATCACATAATCATTTAGAGGTAATAAATGAAATTCACCATTCATGGAGACGGTAAGCCGTACGTACGCATGAACTCTACATTCATTTCTATGTCATATTAATGGAATTAAAACTAACTGAGAGTTATGTATATTTTAATTCCAGAATTATATTAATCACTTAGATGTAACATAGATATTATATATCCAATATATATATGTACTTATAATAGTACATTACATTTGGGGATAAGAAATGAAATTCACCGTTTATGGAGACGGTAAGCCATACGTACGCATGAACACTACTTTCATTTCTATCTCAAACATTAATGGAAAGAAATAATAATGATATAGAGGTATATTATAATTCCAGTATAAAATCATATATAATAACTTTAAATCCATCCTTTATACGTACCACATATGGAATTAACGAATCACATCACTTTGAGGGGGCAGTAGTCCGCACTTCCTAAAATGAAATTATCGTGTTTACCCACAATGGAAACCATAAAGGTATTCCCAAAATGAAAAATATAGAAGATTAAAGAAAACATAAACATATTATATATCATATATAAATATAGTTTCATCTTAATGGACACCTTTGAAGGTGTTAAAATAATGTTGAACAATCATCGTTTCAGGAGGCAGAAATTCTCCATCCACGGAAACAGTATGTTCTTTAACAATTAGATGTAGGTGTGTGTAAGTTTAGATCGAATTGTTCTTATAAAAAAATCCTAGTATATGTAAGATACTGGTGTTGTTCCAAATGAAATGAATAAAAAGAGTTTAGGGGGTTGGAGAAGCAAAAAAAAAACAAAAGAACACAAGTGAAGACATCACCTTAAAATCGGGTAACTCTCATAGATTTGAGCTCAAAGGCTTCCTTGAGAAGCCTTCTGCCCAAAGTGAGGCTTCTAAGAGTTATATAGGGATGTTGAGAGACAAAATGGGCCGGGGTTTTCCGAGCCAATGGCTTTGGAAGTGTGGGTAAGGTGGTAGAGGTCGGGGCCTTTTATAAGAGGAGAGGAGGGGTACTCTTGGAACGTAAGGAAATGTTACTTTATTTTAGAATGAGTTTCGGATTTTAATGGTCCCACATTGATTTGTTTCGAGGATAAGGTGATAAGGGTTCTAAAGAAACCCATCCAACAGGTTTTTGACATGTGTAGGTCATAGGGTTTACATTATCTTTCCATTTTATTTAATTCGTTAAATAATGAGGTAATCACTGCATCATCATGGTGTCATAAATAATTTAATTTATTTAATCTCTAAAAATTATAAAAAAAATACTATGATGTAGAAAATCTTCATAAATTTCCAATTAATATTTATAGTCAAATATATGATTTGTATAACCCCATGTAAAAATTGTTTTAGTAAAACAACTCATGTTTGTAACATTTTTATTTTAACTTTAAATAAACGTTTATTCATGTCATTTTCCAACCAAAGTGGCTTAATGGGGTCCCCAAGTTGACCCATGGATTTTATTGTTCGTCCATGACACATACCATGAGGTTAGGACATGTGTCAAGTTCATTTTATATTATTACAACATTACTTTTACCTTAAATTACACTAATTACCTCTAATCGCGATTAAAAACATAATAAGTTACAATTCACCAAAAAATTAATTTAATCCCATTGAACCACATTTTTCTTCTTAATGAAAACCATGTATTTTGGATTTTTTATATTCAAAACACTGAGGTGGTAAAAGTTCATTTAAACGAAAAATTAGTTTTTAAGTACCACTTAGTGGTTTCACTATTCATCAAAAAATTGATGTTTTTCAGAAAAATACCAAAACATCACCCTAAGATATATTTGATATTTTGAATTCATAAATTAAGTCCATTTTAAAAAATTCAAAACATATAAGTTTCATTAATTAATTTAATAATTAATTTCCACTGTCATAGCAAATAGCGTGTTTTTATGAAACAATAAGTATCAAAAGATTGACACAAGTTTAAGTCCGATTTCAAAGTGAAATTAATTTCAATGACCACAATTGGATTTAATGGTAAAAATATATTCTAATTTCACTTTAAAACCAATTAAAAAGATAATCTAATAATATAAATAAATTAGATTAAAAAGAGGTTTTGAATTGAAATACAACATTTTACACTATTCATTAAAAAATGAAATTTATCCGAAAAATACCAAAAAATTACACAAAGTAAATTTTGATGTCCCAATTCTAAAGAAGAGTTTTATTTGGTCCAATAGAATGTATAAGAGTGAACAAAACTATCTTTAATGACGGTTTTCCATCAAATGGCGATAAGTAAACCTTTAGTGAAAACTAGGGCATATACGCCTAAAATTGAATTCTTTCAGTATTTTAAGCCTTTATCTTTTATTAGATAAAAGTAAAAACATTTAAAAAAACATATATAATCATATTATAGTTATTTCTATCCATTCCCGCCAATACAACGTCTACGTGTTAACTACTATTTAAAATAATATTATTTTATTACTAGTGTGCAACGTAAGATTTCAAAGAAACTCATTGTTGAGTATAGGGTACGCTATCGAACATACAAACCACTTTAAAGTAAAAATTAATATTTAATTTATAAATATTAATAAAAATAAAAATTCTTTATTCTTTATTTACCTGGGGTGTTACATCCGTCCCCCCTTTTGGGAATTGCGTCCTCGCAACTTTATTCACTTATCAAAATAAGTGGGGGTATTTATCCATCATAGAATTTTCATATTCCCATGTTGCCTCTTCAACCATATGGTCTTTCCACAAAACCTTTACGTGGTTAATTACCTTATTTCGCAACACCTGCTCTCTTCGGTCAAGAATCTGGACTGGTTGTTCTTCATAAGATAGGTTCTCTTCGAGCTGAACTACCTCTGGACTCAAAACATGAGATGGATCTGGCATATACTTCCTCAACATCAAAACATGAAAAACATTGTGTACTTGAGATAAAATCAGAGGTAAAGCACCTCGGTAAGCAACTGATCCAACTTTCTCTAGAATTTCATATGGTCCAATGAACCTTGGACTCAACATTCCTTTCTTACCAAATATCATTGCACTTTTCCATGGAGAAACCTTGAGGAAAACATGATCACCTACCTCGAAAGATAGATCCTTCCTCCGGTTATCCGCATAACTCTTCTTCCTGCTCTGAGCTGTACTCATGTGTTTATGAATCAACTGATCCTTTTCTTCCATCTCTTCTACCAATTCTTTCCCCTCAGCTTCCTTTCACCCACTTCATCCCAAAATGCTGGAGTTCGACACCGCTTCACATATAATGCCTCAAATGGTTCCATCTGTATACTGGAATTAAAACTGTTATTATAAGAAAACTCAACCAAAGAAAGATGTTGGTCCCAACTTTCCTAATAATCCATCAAACAAGCTCGTAGCATATCCTCCAAGGTCTGAATTGTTCATTCTGACTGCCCATCTGACTGAGGAGGAAAAGCTGTACAAAAATTTAATTCAGTACCCCACGACTTCTGAAGGCCTTTCCAAATGTTAGAAGTAAACCTGGGATCACGATCAGATACAATGGAGAGGGGAACTCCATGCAACCTTACTATCTATTTAAGATACAATCGACAAAGTTGATCTAGAGAGAATTTATCTCGAACAGGAAGGAAATGAGAAGATTTAGTCAATTGATCAACAATAATCCGGATTGCATTTTTACATCGAGATGTCCATGGTTATCCCCCAAAGAGTCCATGGATATATTTTCCCATTTCCACTCTGGCACTGGTAATGGCTGAAGCATCCCTTTCAGAAACTGCCGCTCTGCTTTAACCTACTGACAAGTCAAACACTTCACAATAAAATCAGCAGTATATATTTTCATTCCATCCCACCAGTAATACTCCCTCAGATCTCTGTACATCTTAGTACTGCCATGATAAACTGAAAACGGAGAACTATGATACTCACATAACAACTCATTCTTCAACTGTGAATCACAATGCACAGATAATCTCTTCCCAAACCTCAAAACAAAATCATTATCAATGTTGAATTCAGGATACTTACCCTTCCGTACCAGCTCTACCTTTTTCTGAAACTCACTGTCTTGCTTCTGTGCATGCTTGATTCTATCTGATAGAGAAGATTTCACTGATACTTTTTCGACTCAAAGCATCGGCCATTTTATTTTCTTTTCTCGTATGGTAAGGAATTGTACATTCATAATCCTTGATTTATTCCAGCCATCTCCTTTATCTCATGTTCAATTCTCTCTGAGTGAATATATACTTTAATCTTTTCTGATCAGTATATATTTCACACTTTACTCCATACAAATTATGCCTCCATATATTAAGAGAAAAAACAATAGCAGCTAATTCCAAATCATGTGTAGGGTAATTTACCTCATGAGTTTTCAATTGACATGAAGCATATGAAATTACCTGATCATTCTGCATAATTACACAACCAAGTCCTTTCAACGAAGCATCACTGTATATAACAAACTCACCACTCCTGGAAGGAAGATCCAAAACTGGAGCATTCACCAATCTTCTCTTCATCTCCTGAAAACAATCCTCACATTCCTTGGACAGATAAACTTAACACCCTTCCGAGTTAGCTTAGTCATTGGACTAGATAACCGTGAAAATATTTTCAACAAGACTTCGGTAGTTACCTTCCAAACCAAGGAAACTACGGGTCTTGGTTACATTTGTGGGTCTTGGCCATTCTTCAACAACTTTTGTTTTTATAGGATCCAATGTTATCCCATCTTTAGAAATAATGTGACCAAGGAAAGAAATTTGTTGCAACCAAAACTCACACTTGCTGAATTTTCCATACAGTTTTTTTTCTTTTAAGGTTTGTAAGATAACCCTTAAATGACTTTCATGCTCCTCTTTACCTTTAGAAAACACCAAAATATCATCAATAAAAACAACCAAAATTTTTCACCTGAGTCAACTGAGCCATTACTGCAAAAAACTGTTTAGTTCTGATTCTGACCATCTCAGGATACTGATTTGAAAGGTCATTTCCCTCTATATGCCTTCCCAGAAAGGTTGTTCTGTTTCCTCTATGAAAAAACATTCTTAACTCAGAAATATCTTAGGCGAAGAAACATGGTAATCTTTAAATGCTATATCATTTCAATAATACCATAAATTAATTTATAAATTTAACAATTTTTTAACTCATAAATTTGTCTAAACCGACCTCTGATTCCAACTATAAGGCCCCAGCCTTGAACCTTAATTAATATTGAATTAAATGAATAATTCACATTGAGAATATTTTCAGGTTTAGAGTTTTATAGAATTAGAACATAACTATTACATATCAAATGACTACAAAGTAGACACTTCTACTAAGTTTCCGTAGAATAACAAACTCTTAAAAAGAAACATGTCTAGTTCCATGTTTTATATAGCATGACTTTCCCTTGATCCTATCCTTGACCCTATTCCACATTAAGTCCTGTGAAAAACAATTCAAAAAAAACATGGGGTGAGCATAAAAAGCTCATTAAGGGATACACAAAGAATGAAAACTGTTATTTTTTCAAACATCATATAAATCATGTATACTTTATCAAAGTAATACCTTCACCTTCATGAAGTAGTAAAAACTCTTCACTGAATATAATTTCATTACATACCCTTTTGTAACCAAAGGATTACCATAAAACCCATATAAATAACACATAACATATAAAGGTAACTTGGGACATAAAAATACTTAAGTGGAATAACCATACGGTCGACTTCCACACATATCACTTAATGGAATAGCCATACAGCCAACATCCATACATACTTAATGGAATATCCATATGGCCGACTTCCATACCCTATGCATTGGAGGTTATAACGTAACCACCAGTCTTGGTATTCACGGCACCACCCGTTATATGGTTTATCACGTAACCACTTGTCAAATGTCCAAGTACCAATATAAAATCATAAGACATAAAAAAAATATAATGGAAAGAAAACATTTCCACACTTTGAGCACAATATTACACATAAATATATTGACATAAAAAATACATTAGAAAAACCATTTTAAATACCAAAATAAATAAAAGAGTATATGGTATTTATTTCATTTTAAAAAACATCACGGCTTGTTGAGGAAGCCAAAGACCAAATAATACTCACGGCGGCAGAAAAGGTCGTTGTTACCACGTACATTAAAAGAAACATTCATTTTTTCATTTAGTAAAACGCTTCATATAAAAAGATTCATTTTGAATAAAATTAAAATTCAATGGGGTTTATACACAGTATAAAATAAAGTTGTGTATAAAAAAAATATGCCTCAATGAAAGGATATTGAGATGAAGTCCCTTACCTCGGGTCCGACTTGACTCGATCATTCTTTAACGTCCTGAATAATAAACCTGAGTTAATTTATACATTATTAAGAACCTTTTTCATGTCTATTATTACTTTTATATCACTTTTTACCATGTTATAAACATTATGTAATCATTTAATCTAATAATGTTTGTTTTGTCGATATTTGGTTCTTAAGTCGAAAGTGGACTTCTTACAATTACATGATGTTCGTGTGGTCAAAGGTTCATTATTTACAGAATGACATTCCTGATTAGGATATCATATATATCATATATATCTATCATATACATGTATTTATAATATCACATAATAATTTAGAGGTATGAAATGAAATGCACCGTTCATGGAGACGGTAAGCCGTACGTACGCATTAACTCTACTTTCATTTCTATGTCATATTAATGGGATTAAAACTAACTGAGATGTATGTATATTTTAATTCCAGAATTATATTAATCATTTATATGTAACATAAATCATATATATCCATTATATATATGTACTTATAATAGTACATTACATTTGGGGATAAGAAATGAAATGCACCGTTCATGGAGACGGTAATCCGTACGACGCATGAACGCTACTTTCATTTATATCTCATACATTAATGGAAAGAAATAATAATTATATAGAGGAATATTATAAATCCAGTATAAAATCATATATAATAACTTTAAATCCATTCTTTATACATCCCACATATGGAATTAACGAATCACATCACTTTGAGGGGGCGGAAGTCCGCACTTCCTAAAATTAAATTATTGTGTTTACCCACAATAGAAACCATAAAGGTATGACCTAAATTATAAATACAGAATCTTAAAAAAAACATAAACATATTATATATCATATATAAATATATTTTCATCTTAATGGCCACCTTTGAATGTGTTAAAAGACTGTTGAACAATCATCGTTTTGGGAGGCAGAAATTCACCATCCACGGAAACAGTATGTTCTTTAACCATTAGATGTAGGTGTGTGTAAGTGTAGCTCGAATCCTTTTTATAACAACATACTAGTATATGTAAGATACTGGTTTTGTTACAAAATAAATGAATAAAAAGAGTTTATGGGGTTGGAGATGCAAAATAAAACAAAAGAACACAAGTGAAGACATCACCTTAAAATCGGGTAACTCTCTTAGATTTGAGCTCAAAGGATTTTTGGGGAAGACTTATGCCCAAAGTGAGGCTTATAAGAGTTATAGAGGGATGTGGAGAAACAAAATTGGCATGGGTTGGCCAATTAAAAGGCTTTGGAAGTGTGGGTAAGGTGGTAGAGGTGGGGGCCTTTTATAAGAGGAGAGGAGGGGCACTCTTGGAAAGTAAGGTAATGTTACATTATTTTAGAATGAGTTTCGGATTTTAATGGTCCCACATATATGTGTTTCGAGGATAAGGTGATAAGGGTTCGAAATAAACCCATACAATAGGTTTTTGACATGTGTAGGTCTTATATTTTACATTATATTTCCATTTTATTTAAATCGTTAAATAATGAGGTAATCGCTGCATCATCATGGTGTCATAACTAATTTAATTAATTTAATGTCTAAAAATTATTATAAAAATACTATGATGTATTAAATCTTTTTACCTTTACAATTAATATTTATAGTAAAAAATATAATTTGTATAACCCCATGTAAAAATTGTTTTAGTAGAACAACTCATGTTTGTGAGATTTTTATTTTAACTTTAAATAAAAAGTTATTAATGTCATTTTCCAACCAAAGTGGCTTCATGTGGTCCCCAATTTGACTCATGGATTATCTTGTTCGGACATGACACATCCAATGAAGTTAGGACATGTGTCAAGTTCATTTCATATTATTACAACATTATTTTTACCTTAAATTACATTCATTACCTTTAATCGTGATTAAAAACTTAATAAGTTACAATTCACCAAAAAATTATTTTAATCCCATTGAACCACATTTTACTTCTTGATGACAACCATGTATGTCATATTTTTGAAATTCAAAACACATAGGTGGTAAAATTTCATTTAAACAAAAAATCAGTTTTTTAAGTACCACATAGAGGTTTCACTATTCATCAAAAATTGAAGTTTTTCAGAAAAATACCAAAACATCACCCTAATATATATTTGATATTCCGAATTCAAAAATTAATTCCATTTTACAAAATTCAAATCATATAAGTTGCATTAATTAATTTAATAATTAATCCCCGCTGTCAGAGTAAATAGCGTGTTTTTATGAAACAATAAGTATCAAAAGATTGAGACTAGTTTAAGTCCGATTTCAAAGTGAAATTAATTCCAAATACCACAATTGGATTTAATGGTAAAAATATATTCTAATTTTACTTTAAAACCAATTCAAAATATAATCTAATCATATAAATAAATTAGATTAAAAAGAGGTTTTGAATTAAAATACAACTTTTTACACTATTCATTAAAAATGAACTTTATCGGAAAAATACCAAAAATTTACAGAAAGTAAATTTTGATGTCCCAATTCTAAAGAATAGTTTTATTTGGTCCAATAGAATGTATAAGAGAGAAAAAAACTATATTTAATGAAGATTCACCATCAAAAGGTGAGAAGTGAACCTTTAGTGGAAACTAGGGTATATACGCATAAAATTGAATTCTTTCCATATTTTAAGCCTTTATATTTTATTAGATAAAAGTAAAAACATATAAAAAACATATATAGTCATATTTTAGTTATTTCTATCCATTCCTGCCATTACAATGGCTACGTGTTAACTACCATTTAAAATAATATTATTATATTACTAGTGTGCAACGTAAGATTTCAAAGAAATTGATTGTTGAGTATCAGGTATGCTATCGAACATAGAAACCCCTTTAAAGTAAAATTAATATTTAATTTATAAATAATAATAAAAATGAAAGTGATTTATTCTTTATTTACCTGGGGTATTACAGTAATGACTCACATTTTCCATCTTTTATTTTTGGATATTGTATGGATTATTTTTGAGACATGGAATTGAGATGGATTGTGATTCTGAGGACGAGTCTTCCCCAAAAAAATGTTTGAAATATATTAAATATTTTTAATATCTCTTACATAGAGTTTAACTAAAAACATGGAATAATTTTTAAACCTAGTACTTGATCGAATACCCAAGGGAACCCATGTGTTCAGAAAATATGATTTACACTATGCACAACTAAAACATATGCATTGTGGTTATTTTATGAAAAAATAATTTATGGATTAGAAATGGATAAAATAGTTAAATAAATTATATATTTCTTTTTAATTGATGCAATAACTTACATGTTATTCAATAATATGTTATGTTCAAATTAAAATGTTATATGAATAACCATAAAACAATTAAAGAACTATTGGAGGGTCTATTAGAGGATCTCACTTATAATAATGGTGGTAGGATCATGGATTTATTATTGACACAAAAATTAATTAAGGGAACTCAAAAATGATCTTAGAACACCTCCATTTTTCATCAGAAATTATTCTAAAAAGAAGAAGTATGGTTTTTTTTTATTTCTCCATTCTTAACATCTATATTGACCAATAATCAACCAAACAATTGAATTAATTGTGAATCTTCCTTCTTGGGGGATGGGATTATTTTTATGGTAAATTTGGGAGAATTATTTTTGATTATAGAACCATCATTGTGATTATAATTGTGATTGATCGTGGTCAAGAAATTTTTTTGTTGTTGCACATTTCTCATCTGTGTGGTTTTTCATTTCCCCAAACATTCTTCATTATTCATCGGAATACCACATTTATTCAATGGTTCGATGTATACCTATGAAATCAATCATTTCACATCTATTTCTAGGAACAGAAATTAAATATTATAAATCCATTATTGGAATGACATGACAGTCATGTGATGATAGGAGAAGTGATAGATCTATGGTGATACTCATTTGAGACATATTATTCTTTTTTGATGATATGTCTGATTAGATCGATGACTGGAGGTATGGAATCATACACAAATTACAGATTTTGGAAATTAGAAAAATCCACACTACACGACATGTAACTCAGATCCAAACATCGTGTGGCCCCCTTGTGGGGATTATATGGATTCAGATGATAGGTAATGATCCCATCGGGTATGACCCTCTCACATTGAATGTGACCATTCCACAATGTGTGGGACCACACACATGAAACGTGGCTTGTACCTCAGAGGGTACATGGAAAAAGGATGAATTATATGGGTTAGAGCATGTCATGTACTACCCTATATGGACACCGACTGAAATTGTTCATAGGCTAAGTCGTGTACTAGTAAATGTTTAGAGTACATGAGATGCTAACATTTTGAATACTTCTACACAGACATGAACATGTATTGAGACATGGGATGCTTACAAGGGCTGAACCCGGGGTCAAGGGACACGACATATGAGTCCTTTTCCAGGATGTGTACTTTATTAAATAGGGCATCGATCACATTTCATATATGTCTTTATCAATTTTTAGAGTAAATTCCCTATATAATTTCATTAAGGGGTATTATAGAATCACCTATTACACCTATGACAATGATCCATATAGTATAAAATCTTGGATAGAGACATTGGTATCTTTTCCTAATGTCTAGAACGATATCCTCTATTCATATTTATTCCCTATGTGGGGTTTATTCTGTCATACTACCCAACACTACACAGGTGCTAAATTTATTCTTACTATGTTAATCCAAATTGAGTTTTTGGTATACCCCATGGAATTGGGAGTGATCATCAACCTTGTATAATATCGCTTCAGACCTTCAGTGTGTACTTATAATAGCACGACCTGCAATGTGTTACCTCTTAGACAGAGGTCATCAATTTTATCAGACTCAAGAGTATGTTATCTCGAATGAGTTATTTATGGAATATTTGATATGGAATCCATAGGATAATATACTAAGGATTTCATATACCCTTAGATTGTGTGTATTTTTATGTATATATAGACATTCTTATTATATGTGCTTTAGAAATATACATCCGTATAAGAGAATATAAATCCTTTGTTGCATGGTTTGTATTTTTTGGGCATCCTTATATATATTTTTATAATCACCCATATATAGGATTTTCCCACACATGGCATGTATTGTTTAGATAATAAAACTTTTGAAAAAGTAATTAATAGACCCGGGCCATGTGGCTCCCAGTGAGACAAGATATTCTAAAGTTTGTCCCATCATATTTCTTACAATAATCCCAATTTTATTTTCAGGTTTGACTTATTTTAGACTCTTTAGGTTAGTCTTTTATTTAACCCTATTTATATACCATTACATCTATTCATATTATTGTTGTTTGATTTAGTTGTATATATTCATGGTTGTTTCGTACGTTTTAAATTTCAACCTTTTATAGGCTTATAGATGTGTGCGTGGTATAGGTACTTAGGCTATAACCTCCCATATATGTTACATGCATATTCGACACTTTTCGCAAACTCTGGGACTATTGGATGTTTTCTTGGGGAGTCACAAGAGGGGATCCTTTGGGATAGGTCATGGAAATAAATATTTTAACCAATTGGGAGGATATTCTTGATAGATATTGAACTTTTACTGAATCAATTGGAATAATATTTTTTTCACATAAAATTTTTAGATTTTATTGTCTCACTTGTTGTCAATGATGTTAAAATTTCAAAATAGGTTATTACAATTTTTAAAAGGGATAATAAGATAAAAATAACAAATGTTTCAAGGCCAGGTATGATTGTATATTTTGTAAAAATAGATGATGAACCAATTCAAGGAGTAAAGTCTAGAAGAAATGTCAACAAGCTGGAAAAATTAGTTGAACTTCAAAATTCCTTCCAATGTTTATTGATCACGCTTCCAGGAATGAAAATTTCGTTTAGGAAATGAATTATAAAATATATTATATTAATAGTTTGAAACTATAGAACATGTTTACACATCCATATAAAAGAATATTTTTATAGAAAAATTGTTCTACATGAATAAAATAAAACAAAATGGTAAGGTGGATAAAAAATAAATCTAATCTACTATGAAATGTATAGTGAAAAATTTAAGAGGTATATTTTGATGACTCATTTTATCTTATTTCTATAATAGAGTCCAAGAGAATATACTATTCCATGATTCCTCATAAGAGATTCAAAATATTTCAAGTAAATAAAAATTTAGATTTTTTTAAATGGAGAGTTTGATAAGGAAGTGTGTAAAAAAGTGGAAAATGATAATAGTAATTCAAATTCATAACATATTATAAATCATTAATTAATGTTTATTGTTTTATATTATCTATAATAATATTAAATAAATTTTCAACAAAAAATAAAATACTTATAATTTTCTAGACCTTTATAAACAAAATGAATTTTTTAAAAGAACGTCCAAAATTATATATTTTGAATTATAAAAAATGATTATCGTTTTCAAATCTAGAATTACAAAATTTTTATTGGGTAATTTTTATATAATTTTAGACTATGATTTAATTTTCATGTAATAGTGAAATATAAAAATACTTATATATATATATTTGTTTAAAGAATTAAAATCTATCCATTTTGACATAAAATGTTTTGAAAGATAAATTGGTATGTATATTTTATTTAATATCCAATTATTTTCTTTTCAATGAGTTTTATAATAGACATCGGTATACAACTGTTTATAATTAAGAAATCATTTTCTCTGAAAGGCCTATTTTTATCAAATATAATGTTAAGAATTTGAAATTAAATTTTACAAATTATAAAAATTGAATTTTATAAAATGAATGAAATATTTTGAATTCATATAATTGATACAATTTAATAATTAAAACTTATATCGTCGTCAAAATAAATAGTAAAAATAGTAAAAATATGTTATCATGGTTGAGATTAAAACATATTTTTTCGGGGTAAATTTTAATTGATTAGGGACACAAACACATAAAAAATATTATAAATTGAATTTTATAAAAATATTTTTAACCTTTCTTGTATAATATTCTGAAGTAGTTTATTATGTATAAACATTTCATTAGTAATAAATTAATATATTTTAATATTTTAAAGTATTCCAATTGTGTCCTATCTCTCACTTAAAAATGATAAACCCTTTACAATTGTATCCACAAATTAAAATCCCCATGGATCTATCAAATATTTCATATGTCTGGTCCTTGGATTCATAGAAATTTTTAAGAGTCCCTATTTTTATTTGAAAATTATCCTAGGATTGCATTTTTAATGAACATATAAATTTTATCCTATGAACTTCTATAGTTTAGAATAAAAAATATCATTTTAATCCATATTATATATCTATAAAATCATAATAAAAAATGTTGAAATAAAAAAATAACATTGATATAATTATTTTTTTATATTAATAAAAAGACCAATATATAGTAATTATTCCATCAAATAGAGAATGAAAAAATTGTTAATTTGTAAATAAGAATACCTATTATCAAATAATTTTATAATTAAGGATTTGAGTTATATATATAATATCCATGAAACATTTGAAATTAGATAATTAAAATATATTTTTTTCTTTCTTTTCTTTTCTCTAAATTAAATAATTATAATTTTGTTCGTTCACACGCGTTGATTACCACATCCAAAAAGTGTTGTAATTAATTTTTTCACCACACCACATGGAAGTTATATATTACTATTTATTAATAAATAATATGATATTTTTTAAATAAAAATAATCCTCAATTGATAAAATTAAACATACCATCTTTCCATAATTAAGGTAGAAAAATGGAAATGTGACTCATGTCTATGTTCGACCTATAGTCTCCAGGATTGTAATATAGTTCATTTCACATTTCCATCATTAACAGTTGGATTTAAAAGTATACTTCTGTTTTAAAAAATAAATATTTTCATGAATATGAATCTTTTTATGATTTTTTAATTACATATTTTTCTATAATTGACATACTAAATTCATTTAGGACATATTAGTAGAATATTACAAAAAATATCTATCCTTCAAATAATTAACTAAAAAAATTAACATACCATTGATATAAATAAAAATATGGAATAATAAACAATAATAATTTTATTTTAAAATTAAATAATAATCATGGATTTATTATTCATGATGTAAAAGAAGGCATATTATGAGTTTGAATTTGTGTAAGAGAAAATATACCTTATAATAAATAATATTATTTTTTTGAAATATATAATTTATAAATATTTTTCTTCCTTGTAGAATACTCAACATTATTTTATGGAAATGTTTATATGGACATATAATAATTAAAATGAATATTTTATGCCTCTTTTTTACATTCATAAATTTTTTTTCAAATGGAATATATTTAAATATTTAATAAAAAACATTTTCAATTTTATTACAAAAGAAAAACAAATCTTAAATTTTAACATATACATAGTTATGAAATTGTTCCACCATTGGATACATTATTATATTTTTTATTCCTTTATACGAATTAATTTTAATCAAAAAAACTACATTCCATTTGTAATGGGAATTTTAATGTTGATACTTGGTTAATCTAGAAAATAGATTTATTAATATCCATAAATATTTTACTCTAGTTATCATAATAGAATCTATAAATTTATGTCGATGGAAATTCATAATTTATATCATGCTAGTTATATTTCATGGATGTTATTTTTGAATTATGATTGAAATTGAAAATCACTAATGATACTTGATCCTGGAATAGACCTAAAATTATATTTTTAATTACTATGTTCATTATATAATTATTTTGTAACTTTACCGTTTTTGTTATTCCTCTGTTATGGGTTCTTTGAAGAATATTTACCGAGGAATATTTATGTTTTTCTAATGATTCAAAATGTAATTGAATTTTATTTAATTTAATTTAGATAGTCTTATAATGATCTTTTCGTTTAAATGAAATATTATTCACATATATTTTATAAATATATATGTTACTATGAAAATATTATTCATGAGTTATTTTGTAATATAATAAAACATCATGATTATTATTTTACAATTATTTTTTCTTATAATAATATTTATGAAAAATATTTGGGTAATAATGGTAATTTTATGTGTGTGTAAGTGATTATTTGATATCTATGTTTATTATGTGAAAGTAAAATTCAATTTTATAATATATTGTTCATAAAATTGGTTAATAGGTTTATTTTATCTTTTTATGTACCTTACCCTGATTATTTTTTACTTCCAAATTTTCAATGGGTTTTCACCTGTTTTATATACGAGTAGAAAATCAATTAGTTTTCACATTGAATATCATAATGACTTTTCATTAAAAAAACTTCCCCTATTTTAATATTTTTTCATTTTTTTAAAAAATGGATACTAATACAGAATGTACATCCTATAATTTAAGGATATGTTATGTACGATTGATGAAAAAGTTAATTAAATCTACAATCTTGAAAAGAACCTCATAAAGTGGGAAAATTATTTCTTTAGAAGAATTTAATTATGGGTGTAAAAGATTCAAGTCCTTATAGATTATGTCCAATGAAATGTTTCAATAAATTCACAGGATATAATAATTTATGCATATACCCTTGTGGAATTATGATTTATGGTTATCATGATATAGAATTTTATAGTTTCCATAATTGTTTTATATACTATTTATAATTATAATTTTTTTTAAAAAACCCCGATATTTTACTTAAAATAATGATAATTTTGATTTCTCTCTTAACTCACAACATCTATAATTAAGTTAATTATGGTATTCTATAAAAAATATTATAATTTTAATATGGATATTATAATTTAGTCCTTAATTTTGAGTGAATGAATATGAATAAATTTATAATGAAATAAATGTATATCATTCCAAATCAGTTGAAAATTATTTATTAATTTTATTAAATAATCCTGCACATTTAGAGAATTTATTTAATGCATAAAAATGCATTTTCATCAGAATTAATTTTACTAAATTATGTAAGTCTAAGTTATAATTTTTTTATACTTTTAATTTATTTTTAAAATAGAAATATATTTTTATATCATTATATCAAAATTAATTTAAGTTAAAAAATCTTGATTTTTATAATATGATACAGTATTCATTATATAATGAAAACCATTGATTTTTAAAAAACGTTTTTTACTATTCAATAAATAAATATATTTAAAATATCCACTATATTTTTGATTTAGAGTCACATGATCCATTTGATTTATAATAATCCAATTATGTTCATTTTAATCATAAATATTCATGATTCAATCATAATTGATTTATTATGATTAAAAAAGTTCAGATAATTATTTTTAATTTCATTTTTGGAATTTATATCAAAATTGAATTATTAAACTTTTATTGAAATTGTCAAAAAATGGATCTCTTATTCTGAATGAGAAGGTTAATATTTGGTATTTATGTCCTTTTTTATTAATTCATTATGAATTGTAACTATGGTAAATATATATCAATTAGACAAGGTAAAATGTGTAAAATAGGGTTAAACAAAGAGATGAGGTCAAAAAATAAACACAAAACTCTGAAGTATTTAATTTTATGGGATACAATCAAAAATATCTATCCTGAATTCTAATATATGAGTTTTTTAAATTTTATGTTGACACTAAAATTTATAATATTTCATTTAAATCAACTTCTAATATGTAATTCTATTGATTTTATTATATGTTATATTATCACTGGAGATAATAATATTCTATAAATGAATATAGAAATTTATTTTGAACATTATTGATTTAATTTTATATTGATTTTTTTGTATTGGTTCAATTACATTAGTTGTTTAGAAAATGCTGACATAATTCTTTGGTAAACTGTAGAATAAAAAATATATTTTATTTTCATGAAAAAAGTACTAATTTTGGAGGACTTATTATGTCAAAAATATTCTAGTTAATAATAATTTCTATGTTGTTTTTAAATTATTTATATTCAATTTAATTTATAATGTTGATGCATTTTGTGTCAAATTGAATGAATAGTGTCAAAAATGACGTTAATGATATTTTATGAAAAGTAATAATTTATTTAATTTTTATAAAATAATTAAAATATCATAAGAGAATAATTATGATTATAAATTGTCTCAAATGTCCTTAAATCTCAATTTATTTCAAATCATTAACATATTAGTAAATTTATTACGATTAATGATTGAAAATTTTTTTCATACGGTAAATGTTACATTTTTTTTATCAAATGTGTTAAACCAATATATTATTATTAAAATATTATTTTAAATAACTATAGCTCATTAACCTAGAGACAATTGTTACTTTATTACTTTTGAATATGATATAATATATCACATCATGATGGATTAGATAATTAGGTACTATTGGTGAACAAGAAAATATATTATTCCAATATTAAATTTGAAATAAAAAATTATAAAACAATTTTTGTTGACAATATCATCGACCCATAAAGAATTTCTCTGAATAACATTTTTATTGTTGTTTTTGTACTTCAGTAGAAGGAAAAAAGGACATATATAAAATAAGCTTTCTTGAATAAATATTTATAAAGAATATAGAGTAGTAAATAACTAAACACACACATCGTTTAAATAAATTGAAAATTTAAATCAATATATAAAGTTATATATTTGAAAAAAAATTAATTTAGTCATTAATATTATTTTCATTACTAGATATGAAATAATCTAAATGGAAAGGTAAAAAACAGAAAACCCTTTCCATTTATTCAATAAATTGATAATGAAATGAATCCATTGACAATATCACTATGAAAATCAAATGGATATTGGAAATGATTAATTAATGGACCTTATGATCTCATTCATAATGATCATCTATATTTTCAAGACCTTCCTCTTGAATATTTTAGACTATTGGTTAATATTTCATATGAGGGGACATATTGATTTTTCTAATGAGAATTACTGATGTATCTAGGTGTTATATATAACTGATACCCAACAATAAAATCATGTAAATAACATTCCTCATATATATAATTATTGACTAATTCATTAAACAATATTTCTTAGCAACAAAGATCCATTTTGGGTAATGAATACATGTTTATCATCATTTATAAATTAATCCAATATCATTCAAAGTAAATAACATATGTAAAATTTTTATTCAATTTAAAAAATAATCATATCAATGATACAAATAATATTGATATTTAAGAGAAAAATAATTTAGGAAAACGATATATGATTTTAAAAATAATAATTACGATATTAATTAAATATAAGAAAACATCAGTTCAACCATGGTCAGTAGAGGCTGTTAATATAGGTTTTTAGTACATACCATTTTCTTGTATAAGGAAACACTTGAGATATGGATAAAACATGTTTTTCAGAGTTAATACCCCTTGGTACATCTGTGCAAGAAACAAATCTGCTTTTAGCATCCATATAGGGTTGTATTATGAGGAAAAACAAGATAATAACAACCATTCTAATTCACTAGTGTGTTCTTATATACTTATCTATAATATCTATTATATTTTTATGTCCGTTAGTCATTTTTCTCCAAAATCTTGTTCCTAAATATTATACTAATGATCTTCTGATACCAACTATAATGATCCTAATTCCAGTATTCGGGAGACTATGGATATATATTTACATTGGAATAAGATACATGATATCGCATCCCAAGGACCTAATAGTTTATTATTATTTTTAAACTAAATAAATCTCTGATTCAAATATTACATTTGAATGAAAAAATTACTAAATATAAATGATTGATATTATCATTTTTCCACTATTATATCCTTTCATATCATTCATATAATAATTTTTGGATTCCTATGAATGGAATCAAAATAAGGGTGATCTAAAAAATCCCAGTTATGGTTAAATATAAATGTAAAACATAAATAATTTGACTAAATTAATAAATAAATAAATGTAAATAAATAAAAGGACATGAAATTTAATAAATAACCTGACTATTATAACTGAATATAGCATAAAAATATGGAATTGAAAATAATAAAAAAATGGAATTTGATCAATAAAAAGAAAATAAAATTCATCGAGAGATAATATCATTATGAAAATTTCAAGCATAAAAAATGAATTCTAAATGAAGGAAATGATTTATATTGGAATCCATAATCAATGTATTCAAAAAAATATCTATGATAAATACCTTACTTACAATAGATTAAAATATTTGTGTATAACCCCATCCAAATTTGCTAGCCGATTTGCCTAATGAGACCTGTCGATGCATCAAAGGTCTATTTATAATCACCCCACTCATAGCTTCCTACATAGAGAATTATTAATATATCTAATTATATATTTAATTGACGAATTAGTATTCCATATCAAAAAATATTTTCATTGAGTAATGATAATGATTTATGAATATATACAATTTAATCAAATAACACTCAATGTATTCACTGTAAGTAAAAATTGTATATGGTTTATGAACTAATCATATCACTTGCACAAAGAATATAAATATTTAACAGAAGTATATTATGTGAAATTTATATATGTTTTAGTATATAATCACATCCATGAAACAATGATTATAGACATTTAGGAGAAATGAATAGTATAATGATAACAATAAATTGAATGTTTCAAATTAATGTAAATGAATAAAAATATAAATTTATAAATTAAATGCCAAAAATTTCACTGTTCAGAATGATCCTAAAACCCATAGAAAAAACTAAGGATGATATCATGTCAATATATCATCATTTTATTATTAATAATATAAACGATTTTTGTTTTTGATGAATTAATATACCATTATAAGATCATTGAAAACATTCTAGATTAAAATACAATTTATATTTTAAAAATTACATATTTATATATATAAAAAAAATTTATTAATAATATGCATTGACAAAACATTTTAATCTCTTGAAATATAAATTAAATCATTGTGTGAGAATGATGATTTGATAATTTTTACATGATTTATTATTTAAAAATTATATTTCATCCAAATTTACAATAAATTATAAATGATAAAAAAAATTTAAAACAACTTGAAGATTTATATTAAGAAATATAAACATAAATTTAATATTTTAAAATTTCATTTCAAAAACATTTAATAAATGTAATACATGTTTTAAAACATATTTAAAATAAATGGTTTGTGAAGAATGTAGTTTTCTGACCGAAGAGAGAAATGAAGTCTTTTATTATTACAAATGGTATCATAATTATTTTAATTACTACATATTGAAAAATAATATGATTACCTAGAAGTATCATGAATAAAAATAGGTTAGAAAATTTAATTGTATGTTATACTCCTCCTCCAATGGCCCGAAGGCCTTCATTTTTTATTGATTTTTTGATAATCCACCTTTCAAGGGGTGAGGTGGAACCCTTACAAGGCCTGTAGGCGTAAGTATTACATGGACCGTAGGACTTTATAGGAATTCATTGCCCGTAGGATTTCAAACATATTATACAACCCAGACTAACTACTTGGAACTGCTCCTTCCCAGCATCTTCATCGAGAAATCAGCTCTCCACCTTCGCATGGCTGTTCGGCTAGGCTTTCCCGTGCATGCACAGGCTTGTCCCGATGGAAGGTGCCATACCCTCTCATTCTTGAAATCTGTATAGCTTCTACGGTGGGGAATGTTCCTTGCTCATCCTCCTTGTAGAGGTTGTTCCTTGTAGGTTTTCTGGTTTCCATCTGCACTTAAGGTGTCCCAAAGGCCTTGAGGTGGCACAAAGGCCTTACTGACCCGAAAGCCTGGGTGGCCTGAAGGCCTTACAGGACTCAGGGACCAAATCGGTGGCCCGAAGGCCCAAACGGGGGCATATTCCCTGCTGCTACAGTGCCAAACAGTGCTTACTATAGTACCTACTACAGTGCTGCACAGTTCCCGCTACAGTACTGCTACAGTACCCCAGAAATTCTATCTCCGCCTCGATTTGATTCATGGTCACTTGAATGCACTTACAGAGTCCTCACCAACTGGGCTAAGGCTCATGTGCTATTTGTAAGTTATACAATGATCAGATAATTTCTTTCAAATATTATCAACGAATAAACTACCTGAATTAGATTTATATTGTCAAATAAACAGGAACAACGATCACAATAATGATGTCATAATTAATCAATAAATCAATATTTTTTATCATATTTATTTCCAAATAAATCATTTTTAATGAAAACAATATATTATTAAATTAAATTATATAAATAATCATATAATATGAATGATCGTAAGGATGTAATATAACTAAATGAAGAGATTTTGAGTAAGGAAATTCAGTACAAATTTGTAACTTTTATGTCAAATACCATTTGTTGAAATAATTAAAATTATAACATATAATATCATGAATTATTATGGAATGAAAATGTTACTTGTCAATGGGTTAATAAATATATCACATAAAATAAACTAGGTTTGTAGTAAAAAAATATACCTTATTTAACGGAATTAGCTCATCCCACACTCGCTCTCCCTATTGTTCTAGCAATACATGTGCAGAGGTGCAGAATCCTGGTCGCTGGGCCTTATCTCATTTGGTGAGGACTCTACTTGTGCAAAAAAATACCTAGGTTGAAATCTGAGTGGAGGTATATTTCTCAGTAATTTTAGTAGTTCTATAGTAGGTATTGTAGTAGGCACTGTAGCAGGAATTGGTTTTTACTTTAGAATTTAGAACAATTCACCTTCGGGCCACTGGTTTGGGTATGAAGTCCTTAAGGCCTTTAGTCCAACCATGGAATTCGAGCAAGTTAATGCTTTCAAGACTCATTAAGGCCATCAGGACACCTCATTCAGATCATGTTGTGGAGATGAAACCCAACTAACCAAATTGAATTAGCTCTATATAAGGACTCAGAGAGTATTATTTCAATAGAATAAAGCTATAAGATATTAATGTTTGAGAGGGAATGGATATTGAAATCAGGACTAGGCATGTTCACCTCATCATTTGTACTACAAGGTGAAAAAGCAATTCAATGGTGGGAAGACGACTTCACCATCTAGACACTGGGAGGAGCATTTCAATATTTTCATGTCTGGGATTAATTCTTCTAAGGCCTTCAGGTTATGTAATCCACTATAGCCTACATGCCTTAAAAGGGTTCCCAATATCCATTAAATGGGGGTTATCAAAAATCAATAAAAAGGATGTATTCAATGCATTTGGACAAAAAATATTTATAATATCAAACATGTTGATTTAATAACATCTCATTACTTGTCCCTAAACAATCATTCATTATTTATTCTATTTTGGGTGATAATTTCTATTTTTATTAGGCTTGTTTTATCGTGAACATTATTAATCGAAAAATATGATATAGTTCCATTATTTAAATAATTATTTTTTGTTTATACACTATATATTTTTCATTATATACATTTTTATATTTATTATTAAATTTTTATATTGTAAATTAATTGAATCACTACATGGCTTTGGTAAATCAAACATACACTCGAGTGACAAAATCATTTGTATGTGAATGAAAAGGTAAGAATGTGGGTGATATATTAATCATAAATAAATATTATCATCTCATATAAATGAAATATATTAAACAAATTTTGACTGTATCACCTTTTATGTAACACATTAGTGAGAATGAATCACATCACTTCATGAAGTGTTAGCTGTAAACACAAGGGACTTTATCATATTTGAAATGGATTGAAAAGTTATAAGGAATATAGAATATTATAATTTCAAAATCATAAAAATATAATAATTAATATATAATTTTTTTACATCAATAATTATATACTTCATTTCAAGGTGGTGATGAAAATAAATTATATCAGTTCGTGAGGCAGTAGTTTATTATTCTCCTAGTCGATACTTCTATATCCAATCTCGTTAAAAAAGGATGGATATATGTTATTCTATTAAAATAACAAAATATAAGTATATTTTATGGAATGGGGTTATTATATTTTTATCCTTAAATAACATTCAAGGATTCTAGAAAAAAATAAATAGAAGAATCTTGTTTAAGATCACTACCTCTTCTTCAAAGAATATATTTAGTTTTCACTAAAATTATTCCAAAGATGGAATAATGATCAATCCAAAGAATCTAGAATGTTGGGAGGGTATTAATAAATATATTTTGGTAGGTATTGTTTAATCCAAATGTATTTGCATGTGTTCAATTGGGAGTATATGTGGTGGTGTTTATAAGTGAGGGAGAGGGACACACATTGAATTTTTTTAAAAATGAATTGATATCTATGTTCTTCCCATTCCATAAGAATAAAAAATAGGCCATTATTTAACCTTATAAATGAAAAGGTTGATATATATCCATAAAAATATTTTTTGAAATTTATTCATTTCATTTTTAACTATTATCTTCTTAGACTAACCATAGGTAAACCCATTTTCACTTAATCATGTTAATTTATTTTTTTATGACTTTACTATTAATAACAATAAAAAATAATATTTTATTTATTAGATAATAGAAATTATTCTTATTCCAAATATCAAATAAATTTTTATAAAATTAATTCATAGATGTTTTATAATCCAATTTAAAATGTTTACCATAAATGTGATGTGAAAGATGGTTTTCAGAATGAAAATTCTCAAATGTATAACAGATTTTAATAAAAAAATATCAATATGAAATTGTTTCAAATGTCCAAAAATTGTTAATATTTAATAAAATTAAATTATATTTTCTATAAACCCAAATTAAATATTCAATTTAATCTTTATAATCATTCCAATTATTAGTAATTTTTTTAAAAAACTATTGTTTTCAATATTCATTGAAAAAATGATGATTTTTTAAAAATCTCAAAATATAACCCATGGTTTTTTAATTTGATGATTTAAAAAAAATATTAAAATTTTTATAAAACTAGTAGAAATTATTTTTAAAATATTTAGGACAATCATATCTAAAACATATTCTATAAAAAAATATTTCTTTAGAAGACATTTTTTTCTTGTTTAAATGGTTTTTATTTTATTTATATGCAGTAGATAAACATTATATTATGATTAATTCCAATAAATAAAATGGATATTTTATAAATATATACTATATTAATGATAATTATACTTAGGTTTTGAGTTCACACGCAATTTAAGATATTAAATTTAATGAAATATGTTTCGTGGGTTGTTTAAGATCAGAGTTTCATGTTGTATATGCTATCAAACACAATGTTCTTGTTTTATAATTTCATGGAGACACAAAAAATCCAATAAAAATCACATTCAATGGTGAAATATCATCTTTGGATTCTTTTATTTGATAATATGTAAGATTATAAGAATTATAATTGATAATTTCATTAATTATATTTAAATATTTTATGTAATTAAATGTTTATCCATTCTATCCCAAAATTAATGGAATCACCAACTCCATTTTCATAAAATAAAATTAATAAATACAATTTGATCAACAACTAATTAATTATCTTCTCTTAATATTTATTAGTTAATTTTATTTTATGTTCAAATTAAAAGGAAACTTAAATTGTCCCTAAGAAGCGATATAAATGAGGTAAATCCAAGAAGTGGAAATTTTCTTAGCTTCCCTCTTTCATTTTATTACATCTTTTACGTTTTCCCAATATATAGTTCCCATAATACATTAAATATTAATTATAATAAATATGATGCAATATTATTATGATTATAGAACCCTATTTATCCACCGTCCATTTGATAAAGTGTGATTTGAAGGTATCGCTCGTGCATACATATGTCATTCCACCTCAATATAGTGATACAATTAATTTTCCATCACCATATTTCTGGAATGGAAATAGATATTAGTTTTTTATATTAATATGATATTGGGGATATATTTATTTTTATTTTCTTATTAATTCATATATACCTTCTTAACTCCCCTCAACTATGTAACTATAACATCCTTCACGTGTACATTTGGACAACCACATCCAAGAAGTGATGTAATTCATTTTTCATTTCATTATTTACATTAATGATAAAGAGGATATATATTTTTAATATATATAAGATATATATATATATATATATATATATGATAAATTATTATTATAGTATAGGGAATTAATATTTACATTTATTTATTTTCATCTATCAAACAGTGAACACAATATTCATGTTTTATATGACCGACTATCTTTGTGATCGGTATAATTAATTATTCTATCTACACATATTTTTGAATAATATATATATATATATATCATGATAACATATTTATTGGTGATATGAACTTGATCAATGTATAAGGATTAGATATACTAATTAGAAATCCCCACGAATAATGAAACAGGTAACACTCAGAAATGATGTTTCTAAATAAGAATTATAAATGATTATAAATTTCATTTTTTTAAGAATTATAATATTATATATTATAATTACGTAAAATATTATAGAATATATTTATAATAAATTTCAATTTATAATAAATAATTTTAGAGAAATTTATAAGAAAATTAAAACTTGCGGCAATAGATTATCATCTCCAAATTATTTCTATGAGACACATGCAGTAATCATCACTTGATTATTTTATGTTATGTTTATATGTCATATAGATTTTTTTTGCTATATTTATTGATAAATTATTGGAATTTATAGAACCAAATTTGGTTATCTATTTTATGAGTTTTGGATTCAAAGTTTATAAATGATGTTAATGTTTATCATCTCATATTGTATTTTTAATGACATAATATCTTTTATAAAAATATTTTTTTTCAATAAGGTGTATAAAAAGATCATTTGGAATGTTATATCATGAGTATAATTTGATTTATAATATTTAATTCCCTGTTTTATTTCATTCATTCATATGCATTTTGATTAAATAATTATAAATCATTAGGTTATTTATGTATCATTATCTTTCGATTTGTGATTATATATGGTTAAATTTCAATATAATGGAATTATGTGATCCATTAATAACAAAAAAAATTAACTTTTTTGTTATATTTCTGTTCATGTATTTTGAAATTAAAATTATCATTTTACTAAATTTATTACTCATATTTTTTCAAAAAAAAATTTTAAGAAAATACATCCTTATTTCCCCTCTTTCAATTTGTAATATTTTTTCTTCATTGACCTTGTTTTCATAATAATTTTAAATTATTTTTTTGAATATTATTCACCTTTAAATTAAATTAATATTAACACATATTATTTTCTTCATGTATATATATTTTTTAAAATGAATCTTATTTTATCATTTTTAGAAGAAATTAAATTTTAATGATGTTCTCAATATAGCCATTAATTTGATGACATAGACATGAATCAATTTCCCACCATCATAATTTCCCAATAAATTGAATATCTCTTAACAAGATTCATTGGGTATTTACAATAATAATTTTAATGTAATATTTTTGAAATAACTATATTTTCAATAAGTGATTTAAAAATGATAAGTTTATTTTCCACATAAATATTCCCTTGAAATTTTAAATGATAATTTCATTATTAATTACATCCATAAATTTTAATTATTCATTACTGGTGATATGTTCCAATAGTAAAATTATTATATTTATTTTGGGTGGTTTGTTATTATTATGATGAGATATTTAGAAAGGTGCTTCATTTCCGTGGGTAATGCTACGATGAAATGGTGAAATATTTTTGAAACCCATTTCATTTCATTGAGTTATGATATAATGATATGATGAAGGTTTTATGATAACAGTTCACACACATATGTATCGTTTAATTTATGCAGTATGTGGGCCTGGAGTTATATATCGCTCAAATGAATTAGTTATAAATTGGTAACTCTTGAGATAATTAGTACATGAATATTGATTTTATCCATTTCAATAATGAACTATATATAATAGTATTTCCTTGAGAGTGAACCATTAATAATGATATGATCAAATGGGGATTTTAAAAAAATCCATTATGATTGTATTTTTTAGTAATCATGGATACTGACATAATTTCCATTTGATATATATACCCATAATGCTATGTCCAATGGAAATTTTAGCCTCTTATGCCCCATGTTCGTTGACTAACTTATGTTTCATTTCCTTAAAAAATGATGAGTTATTCATTGAGACAGTATTCTGATATATGATATGATGGGTATGGTTTTCAAATGATAATCATCTATTCTTATACACATATGATCAGGTTATGATTAAGTGATCATTGATTTCACCATTTATTACCAATACATAACATATATTTTCACTATTTATTATCTAATCTTCCTCAATTTTTAATTAATGATTATATAAATGGTATGTCCATTATCGGTTTTGGTTATGTATATCCTAGCAGAAGATAACGAAGAAATCTTATGAACATTATGATTATGTATCTATGTTTCCAGTGTCACTAACCCTATATGACTATCGCATGGATCCTAATTTTTTATTGAATACTTAAATAATAATATTTTATATTTATGTACGAAATATATGGGTCAAGGTAGTTGGTTTCTGAGAAAGGTTTTGTATCCTTTATTTACTAAGATGAGAAAATATTAGTGTGAACTGTTATCATAATCTTATAGATATAATAATATTCTTTGATATGGTAAGGAACTAGTGAGGCTATGTTTGTAAAACATATATTCATATATATTAGAAGTTGACATGGTTTTGTAATGAATTCATCTAATTTTAATATACATAAAAATAGTTGAATGATTATACATGTCCATAATTATAATTCATAATAATTGATCCCTTATGATGAACCAAGTTTAACACAATTAGGGTATATGTTAGGGATAATTCAAAATTTATTTGTGGACTATTATGTTGAAATTATATTAATGTTATCTACACATTATATATGTCATACATATGGTGACATATACTGATAAAACATTGTCAGGATTTATAATTATTATTAATTTGTTCTAATTATTTGGCACTATGAATATTTTTTCCCAAATACATTTTTTATTTATATGCTATTGTTGAAAATATGATTAATTATCATAAAGATGAATGTGATGAAAAATGGAATTATTTTCCCTCTTAATAACCCATGGTAAATGTGATATATCAAGTGAAATGTTCTGATTATTCTTAAAAAAAATTCCCCTTAGAGGAATAAAAATATCTTCTTGGGAGAGTTTTATGAAAATCATGAAAAGTGAAAAATATAGTTTCATGAAAACCAAGTATATATTATGATTTATCATAATTCATGTCACGTATCTAGGATGAAACATTGAAGGAAATGTCTCAGATGTATTAGAATATGTTTAATGAGTAGAAAACATTGAATAGAATAAGTAATTACTATGGAAAAATAATGAGTTCTATGGAGGGATTTTATGTTTAACCTATGGCACCATTAATATTTCAATATCTTATATGTAGGTAATATGTGAATTATCATAGTAAAATCCATAATATAAGGGTTTAATCTTATTCCATTGAAGGGTATACGATATGAATATCTATTTAGTGTTATATTTGTTATTTTTATATGTTGGGATTCAATAATTATTTTTTATAACTTCATTTTTAAGGATATTATTTAATAATTATAATAAAGCATCAAATGTTTGTTATTCAGTTGTTATTTTTTAATTATTTGAAATCATATATTAAATATTAATGAAAACCTAAAACTTTGTTTTAGTGGTAACATTATTTTTTTTTGTAAATCACATGATTGATGTATATATGGCCCCTAATATCATTATAATGTCAAGATAATAATGATGATTTGAGATAAATTGATAGTTTAAATAGATAAATTAAATGGCTTAGTATTAGTGACTATGAGATTTGTTGTTAAATCAATGAAAACTATGCTTATATTATAATTGACTGAGTTTCCTTCATTATATCAATTATAGAATATAATTGAAAATATATAATTTTATTTAAGGAATACGGAGAGAGAAAAAAATATAGAGAGTTAATTTTGGGAATAATTTTTTTAATTGAGGTTTATAGTGATTAATTTTATTTGAGAAAATTAATATTATTTTTTAATTGAATATATGATCATTGTATACACATGTTTTAAATTTATTATTACAAGAAAATTCAGGTTATATGATGATAAAAGTTAATATTGATCCTAAATAGAAAATGAGATAAATTAATTTTAATTTTTTATTTTTTAAATATATTTATATATATTTAATGTTATTTATAAGGACAATTATTTCTGTATGAATTAAGTATATCTTTTGGTGTTATTTTCCATATCATAGAGATTAATTCATAATATTTATCCATATTAGATAACATGTTGTCAGATAAAATTAATATAGATATATTTGAGGAAAGAATTACTATTATATTATGGATTTTATAATCGATTGAAATTAAAATTATCTTATTTAGGCCTGAATAATTCATCTTTAATATTAATTTCTGTAAGAAAAATATGAAGTGTAAATCGATCGAAGCATAACCAAATGATGAAAATGTTGTTACAAATTAGAAATGATTTGTATAATTATATTTTCCCTTTTCCTCTATATTAATATATACATAATCCAACCACTTTATGGAATTGATCTTGAATTAAAAATGATAAAACATTATGTTTATTTTCATTGAATTGTAGGTCTATTCACATCTTAAACATTAGGTTTTTGGTCTCTTTAATATTATCATGAAAATTTTATATATAACCTTATATTAATAATTAAATTCTTGTATTCTCCTCCTTGTCTAGATATTATCATCCCAATAATTTTCTTTTCATATGGGAACCTTATTACGTGTTATTTTAGGTATGCTTTATGTTTCCCATGATCCGATTTTAAAGGAACTAATATTATCCCCTCTATGATGTGGGTTTAAACCATGGTATTTTGAAATATTGAACCTCTGATGACTAAAAATATATTTTTAGGGTGAAATTTATTTTAGGATGGGGGAGGGTCGGTGAATGTAACTCCCTGAATATTTATTTAATATTATAATAATATTTATTATTATCTATTTTCACAAAACCTGGCTTTAATTGAATTTTGGTATACAATAACAAGTGTTGTTATTTCAATGATATCAATTTAATCATCTAGTAAAATTAGAGGGAATAAATATTCCTAAATTAATAAATTAATAAAATTTTAATTTCCCAAATTAATAATAATTTATTTAATAATTCATAAGAAAATAATAACTAATATTTTGTAGTGAACTCATATTATTTTTCAATAATAAGTTTTATCAAATATTTTATAATTTATTATTTTAATGGATGGAATAAATAATTCCTTCCAATTATAGACATTTAAATATATAAAATAAATATAATATTTCAATTCATTTTTACAAAATTATGTTATAGCGAAATTTTAAGATCTTTTTCCAATGATTTGTTTATGTGGATAAGGAAAAATTAGTATTTAAAAAACAACCATTAATTCAAAATAAATTAAATCAATTTTAATGTCTAGTTCTATTTTTTATTCAGTTAAATAATTTATATTTAAATTATAATAATCTAATTAATTCTATTTTAAATATTAACATTTATTATTTCCATATAAGTAAATTTTAATGCTTTAAAATAATTTTTCTTAAAAAATGTTTTTATTACAATTTATCCATTTACATTAAATTTATTTCGGATAAATATAAAAAAAATAATCATAAAAATTGGATAAGACATTTCAAAATAGGATTATAAAATTTGGTAAACTTGACTCTTTTAGTTCTGTTCATTATGTATAATAACTGTGGAAAATATTTTTCACATCAATAAGGGTTAATTGTATAATACATGATTACGACCTTGATATGATGTTAAAAAATTTACATTATAATTTAGTATATTTGAATTTGTTTGATATATTCTAATATATCCATTAAAAATACCAATATATTGAATTTTCAGGACATTTTCCCTTAATAATGATCATTTTATTGTCCTATGAAAATTATATTCCAAAATTCCAGTCTCTTTCATTTAATTACATTTTTATATTTAAATAATAAAAAGATGATGATATAGATAGATATTAATGTTTATTTTGAAAAGGATAATTTTTTTAATGAAATTTATTTCTTTTTACTGTTTGTATGATTTACATATATTTTTTCACCACACAAACATTATTATTGAAAAAAATATTTCAAAAATCAATGTTAATCATTTTAAAAAGATAAAATCTATCATTATTGGAGGAATTGTGTCCTCAAAATAATTATATGGTTAATAGTAATGTATATATTATTTTTAAATAGTCTATATTTTAATTATTGTTTTCTCTATGCCTTTAAATTCAAATTAAAAGAATAGTGTGCGAAATGAAATTTCTTATATATTAATAAAATAATTAATTAATTAATTAATTAATTAATCATAAAAATACTACAAGATGAAAATGTTGATTATAAATGATCTCCAAACTCATACCCTAGACATTTATTATACAATTGGTTTTTTATAAGTTGAATGAAAGCCAATTTATATTAAAAAGGCCATCACTACTGTTATGTGTAAAATTGGTTAACATTGTGGTTAAACCATTGATTAGGATTAAACTGACACAAAACCCTTTGAAATTATATTTTGTGATGAAATATAATCCATATAATATTTTTATGCTAATACATTTCAATTTTGAGGCATTATGCTTTATAATGATCTTAATAATATTTATATCTTGAATGTAATTCATTGTGTTTCCTCTCCATCCATTATAAAAGAAAACCCCCCCTTCTTATCCATGTAGTAAATTGTGTCATATATCCTGACCAAAATCATCCAAATTATTTTATATTATTTACTATACTTCATTTTTATTCTTTTTTATATTTGAAATACAACTATAAGGGTCCTTATTATGGGATTTAATGGAGGATTACTGATGAAGAGGTGATCTTTCTAACTATTATATTTCCCATAATTTATTTTTAAAATAATTTAAATATATTGTATTAAATAAAATAAAATAACTATAATAACCTAAATATAAAAATTGTTATTATGAATATTGATACACCATTATTAAACATATTTTCCATCAAATATGAACTGAATATATAACTCATTTGTATATGTGGACTACCACCTCCACATAGTGATATACTTATTTTCTTATAACTATAAAACAAGGATGTATTTTAGGATTGGATTAAATAATTTATATAATATTAAATTTATAATTTTTATTTTTGATTTAATATATCATATCTACCTTCTACATTAGTATCTGGATGAAAAATCTAATGTCGAACATGAATTTATGTCAAATACTAACTTAAAGTTATATTTTTATTATAAAAACACATTGGAGGAAAAAGTGAGAAACCACGAAATCCACCACATTAAGAGATACCCGAACCATTGAAAGATGTTTTTATTCTGAATAATAGATCTCCCTAGAAAGTTTTCGATAGATACTGGTTACCTGTTTTTTTGTTCATACAACAACATATCTTCAACCTGGATGGCCAAATCGTCACATGTTTTGATGTATTCCTCATGGCTGCTCTTCCCATTATTTAATCCCCAAAAAATAATATTCATCTCGCCATTCCATGAATATTTCGCATCCTTGAAGGTCACCCTTAATGAAATCCCCATTATTTTAGAGGTTTCATATTCCAATTCATTGTGTGTTAGAAACTAACTAACCACTTCTTCTATTGATATCACAAGGAATTAAAAGGATTTCTCAAACACCTAATCTGAATTCCACTATTGATAAGCAACACCATTGGCTGCCTACTTTCCTTTCAATTTCCATGCTGAATGTTTATCCATTTGATGTGGAAGAAAAAAGTAATCCATCCTCACTTTAGGCATGCTCCTCTGATCCCTAACATTCCTCAGACATAGGTGTCCCTCTTCTATACCCTCATCTACTGTATCACTTGTACTAAATTCACTACAATTCCTATGAAAATAAGTCCTAAAAAACTCATCCTCAGGCTCTTGAACTGGTTCAAAATTATTAATTTGATCAATGTCTTCAACATTTCTACTAGTAATTGTCCTGATCATGTCCACACCCCCTTATTTCTTTCTCAAAGTGTTATACCCTATGAAATTACCCAGTTTAGGTTCTATGGGAGCCAGTGCATGTCCTCTTTCACTTCTGATGCCCTTAGAAACAACACCTACAAATATGATATTCTCGTAGGGGTCTTATATTCATCGTCAACCACAAAAGGAGGCTCCAAGTTAGCATTCTTCTCTGTTCCTAGAATCCTTTGTTCTATAAAAGGTTTCCCAAAAGGATGAGGATCCACCAAATCTATCCTTAGCTTCTTTAATATATCACTAATCAAGTGATTAAAATTACGATTTTTCTTCTGAACATCCTTTTCTATTATTCCTATATCCATGTGCCCATGACCATAGGAGCTAGTATCATTTGGATGTAGGAGCCGTATATCAGTCTGAAACCTCCAAACCAACCTGAAGATCTGTCTACCAATGACCACAACTATAGAAAACTGATGAATGACCCAATTTTATATAGACCAAGCTGTAATCCACTCAATATTTATAATCTAATAGTTTCTATACCAAAAAGCTTCTCATACTATTATCCAAACAAAATCGATAGGTATTCTATATGTATCAATTTCTAAAAAAGCAGAAGGGTTAATTGGATAGAAATAGGAATGAGTTTGACTATCAGAGAATAAGAACATACCTAAATAGTTCCCTATCATAATAAAAATCACATGATTCTAGTATTTAAATGGGAGATTAAGGGAATTACCCATATAATAATTGAGGGTGATTCATGCTTTAGGTGGATATCATAAGTCCATATATATTGAAAGAATAGAGACTTGTTGGAAACTGTAGGGAGTTAATAATAATGATTTAATTAGATCCTCATCCGAAAAGAAGAAAATCATAATGTTCTTTCTTTCAAGAAGCCCCAAGGTAGCTCTCTCTTTCATATCCCAGTATCGAAACAAGAATAGATTGAAAGAGTCCACTAATTTCAAGTGTTTTAAGAAATTAGCAACAATTATACGGTTGATGAGTGACAAATAACCATTGAACTTTGCGTTTGATATCGGGATGTTAGGATAGTCATTGAAAAAAATAAGATACCTTAGGACGCAGAGATCATTGGGGGAATGCACAGAGGAACTCAGGAATAGAAATTGTGGAAAATGAGGGGGTCGCATCCTTGTAGGACAACAAAGGGCCCTCCCCCATGGGGGGGACTGACAAGATGGACAAGACCATCATGAATAAGGAGCCTAACCCGGAGTCCCCTAAGAGAGACTACGTTAACCTTTTTTTCACATATGTATATGACCACATCCACAAAGCGATGTGATTCATTTTTTGTTTATTATTATCATTGATGGTAATAATGATATATTTAATTAATATATGATATATATATATATTTTTTATATAATAATAATTTTATAATTGTGAAATAGTATATTCCTTACTTATCTCCCATTTGTCAAAATGTGAAAATAGGGTTCGTGAAAACGTACAAAAAACCATCTCAATAAATAATCCATTTCATTTTTTAGTATCTATATTTTATTAATGACTATGCATATATATATTGAAGGTATTATATACTTAATTATTCGTTAAAATTATGGTAATTATGGAACCATTATCAAATTTCATTGACCATAATTACCTAACTGAACTTTTCAAGAAAAATTAAATGATCAAAACATGGAAGTGATGATTTAAATAAGAAATTAGTATTAAGAGAGTAATAAAATGTTATAATTGGATCATATAAGAAATTATATGTCTTAATATAAGTATGGTAAATATTTATAATAAGATTAAATTTATTAAAAAACATGGTTGGTCACATTAAATGATTTTCAAACATGATTTAATGGATTATTGTCTCAGATGTTTTTGTGAGAAACAGTCCATAATCAAAACTGGTTTCTTTTTTTTGGTTATATAATTCCCAAAACATCTATAAGACCCTGATATTGTATGAGATACTTTCTTTTTTTAAAAAAAATATGTCTTCTGTTGTATGCTACATGAATATTATCTTTCTATATACATAATACATTATTACCCTATAGTATACACATCAATATTATTGGATTCCATTACACGTAATAGCGACCTTTCTCAATAGATTACATTGTATGCAATACCGCGTTTCACTGAACAATGATATATTAATAGAATTTTTTTTATTTAATTAGTTATAATCTAGCCACTATGAATAGTATTAACATAATTTATAATTTTATAAAATCTGTCTTATGTATTTTTTATACATTGTATAAGAAGAGATTCAATTTTTTTTATAAAAGAAGTATTTTTTTTAAATTCATTTTTTCATCCTTTTGGCGGTGCACCCATTTTATATATAGTTTTCAACAATTTTATATATTATATTTTACAAAATAATATTCTTATATACAACAGGGACATAAAAATGTACTCTTGTTGAATTATTTGTATTTTTCTAATAAAATTAAAATATTAATGAATACTGAAAAATACTGCATTTTAATTCAAAACTACATTTTCATATAATACATATATATATAGTGAGATTATCTTTTTAATTGGTTTTAAAGTGTAATTAGATTATTTTTTATCATTTAATCCAATTTCGGTAATTATAACTAATTTTAAATTTTATTTGGTCATAAACACATGACAATCATTTGATAAGTTTTAACTTTTATAAAACCTGCTTTTAGGATTCTCACAATGGGATGTAATGTAAAATTAATTGCATCCTGGTTTGATTTTTTAATTATTAAAAATGGATTCCATATTTGGAATAAGTGGTACCAAATTATGTTAATAGAATACTTATATTTTAATGATAATATGAAAAGTAACTACAATAATTATTATTTAACACAATTTAAGGTAAATCAGGATTATTAGTGTAACAAATAAAATGATTAGGAGAATGTAATGATCCAAAAAAATAAAAATAATAGTTTATGAATAAAATTCAACCCTTAACTTCTTATGTTCTAAACATAGTCAATTAAATTCTACATGACTATAAAAATGACCAAAATATTTATAACACAAATGAAAGTGAAAAAATGTCAGAATCACATTTCTTATAAGTATACAAATTATAATTTTATGATAATCAGGTTTTATATTTTAACATAAATATTCCATGTAAATATAAAATAAATTCCTACATCAAGATAATTTATTTTTTATTTTTAGGAAATTTATAATTACCTTAATGTCTTATACATTGATGATGTAAAAATTAATTAATTGATGAGAAATTCATAAAACAATATTTAATAAAATATTATTTTCCATAAGAGGCCTAAAAACATTAAAAAATAATTTTTTTCTAGTATCTCTCTATGATAAGAATCTGATTTCTATGAAAGTGACCATTTGAAATGTTATAGAAGAGATTATGATATTTATTTTATTTTATTTAATGTGATGTTAATGTGGTCGCATTCATACATTAATAACTATAACATTTTTTATATTGTATTTTATATTAGATATATTCAACTACATATATTCTAATGAAATATAGAAAAAATTATTTTTCATCATTGTAATTTTTTTATCTTTTTTATAAAAATAATTATATTAAATAATTACACAATATTGATGTAGTGTTTATTTTAATAATTGAGATATCATATAAATCTTATAAAAAATATTAAAATAAATATAATTAGTTCTAATTAATTTTTCCAATAAATATTGTACACTAATTTGACCCATTAGGGATATATAAAATTTTTTGGTCTGAGGATAACACCTTATCCAGATATTTCTAAAAATCCATGATCTGAATAATGTAAAAATTGACACAATTGATCTTTTGTTATAATAATGATTCATAAAATTATTTAAAAATAATAAATCAACTTTAAATATATATAAAAATTATAATATGGTCTAAAATGTTATATATTATTTATTTATGGTATAATTGATATCATATATGTAAATATTTTTATATATTAATATTAAATCATTTGTTATCTTAATTAAAATTAACTAGAATAACAAATTATTAATTGAAAGGTTAATGATTAAATTTACATAAAAAAATGTATGAATATTATTGGTCGATTATATTTAAATTTAATCATATATTATCTTTAAATATATATCATTTTGGAGGTATTAGAATTTATTTTATAATTATAATAAAATAATAGTTATAGAAATTCCAAATGTGTACCTCACCCCAATTATAAAAGGACACATCCTCCCTCATTTATCCACAACTAATTAAGACTTATAGTTTCTATATAACATGGCCATTTATCTTTGGAACCTTCCTAGTTTCATTATAGAGGTTATTATATCCTCAAAATACCAACACTAGTTCTATCAGGATGAGATATAAAGGGAGAACGACAAAGAAGAGGTAATCTCCTCGACCAATTATTTCAATCTTTTATTCTCCTTTCTCTTCTACTTCCACTTCATTAGATTTTTAATTATAATGTAATAAATCCATCATAGTTTTTTACTAAGATTTTACTATAGTTATTAAACAACTATATTCTTCCTTCAATCTATCTTACGAAAAATGAAATCACCACATGTGCGCACATAAAACTTACCGTCTCCACGCCATTGTGTAATATGTTTTTCACCCCAACCATACTTGGATGGGTATAGTGAAGGAATTAAAAACTATATATTATTATCATAAAATGATAGTTGTTCTAAAATATTATACACAATTCACTTGAAACCCATTCAACAACTATTCAAATGATAGTGTCGCTTATGCATACGTACTACATACCATATCCACGATGCGATGTGATTCATTATACATGATCTTCATTAAACCATGATTATATAAAAAAACTGAATGAATAATTATGACAAATATTATAATAATATCATTATTTAAATTATTTAACTATAATATATGTAGTGGAACATGATCTTATTTGATAAATATTTCATAAGATCATAAAGTAGTCAATATCTGCATTACAAGTAAGAATGAAATGTTACCAACAAACTGATGATAATATAATCATATATTGTTGCATGAAAACATTTAAGATTATAGATTAAGTCAATAACATTATTTAAATCATTATACATGATTTTCAGATACATATAAAGGATATTGGACGTATGGTAAGAGAAAAATTTGAAAATATCATTCATATCCGAGATTATTTATTCGTAAGTATATAATGGAGTATATTTACCATCCAAATCCATGTTAAATAATTATTTATTTAAAAATATTCATTACGTTCTTATATAATTGTTTAATGTTGATTTTGAACATTGATTAAATTTTAATAAATGGTGTGATTTAAGTTTTTTTTGTTTTCAGTACGATGTTTTTTTTTTGAATTTTCCGTAAAAAGTAAAAGAAGAATTTTTTTTAAAATTTATGACATGAATGTATTTTTATAAATTAGTAATTATTTATTTTCATGAATTTTCCATCACAATATTTCCAGTTTATTTTTAATAAAATTATTTTCTTTTGAAATTGCACAACATTCTGAGAAAAGAAAACATTTTTTGTGATGAAATGATATTTTAATCATTATATGTGTTCAGGTGTTTTATCAAAATTATATTCAATATAAAATGATTCTTGTTAAACCAGGTTCTATTTCTATACCTATAATTACAATGAATTCATTCTGGTAAATATAGAATGATATTTTATATGGATTTTGTGATAAAGTAATAATGTTTAAGAAACCCATATTATTTCATGGGTTATGATATGATGAATGATTTATATTTTGTGGAACATATAAGTATTATTTAATTAAGAGATGTGTGGGACTTATATCTCCCTACAATGCATTAGGTAATTATTTATATCTCATGATATAGACATGACTTGAATCGATAATTAAATATGGATTAGTAATACAAGGGTGGAATTACACGTTATATGGTTTCTTATTACACTGTTGGAAAGACAAGTAAACTTAGTTTAGAAATTTACAGTTTCCACAATGATGGACTTGGCAGAAATACCATGTATAATATGGAAAACATATTATTTGATTATTTTTTTACACAATTACATGTTTTACATCAAAAATATTTCCCAATAGTTGTTGATCCCGTTATGATTTTTTGTGTTATGAACTACCATGATTTATTTCATGACTCAAGATTTTTGGATATGTTAATTGTGGTGTGTATTTTTTCCAATGTCGTGTTCATTATTTTACATACTTGTGTTTTTGTTTTGAATTATATTTACAATGAATATCCTTATTAATCATTAGTGACAACCCATTTCTATATTTTCTTTTCCCCCAGGATTTGATGAAGGGTATTAAGAAAGATGTGTCAAAAGGGGTTCCATGTATGAAATATAATATATGAGATAATGTATATATTATATTAACCAATTGTTTATGTTTTCAATCTCCAAATGAATTAAACAAATATAGTTTTTTGTCATCAATTTGTGTATTGAATTATATATTCTCAAAAAGTTTTGTAATTTCCATGTATGTCAATATGGGGTCTGTGAATTTGGTATCGTAGAAAAGGTTTAGTTAACATTTGGAAACTAGGATGAGAATACTTTAGTGATAACCTTACTGATATTTATAAGGTATGACTAGGGATATTCGTAATGTTATTTCTAACAAAAGGGTACATTCCTATAATAACGTTAACGATCCTGAATAACCTTTGATTAAAAATATGATAATAGATATTTAACCTTATTATCCTTGATTATATTGTTTTCCAAATATGATATTCACCTCTCACACTATTATTTTTTCCATTTTAGAAAATAGATGTAAACAAGCGGATTCTTGTTCATGAAGAATATGAGGGATAATGGAATTATATTCTTCATTAGAAACCAAATTAAATAGCAGTTGGAAGGAGAAAAATCATTATTATTCCTAATAATAAATATCATTATATGATCAATAATCTCAAAATTGGTTATTTTCCTAACCAAGGTAATAATAGAATGATGGATTTCTATAATGATCATAAAGGAATGAAAGTTCAAATTTCCTCATGTAAATAATGTGGGATGAGGCATCAAGGAGAATGTATCAAAGAACTGGAAGATTCTTTGGGTGCTGAATAGAAGGAATCAAATCCAGTAATTGCAATGGAAATGGTTCAGTTAACACAATGTACAAAGATAATGGTACCGATAATACATCAACAAAAGTTAAATTTTTTAAATGTGGAATGTATGGGAGTTATGAAAAACGATGCCCTAAGGGAAAATATCATGGAGAGAATCAATAAGGTCATATGGGTAGTATTTATGTTGTTGATGATTAATAGACTACAAATGATATATGAGATAAAAGATATATTACGGAATAAAACAATGAATCTCAGTCAATGGTTTAAGAAGATAGTGGAATGATTGCATGATTACCTAGAATAATGTTGTGTAAGTAATTTTAAAGTATTACGGAATAAAGATACATCAAAGGATTGTAACACTATTATCTTCCATTAGTATTTTATTGTATATGTTGAATGATACCAGTAACATGGAATAGTTATTCATATATTTTTGTAAAACACATGATATGTGAATAATTATGGGATAAAAAGACAATGAGCTGTTTTACAGTATTAATGACCTCTGGTATGGTATAAGGACAACGGTATATCATGGGTTGAGAATATAGAATCTTTGGTATTTTTGGTTTGTATAAGGAGTCAATTTTGGAAGAATTCCAGTTTTTTACTATGGTTTAATGGAAATCATATTATTACAAGGTTTTTAGAAAATACATGATTAAGGTATTAATATATTTCAAATGCGACAACCATGAACTACATTATAAGATATGAATGATGAGTGATATGTTAATTTAGTTCACCTCTTTCTAAATTTTTATATTTTCTATTTTTGGAAGAATCATATTGTTTTACATTTAGGGATTGTATAATTTATATTCGATTGAGGTCTGTTAGATTCATTTATTATATCACTATAGGTGGCTTTATTTATATTTTATTATATATACAAACATTTTTTGAGATATATGGAATGGCCTATCATTCTATCGCATAAAATACGAACACTTCAAGAATGAGAAATTCAACATCATTTCATTAAATATGAGATGATGTGAAAATTGGTCAAGGCATTAATAATGGTGATATTTTATCAAAATCAATTATGTATTTATTCTCATGTAAAATTATTCATCATTCTGAAAACGATCTTCAAACAAAAAATGTTATCATAGTACATTCTAATCTAATGAAACTTATGGTTATTTAAATCAATGCATATTTATGGCTTTAAGGGTGTTAACTTTCTCCCATATCTATTCTCTATCACTATCAATCAGAACATGATGGTTATATTTTTCATCCATATCTATGTTTTAACTTCCCACATATTTTCTCATACATGGAAACTGAATGATAAGTTATATTGGGTAAACATTATGTTTCCATCTTTCATTTTTAAAATAATGTTTTAACATTCCTCTTTACAATGGGGGTTTCCATGAAGGAATCATTCAAGTAGTAAACCTTTTTTAACCCCAAGAAATATTGTAGGCGAAATTCATTTTAAGTGGGTATAATGGAACACCTTCATATTTTATGAGATTGTTTATTTTTAATTTCAATTATGTATTGAGTTTTAAACTAAACCAATATTTTCTTTTTATATACCTAACTCTGTAATGGCTTTCACTATACGCATAACTATTTAAGGCTTGCGTTACATGAAAAAGCGACCTTCCTCGATAGCTTGCATTGTACGCAATACAGAGTTTCACTAAACAAATGATATATTATTAAAATATTATTATTTAATGTGATATAAACTAGCTGTTATGAATACAATGAACCACATTTTTAATTTCATAATGCTTATGTTGTTTACGTTTTTTACATGATATAAGAAAAAAAATCTAATTTTTAGATAAAGTAAGTATTTTCCAAAAAATGTAAATTTTCTGCTTCTTAATAGCAGATTAATTTTAAATATTTATTTTCACACTTTAATATATTTTATTTGACAAAATAAACTTATAAATTGTAAGTGGGACGTAAAAATTTACAATTTTTTAATTTATAGATTTTTTATATAATTATTATTCTAATGAATTATGTGAAATAATGAATTTTAATTCAAAACTGCATTTTCATCTAATTTAGTTATACTGTTATATTATATTTTTTTTATTTTTTTAATGTTTAATTATATTATGTTTTTATCATTTAATACAATATTTGTAATTAGATGTAATTTGACATTTAAATTGGACATATACACATGGAATTCTTTTGATAGGTATTTACTTCTTATAAACACCACTTTTTGGTTTTTAGCGATGAGAAATAATTCTAAATTAATTTCATTCTATTATGTGTTATGACTTATGAAAAATAGATTCCAGATTAGGAATAATTGGTAATAAATTATTTTAATTGTTTAATTTTATTTTTTTGATATTATGAATAATACCTAAAATAATTTTTATTTAATGTGATTAAAGGTAAATCTGGTAAATTAGTGTAAAAAATAATATAATAAGGAGAATTAAATGATCATAAAACCAAAAAAAATCCAATTTTTGGAATAAAATTATACACTTAAAATTTAGGTTTGAAACATGGTCATTTATGGGCCACCAAACAATGAAAATGACATAGAAATTAAAAAAACAAGGAAAGTGACCAAATGTCAAACTCACATTTCTTATAAGTATAATAATTTTAATATAGGGATACGCAGGTGATATATTAAAACAAAAATATACAATTAAAATATAAAATAACTAAATACATCAAGGTAATTTATTTTTAAATTTTTGGTAATTAATAATGATCCTAAATCATTATAATTTGATGATTTATAAATTAATTAATTGGCGAGGAATCCATTTTTTTATTAAAATAATAATATTGATGAAATGGACAAAAAACATGATAAAATATTATTGTTTGAGTATATTTCGAACATAATAATATAGTTGCTGATAAAGTGACAATTTGGTGCTTTGATGATGAAATTATGACATTTATTTTATTTTATTTAAGGTCATTTAAAGTTGTCACATTCATACTTTAATAAGTATAACATTTTTAATTTTGGATTTTTCAAAAGATAAATTCGACTCAAAATATTCTTATTAAAGATAGTAAATATATGTTAATCATAGTATTTTATTTATAAATTTTATTCTAAAGATAATTTTATTTATTAATTACACAATATTGATGTAGTGATTATTTTAATAATAGAGATATCAAAAAATGTAATTAAAACTACTAGAATAATAATAATATGGGCCTACTAATTTGACAAATTAATTTTATATATTACCTTTACCGACTATGTATATTATTAAATATTTGTTTTTTGGATAACACCTTATAATTATATTTCTAAAAATACATTAAAATAATATTTTCAAAATTAACACAAGTGATATTTTGTAAAAATAATGATTTATGAATTTATTAAAAAAAAAATTAAAAATAAAATAATTATTTTAATTTATAAAATGACATAGATTATTCATTTATAGTATAATTTAAATCATTTATGTAAATATTTAACTCTTTTAATATAAAAACATTAATTATCTTAGTTAAACTTAAATAGAATAATAAATTGATAATCAAATGATAGTCTTTAAATTAACATAAACACATCTATAAATTTTATTGGTTGATGATATTTAAATATTATCATATCATATCTTAAAATATATCACATTATGGATTTATTTGGACTGATTTTAAAATTATTATAAATTAATAGTTTTAGAAGTTTCAAATGTTTCCCTCGCCCTAATTATAAACGGACACCTCGTAACTCATTTAGCCACAACTCATTAAAACTTAATGTTTTTATGTACTAGGAAAATTTCTCTTATCAACCTCCCATGATAAATTCAATAGGTTCTGGTATTCTCAAAATACCAACTCTATTGCCATCAAGAGGATATCTAAACCGAGCACGACAAAGAAGATGTAACCTCCAATACCGATTTTCCAATATTTTATTCTCCTTATGCTTCCACTTCATTAGTTGTCACATTATAAAATTATAAATAAAATATAACATATATACTATAATGTTAGCATAATTTTGAAAAAACTATATTCCAACTTCTATAATTCTTATGAAAAATGAAATCACTAGTCGTGCGTTTGTACGACTTTCCATCTCCACGCTGTGGTGTACTCTAATTTTCACCAATACCTTACTTCGATGTGTATAATTATGTATGAAATTACTATATATGATTATTTTAAAATTACATTGAATCTAAAATTTGATATAGTAACCAATTCGAAACCATTGAAGAACTATGTGAATGATATTGTCGCTCAGGCATACGTACAACCTACCGTCCCCAAGATGCGATGTGATTTATTCTATAGGATATTAATTAATTCACGATTATATACATGAAATTAATGAATAAAAATGATATATATTATACTAATATATATTTTTAAATGATCTACAGAGAGTCAAGGAAGTAGAACATGATCTTATTTGATAAATCTAGTATAAGAGCATATATCAGTCAATATCCGAATAATGGGTATCAATGAAATGATACTAAGAAACCGAAAATAATTTTATAATATATAATATCATAAAAACAATTATGATTCTGGAGTAATTCAAAATCGTTATTTAAATATTTATACATGATTTTCAGATACATGCAATAGATATCATACCTAAGTTGAGGGATAACTTTGCAAATCTCATTTTTATCCGAGATTGTTTATTAATAAGTATTTAGTTGGGAATATTTATCATCCACATCAATGTTTTATAATATTTATTTCAAATTATTCTTTATACCCAAATATAATTCATTAAATTTGATTTTACCCATTTGAAAATTTTTTCTAAACGGTATGAATGGAGTCTTTTGTCATTTTCAGTAAAATAGACTTTTGGAAATTCTTTACATAAGTATGAGAATAATGTTTTCATAACTTGTATAACAAGAAAAGATATTTACGCTCTCATAATGCATTATTCCCATGAATATTACATTGAATATTTCAATAATTTTTTCAATTAATTATTATACTTTTATAATTTTTGGACATTTTAAGAAAATAAAACGTTTTTGAAGAAGAAATGCTATTTTCCTCAAGAATTGAGTTTAAGTGTTTTATAAAAATTATTTTATGTCTGTCATGATTCTCTTTAAATAGGGTTCTGTTTATATCACTATTGTTCCAATTATTTGATTATGATGATGATGAAATGATATTTTATATGTATTATGTTATAATGGAATGATGTTTATGAAACCCATTATATTTTCTGGGTTATGATATGAGGAATGATTTATGGTTTGTGGCACATGTTTGAATGGTTTCATTATGATATGGGTTGGGCCAATAATTCCCTCCTATCCATTAAGTAAATATTTATATCTCATGATATACACATTATTGGAACAACAAGTAAATATAGTTAAGTAGTACAGGGCTGGAACTACATGTCAATCCATTTTTCTATTATATGGATGGAAATAATGTAAACTCGGTTTATTAATGGACTTTTTCCACCAAGATGGTCTTTCATTCAATGAATTGGCTACAATGGAAATCATATTATTTGATTATTTTATTTCCACACTTCCATGTTTTATATAAATGTAATTTCCCCATGGTCCATGATCCCATTATGATTTATGCCTTATGAACTCCATGATTTATTTAATGAATCAAGATTTTGGAATATGTTAAATGTTGTATGTCTTTGTTCAAAAAAATTCTTCATTTTTTACATTCTTATGTTTATGTTTTGTAAGATATTTTCCATGCTTAAAATTACTAAGAATTTCAGATCACCCCTTTATATGTTTTCGTTTCCACTAGTATTTTAACAAGGGTTTTATGTATGATGTATCAAAAATGGGTTCTAGTTATGAAGGATATAATAAGAGATGGAGTAGATGTTTTATTAAACAATTATTTATGTTTTCCAGTTTTTAATGGCACTAAACTAATTGGTCTTCAGGCATCTGTTTATGAAATGTATTAAGTATTCCACACAAGTAATTTAATTTCCATATAATTCATTATTAGGTATTTAAAATTTTATTAATTATACTTATAATAAAATTATTAGTATTTAAAAATTCTTATATGGTTTCCTCTCTTTTGAGATTTTAATCAAGAGATTCCCAAATTTATAAGTGATTATTGCCTCAAATAGTATTATTTGGGACCTATCATATTTCAAGTTCATATATTATTTTATGAGGTGTATATACAATTTTTTTTGAGATTATATCATTTTTTCTTCATGTAATTTATGTATTATTTTGATCTTAATCTTGCATAACAATTACAATTTAAAATTTATAATGAAAAAAGGGTTTTATGTTTCAATCTAATTTGATTTGGGATTTGTTTTTCATGAATTTTAATTTAAGAGAATTACATGATCCTATAATAATCAAAAATATAAATTTTATTGTTCTCTAGTTATTCATATAATTTTAATGTAATATGACAGTTTTCCCCTATTTGGTATTAAAAATGAATACAAAAACTCTTTTTGGAAAAATCCACCATTATATCTCCATATTCTATTAGGAAATATTTTTCTTCTGTATAAATGTTTTCTAAAATGTTTTCATGAAACAATATTATTGTTCATAAATGATATTTTAAATTCATTTAACACCATATTTTAATTTTCATTTTTTTAATGCAATCGTGTTTTATGAATAACATACCATTTACTAATGGTGTAAATAAAATCAATTTTTAGTGATTATGACATGAATGAAATTTACCTCAACCATAACTTCCAACTAATTTGGATCATCCCTTAAAATATTAATCTCTTCATTTAAAATATAATATTATATCTCAATAATTTTGGAATATTTTTATTTTATATAAGTGATTTCTTCAGGAAATGTTTATTTTACTCAAAACTGTTCTGGTGATGTTTTAATGAAATTATTTATCTATGATAACATATATTGATATTTATGATTATTTAGTAGGGAAATGTTAAAATGATAGAAAAATTTTTATTTTTATGGATGTTTTTTTCTTATGATGATTATATTTTTATAAAACTAATTTCGTATCAATGATTAATTCTATGGAAAAATGATGAAATATTTATTAAGCATGTTTCCTTTCAACATATTATGATATAATGATATGATAAATGGTTTTTGATAATTTTTTCCACATATGTAAGTTTTTTATTATTTTATTTATTTTATAGGAATTATATAAACATTTATTTAAATGGTTATAGATAGATATCTCCTGTGAAAATAATGATTGGAATGAGTAGGGTACCCAATTTTGTAGGGGACATTTTCTACTATGAAATTATTAGGAGTGAAAAATGACATAGGATATAGTTGAATGGGGTGTGAAACTAATCCACTATGAAAATATTATAATTTAAAATTTACAAAGAAAATGATTTTAAATTCTTATGCGTATGGAACAAACATTGGTAGTATGCCAATTTTCTGTTATCATAACTCTTGTTCATTGATTATTTTATGTTTAATGTCTAAAAATATGTCAATAGTTACTCTAGGATTGAACATTATAATTTATCATATGATGGGTATGGTTTTTCAAATGATAATATCCAATTCTCAAACCTTATTATAATTTAATGTTTAATCGATCATTGATATCTCAATTGTTAACCCTTTCTGAGAATTGGACCTCACTCTTTCATATGTTTCCTTTCCATTTTTTACAAAGAATGATTCTAATTATAATATTTTAATGAGTAGTTGTAGTTTTTATGAACCTAGTGTGATATTGAATAAATATATTATTACCATGTATATTATGTATTCATGTTTCATAAAAAAACTAAAACCGTATAATTTTGGTCTGTATATTTATGTTCAACATAAAAAATTCACCCAATAAGATTTATTATTGTTCTATTAATTGTAATGGTCACTATAATTTTCCGTATATTAAATAGGATATCTGAATAAGTATTTCATTAAGAATAAAATATCCATTAAAATAATAAACAATGTAATGGTCTTAATTAGAACACAGAAATTTGTTAAGGTGATTTTTGAACATAACATAAGATATAAATAGTGGTGGTATCTATCCATTGGAGTAAACACATTATCCTTCGAGGAACATGTCAATAGTACATCATTTTATAAAAAATCCAATTAATATTTAATAGATAATTTTACCATGTTATTATTTATGGTTGGTTTATAAACATCAAGAAGATATTTTATGTCATGTCTTGTTCATAACATCAAATGGTAACACTTTCTATTTTCCAATTTAAAGATGAATATGGTGAGTAGTTGTAAATAGTTTAGAATATAAATGAATGAGAATAGATTTATAACATACAATTGGATGAATTTTGGAATATATTCCATGATGAATACATTCATATGTGATATTTACCTAATATAGAAAATAAATTCTCCGAATTATGGTATAATGAGGAAGATAAAGTTGCTTCTTATAAAAAAAGAATCCTATTATTGGAAAATTATAAACCAAATTTCATTTAGGATAGGGATAGTAAAATTAATAGGTTTTAATAAACATTGAATTAATGTTATCAAATGAAATTAACTTTTATCAAATATAAAGGACATTAGAATCATTATTGATGTACTAAGATGAAAAAATGGTGTTTTCTAAGAACATTTTTTCATAAAAATTAACAATAAAAAGTTTCCAAATTATTAGAAAATGGGAAACATAAGTTGTGTAAAATTGAATGTAATAAAATAAATATTCCCTCTTGTGATATTTTTGGTACAATTCACCATATATAATGTATTTTAAAAAAAACTCTTGTTTTGGATGGGGTAGGATTGGAAATTTTTCATGTGACTCCCAATAAAAGAATAACTGTAATGATGTAATATGTAATGAAAGGACAACTATATGAAGTATTAATTGTTTTGAGAATGGTAATTGTGAATTTAGTGGTCAGAAAAATGGATTTTTATAATTCCCCTAAATATCATCCATAAATATATGTCTAAATGAATTTTTAATTCATACATAGATATTAGACCATAATTCAATGTTATTTCAAATACATTACTTATTTAATTTGATTATGAAAATATATCTTTTGATTTATTTATTACACATTATTTCATTTATGAGAAACATTCAAATAAATTTGATGCATTGCCTCAAGAAATAATGAACAATTTTTTTAAAACACCTATTTTAAGAATTAAGGGAAAAATTAATTGTAAGAATAATCCTATAATAGTACCTGTTATTTTTTTACCATTAATACATATTTATATACTCTTATTATAATTTAATGTTATAGTACAAATTTATTGTACGTTTATTTATCATTATATGGAAGATTCGTTGAGATAATTATGTTTTACTTGGAATGAGTTTTAGTTTTTATATATGAATGAATCCATAAATTTCATATAATATCACTATGTTGAGAAACTATAAAACAATAGAAATGATTTTTTTTTAAAATGTTGTATCCTATAAGGTGACTATTAAAATATGTGTTTTACTATTGTATCTAATAATATGTATTTTATTACTGATGAATTCTATTACATTATACAAGATGAGGATTTTTAAATATGTTTTTATTTAGTTCTTATGGGTATAAAATATTTTTTTTAATGGATCTGACTGATCTTTTCTAATTGAAAATGAAGTAAAAATAGTTTTTTATAAGGGATACAATAAACAAATCACATCACTATGGACTCCACACATTTCATTGGAAAAATAATTTCATATTTATTTTCATTGATTATTCTTCACTAAATAACATCACTGTTAATAATAATTTTCCATTTAATTATATAGAATACTTGTTTAATCATCTTTAGTGAGAATAATATTTTTTTAATGGTTAATATATTGTTTAGGTACCACCATTTGATAGTGAAGGATGATGAAATTTCAAAGATGTTATTTTGGGATAAGTACTGGAATTAAAAGTTTATGATTATAAACTTATGTTTTTCAAATTATTCAATTGTATTTATGGCCCTATTGAATGGATTTTTCTATAATTACCGGGATAAAATATATTTTGTGTTTAATGATTAAATATCTATGTAATATAAAAGTTATGATGATCATGGGAAACTTTGGAGGGGTTGTATTCAAACCAAAAATGATAATAGATTACATTTCTAATTTACTAAATCTAATTTCAGATGGTGATATAATCTCATACCTATATGTACTATACTGAAGAATGTAATAACTGTATACCTTGGAAAAATAAATTTTCTTTTATCAGTGGTAAATTCCTCAAAATATCATAGATAGTCATAGTTATAATGTCATAGTGGTTTACTACAAACAGTATACTTAAAACATTACTCATTTAATAATCCTAATAGATATGTTATCATAAAAAGATTTGGGTTCTTCTTCTCAATGTAAAGTAAGGAATATTTCCTAAAAATGGAACGAATATTAGTTAATGATATATTTTTCCCTACTATCTAGAAATGATGTCATTATTATCTAAAAAGTTATTACATAGATGGAATTTGTTGGGTTATAATACAGAGTGATTTGGTAATTCATATTTCTTTACAATAATTGATTCCTCGTGAACTAAATTAGGCTACACATGCCGATAAAATGAAAAATATATATTTTTCATAAAAAAATATAGGAATCATTTTTTTGGGGAAATGGTTGAAATATATACTGATAATAAAAGGTTCATGTATATATATTCTGAGAATCAGTTTATCATGAGATAAAGAACATGATAGAGACTGGTTAATGCTTATAATAATAATCTAAATTACCTGTAAAGGAAGAAATAACAATGTAATTCATACATTATATTTAAAAGATTATAAATCATTAATGATTTACCATTTTTAACATGAACCATAGGTTAAATATATAATTAATGTTTTATTTGTTTCTTTTTATAAGTGAACATCCTATTTTGTTTCAGTTGTCAATACTAATTTTCATAGTCATACAGTATTACAAAATCGTTGATGTAGGGTCATGTAATATTGAAAAATTATATTTTTGATAGATTATATATTATTTAGAGTTTAACATTGATGAAAAGTGTACAATAATATATTGAAAAAGGTTGTGTGTGCCAAGTTATTTTTGATTGATGAAATTATTTTTGAGTGAAGTTTATAACTCTCTGATTTCCATTCATCTCGGATATACTAATATTCATAGATACCTTCTAAACCATTTTTTTGTGATGGGATGAAAGAATATACATATTGAATTATGAATAATTATTTAAATTATTATGAGGTTAAATAACAATGACAAAAACTAAATGGAATGGTTCAATATTTTCCAGTTCAGGAGTGGAAAGGTGTAATTATATCGATATATTACAGAGAGAGACTACAAAATAAATGTCATAGAAATAATATGTTACGTGTAACGGTTGATTATTTAATAAAATCAAAACATTTCATTCTTATTCAGTGTTGTAATTATTCAAATCTTAATTCTTGATTATATTTACATGATATTTTCATGTTTCATGAAGTTAGTTATACAATTTCATCTGACCTTGATCCCAATATTACCTATAAATTTTGGAATATCATTCAAAGGTTGTTTAGTAATGAATTAAATTTTATAATAATTTTTCATCCTAAATATGATGTAGAGTCAGAGAGAATGTTTTAGACATTAGAATATATTCATTGATCTTATTAAATATATTACCATGGATTTTGGGTTCAACATCATTAATTAGTTTCATTTTCATATATTAAAAATTATCATTGCACAAAAATTATGTCTCATTTTATGCCATTTTATTTAAACTATTTCATATTTCTGTGTATTATGATGATATATATGAACGAAATATTCTTGAGAACATAATTCATTAAGAAAATTATTGAGAATATGATTATTATTAAAAACATATATGGGTATGGATTATAAAGCTATAGTAATTATTAAAATATCCTGAGTAATGTTCTATCATTTTGGGTGGGATTTTATGCATTTCCAAATGCATCTCCATTGAAATGTTTTTGGTTTTTGGTTTAATGTGAATGATATTTCCAGGGTTCATTATACTTTATCATGTTACATATAAAGTCAATAATTTTCATACCGGGGGTGTATTTTTCTTTTGATTTCATTCTAGGTAACTGATGTGTATATAGTCCCATTTTTATGTCAACATATCACGAATGAATCTCAATTTTTGATCCAAAAAATATTATAGCTGGAAGGGAACCATTATAATGAGTAATATCTTATTCATATTCCAAAACACATAGATCATGTGATATGGAATAAGGTGTTCTGTAAGTGATGTTTTTATAAAAACCCCATATGATTTATGAATCATGTTGGGAACCACAAAATGATATGATGGGAAATATTCTAAAATGTTTAGGTATTGAATAAAATTGTGAGGTTACAATTTTTTAATGGGTGTGGGAGAAGAATGTAGATCCCATTTAATGTAAATTGAAAATAAAGTTCACACATTATAAATATTCAAAAATTATATTTATAAAGTTATATGCACTATAGAAATTCCATTAAATTATTTAATCAAAAAGGCAATAGTTTAATTCTCAGTAATTTTAATTTTTTATGTTTTATATTGTTTTATTTTAAAAAAACTAATTTTTTCCATTTTTAATTTGAAAAAATATATGATTTTTTAATTCATGATATAAATATTATTTTTATTTTTTAACAAATATTTGGAAATAATATACTTTTCAATGAATATTTGAAATACTGGTATTTATTGAAAATGTCTTTTGAACATAGGTATTAAAAAACATCTTTTCTATTTAGAATGGTTTAAATGTAATAGTAGTTCATTTATGTTGTTTATAATCTAATTATGGTTTATTAGTGAATTTTATTTCTGATTTTGGTGAAAAATTCATTTTACATAAGAATATGTTTTTTTTACAAAAATTCACATTTCATCAAATTTTTCGGGTTTAATTTTAAACTAAATTAGGAAAAATTCATGAATTAATGTGATTAAGTGGATTAAATACTATAAATCATCCTACTAAATATAATTTAATGTCATCAACTTAATTTATTATCATAAAGAATAGTAAAAAGATAAAAAATCTACTACAACGTCAATGTTTTAAACTGGTTTCAGGTTGTCAAAAATAATTAATAAGTTCTAGAATGACCTATAAACTTTTATAAGTACAATTTTTTTGGCTCTAATTAGACCTTATTTCCTTAATTATCTTTAAATGGTCCACTTTGTATCCATTTTTATTGATTAATATACTAATATATTTTAATAATTTTTAAATATTCTAGGTGTGTTCACACATTTAATTATAAAAGGATAACACATATAAACTATTATACATAAATTAAAATCCCTTTGGAATGGGTAATTAATACTATAATTCCTACTATGAATCCCTCACTATGGGTTAGATTCCCTTTTTTGGATCATAAAACCATAATGGGAAGGCATTACGTTTAGAAATAATGAGGTAGTCTATAGAGGCGGTATAGTTATTAATCGAGAGTTTTTAATATATTCTCATTATAATTATTTAATTTTTTCTTCAAAGAAGATAAAATAACCATATTAGTAACAATACATATATTGAGAAAATATTATGTTCATGGGATAACCTATATCACCCTCCTTTCAAATCGAAAATGAAACCATCATTCATGTGTCAGGTAGACTAAGACATCACAAACCAATGTGATTCATTTTCTTTAATCACATCTCAAAGATATTTTTAATAATGGATTTAATGTATATGTATAATAATAATAAAATTCATATTATTATGTAATGAGGATATATTACAATTTTTTTATTGTTCTTTCCATTTAAAAATGATGACTTTTATTGTGCAAACATGTAGTTTACCACCTACACAAGGTGATGTTATTTATTTATCATCACTACATCACTTCTATTGTACATATTGGTATAATAAATGAAATAATATTATATTTATCATAGAATTATCAATTCCTTCCAAAAAATTTATGGACTACAATAGTCTAGTCGAAATATTCATTATGATTTTTTAAAAAAATAATCAAGAATTACAAGTAGTTTTACAAATAATTGAGTGAATGTAACTGCCCAAATCATTACCCACTAAATAATTTCAAAAAACAGGGTCTAAAATGACCACATAGAGCTCATATATATATAAATTCTTTTTGAAAATTCATGTGAAAATTGATTAGATTTATTATTAGAATTAGTGATTACAAAATAAAGTTGACTTATGGCATGAAGGCACTCAATATGTTATCATAGATGACTCCATATAAAATTTATTTTTCAAACCTTTATAGCTCCAAATGAAAACATTCAATAATATTCAATACATTTATAATACATTTCATAGTGGATATCATATATAATGAAGAATATGATGGCCCATATCTCAAACTCATATGAAATTACAATACCATTTTAGTGAAGAAAACAACATTTTTTATATCCATGGTGTATACAAAATACTATTCCACATCCAGAGGGGCCTGAAATTCAAAAGGCGACCCCATCGACATTCACCATAGTCCATAGAGGGACTAAGTGAATCTATTTAATTGATGTTAGCTACTTAGGTTTTCTAGAGATTCAACCTTTTAAATTCAAATTGAATTTTTTTTTACCGATAACACCAAATTGTATTTTGTTGTTATTGGGAACATCTATGTGCATGACCATCATCCCTTCATGGATTTATGGAATTGATTATAAAAATATATATTATATTATGAATTCTGTATTCATACGGTGATTGAGGTAGCGTCATCAATGAACAAATTATAAATATTTTCACTAATGTTAGTAACTGTGATAGAATTCAGTAGGTAATGTTTATGGACATCTATAAAGATAATGGTGTTAAATTTATCTTACCAATAAATCCATAGATTGGATACAAATGTACAATTAATAAACACATAATATTGATCATTTTGTATCTTTCAAAAATATGTGAAAGGTAAATGAATAGTGGATGGAAATACCTTCAAGATTATATTGTGTGGGTATCCAATCTGTTTAGGAAAACTATTGGAGTATCTATCTTGAAATATAAATTAAAGGAGTTTAAAATTTCAACACAAATGAAGTGGGGATGATGTTACAATCACATTTGACGATGTAATATTTCTTCATTTTGAAAGACCCATTCCAATTTTTCACCTAGATTAGTGTTTCTATATTAACAAAAGCATACCATCTCATGTTAAAGTTATCCTAAAAATGGATTGATGTGTTCATATTTTTGTTATTATTAATTAGAGAAGAAATTTCCATTTGTTGTAGATTCAAGGGAACATTTAGGATTTATTTAAGAGGTTTTTCAATATAAGAGGTAATACAGAAATTTAAATTATATTTCATGCAGACCATCCATTTTGAATTATACATTATTCTCATTATATGTTTATATGATTTCTATCAAATTAGATGAGGCATGATAGTATGATACAACATTTAGTAATTTAGTTTAAAATCATCCTGAAAAAATTAAAATATCTTTGCTCATATTTCACAATATTCCAAGTGAAATTTCTAATAAGGGTTTTTCTAATATTCCTGAAGTTCTTATTCCCGAACCCCATCATTCCTATTTTAATTTTAAACTATTTATATAACAATGTTATAAGTTTATTTTCATATACCTATATAGTTCAAATATTGTTTCTGACCAATCATTGAAAATTATTAATGATCCCACAAATCCATAAATAAAAAAAATCATACATAACTCTAGAGGAGATCAATGAATTGACTAAACATTATATTCTAGTGTGAGACATGAATTTCCTTTCCATCTAGAGAGTTTTTTGATACTCATGGAGGAATGTTTTTCAATATATGATATCATTTCTCTTCCCCAAAATACAGTACACCATGATAAATGAATGGTAGTGTTCTAGTATTGAATTCAAGGGATTTAACAATATTATCTTTCTAGTGATAGTAATTTATTCTCCAAAAACTATAATGTATTTCTTCCAATAAAGGGATTTTTTTGTATTCACCACAGTGTCCAAAATATAGCTTTAATAATAGATGTGGAGATTTTCAATTCTTGTCCAAATAAGAGGATATCTTCATAATAAAAGAGATGGAAGGGGCTAAATAAACCCTATGATAAATAATTCATTTGTATAGGCCAACCTAGTCCCTATCATAAATTAACCAAAATACATTGTCTTTACCCTTATAAAACATAAGGCCTGCGAAGGGCTATAGTTTTTTGATACCCTATGAAAATTTAAATAAACATATAGGGGATCTATGAATGAAAATAGAAAGCCTTATAGTTCTAAGAATATTGTTGATTAGATTTATTAATATAATGATGAGTCCATACTACTCCATGAAATCATTAATAAATATCAATTTCATAGTGTCAAATTATTTTTTTATATTATTTATTTAGTGAAATATCGATATTTTTAAAATTTTTCATCATTAATTTGACCCTTTCTAAAGTGGTAAGTATATAATTATTATTTTTATTTATAAGAAAAAATTGGTTGTAAGATAATGACCTTAGATATAACCTTTATTATAGACACAATAAGTTTTTAATAATTTTCAGAATAATGTTCCCAATTACAACAAGATGGATGTTCAAATGTAAATAAACCTTTATTTATTTAATATAAGATCTATCAAGTTGGATATGATTCTATAACGACCCATACTTTACATACATTGTTATTACTTTATAATTGAAGCACACTTATTACAACATATAACAAAACCAAGAAAGGACTGTATAGGTATAGTGTCTTTAGAAACTGGGAAACATAAACAACTGGTTTATAAAGCATCTAATTTTCCTCCCATTTATTTCATGATATCTTGAGTCCCTTTTAGGCATATTCTACTTAATAACCTTCTTCATGACCTGGGGAAATAAAAAATACAAAAGGGTGATCTCAAATGCTCAGTAAGGGTAAACAAAATAAATATCAATCACATCATATTCATAAGAACATAACATTTTGGAAATCTTAACCTGTAATAGGGAGAATAATTTAATACCATGGGATAAATCATAGTAGTGAAATGAAATCACAATAATCATAACTTAAAACATGAAACATTGTGGAATACACACATAATCATAGATAGTCATTTCTTATTAGTCAAGGATCATTTCCATGACTATCTTAGTGGACATGGTCCCTTTCTGAACCGAGTTCACTCCTCGTTTCAGTCCCGTTTCACTGAACCGGTATAACCTACCGTTCCAGCCATGTCTATCTCATGAGATATAAAATCATTACCCAATGCATTGGAGGGAGATATAGGTCCCAACTATCTCATAATGATACCATTCTTATGTGTGACCCAGAATCATAAACCATACATCATAGCATAACCCATGTAATAAAAATTGGATTCTTAAACAACATGACATCATAAAACAATTCATATAAGATAAAGGAATTCATAAAAATATTTTCATCACAACATAATAAAATCCATGTCATAATAGGGATAGAAACAGAACCCTATATTATCATAGATGGAAAATAATTTTGATAAAACATTTTAACTCCATTCTTGAGAAAAATATCCTTTCTACTTCAAAAATACTTTTCCTTTCATAACATGTCATTAAATTCTAAACTAAAAGAAGTTGATTAAAAATAAACTGGAAAACTTGTAAAGGAAGATTCATGGAAATAATGTTTTAAAAATCCATTCATGCCGTATAAGTTAAAAAAACATTCTTATTGTACTTTTGTTGGAAAAGATAAAAAAGTACCTCGTACGAAAAACGACAAAAGATTCATTTCATATCTTTTACTAAAAACTCATCGAAGGGTAAAATAGGATTTAATCAATTGTAGGTGAATGGAAATAATATTATATATTGAGGAAAAATTGATTTGGATGATAAAATACACCCCAGTAAATACTAATGTATAAACAGTCTCGGATAAAAATGGGATTGTGATATTTCCTTTACCTTAGGTCTGTTTTGCTTCGTAAGTGTCCGAACCTCCTCTTCTTTGAAGTGCTTCTTTGAGAACTTCTTTTAGGGAACTAAAATTGGTCTTTGAAGAAGACCAGGACCTCTAGGATTTCTCTAGGGAAGTGGAGAGGAGGAATTGTCCGGGGTTGGCCGAGCTTCAAGGCTCAATGTGGTGTGAGGAAGAGGGGGAGGAGGGGCCCTTTTATAAGGGAGGAGAGGGGCACCTTTGGGAAAACTAAAAATATTATTTTATTATAAAGTCATGTTCGGTTTTAAATAGCTCAAAATTGATATATTTTGAAGCTAAGGTGGGGATGGGTCGAAATACTCTCATCCAATAGAATTTATACAAGTTTATGTTCCTATTTTAACCTTATCATTTAGATTTAACATTAAGTTAAATAATTTTACTTTTACCGTGTCTTCTTGTGTTCTTATACTATAAGTTTAATAAACTTACTATAAGAAGCCAAACGAACCCCAAGTTGTTTATTATTAATATAAATAACCTTATCTATGTCATTTGGCTGAACCTTAGATTTTTAGGAATAAAATAACTATTACTAATATAATATTTGTTTTAAAAACTATTTTATGTCAATTTTGACACTATTTAGTAATTGAATTTTGTGAAAATCATAACAGAATTATTAGTTCGAAAAAAGTTAATTAAATAAATACTAACATGTCATATTATCCTATTAAATTAGTGTAATTCAGAGAAAGTCTCAAATTACATTTATTTTTGTGTTTATAACATTAATTATGTCAATATTTCATTAATAAGATAATTATTGCATCATCTTTGTGTAATAAATAAATTAAATTATTTGATGTCTAAAAAATTACAAATAAACTCCCATTATGTAGGAAATCCTTTTAGCTTTCTAATGAATATTTATAGTCGAATTTATCTTATTTATAGCCCCATATTAAAAATTACTTACTTATTAAACATTGATTTTAACTATTTTGACCCTTCTTTAAATAAATTAATAATAAATGTCCTAATCTAATCCAAGTGGGCCTAAATGGTCATATTTTATTCCTAAGTTTGTTTTTGGTCGAATTAAACTTGTCCAATAGAATTAGTACATGTGTTATTGTAACGACCCATACTTTACATACATTGTTAATACTTCAAAATTTGAAGCACACTTATTACAACATATGATAAAACCACAAAGGACCGTATAGGTATAGTGTCTTCAGAAACTGGGAAACATAAACAACTGGTTCATAAATCTTCTACAGTGTCTCCCATTTATTTCATCATATCTAGGGTCCCTTTTAGCATATTCTACTTAATATCCATCTTCCTGACCTGGGGAAAAGAAAACATAAAAGGGTGAGCTCAAATGCTCAGCAAGGGCAAATAAAGGAGATAAAAATCATATCATATATTTTTGAAAATCAAAACCTGCAAAAGAGATCATAATATCTTAACATGGAATAAATAATAGAAGTGAAAATGAGATCCCCATAATCATAACATAAAACTTGAAACATTGTGGCATGCACACATAATCATGGAAAATCATTTCTTGTTAGTCATGACTCATTGCCAAGACTATCTTAGTGGACAAAGTCCCTTTCTGAACCGAGTTCACTCCTCGTTTCAGTCCTGTATCACTGAACCGAAATAACCTTCCGTTCCAGCCATGAATATCTCATGAGATATAAAATCTTTACCCAATGCATTGGAGGGAGATATAGGTCCCACCCATCTTATAATGAATCCTTTCTTATGTGTGCCACATAATCATAAAACATACATCATCGCATAACACATGTAACAAAAATGGGATTCTTGAAACATCATGACATCATAAAACAAATATTATAAGGAAAATGACTTCATAAAAATAATTCCCACATAACATAATCAAATCAATGTAATTAAAGGGATAAAAACAGAACCCTTTATTATCTTAGATGGAAAATAATTTTGATAAAACACTTGAACTCCATTCTTGAGGAAAATATCCTTTCTTATTCAAAAACACTTTTCTTTTCTTAACATGTCATACTAAAAGAAGTTGATCAAAAATAAACTTGAAAACTTATAAAGTAAGATTCTTGGAAATAATGTTTTAAAAATTCATTCTTGCAGTATAAGTTAAAGAAAAACATTCTTCGTACTTTTGTCGGAAAAGTCAAAAAGTACCTCGTATAAAAAACGACAAAAGATTCCTTTCATATTCTTTACTAAAAACTCACCGAAGGGTAAAAATGGATTTAAACAATTGTAGGTGGATGGAAATAATATTACATATTGATGAAACATGGATGTGGATGATAAAATACACCCCAGTAAATACTTACGAATAAACAATCTCGGATAAAAATGAGATTGTGATATTTCCCTTACCTTAGGTCCAATTTGCCTTGTATGTGTCCTAAGCTCCTGTATAATGGTTTAAATAATGTTATTGACTTATTCCAGAATCATACATATTGATATGATATCATATATGGTCCTATTATTAGCTTCTTGTTAGTAATATTTCATTGTTACTTGTTACTCGGGTCTTTATAACTTTTTGTTCTTATGCGTGTTTTGTCGAATAAATTCTTATTCTTATCTTTAGGTTATAGATACTTCATTTCCAGAATGGTATTAGTGTATTATATACCATATTCATTAATTCAATTCATTTATATAATCATTATGAAATGAAGATCATGTAGAACGAGTCACATCACATCGTGGAGACGGTATTCCGTACGTACGCACGAGTGATGATATCGTTCCTATGATAGTGGAATTGTATTGGAGTATATATATATTATTTCAGTATCAATATTACTTCATAATATTCATATATAGTTACTCATTACACCATTATAACCATCCTTGTAAGGTGATGGTGGAAAATAGATTACACCACGGCGTGGAGACGGTATTCCGTACGTACGCATGCGCGGTGATTTCATTTTTCCGTAGGATGGATAGAAGGTGAATTAGGGTTGTTTCATATTTATAATAACATATCAGTATTTAAGTAATACTGATGTTATTACTTTGTCATGAAACAACTAACGAAGAAGAAGTTGAAGACGAAAGAAATTGAAAAGATCGGTAATGGATATTACCTCTTCTTTGGAACGCCTCTTTGAATCCTCCACTTAAGGAACTAAGAGTGGTCTTTGGAGAAGACCAGGACCTCTAGGACTATTCTAGGGAAGTGGGGAGGAGAAAATGGCAGGGGTTGGCCGAGCTTGAGTGCTCAATTTGGTGTGAGGAGGAGGGGGAGGAGGTGCCCTTTTATAAGGGAGGAGAGGGGCACCTTAGGAATATCTCAAAATATTATTTTATATTAAAGTCAAAATCGGTTTATAATGGTTCCAAAGGGTCTTATTTCGAAGCTAAAGTGGGGATGGGTCGAAATCCTATCAACCAATAGGATTTAGACAAGTTTAGGGTATTATTTTAACCTTATCAATTAGATTTAACTCTAAGTTAATTAATTTAACTTTTACAGTGTCTTTTTGTTTTCTTTCACTATATGGTTAATACACTTACTATAACATGCCAAACGAACCCCAAATTGTTTATTATTAATATATATATCCTTATCTAAGTCATTTGGCCGAACCTTAGATTTTTAGGAATAAAATAACAATTAATAATATAATATTTGATTTAAAAACTATTTTGTGTCAATTTTGACACTATTTGATATATGATTTTTGTGAAAGTCATAACAGAATTATATGTTCGAAGCAAGTTGATTACATCAATACTAATATAGCATATTAACCTAGAAAATTAGTGGAATTCATAAAAAGTCTCAAATTACATTTATTTTGATATTTATATTATCAATTTTGTCAATATTTCATTAATAAGATAATTACTGCACCATCTTTGTGTCATAAATAAATTAAATTATTTGATGTCTAAAAATTACAAATAAAATACCATCATGTAGGAAATCGTTTTATCTTTCTAATGAATATTTACAATCGAATTTATCTTATGTATAACCCTATATTAAAAATGATTTACTTATTAAACATTGATTTTAACTATTTTAACCCTTCTTTAAATAAATTAATAATAAATGTCCTAATCTAATCCAAGTGGGCCTAAATGGTCATATTTTATTCCTAAGTTTGTTTTTGGTCGAATTACACTTGTCCAATAGAATTAGGACATGTGTTAGGGTAATATTAATATCATATTTACCCTTAGTTACCCTATTTACTATTAACCGCGGTAGAAATAGTAAAAAGTTACTATTCACCAAAAAATTATTTTCATCTCATTGAACCACATTTTAGTCCTTGATATTAACCGTGTCTCTCGGATTTTTGAAATTCCATTCACAGAAGCGGTAAAATTAAGTTTTATGCAAAATTCAGTTTTTAACCTACCACTTAGTGGTTTCACTATTCATCAAAAATTGAAAGTTTCCAGAAAAATACCAAAATTTCACCCTAGGATAATTTCGATATTCTGAGTCCAAAAATGAAGTCCATTTTGAAAAATAAAATTTATAAAATTTCAAAAAGTGGTTATTACTATTCATAACGGCTAGTTTTAATAGCATTTTGTTTTTTTTTTGTTTTTTTTTTGTGAAACTCGGTATTGCGTACGACGCAAGCTATCGAGGAAGGTCGCGATTGCGTATAAAGCAAGCCAAGCATGTGTTGTGTAGAAAAAGATTCCTTTGATGATTTATATAACATAAAAGTCTCGGGTGTTACATTCTACCCCCCTTAAAAAGAATTTCGCCCTCGATATTCGTCACTTTGTAACAAACAGATGAGGATACTTCTCCCTCATCATATCCTCAAGCTCCCATGTAGCTTCTTCAAGTTGGTGGTTCCTCCATAAAACATTCACCAATCGAGTGGTCTTGTTTCGTAGGACTTTTTCGCTACGATCCAGAATCTCTATCGGCTGTTCTTCATAAGAAAGATCTTGCTCCAGCGGTACAACTTCTGAGCTGAGTACATGTGAAGGATCTGGTATGTACTTTCTCAGGAGAGATACATGGAACACATCGTGAACTTGAGAGAGATTCGGTGGAAGCGCCAATCGGTAAGCTACCTTCCCAACACGATCCAGTATTTCGAAAGGACCGATATATCTAGGGCTCAACTTCCCCTTCTTTCCAAATCTCATAACCCTCTTCCAGGGAGATATTCGTAAGAACACTTTATCACCCACTTCAAACTCTAGGTCTTTTCTTCGGTTGTCGGCATAACTTTTCTGTCGACTCTGAGCTGCTCTTATATGTTGTTGAATAGATCTGACCTTTTCTGCCATTTCATCAACGAGATCAGGTCCTAATAGCTTTCTTTCCCCAACTTCATCCCAGCAAGTTGGAGTCCTGCATTTCTTTCCATAGAGAGCTTCATAAGGATCCATCTGAATACTAGAGTGAAAGCTATTATTATAAGAAAATTCCACCAAAGGTAGGTGTTGATCCCAACCTCCTTTGAAATCCATAGAGAAAGCTCTCAACATATCTTCTAGGGTTTGAATTGTTCTCTCAGACTGACTGTCTGTCTTGGGATGATAAGCAGTGCTGAAACTCAACTCTGTATCCAGAGTATGCTGAAGACTTCGCCAGAACTTCGAGGTAAATCTCGGATCCCGATCAGATATAATAGAAAGTGGTACTCCATGCAATCTTACCACTTCCTTTACATATATCCTGGCAAGCTGATCTAGAGAGAAATCCTCTCTAATAGCAATGAAGTGTGCAGACTTTGTAAGACGATCAACCATGACCCAAATAGCATTATTGCCTTTGGATGTTTTAGGAAGTCCGGTGACAAAGTCCATAGTGATGTTTTCCCATTTCAATTCGGGTATGGGTAATGGTTGTAACATCCCCTTAGACTTCTGTCTCTCAGCTTTAACTTGTTGACAAACCAAGCATCGAGAGACATATTCAGCAACATCTCTTTTCATGCCATCCCACCAGAAGTACTCTTTCAGGTCCTTATACATCTTCGTGCTTCCAGGATGAATAGAGAATGAAGAACTATGAGCCTCATCCAGCAGCTCTTTCTTTAATTCAGGGATGGGAGGAACACAAACCCGATTCCTGAACTTTATTATCCCATCACAATCAAGGTTGAATTCAGGAACATTTCTCACCTTTTTTTGTAACTCGACATCTTCTTTCTGCGCCTCTTTAATCTTCACATGTATAGATGGTTGAACATTCATTTGAGAAAGACAAGATTTTTCCCCTTCCATTATAATTCAAAGATCCATCCTTTGTAAATCCATAAATATTGGATCTTTTGTGATCCTCATCATGGATAAACTAGCATGGTCTTGTCGACTTAATGCATCTGCCACCTTGTTTGCTTTCCCAGGGTGGTAATGGATTGAGCAGTCATAATCCTTAATCAGCTCCAACCATCTTCTTTGACGCATATTCAGCTCCTTTTGTGTAAAAATATACTTTAAACTTTTATGATCAGTATAAATATCACACCTTTCACCATAAAGGTAATGCCTCCAAATCTTTAATGCAAAGATTACCGCAGCCAACTCCAAATCATGTGTTGGGTAATTTTGCTCATGGATTTTCAACTGTCGTGAGGCATAAGCTATCACCATATCGTTTTGCATAAGAACACACCCCAATCCCTTCTTGGATGCATCACTGTAGATCACAAACCTTTCTCCACTACATGGCAGTGTGAGCACAGGTGCACTGGATAACCTTCTTTTCAACTCCTTGAAATTCTCTTCACATTCCTCTGTCCAGACAAACTTAACTCCTTTCCGAGTTAACTTGGTGTGTGGATTAGATAATCGTGAAAAATCTTTTACAAAATGTCGATAATATCCAGCCAAACCAAGAAAACTTCGGATCTCAGTTACTGTTGTTGGTCTTGACCATCTTTCGATAACCTCTGTTTTTGCTGGATCCACAGATATCCCCTCTTTTGAGATTATATGACCCAAAAATGCAACTTTTTGAAGCCAAAATTCACACTTGGTAAATTTGGCATAAAGCTTCTCCTTTCTCAGGGTCTTCAATATAATTCTCAAGTGATCTTCATGCTCTTCCTTGCTCTTTGAATAGACAAGAATATCGTCTATAAAGACTACCACAAATTGATCAAGATAGTCTCTAAAGACTCTATTCATTAGATCCATGAAAATAGCAGGGGCATTAGTAAGACCAAATGGCATCACTATAAATTCATAGTGTCCATACCTTGTACGGAAAGCCGTCTTTGGTATATCCTCCCTTTTGACCCTTAATTGATGATACCCTGAACGAAGATCAATCTTGGAAAAGTATTGAGCTCCGCGTAGTCGGTCAAATAAGTCATCAATGCGTGGGAGAGGATATTTGTTCTTGATAGTGATCTTGTTAAGTTCTCGATAATCAATGCAGAGTCTCATTGATCCATCTTTCTTCTTAACAAATAGAACAGGTGCTCCCCAAGGTGACGCACTAGGGCGTATGAATCCCTTATCAAGATTCTCTTGGAGTTGCTTCTTCAATTCCTGCAACTCAATTGGGGCCATTCAATAAGGTGTCTTTGAAATAGGCAAAGCACCCGGTACGAGTTCTATTGAAAACTCAACTTCACGATTCGGTGGAAGACCCGGTAATTCCTCCGGAAAGACATCATCAAACTCCCGTACAATGGGCATATTCTTAATCGTGAGTTTCTCACCAACCATTTGAGATAAATAACCTTCATTTAGTGGAATCAATACCCATAAGATGGAAGAAATTTCCACTGGAAGGTTATGTTCATCCTTGCATTGATAGACGATCGTAGATTGATCTGGAATATGAAATGTGACTTCCCTTCTTTGGCAATTGATATGAGATCCATGTAGAGAAATCCAATCCATGCCAAGAATCACATCAAATTCCACTAAAGGAAGGATCACAAGATTTGCAGGAAGCACTTTCCCACAAACTTCGATCGGAGAAGAATTATAAACTTCTGATGCGATTGATGTGCCATTAGGTGTTGTCACAGCTAACTCAACATCTAATTTTTGAGGTAATATGGTTATACCCATAGAAAATTTTTCAGAAATAAAAGAGTGGGTGGATCCAGAATCATATAAAACATTTGCTACTTTAGAGTGGATGGTAAGTGTACCTTTCACCACATCGTTATCGTACTCCACGTCGCTGATAGAAATTGCATGTGACTTTCCTTTGTCTTTCGCCTTAAGATTTTTTTGACGTCGACCATCATCATCAACCCTTGGATTTGGGCATTGATTGGCATAATGCCCCATCTCCTTGCACTTGAAACATTGAAGTGTAGTAGGTTCATTCTGTGTATCCCTTCCTTTGTTTGCGTCATTAGACATCTTCTTCCCATTATCACGGCATTCAAATGCCCGATGACCTTCCTTTCCACATTTAAAACATTTACTTGTCCCTTTAAGACAACTCCCTCCATGTTTCTTTCCACACTTTGAGCATAAGGGAAAGTTCATCTTCTTTTCTGTGTGCTCTTTAGATTTTTCTTTGAATTCCATCTTCCTCTTCTTATCAAACCCATGTGACTGATGGGTTACTCCAATCTCCATCTCTACTTTGAGAGCACATCGAACGATTTCATCGTAGCTATTGAAGTCCCTTATGGATAACGCCCTTCGAAGACTTGGTTTTAAGCCACTAAAGAATCGATCGATCTTACTCTCAGGTTGGATAATAATACCAGAAGCGTACCTTGCAAGTCTTGTAAAATTTGCTTCATAGGTACCAACAGATTCATCATCCCTTTGCTTCAGTTCAAGAAACTCTTTCTCCATCTTTTTTCGGAGAATACGAGGGAAGTACTTATTGAAAAATAAGTTCTTGAACTCGTCCCATTCCATAGACTCAATTTCATCCCTTTGCCTCGTATTCTTAACAAGATTCCACCATTGATCAGCATCTCCTTCCAAACGATACACTGCTAGGATGACTTTATCATGTTCAGAACATTGAAGAACTGAAAATATCTTTTCAGTAGTACTAATCCATTGTTCAGCAACTAATGGATCAGTAGACCCGCTGAAAGAAGGTGGACGCTGCCTCATGAAGGATTCAACAGAATGTTGCTCCCTCCTTTGCTCGTTTGGAAATCCTGCATGATTCATAGCTTGAGAAAGTTGTGTGAGCATGGCTACAAGATTTTTCATTCCAGCTCCCATATCGTTTGGTTGCTCAGGGGGACAATCATTGCATTGCCCATCGCATTCCGCATTAACACGGTTCCTTCGGGTTCCAGCCATTGACTAAAACCAAGAAGAATAGTGTGAGAAACACTAATTATAATAGGAATCCACATAATTCAAGAATAAAATTTTCATGCTTAAGGTCTTATCCTAGGTTATTCATGGCCATTTCAAAGATTGTGTTCTATGCTTAGACTTATCCTTAGGGTTCTTACTAAGGCTTTCACATCCTAGTTTCCAAAGGTTGACTATACATTTCCTCTGATACCAACTGTAACGACCCATACTTTACATACATTGTTAATACTTCAAAATTTGAAGCACACTTATTACAACATATGATAAAACCACAAAGGACTGTATAGGTATAGTGTCTTTAGAAACTGGGAAACATAAACAACTGGTTCATAAATCTTCTACAGTGTCTCCCATTTATTTCATCATATATAGGGTCCCTTTTAGCATATTCTACTTAATATCCATCTTCCTGACCTGGGGAAAAGAAAACATAAAAGGGTGAGCTCAAATGCTCAGCAAGGGCAAATAAAGGAGATAAAAATCATATCACATCTTTTTGAAAATAAAAACCTGCAAAAGAGATCATAATATCTTATCATGGAATAAATCATAGAAGTGAAAATGAGATCCCCATAATCATAACATAAAACTTGAAACATTGTGGCATGCACACATAATCATGGAAAATCATTTCTTATTAGTCATGACTCATTGCCAAGACTATCTTAGTGGACAAAGTCCCTTTCTGAACCGAGTTCACTCCTCGTTTCAGTCCTGTATCACTGAACCGAAATAACCTTCCGTTCCAGCCATGTCTATCTCATGAGATATAAAATCTTTACCCAATGCATTGGAGGGAGATATAGGTCCCACCCATCTTATAATGAATTCTTTCTTATGTGTGCCACATAATCATAAAACATACATCATCGCATAACACATGTAACAAAAATGGGATTCTTGAAACATCATGACATCATAAAACAAATCTTATAAGGCAAATGAATTCATAAAAATAATTCCCAAATAACATAATCAAATCAATGTAATTAAAGGGATAAAAACATAACCCTTTATTATCTTATATGGAAAATAATTTTGATAAAACACTTGAACTCCATTCTTGAGGAAAATATCCTTTCTTATTCAAAAACACTTTTCTTTTCTTAACATGTCATACTAAAAGAATTTGATCAAAAATAAACTTGAAAACTTATAAAGGAAGATTCTTGGAAATAATGTTTTAAAAATTCATTCTTGCCGTATAAGTTAAAGAAAAACATTCTTCGTACTTTTGTCGGAAAAGTCAAAAAGTACCTCGTATGAAAAACGACAAAAGATTCCTTTCATATTCTTTACTAAAAACTCACCGAAGGGTAAAAATGGATTTAAACAATTGTAGGTGGATGGAAATAATATTACATATTGATGAAACATGGATGTGGATGATAAAATACACCCCAGTAAATACTTACGAATAAACAATCTCGGATAAAAATGAGATTGTGATATTTCCCTTACCTTAGGTCCAATTTGCCTTGTATGTGTCCGAAGCTCCTGTATAATGGTTTAAATAATGTTATTGACTTATTCCAGAATCATACATATTGATATGATATCATATATGGTCATATTATTAGCTTCTTGTTAGTAATATTTCATTGTTACTTGTTACTCGGGTCTTTATAACTTTTTGTTCTTATGCGTGTTTTGTCGAATAAATTATTATTCTTATCTTTAGGTTATAGATACTTCATTTCCAGAATGGTATTAGTGTATTATATACCATATTCATTCATTCAATTCATTTATATAATCATTATGAAATGAAGATCATGTAGAACGAGTCGCATCACATCGTGGAGACGGTATTCCATACGTACGCACGAGTGATGATATCGTTCCTATGATCGTGGAATTGTATTGGAGTATATATATATTATTTCAGTATCAATATTACTTCATAATATTCATATATAGTTACTCATTACACCATTATACCCATCCTTGTAAGGTGATGGTGGAAAATAGATTACACCACGGCGTGGAGACGGTATTCCGTACGTACGCACGCGCGGTGATTTCATTTTTCCGTAGGATGGATAGAAGGTGAATTAGGGTTGTTTCATATTTATAATAACATATCAGTATGTGAGTAATACTGATGTTATTACTTTGTCATGAAACAACTAAAGAAGAAGAAGTTGAAGACGAAAGAAATTGAAAAGATCGGTAATGGATATTACCTCTTCTTTGGAACGCCTCTTTGAATCCTCCACTTAAGGAACTAAGAGTGGTCTTTGGAGAAGACCAGGACCTCTAGGACTATTCTAGGGAAGTGGGGAGGAGAAAATGGCAGGGGTTGGACGAGCTTGAGTGCTCAATTTGGTGTGAGGAGGAGGGGGAGGAGGTGCCCTTTTATAAGGGAGGAGAGGGGCACCTTAGGAATATCTCAAAATATTATTTTATATTAAAGTCAAAATCGGATTATAATGGTTCCAAAGGGTATTATTTCGAAGATAAAGTGGGGATGGGTCTAAATACTATCAACCAATAGGATTTAGACAAGTTTAGGGTATTATTTTAACCTTATCAATTAGATTTAACTCTAAGTTAATTAATTTAACTTTTACCGTGTCTTTTTGTTTTCTTTCACTATATGGTTAATACACTTACTATAACATGCCAAACGAACCCCAAATTGTTTATTATTAATATATATATCCTTATCTAAGTCATTTGGCCGAACCGTAGATTTTTAGGAATAAAATAACAATTAATAATATAATATTTGATTTAAAAACTATTTTGTGTCAGTTTTGACACTATTTGATATATGATTTTTGTGAAAGTCATAACAGAATTATATGTTCGAACCAAGTTGATTAAATCAATAATAATATATCATATTAACCTAGAAAATTATTGGAATTCATAAAAAGTCTCAAATTACATTTAGTTTGGTATTTATATTATCAATTTTGTCAATATTTCATTAATAAGATAATTACTGCATCATCTTTGTGTCATAAATAAATTAAATTATTTGATGTCTAAAAATTACAAATAAAATACCATCATGTAGGAAATCGTTTTAGCTTTCTAATGAATATTTACAATCGAATTTATCTTATGTATAATCCTATATTAAAAATGATTTACTTATTAAACTTTGATTTTAACTATTTTAACCCTTCTTTAAATAAATTAATAATAAATGTCCTAATCTAATCCAAGTGGGCCTAAATGGTCATATTTTATTCCTAAGTTTTTTTTTGGTCGAATTACACTTGTCCAATAGAATTAGGACATGTGTTAGGGTAATATTAATATCATATTTACCCTTAGTTACCCTATTTACTATTAACCGCGGTAAAAATAGTAAAAAGTTACTATTTACCAAAAAATTATTTTCATCTCATTGAACCACATTTTAGTCCTTGATATTAACCGTGTCTCTCGGATTTTTGAAATTCCATTCACAGAAGCGGTAAAATTAAGTTTTATGCAAAATTCAGTTTTTAACCTACCACTTAGTGGTTTCACTATTCATCAAAAATTGAAAGTTTTCAGAAAAATACCAAAATTTCACCCTAGGATAATTTCGATATTCTGAGTCCAAAAATGAAGTCCATTTTGAAAAATAAAATTTATAAAATTTCAAAAAGTGGTTATTACTATTCATAACGGCTAGTTTTAATAGCATTTTGTTTTTTTTAGTGAAACTCGGTATTGCGTACGACGCAAGCTATCGAGGAAGGTCGCGATTGCGTATAAAGCAAGCCAAGCATGTGTTGTGTAGAAAAAGATTCCTTTGATGATTTATATAACATAAAAGTCTCGGGTGTTACAGTTATGGTAATAATAATATCATATTTACCCTTAATTACCCTATTTACTTTTAACAGTGGTAAAAAAAAGTAAAAAGTTACTATTCACCAAACAATTATTTTCATCTCATTGAACCACATTTTTACTTACTGAAATCAACCATTTCTCTTGGATTTTTGAAATTCCACTCATAGAAGTGGTAAAATTATGTTTTATGAAAAATTCAGTTTTTTAACTACCAGTTAGTGGTTTCACTATTCATCAAAAATTGAAAGTTTTCAGAAAAATACCAAAATTTCACCCTAGGCTAATTTCGATATTCCGAATCCAAAAATGAAGTCCATTTTAAAAAATAAAATTTATAAAATTTCAAAAGTGGTTATTACTATTCATAACGGCTAGTTTTAATAATATTTTAATAGCATATCGTTGTTTAGTGAAACTCGATATTGCGTACAACGCAAGCTATCGAGGAAGGTCGTGATTTCGTGTAAAGAAATCCAAGCAAGTGTTGTGTAGAAAAAGATTCCTTTGATGATTTATATAACATAAAAGTCTCGGGTGTTACATTCTACCCCCCTTAAAATTAATTTCTCCCTAGAAATTTGTCACTTTGAAACAAACAGATGAGGATACCTCTCCCTCATCATATCCTCAAACTCCCATGTAGCTTATTCTAATTGATGGTTCCTCCATAAAACTTTCACCAATCGAGTGGTATTGTTTCGTAGGACTTTTTCGCTACGATCCAGAATCTCTATCGGTTGTTCTTTATAAGAAACATCTTGCTCCAGTGGTACAACTTCTGAGCTGAGTACATGTGAAGGATCAGGTATGTACTTTATCAAGAGAGATACATGGAACACATCATGAACTTGAGAGAGATTCGGTGGAAGCGCCACTCGGTAAGCTACCTTCCCAACATGATCCAGTATTTCGAAAGGACAGATATATCTAGGGCTCAACTTCCCCTTCTTTCCAAATCTCATAACCCTATTCCAGGTAGATATTCGTAAGAACACATTATCACCCACTTCAAACTCGAGGTCTTTTCTTCAGTTGTCGGCATAATTTTTCTGTCGACTCTGAGCTGCTCTTATGTGTTGTTGAATAGATCTGATATTTTCTTCCATTTCATTAACGAGATCGGCTCCTAATAGCTTTCTTTCCTAAACATATCCCAGCAAGTTGGAGTCATGCATTTCTTTCGATAGAGAGCTTCATAAGGAGCCATCTAAATACTGGAGTGAAAGCTATTATTATAAGAAAATTCCACCAAATGTAGGTGTTGATCCCAAACACCTTTGAAACCCATATAGCAAGCTCTCAACATATCTTCAAGGGTTTGAATTGTTCTCTCAGACTGACCGTCTATCTGTGGATGATAAGCAGTGCTGAAACTCAACTCTGTATCCAGAGTATGCTGAAGACATCGCCAGAACTTCGAGTTAAATCTCGGATCCCGATCAGATATAATAGAAAGTGGTACTCCATGCAATCTTACCACTTCATATATCCTGGAAAGCTGATCCAGAGAGAAATCCTCTCTAATATTAATGAAGTGTGTAGACTTTGTAAGACGATCAACTATGACCCAGATAGCATTATTGCCTTTGGATGTCTTAGGAAGTCCTGTGACAAAGTCCATAGTGATGTTTTCCCATTTCCACTCAGGTATGGGTAATGGTTGTAACATCCCCTTAGACTTCTTTCTCTCAGCTTTAACTTGTTGACAAAACAAGCATCGGGAGACATATTCAACAACATCTCTTTTCATGTCATCCCACCAGAAGTACTCTTTCAGGTCCCTATACATCTTCGTGCTTCCAGGATGAATAGAGAATGAAGAACTATGAGCCTCATCCAGCAGATCCTTCTTTAATTCAGGGATGGTAGGAACACAAACCCGATTCCTGAACTTTATTATCCCATCACAATCAAGTTTGAATTCAAGAACATTTCTCACCTTCTTTGGTAACTCGACATCTTCATTCTGTGCCTCTTTAATCGTCACATGTATAGATGTTTGAACATTCATTTGAGAAAGATGCGATTTTACCCTTTCATTATAATTCCAAGATCTATCCTTTGTAAATCCATAAATATTGGATCTTTTATGATCCTCATCATGGATAAACTATCATGGTCTTGTCGACTTAATGAGTCTGCCACCTTGTTTGCTTTCCCAGGGTGATAATGGATTGAGCAGTTGTAATCCTTAATCAGCTCCAACCATCTTCTTTGACGCATATTCAGCTCCTTTGTGTGAAAATATATTTTAAACTTTTATGATCAGTATAAATATCACACCTTTCACCATAAAGGTAATGCCTCCAAATCGTTAATGAAAAGATTACCGCAGCAAACATCAAATCATGTGTTGGGTAATTTTGCTCAAGGATTTTCAACTGTCAAAAGGCATAAGCTATCACCATATCATTTTGCATAAGAACACACCCCAATCCCTTCTTGGATACATCACTATAGATCACAAACTTTTCTCTACTACAAGGCAATGTGAGCACAGGTGCACTGGATAACCTTCTTTTTAACTCCTTGAAATTCGCTTCACATTCTTCCGTCCAGACAAACTTAACTCCTTTCCGAGTCAACTTGGTGAGTGTATTAGATATTTGTGAAAACTCTTTCACAAAACGTCGATAATATCCAGCCAAACCAAGAAAAATTCAGATCTCAGTCACCGTTGTTGGTCTCAACCATCTTTCGATAACCTCGGTTTTTTGTTGGATCCACAGATATCCCCTCTTTTGAGATTATGTGACCCAAAAATGCAACTCTTTGAAGCCAAATTTCACACTTGGTAAATTTGGCATAAAACTTCTCCTTTCTCAGAGTCTTCAATATAATTCTCAAGTGATCTTCATGTTCTTCCATGATCTTTGAATAGACAACAATATATTCTATAAAGACTACCACAAACTGATCAAGACAGTCTTTAAAGACTCTATTCATTAGATCCCTGAAGATAGAAGGGGCATTATTAAGACCAAATGGCATCACTATAAATTCATAGTGTCCATACCTTGTACGGAAAGCCTTCTTTGGTATATCCTCCCTTTTGACCCTTAATTGATGATACCCTGAACGAAGATCAATCTTGGAAAAGTATTGAGCTCCGCGGAGTTTGTCAAATAGGTCATCAATGCATGGGAGAGGATATTTGTTCTTGATAGTGATCTTGTTAAGTTATCGATAATCAATGCAGAGTCTCATTGATCCATCTTTCTTCTTAACCAACAGAACAGGTGATCCCCAAGGTGACGCACTAGGGTGTATGAATCCCTTATCAATATTCACTTGGAGTTGCTTCTTAAATTCCTACAACTCAATTGGGGCCATTCTAAAAGGTGTCTTTGAAATAGGCAAAGCACCCAGTACGAGTTCTATTGAAAACTCAACTTCACGATTCAGTGGAAGACCTGGTAATTCCTCCAGAAAGACATCATCAAACTCCCGTACAATGGGAATATTCTTAATCGTGAGTTTCTCACCAACCATTTGAGATAAATAACCTTCATTTAGTGGAATCAATACCCATAAAATGGAAGAAATTTCCACTGGAAGTTTATGTTCATCCTTGCATAGATAGACAATCATAGATTGATCTAGAATATGAAATGTGACTTCCCTTCTTTGGAAATTGATATGAGATCCATGTAGAGAAAGCCAATCCATGCCAAGAATCACAGCAAATTCCACTATAGGAAGGATGACAAGATTTGTAGGTATCACTTTCCCACAAAATTCAATCGGAGAAGAATTATAAACTTTTGATGCGACTGTTGTGACATTAGGTGTTGTCACAACTAACTCAACATCTAATTGTTGAGGTAATACGGTGATACCCTTATAAAAGTTTTCAGAAATAAAGGAGTGGGTGGATCCAGAATAAAATAAAAAAATGTCTACTTTAGAGTGGATAGTAAGTGTACCATTCACCACATCATTATCGTACTCCACATCGCTGATAGAAATTGCATGTGACTTTCCTTTGTCTTTAGCCTTAAGAGTTTGTTGATGTCGACCATCATCATCAATCCTTGGATTTGGTCATTGATTGGAATAATGCCCCATCTCCTTGCACTTAAAACATTGAAGTGTAGTAGGTTCATTCTGTGTATCCCTTCCATTGTTTGCATCATTAGACATCTTCTTTCCATCATCGTGGCATTCAAATGCGCGATGACCTTCCTTTCCACATTTGAAACATTTACTTGTCCCTTTAAGACAACTCCCTCCATGATTCTTTCCACACTTTGAGCATAAGGGAAATCTCATATTATTTCCAGTGTGCTCTTTATATTTTCCTCTGAATTCCATTTTACTCTTCTTATCAAACCCATATGACTGATGGGTTACTCCAATATCCATCTCGACTTTGATATCACATCGAACGATTTCCTCATAGCTATTGATGTCCCTTATGGCTAACGACCTTCGGAGACTTGGTTTTAAGACACTAAAGAATCGATCGATCTAACTCTCAGGTTGGATAATAATATCAGAGGCGTACCCTGCAAGTCTTGTAAAATGTGCATCATAGGTACCAACATGTTCATGATCCTTTTGCTTCAGTTCAAGAAACTCTTTATCCATCTTTTTTTGGAGAATACGAGGGATGTACTTATTGAAAAATAAGTTCTTGAACTTGTCCCATTCCATTGACTCAATTTCATCCCTTTGCCTCATATTCTTAATAAGATTCCACCATTGATCAGCATCTCCTTCCAAACGATACACTTCTAGGATGACCATATCATGTTCAGAACATTGAAGAACTGAAAATATCTTTTCAGTAGTACTAATCCATTGTTCAGCAACTAATAGATCAGTAGACCCGCTGAAAGAAGGTGGATGCTGCCTCATGAAGGATTCAACAGAATTTTTCTCCTTCCTTTGCTCGTTTGGAAGTCCAGCATGATTCATATCTTGAGAATGTTCTGTGAGCATGGCTAAAAGATTTTGCATTCCAGCTCCCATAACCTTTTGTTGCTCAGGGGGACAATCATTGCATTGCCCGTCGCATTCCGCATTAACACGGTTCCTTCGGGTTCCAGCCATTGAATAAAACCAAGAAGAATAGTGTGACCAACACTAATTATAATTGGAAAACCACATAATCATGAATAAAATTTCACACTTAAGGTCTTATCCTAGGTTATTGATGGCCATTTCTAAAACACTAAGATTGTGTTCTATGCTTAGACTTATCCTTAGGGTTCTTACTAAGTCTTTCACATCCTAGTTTCCAAAGGATGACAATATCTTTCCTCTGATACCAACTATAACGACCCATACTTTACATACATTGTTATTACATCAGAATTGAAGCACACTTATTACAACATATATCAAAACCAAGAAAGGACCGTATAGGTATAGTGTCTTTAGAAACTGGGAAACATAAACAACTGGTTCATAAAGCATCTACTTTGCCTCCCATTTATTTCATCATATCTAGAGTCGCTTTTTGGCTTATTCTACTTAATAACCTTCTTCCTGACCTGGGGAAATAAAACATATAAAAGGGTGATCTCAAATGCTCAGTAAGGGTAAACAAAAGAAATATCAATCACATCATATTCATAAGAACATAACATTTTGGAAATCTTAACCTGTAAAAGGGAGCATAATTTCATAACATGGGATAAATCATAGTAGTGAAATGAAATCAAAATAATCATAACGTAAAACATGAAACTTTGTGTCATACACAAATAATCATAGAGAATCATTTCTTATTAGTCAAGGCTCATTTACAAGACTATCTTAGTGGACAAAGTCCCTTTCTGAACCGAGTTCACTACTCTTTTCAGTCCTGTTTCACTGAACCGTTATAACCTACCGTTCCATCCATGTCTATCTCATGAGATATAAAATCTTTACCCAATGCATTGGAGGGAGATATAGGTTCCAATAATCTCATAATGATACAATTCTTATGTGTTCCACAAAATCATAAACCATACATCATAGCATAACCCATGTAATAAAAATGGGATTCTTAAAAAACATGACATCATAAAACATTTCATATAAGATAAAGGAATTCATAAAAATATTTTCATCACAACATAATCAAATCCATGTGATAATAGGGATAGAAACAGAACCCTATATTATCTTAGATGGAAAATAATTTTGATAAAACACTTGAACTCCATTCTTGAGGAAAATATCCTTTCTACTTCAAAAATACTTTTCCTTTCTTAACTTGTCATACAATTCTAAACTAAAAGAAGTTGATTAAAAATAAACTTGAAAACTTGTAAAGGAATCCTCTTGGAAATAATGTTTTAAAAATCCATTCATGCCGTATAAGTTAAGAAAAACATTCTTCTCGTACTTTTGTCAGAAAAGTCAAAAAAGTACCTCGTACGAAAAACGAAAAAAGATTCCTTTCATATCTTTTACTAAAAACTCACAGAAGGGTAAAATAGGATTTAAACAATTGTAGGTGAATGGAAATAATATTACACATTGAGGAAACATTGATGTTGATGATAAAATAAACCCCAGTAAATACTAAAGTATAAACAGTCTCAGATAAAAATGAGATTGTGACATTTCCCTTACCTTAGGTCCATTTTGCTTTGTAAGTGTCCGAACCTCCTCTTCTTGGAAGTGCTTCTTTGAGAACTTCTGTTAGGGAACTACAATTTGTCTTTGAAGAAGACCAGAACCTCTAGGATGTCTCTAGGGAAGTGGAGAGGAGGAATTGGCAGGGGTTGGATGGGCTTGAAGGCTCATGGTGGTGTGAGGAAGAGGGGGAGGAGGTGCCCTTTTATAAGGGAGGAGAGGGGCACCTTTGGGAAAACTAAAAATATTATTTTATTATAAAGTCAAGTTCAGTTTTAAATAGCTCTAAATTCATATATTTAGAATCTAAGGTGGGGATTGGTCGAAATCCTATCATCCAATAGAATTTATACAATATTAGGTTCCTATTTTAACCTTATAATTTAGATTTAACATTAAGTTAAATAATTTTACTTTTACCATTTCTTCTTGTGTTCTTATACTATAAGGTTAATAAACTTACTATAAGTAGCCAAACGAACCCCAAGTTGTTTATTATTAATATATATAACCTTATATATGTCATTCGGCCTAACCTTTGATTTTTAGGAATAAAATAATAATTACTAATGTAATATTTGTTTTAAAAACTATTTTATGTCAATTTTGAAACTATTTAGTAATTGATTTTTGTGAAAATCATAACAGAATGATCAGTTCGAACAAAGTTAATTAAATAAATACTAACATGTCATAGTTACCTAGAAAATTAGTGTAATTCATAAAAAGTCTATAATTACATTTATTTTCGTGTTTATAACAATAATTATGTCAATATTTCATTAATAAGATAATTACTGCATCATCATTGTGTCATAAATAAATTAAATTATTTAATGTCTAAAAAATTACAAATAAAATACCATTACGTAGGAAATCTTTTTATATTTCTAATGAATATTTATAGTCGAATTTATCTTATGTATAACCCCATATTAAAAATTATTTACTTATTAAACTCTGATTTTAACTATTTTAACCCTTCTTTAAAAAAATTAATAATAAATGTCCTAATCTAATCCAAGTGGGCCTAAATGGTCATGTTATATTCATAAGTTTGTTTTTGGTCGAATTACATTTTTCCAATAGAATTAGGACATGTGTTAGGGTAATAATAACATCATCTTTACCCTTAATTACCCTATTTACTTTTAACAGTGGTAAAAAAAGTAAAAAGTTACTATTCACCAAAAAATTATTTTCATCTCATTGAACAACATTTTACGTACTGACATCAACCGTGTCTCTAGGAGTTTTGAAATTCCACTCATAGAAGCGGTAAAATTATGTTTTATGAAAAATTCAGTTTTTAACTACCATTTAGTGGTTTCACTATTCATCAAAAATTAAAAGTTTTCAGAAAAATACCAAAATTTCACCCTAGGCTAATTTCGATATTCCGAATCCGAAAATGAAGTCCATTTTAAAAAATAAAATTTATAAAATTTCAAAAAGTGGTTATTACTATTCATAACAGATAGTTTTAATAATATTTTAATAGCATATAGTTGTTTAATGAAACTCGGTATTGCGTACGATGCAAGCTATCGAGGAAGGTTGCGATTTCGTGTAAAGAAAGCCAAGCAAGTGTTGTATAAAAAAATATTCCATTGATGATTTATATAAAATAAAATTCTCGGGTGTTACAGATTCCAAAAGTAATATAAGCATGATAAAACAATTCCCCATTGTAATCAGTTGGTTCACTATTTAATATTTAATTTTAGAAGATAAAAAATTATTAGTTAATACATCAGGTCTAGGAGAACAATCATTTTTAATGGATAAATGATCCATTTTAACTATATCTTCATAAGGATCAAAGATACGACTTTTATTTGGATGATATTCATTACATGTGAGTATTATATCAATAATCTAGTGTGTGATGTCAATTCCATTATCATAGTAGAGGTCTTAAGACAATATACCACATCATTTGAAATAACACTAAACAATATGAGGCTGAAATAATTTATTTTAATCTAATTTTCTCTCTTATAATACTTTTATCCTTGTGAAATTGATGGAATGATTTATAATTTCTATCTCCATCCTTTACCTACTTTACATTAGTTTATTCCAATATATAGATTACATACTATAAGAATATCAGACATCAAAGATAGGGATCAAGTCTCTTCCCTAGATGTAGTATTTGAATTCTAATTTCATTATTAGAATCAAGAAAGGTTTTCTTCAGCTTATGACATCTTTTAGCCTCACAAAGGATTTCATTATCCATTCTCTTAATAATATTTTTCCATTTTTCACTATTACAGAAGTATTTTTAAAAGGATAACCACAATAACATATCATCCATTATTCCATCCCAATATTCCTACAATATGAAATTATATTTGAAAATTTTTAAATTTTAATTGAATTGGGGCTTTAATTGTTCGAAAACTATGGAACTCAATAATAACAGTATTGTAATTTGAGTGGTACATGTGAACAATAAATATATATATCAAAATTTCAGTACTTATTTAATCAATCCCAATAAAACATATATCAGGTTAGCATTCTTGTTTTGCAATTGGTTGTATATCCACTACATGTAATGATACCTTAAGAAATAATAACTTTTAAGAAGTTTAATTATTCAATAAAACATTAGAAATCATGAAGAAAAATCATAAGGAAGTTATCACATGTTTTTCACTTAGGTATCAAAATGTTGTTGATGTCAACACCAATAATCCTATTTTTTCTCATATCATTAAAAAATCATAACTCCTTCCATAGATCAGTTCATTTGATACAAGATTTGGAGGAATAGAAAAAAATATATGTTTATGATATGATAATAAATAAAAAATTATGTATCAATGTATTATTTTACACTTTTATAATCATGTATCTTAAAATTATTATGTTTCATTACCCACAACAGATCTATATGAATAGAATAATCATTAGACGAGACAAATTTATATCCAAGGGAGGCCCATTTGGAAGCTTTCATGTTATTGGAAAATATTTTATCCTAAAAATGTCTAATAAAATGTGTTATATGAGTTTCAATTTAATATTTAAGGGCTATGACCATATGATAATTCCAATACCTTGAAAATTCTAATATAAATTCAACATTGTTCAATAGAGATTCCCCTTATCACAAGCCCTCCATATTGTTTCTTCTATGACTCGATAAAATTTTCTATATCTTTTTCATTTTTCCTCTAGGTGTTGAAGCATCATATGTTTTTTTCATTTTCTTCAGTGATTTTTAAAATATATTGTTTGACTTTCTGAGGTTTTAATTTCTCAGTTTCATCATGTGGACTCATGTTTTTTATGACACCCCCATTAATATAATTTTATCATATTGTTTTAAAATAATTTTTTATTGAAAACCATTTAATAGTAAGGATTGTTTCATGTGAAATAAAATGATTATTTGACCTCAAACAAATTATGTTTAAGGAAGACTTTTATTTACAATCTCTTAGTTTTATAAGAAAATAATGGGTTGAATTATTATTTTTATGTACCTTATTGATATTTTGTTCTCATCTTACATTTTCATATTATTTAAATATATTTTAATGAATAATATAATAAAATAAGAAGTTAGTTTGAAATTGATAATGAATTATCATGAAAAGAAATGTTCCATATTTTAAAAGGACAGTTTCTTTAAAAAACTTTAATAGAAATAAGATGTGTCCAAATTTTATTATACGATTTTGGTATGTATGTGTTATGAAATATTTATATATAAATAAAATATGAAATGTATCTTTTATAATACAAGATAATGATATATTATTTAATAATGAAATTATGAATTCACTAGGGATTGGTTGTTTAAAAAAATAGATGAAAAAAACATTTTATTTATTCATAGTACTTTTGTGATAAATGTGTGTATGTAGATGAAAAATATTTATAGATTAAACCAGGGTTCAAGGAAAATATATATCTACTTAGATGATTATTAAATGGTCAATAGGTTCATGAAATTTTAAATGTACAAGGACTTATTTATAATGAAAAATAACACTAAAACTGGCTTGATGATTGTGTATATTGTTGACATAATTATTCTAGAAAGATAAATTCCTGTTAGATGAGTAATAAAATGACATTAATGTTGAATATTATATTTCACTTTGATATAGTTTATATTTTCAATATTATTAATATGTTTTTAATGATTTAATCCATCTCAATTATTCAATTTTAATATATTTTCATCATTTATGTGTTTTTGGTGTATTTTGGGCTTAAATGTGAAAATTGGGTAATTTTGTAAAATCTACTATTTTATATATCTTCTTTTTTCGGGAATAAAATTTAAAATATTTTTCTAATTGAATTGGATCTATTTTTTTACTCTTTATATTCTCGAGGGATTCAAATTTTTCTACTGGACCAAGACCCAATTCGAATCCCAATGGTACAAACAATTCAATGAAATAGAGAAATATGTTTCGCTTGAAGAATGAAACCCACAACATAAAATTTGGAATATTTCATTTAACCGACCTTCAAATGAGCTTATTCTAGCTGTTATAGATAGAGTACTTCCAAAGGACGGGTCAAATTAAATGTCATAAATTATTGAGCTCATTAAGGCATTATTTGAGCACGTTCATGTTGAGTGGGTGAAACATTGTTTGGAAGCCAGAAGAAGGTAAACTCACTAATAAATCCATATTATTATTTCACTAGTCCAATTAATCTCACATTTTGATGGTTTATTTCCATCTTAATTTTAAAAATTCTATAAGAAGGTACCTTAGTGAGTGTGAGTCATCTGGTGGGTAGAAAAGTGGAAAACTTATAGAGGACAGATTCTAGAGGATCAAATATCTATTCATTATTTTATTTGTTTTACACTTCTTATTCTTGTAATGTGATCTTATTTCCCCTTATTCACAATTACCCTTACCACGGTGTGGTAAACTTCTATGTGATTAGGGGATGAAAGGTTTTCCATTTTGTATTTCATGAGTTCTTGCTATTAATGTATTAAATTCCTCTTTTCACTTCTACGAATCAATTTCAATTTCTTATAACAGTTTTTATTATCATATATGATTCTATTTGATTGTAGATGTTTTTGTTTATTTATATTTGGTAAATAATCAATATCTCCCTCTACCAGGTTCTGGTTTATAAATGATTGAGTAGACCAGGACATAGTGGTGAAGTACTCGAGGATCACTAGTATGTGTGTTAGGAGTAGTGAATGTTCTTGATTGCTTGGCATAAACAAGACCCGATTGGGAATTACCTAAGATTATTTGGGGTATTCTATAAAACTCTATTACACATTGGAATAATATTAGACCAATATGAGGTTTTATTAAGGTTTATTCTCAAATTTTTATTTGACCAAGAGAGTGAGATGAAACGATTGTGGATTCTCACTCTTAATGATTGAGCAGAAGAGAATTGGGTAAAGAGAAATGTGATAGAATTAAAATTGGAAAACCGAACCTAACCTGATCAACATTTCATATCACCTATTTAAATCACATAATTTTTCAATTTCTTTTAAAAGTTTCACTAATGTTTTTTACTTCATTTAGCTTTTTTCTTTTATTTTCCAAATCAAACAATTTCAAAAACAACATCACTTATTTCTATAATTTTAAGTGACAAACACTATTTTTGAGCACTTCTATCTAGAAAAAACCAAGTTAACCTACTATAATACATTATAACATAGGTTATATATTTTTTTTTAAACCCCACGACATGCATGTGCCAAAACATGGCACAATTTCCGGGGAAGTAGCGCCAACATTTCTTTTCTTTTCTTTTCTCTCTTCTTGTCTTATCTCTTCAAAATTGCATGAATAGAACCTAAAAAACTGATCCTTTACCCATAGATCCTGAAATTGAAACAACCTTGTTGAATAGATATAGAAAAATAAATTTTTAATCATAATTTCATGAAATTACCATAGGAAAATCAATTAAAACTTTTAGTGTTCACTCTGATCCTGTCATCATGGCTGAAAATTAGAACCTAAATATTATAAACCTCTAGGCACCACAATAACATAATAAAAACAATCAACTTGTCATTCCAGTGTTACACAATTATTTTTAAATGAAACCTAATATGATTTATTTGCTTCCAAAGTTTCATGTTTTGGAAGGTGATGATCCCAACAAACACATTAAAGAGTTCACTCATGTTTACTCAACATTCAGACCCTGTGGAATTACTGAGGAGTAGGTTATGTGGAAGGCATTTCCATTTTCATTGGATGGAGCTCCTAAAGAGTGGTTGTATAGCCTACCACTAGGATATGTAAATGACTGGAATGACCTGGTAAGATGTTTTCTTCAATGATTCTTTAACACCTCTAGAAGCAGAACCATTCGGAAGGAAATATACACCATAAGACAATCATATGGAGAAACCCTTTATGAGTACATGGAGAGATTTAAGAAGCTATATGCAAGATGTCTCCATCATTCCATTGAAGAAAATCACTTTTTTGTCTTATTTTATTAAGGACTACTGGATAATGACAGAAACCTTCTTGATTAATCATTTGGAGGTGCACAAATTTACAAGTCGCCAAATGAAGACAAGGTCTTGATTGAAAAGATTTCCCAGAACTCGCAGAAGTTTCGAACAAGAAGTATTGGAACAAGAGGTATTCATGAGGTAAACACTTCACATCCATCAAACTTATTAGAAACTAGGATTGAAGGTCATACTAGATTGGTGAGATAGATGGCCTTGAAGAATGTTACTGACCAACAAGCTCAGGATAAGGGATATGGTTTATTCTCATCCCCTGATTATTTCATTTACCAATGTTCAGAAATACAGGGAATGGAAACATGTGAAACAACCTTTCAGCCAAGACAGTTCCAAAAAAATCAAGGATGGAGAGATCCTAACCAAGTCCAATATGGGTTTGGAAATCAGTAGAATCTAGTTTGACCCCCATACCAAAACAATTATGAAAACCAACCACCATTCCAGAATCAATTCCAGAATCCACCACCATTTCAACAGAAACAATATTATAACCAGTCTTTTTACCAAAAACCAACCAATATCTAATGACCATATGATAAACCATCCACCGGTGCACATCCTCCAATTCAAAACCAACAAAAATCAGAGTTTTAAGGACTGAAAGACACTATTAATGATTTTTCCAACAATGTTTCTAGTCTCATGGAATTTTTGACTAGAAATCCATGTAAACTCTTTTCCTAAACAATCCCAAACCCAAAACAGAATGTTAGTATTATAACTACAAGAAGTTGAAGAGAACTCCCACCACCTTCCACCATTGAACCTGAAACAAGAATACCTGATCTGGGAGAGAATGAAGTTGGAAATGATTAAAATTCTATGAAAATGCATTGGGAGGAATATAAGAAAAAAGAGGAGGATAAGGATGGTCTAAGGAAAAAGAAACAAGAAACACCATTTCAAAGGAAATAATGGGATAAGAATGATATATCACCACTATTTTCATCAAGGATGATTGAATCAAAGAGTTAATAAGAATAAAAACTGTAAAAAGGTATTCTGGACACCTTCCAGAAAGTGGAAATCAATATATATCTGCTTGAAGAACTCAAAAAAATTCCAAAGTATGATAAGATTTTGAAGTATCTTTTTACCAAGAAGAGGCGACTTCATGGGAATGATAGGACCAGTTTGGGAAGATGTGTATCATCCCTTGTCACACCACAATTTCCTACCAAATGTCAAGATCTATGGAAATTTTCTAGTCCATGCATCATTGGTTCATTAAATTTTTCTAATTAATTGTGCGATTTAGGTGAATAAATTAATTTATTTTCCTCACATAGTATATATTTATTTGTAGATGGGATACTTGAATCCCAAAAGAATGGGGGTCCAGCTTTCAAATCGATCCACAGTTTTCCCAGTAAGTGTTCTAGAGGATTTCATGGTAATAGTCAAAGATATTTTATTCCCTATTGACTTTTATATGTTGAATATGGAAGATGATAGGATTCCATAACACTCACTCACCATTTTGTGGAGGCCCTTCTTGAATATGGACAAAACTATCATCAATATCCATTAAGGGACACTTCTCATTGTGATTGGAGAGAACACTGTCCACTTCTATATTTTTGAATCTATAAGGCACCCATGATATGATCATTCAATGTTCTCATTCTCCTATTAAGATGGTATATAACTAATTGAACAATCAGGTATTTTTTATGAATTTGTATCATTAGGAGACAATTTTTCCATTAAAAATATACCTTAACATTTGGAGGCCCAAATTCTTTGAGATTCTAATTTCCTATTAAAAGAAGAGGTAAAATAAGATTTCATTGATAATTTGATAAATGATTATTAAGATGATATGATTTCTTATGTGAAGGATGTCAAAAAATTTGAAGTGGATAACCTCAATTTAGTTTCATCCCATTATCATCCTTCTGATCTAGAATTAAAACCACTCCCCACTGATTTAAAATATGTTTACCTTATAGAGGGAGAGAAATTACATGTAATAATTCCTAAAAATCTATCTGAAACTCAAGAAAAATCAATGATTGATCTTTTGAGAGGGAATTTCCAGGCAATATTGGTGGAGATTAGGTGATATCCCTAGAATAATCCCAAAAATTTTCTCACATAGAATGTTTTGTGAAGGAGATTCCAAACCAATCATACAACCCTAAAGGATGTTGACCTCCACCCTAATGGAGGTTGTGAAAAAATAGATTGAGAAGCTGTTAGAAGCTGGGATCATCTATCCTATATTAGAGTCACAATGGGTTAGCCCCATCCGTGCAGTCCCAAAGAAAACTAGCCTATCCATTGTGAGGAATGAAAAGAATTAATTAATCACTGTAAGAATTCAGAATAGCTAGAGAGAATGCATAGATTATAGGATGTTGAATCTTGTAACTATAAAACATCATTTCCCTATCCTTTTCATTGACCAGATGCAAGATAGGTTGTAAGGAATAACTCATTATTGCTTTTTGGTTGGAATTTTCAGTTTTTTTCAAGTAACCATTGGCCCTGAGGATCAAGAGAAGTCTACCTTTACTTATCCTTTTAGTAAATTTGCATAAAAAAAATTCCATTTGGATTGTGTAATGCCCCAGATACATTTCAGAGGATAATTATAAGTATATTTTCTTATCACATTGAAGATTTCATGAAGGTTTTCATGGATTATTTCACAGTTTTAGGAAATTATTTTGACCATTTTTGAAAAATTTGGAAAATGGTTTGAAAACATGCACTGAAAAAACCTTGTTTTGAATTTTGAAAATAGTCACATTATGGTTGAGAGAGGAATTGTTCTTGGGAATGAAATTTCTCATAAAGGAAACTATTTTGATAAATAAAAAATGGATGTGATGACTTCTTTGCCTTACCCAACTTGTGTGAAACGTGTTAGATCATTTTTAGGACATGCAGGATTATACAAGAGGTTTTTTAATGATTTTAGTAAGACTTATATCCCTTTATCATAATTAATTTTTAATACTAATGATATCGATTTCAATGGTTCATGTAGGGAATTCTTTTATGAGTTTTAAAGGAGATTGATTGCACCACCAGTAATGCAGCCACCCAATTTGGAAGAACCATTCGAACAACTTTGTGATGTTTCAAACCAAGCAGTTGGAATAGTACATTCTCAAAGAACTGAGGTTAGGACACAAGTCATTTCATATGCATCGAAAACCATAGTTGCGGCCCAATTCAACTACACAGAAATAGAAAAAGAGTTTTTAGTAGTGGGTTTTCCATAAGAACAATTTAGATTGTATCTGATTTGAAATAAAGTCATGGTGTTTTCTGATCATGTAGCTCTTAGGTACCAGTTGAAGAAGGATGAAGAAAAACTGAGGCTAGTGAGATGGATCATAATACTACAAGAGTTTAACATAGAAATAAATGATAAGAAGGGATATGAGAACCAAGTGGTTGATCACCGAAGTAGACTACCCAACACCACTGAAGATGAAATTCCAGAAACTGAACCACTAAATGATTGCCTTCCAGGAGAGAAGTTTTAATTTATTGAAGGATTAGTACCTTGGTGTGTTGACATGGTAAATTATCTTGTAACATCTCAGGTCCCATCTCATTCTAATTCTCACCATATTCAAAAATTGAAATATGAATCTAAATATTACATTTGGGATGATCCATTTCCTTGGAATATTTGCAATGACCAAATGATAAGAATATGTTTTCCTAAAAATTAAATTGAATCAATCTTTATGTTTTGCCACACATTAGTATGTGGAGGACACTTTAGACCTCAAAGGACAGAAAGGAAGGTTTTATAATCTGGGACTTATTGGAAAACACTTATCAATGATTATCATGAATTTTTCAAATGGTGTGAAAAATGGAAGTTTACAGAAAATATTTCAAAGAGACAACAAATTACACAAAATCCACTCAATTTTTATGAAAATTTTTATTTTGGGGTGATAGATTTTATAGTACTTTTCTGAATTTCATTTTTATGTTCTTATTTTATTCTTTCTATTTATTATGTTTCCAAATGGGTGGAAGAAAAATCCACCAGGACTGACGATGCTAATGTTGTTTGAGATTTTGTCAGGGATAAAATATTATGTAGGTTTGGAGTTCCCAGAGAAATCATTAGTGATCAAGGGACTCACTTTTGTAATATGATAATGGAAGCTTTGTTAAAAGAGTATGGGGTGAATCATAAAACATCAACTCCCTATAATCCACAGACTAATGAGAAAGGTGAAGTGCTCATTAAAGAAATTAAATAAATTTTGGAAAAGACTATAAATCCAAGTAGGAAGGATTAGATCCAATGGTTATAAGACACGTTATGGACCTATAATACATCCTACAAAACCCCAATTGGAATGAGTCCCTATAGGTTGATTTATAGGAAAAGTTGTTACCTACTTGTGGAATTGGTACACAGGGCATACTAGGCTGTGAGGAGGACGAAACTGGATCTTGAAAGTGCTGTTAATGATAGAAGATTTGACTTATAGGATTTGAATGAAACTAGAGGAAAATCAATTGAAAATTCTATGATTTACAAAGAGACAACAAGAGTGTCTCAAGAAAAACGAATCCAACCAAAAGACTTTCATCAAAGAGACAAAGTGCTGTTATTCAATTCAAGACTCGAGATGATTCATGATAAACATCATTCCATGTGGGAATGACCATTTATAGTTACTCATGTATATCCTTTTGGTGATGTGCATATTTTGAAGGATGAATTGAAGGATTTATTCACTGTTAACGGTCACAAATTGAATAAATTCCTTTGGACCATTCCATATAAGCCGATGGAGGACATCACAGTCCTCTAACCAATTTATCAATAAAATCTATCTGGTATTACCTATCCTTTAAAATTTCCCAATTTCTGTGATTCAATTTCAAAAATTCATAGGTGTTAAATCCATTTGAATTCATTACGTAAACTACATCATTTAAGTGTGGGTAGGGAACCATTGTAGTTTAGGATTTTTATGTGTTGTTTGTTTTCCTATTTGTGTTAAAAACATGTGTGTATTTAAAATTTTGTGTGTTTATTTTTAATTTTTTGTTTGATTTTGAACCTTTTGTACTGAAATGATTATCTTTAACAATTTGTAAACCCATGTCCATGGGAGAAGTAATTTATTCCATGAAACTGAGCTTAAGTGAATGATGAAAATGACATTGTTTCAATTTCAATTATTTGGGAATTTCATAAAAAATACTCTATTTTTTTGAATCCCATGACACATATCATTGTCTTTATATTTGAAATCTCATTCTCGTGAGTCTTTTGAACCTATTATTTTCATATTATTTAAATTCGCCTCACTTCCTGAAAGAACCAAACCATGCTTATTTTAACCAGAATTTGATTTATTCATTTCAAAACATGAGGGTTTGGGGTACATGTGTTTTAAATGATTGAGGCATTTCTTTGGTTTGAAACCCCCCTTTTCAAGATAAGCCATTTCATTCTAGACTACCTTGTAAATTTAATCTTTGTATCCTATATAAGCCCCGAACATCATGTTAGGTTAGCCACATTACAAGCCAATTTTCCCTATCTAACCTACTCTTAAAGTGAAATTTCATAACCTAGTTAAAATTAAGTGTAGGGTCAAATGTCATGTGTTGTGATAGAACATTTTATGAAACATTGGGTGGAAATTGAAATGCTCATGAGATGTTATTTCTACAGAAAATATCAATCTTCTGAAACCTATGCCTTTTCTGGATCTTTCACAATGAGAGATATTGGGCCTTTTTCAAGCTTCTAAAGAAGAAATAAAGTTGTGCCTTTTTTAGAGCTTTCGAGAAATATTTTATTTGATAATATTGAAATGTTTTCTACTAAAATTTGTAATTATGTGAACATCTTGGGTTATTCCATGAAGAAGGTGCTTATTTTCTACTAAAGGGGGTGAATAGGAGACTATACTTGTATGAAATTTAGATTAATGAAATTTTGCTTCAAAAAGAGTCGTGAAATCTTTATTCAGCTTCAGAATTTTTACATCTCAATCCTACCATCCTAATGCCAAAGAATAACCTTGACAATTACTCATGATAAAAATGTGTTTTTGACTCACATCGGGTGGAGATGTAAGAATTTAATGTCTATAGTAACCCTTGTATTAGTTTGGATGAGAAAGACATTGATAAAAAAATTGAAATTTGTGTGATTAGAGATAATGAAAGTAAGATAAGTGTTTTGTGTGCATGGGAGGAGAAATGAAGATTATATATATTGAATGATATTAAATTAAATAACATGTAATAATATAGTTTTAGGAGGCATGATACATTTTGTTTCGTGTTTTCAAATTGGTGGATCTCATGGATATGTGTTTTGAATTTACTTTGATTTTATTTTGATTTTGCCATGTCAAGGAGTCCAAGTGATAAGTGTGGGATAATTGATAGAGTTCATATTTTCAATATTATAAATAAAATTTTCAATGACTGAATCCCTCTCAATTAATCAATTTGAGTGTATTTTCATCATTTATGTGTTTCTGATGTATTTTAGGCTTAAAAGTGAAAATGGGGTAATTCTATAAAATTCATAGTTTTAGATAGATAATGTTTTTTTGGGAATAACATTTATAATATTGGTGCAATTGAATTGAATAATTTTTTTAGGCTTTATATGCTCGAGGGATTCACAGTTTTCTTCTGGACCAAGACCAAATTCGAAACCCAATGGTACAGAAAAATCAATCAAATTGACAAATCAGTTTGGCAGGCATAATGGATCCCATTGCATTAAATATGGAATATATCATTCAAACCACCTTCAAATGATCTGATTACAAATGTAATCAATGGAGTCCTTTCATATTACAGCTCACATTAAATTTCATAGATTATAGATCTCATTGAGGCATCCTTTGAGCATGTCCATGTGGAGTAGGTGAAATAGTGTTTAGCGGCAAGAAGAAGTTAAAATCACTAATCATGCCATATTTTTTCGTTAAACCTTTCCAATGACTCTAAAATATTGAGGGTCAATATCCGAAATCATTTAAAACATTATATTAGAAGGGTCCTTAGTGATTTTCGGCCTACTGGTGGGCAGAATAGTGGAATACTTCATGAGGACTGATTTTGGAGGATCAAATTTCTGTTCTTTCTTTTCATTATTTTACACTTCTTAGTCTTGTATTGTGTTCTTCTTTCCCCATATTCAAAATTAACCTTACCATGGTGGGTAAACTTTTAGGTCATTGGGGGAGGAGAGGTTTTCCATTTTGTATTTCATGAGTTCTTGCTATTAAGGTTTTAAAAACCTATTTTCTCTTCTACGAATCAATTTCAATTTCTTATAATAGGTTTTATTATCATGTACGATTGTATCTGATTTTAGATTCTATTGTATATTTATAATTTTTCAATGATAAATATCTCCCTCTACTATGTTCTGGTATATAAACAATGGAATATGCAAGTACTTAGTGGTGAAGTACTCAGTGATCATCGGTACATGTGTGAGGAGTAGTGAATGTCCTTGATTGTTTGGGATAAACAAGACCCAATTGGGAATTTTCTATGATAATTGAGGGTATTCGTTACAACTATAGTACACATTGGAAGGAGATTAAACCAATATGAGGTTTTGTAAGGTTTATTCTCACATTTTATATGACCAAAAGAGTGAGAAGAAACAATTGTGGATTCTCACTCTTAATGATTTAACATAAAAGAATTTGGTATAGTGAACCGTGATAGAATTAAAATTGGAAGACCAATCCAAAAATAATCACCATTTCATATCACTTATTTAAATTCCACCATTTGTCAAATTTTTTTAACTTTCAGCAAATTTTTTTACTTCATTTAGTTTCATTCTTGTATTTTCCAAATAATTTTTTTTAAAACACATCACTTCTTTCTCTTATTTTATGTGACAAACACTATTTTTGAGAACTCATATCTGGAGACATCCTAGGAAACCCACTATAATACATTTTAAGTTAGGTTATATTTTTCTTACACACCCCGCGACATGCACGTGTCACACTTATTATTGAAATGAAATTTATATTCATTTTACAATTTACCCATGTTTTTTAATACATATATATTTCAGAGGAAAATTATTATAGAAATGTATTAATATTTTTTTATAGATATGAATATAGAGGCACGAACACAACAATTTAGGTCTCTATAAAAATAGGTAAGGATGATTGGGGACTAGGATTTATTGAAAAGTATTTACAAAACCAATTTGTAATTCTGCTATAAATGAAAACCACAATACATGATATTGTTTTTTTCTTACTATTTAATCTTGATTCCAATTAAATCAATTGTAATCTATTTTTAATCATAAAATATAATCGAAAGATACATAATTAATAATTTTTATTATGAAAAATGTATAATATGAATACTGTGAATAATATATGTGTGTTTACTGATTTAATATTGGATGTAGTAGTATATGATTATAAATAAACAAATTTTGGATTAGTTTTTATCACAAGAAGCTATAATTAATGGAATTCAACAAATAAATCATCAGTTACATTGAGATACACATAATCTATACATATTTTTCCCATAGTTTGTAACATATACGATTTTAATGAACACACAACTACATGATTTGAGTGTTTAATATGATTATCCTCTAGTTTTAGTATTTCATAATCAATGAGCAATATTTTTTTAAAAAAACCCATAGGCTTAATTCCAGGATGTGAAATAATTTCATAAATTTCATTTTATTTTATAACTGGTGTTATAATGGATCATGAAAATGGCGTTTTATTCTTTATGAGAATATATTATTAACTTTTCAATAAAATCAATGAATAATGTAAAATTATAGAAGATGAGTGTAACTTATCCTTACCATAATTATGGGATTTTAGATCACTCGTATAAGTTTCACATCTTTTTTTGTTTAGTTGAAGGATTTATGTGTGGATGGAGAGTCATTTTTGGGGAAAATAAACCAATGTATAGGTATATTTATTGGTTGATTTGGTGGAATCTGGGTATAAATGTGGAAAAATCATAAGGTTATGTCTTTAGGGGTCAAAATTTTAATGGGTTTTTTCAATCTATTTATATATAATTATCCAACTAAAGGATTTAACATCGTAAATGAGTTACATGACATGAATATATTTCATGTATGGTGTTTTCAAATAGTGTAGAGAATGAAAAATTTACACATTGTGAAATTGATACATATATTGAAATGTTCAATTTACTTTTTTACCATAGTAAATTTTATTTTCATCATATCATAAAAATCACAAAATTCATGTTTTAAAAGGGTTATTATTATGTATGTATTTGTTGAAGTTGATTTGAAGACAATATATGAATATATTCATTTTTATTTGTCATGTGGGGCCCTTAGAATTTCGGAGCCCTCCCGGGTGATTTTGGGGATCTCATATACTTATATATGTTTTTGTTTGGTTATTTTTCTTCACTATGGTTGTATTTAATCTCTCTATGTAAATTATCTTTATGTTTATTCATTTTATTGGTTATTAACCTTCCATTTCACAATGTATTTAGATATATTGGTCTTATGATCTTGTCCTTATAGATTTATTCTAAATATTATTTTATCCAATTCCTTAACCTATCCACATTATCGATTTTCATATAGAAAGTGATTTCATTGAGGTTTATGTGGTATAGTCTTCTTTTATTCAGACTATTGTACTTTGTTAATTGATTTTGATATGCAAGCATTGATTCTATGGCCTCCATTTTTTGAATTATTTTATTTTGTGGAATCGCATTTCATGAATGTTTAACCCATGTTTGAGGTAGATAGTTCCATTTGTAGCCTCTATTTTATTAATTGCAATTCTTTAATTTTAATAATAAAATCATTAAATTAATTGGAATTATGGGGTTATCTATTACAAAATCATTTTTTTGTGAAATATAGTGTTCCCCCTGATTCGGTAAACGGACATTGTATTTTCAATGAATATTAAATTTTATAACTAAAATATGTTCAATAAATTATTTTGATATTGTGGTTTTGAAAATTTAAGACATGGGATGTATTTGGTACATATGTGGATATTTGTTTCATAGGAATTATCCCATGATAATATATGGGGGTTCACTCATGTGGTTTTCCTGCACTCCTCGTTCTTGTTATTCGTTAGATAAGTTAGAACTTTTTAGATTCAAATAATTTTGTGTTTTTATAATCTCTTATTTCAATGCATATGCCTAGAAACCTGATATGTCTGATTATAAATGATGGGGTAGGATTATCTTAGTTGGCCTACCATGTAGTGATCCTAGTCCGGATTATCTTGTGCTTTGATTTTTAATATTTTCATTTGATACGATATGTGATATATTATTGGAACTTCATTGATAAATGTGAAATCACATGAAATTATTTACACTCGATTATTTGGAAATGGTAAAAGGGGGAATGTATTTACCATGATGTGAATATGGTAAATGACTACTTGTTTATCATTTTTTCATTACATTTCATCATGTTTAGATTATTTTATAGATAATAACTATGGAATAATAATGTAAGATCGTACTGATCCTTTTCATCTCACTACCTATACACCCATTCGGTTGTTCATATACTTATTTTTTAATTTCAATCTTCGTAAATTTAATGCACCGTAGTGAGGTGGAAATATTTCTTCACCTATATATGGGTAGATGGAATTTGTGATGGTGGCAGTTTTCCCACCCTATCACATAGATTATCTGTTTAGTATTGTTTCTTGTTATATTTTTACAATGGCTATTTTTTAGATACTTTAAATATTTTATCACTTATGTTGTACAAATTCATTTTTGGAATATGTATTTCTTCTAGTTTTGATTCTTTTTAATCATACCTCTAAACACACATGTCTTATTTTTTATATAAGGATAAGATAAATTATCCCATCTGGATATTTCACATTCTAGAGTGGCCTTCAACATCCAATAGGGATCTCGAATGTCATTTTGGTATGTGAAGATTATGGTATGACACCTATTTGGGAGGACATCCAGGCCATGTTCATCATATATTGATATCATATATCAGTTTTTTTATGGATTACATATTTTGGGATGATAAGTGGGCTACATAAGGATTGACGATACATGAGTTTTTGGATGTAGTGACTGACTAGACACTTTTTTCCATGGAGAGACTCTACTTATCATTGGATGTTGGGGTGTGTTTCTCATGATATGAGTCCTTGGTCTCAATCTAAAAACATTTTTGTGTTTTCTTGGTTTGACGTGGGATTTCTAGGGAATTTAATCATCTCTTTTATTTTAGTTTTTATTTATATTACTGTGAGTTATATTCCATGGGTTCTTAAGTAGGGTTTATAATCTGATCATAATGAGAATAATCACCTTTATTATAATCTTATTGAGGGAATAGTTCATGAATTTGATCATATAGATGAAAATAAACCTCATGTTTAAAACCAAGTTGCTGGCGTACATCCAAGAGATGGAGGAAAAATGGATCGATCATGGTAGCTCATACATCAAAAGAAACCATTATTTATTTTTATTATTAAACCAAATGATGTAGAAGACACGTTGGGGAAGAATGACCAACTCCTCACCTTCCTAGATACATATATGAATATAAAGGTAAACTATGTGATATTCAGACTAAGGGGTCCCAAAAAGTGATGGTCAGATTCCATGTTTCAAAATGATAGACACATGTGATTGGAATTGATGGTTTTCTAGAACCACTTTTTGGAATATTTTTTTGTAATCATTATTTATGTCAAAGTCTCTAGAATTAATATCTTTTTAGTTGAGAGAGAATTGGGTGTTGGTTTACACCAGGCAGTTCATAGAGAGGGTTTTTTTCTTGTAGGGTGTAATGAATGACATTATTAAGGATCAGAAGTACCTTATGTTTCTGAGAATCTATATCATATTTCATTTAATTATATTGAATATTTTTACTCATACAATGATATTAGAAAGTGAAAGGATAAATGATATGGATATGAAAGGAAATTTTTCTATCATTCCCCACATCTTAAACCAATCATAAGGTTCTATTGTTCATAGTGAAAGAATAGGTAGTGTCCAGATCATTTTAGGATTGGTGGGTGTAGATCATAGTAGTGGGCCTACTCCTCACATTAATTTATATCCAGTAGAGCCCACTTAATTTTTTTACTCATTTATATTTTTATAAAATCTTTTTGTTCTTATTCTAGACTTGTAAATGTGTCTAATAATAGTGGTCGGTTTGGTAATCTAATATGTTTCATTCATGTTATGCTTATGCCTTATTATGGTAAGGGGTCATCAGATCAAAGTGATATTGCAACACTTTATGATACTTCAATGACTACAAGGATATATCCACATGCTTTATGAGTGATTCACATGCACACAGTGTATGTGTTTCTAGCATAGGTGGATGTAGGTCTAGTGTTAGTGAGAGGTACCATCCTTATTTCAACTTCAGTAGAGATTGAAAATTCTGCTACACATGCCTTCCAATTATTTATAACACCCCATTTTGATGATTTAATTTAACATTTAAAGGGATACATGTCCATTAGTATGGGTTCACTAAAACATCTTATAAATATAAAATATTATAAATTTCAGTGTACTTGGTTTCTATATATATTTTTGGTGTATTTTTTCATGTACTTTCCCATTATAGGTCATCACTTATTTTATTTTATCATCAAGATTTACTGAATTAATGCTCATTGTGATGAGGATGGGTTTTATCATAGGTGTTCCTTATTCCTTTTGGGTGATGGGTACTCTCGAGTATGCAAAGATATTGGGATCCAAGGACTCACCTTGAAGGACCATCCTAACAAAAGAGTTTTAATTTGATTTATATTATAGTAGTAGAGACTAATTAAGTTATACTTTTTTTAATCGTACCACTATTTATTGGGACCTTCCAGATTTTTTCCCTGAGGAATTTTTTTTATTTACATTTAGATAAGAATGTATAGTTTTCCATTGATCTGATATAATGTATGTGGCCCATATCAACACCCACTGATATTATAGATCAAGTGTATTTAAAAGAGATCAAAATTTAGATAGATAATCTATTTATGAATTATTTTATTTTCCCTGCTATTTATCATTGAGAATACCCTCTTAAAATTTCCATGAAAGTAGACCGAGAACTTCTATTTTGTGTGTAATTTCAAAATTTTCACCAGGTAACAGTTAATAATAATTATCCTTTTCTACATGGGGATTATTTTGTAGAAGAAAAATGGGGAAAATTTGTTTTTTAATTTCAATCATGGGTTGGGTTGTCTTTAATATAGAATTTTCTATTCTGATATACGAAATATACTATTAAAGTATAGGTATGACCATTACTATCAACCTTTGATGCATTTTTTATAACTAAATATACTATAGATTTTATGGATTTTATGGAAAATAGATACCTTGAGTATCAAAGAAAAATTTTGGCAGTGTTGTTGGATGATATTTATTTTAATTGATCTCTTAGAATATGTAACGTTTCCACTAGAGTTTTGTTTTGACAGTATTGAGGAGTCACTCTTTGTATGGAAAATATTTAAATTTACTTGTTGGATCCAAGAATATATGTTCATGAGGAATTTTATTTATAAGCATGGCTTATTGATGAGTTGTTATTTCTTGGATTTTGGGGGATCGTGGAATAACTATATGGGACTTGTTTTTTTACTTATACTAATTTTTTCTTTTCATCAATATTAATCACCCTCTTTGAGGAATTTTATGTTCACCTATAAAAGATATGTATTTATGTAGTACTATTTGGAAAGGCCTATTTGGTAGGACTATCTCTTTTTCATCATACATATACAAGGATTTAAGGTATACATATGTGTCTAGTTATATATCATAGTTATCTGAAATCATATTTGGATCATCAGCTTCATTATTTGTAGTTTTCCTTTCATGACTGGGTTTTCAGGAATTTTTCTCCTCATCTGTGACACCATCAGCATATAAAATTTGGAATGATGGATCCAAGATCTATTCGAATTTTTTTTTTCACTGAGTAGTTTTTTCAAAAAAAAATTCAGTCGTAATTTAATATTGAGTTGATATGTATACATTATTTTTTACCATATCTCATATAGGGGTGTACCATATTAATCCCTCTCATGTTTTGACATTGGATGAGGTTAAGTTGTATAAATAAATAATTGTTGTATAGAATCATATATATATCACAGAATCTCAGGAGAAAGTATTTCATAGGAATTTGATACCATTTTTCAAGGTTTTGTGGAAATATGTCTCTGATTCTCACAATACATGGGATTTTATTTCATCAACCAGGGAGTAGTAGCCTCATCAATTTCTAGAAAATATTATTCCACATGAATTTATAAGTATAAAAATCCATATATTGGGTATTTCATAATTTACATTACCTTTATTCTAGTATTTTTCATCACTCATCCCAATTTATCTTTTTATTTGGTATGTTTCGGTATTTTTAGGGATATATAGTCATTGTTATAAAAAGGGATCTATTTAATAGGGTTGTTTTTTGGTTGGATTAGTGGATTCAAATTATTAATATAAAAATTTCTAAAGGGGATTTCATTCAATATCTCGGTAAAATTGGTGGTTTCTATATATTTTTCTGCTGAAGCATCAAGTTGAATGGTTTCACATAATGAATTGTTTATGGGAAGTGAATTTATTTCTTAGATAGTGTCCTGAATTGTTTCATAGTGTAAATTGTTTACACATAGTTAAAATTAATATTATCGTGAATGGGTCGATCAGTGATTATCTATCAAGAGGTGGCATATTTTTTGGAGTATAAAAACATCTTGATATTCACGTCATAAAATGTATTCTTATCATGCATGTTTGGATTCTAGTAACATTATTAACATTAAATAATTTTTTTCTTTTCCATTTAGCATGAATGCCCCTATCATGGAAACTATGAGATCAATAATTGTATTTTCAAGATCCCCTCTCTTTATAAATTGATTCTTTCATAAATTTATATTCATTATAGTTTTTTTTGTATCTTTCCAGGTAAGTGATCAATCTATTTATTCATTTCCATTGGTCACATCAGTACAATTGATCTATATTTTTAAATCTATTGGTCTTTTGGGGGATATTTCTCTTTGAAATCACTATATCAGTTATATGATCTCCCTCCTGATGATGACCTTTGTATTTTTTATAGTTGAACATGTTATTTCCTTGAACTATTATTTATTTTACTTCCTTCTCAATTGACTATTTTTTCTTTTTAGTGATGATTCTGAGAAGTATTGATTAATATTAGGTCCTCCATTGTTATCATTGAGATCACTCATATTGTGTGTCTTCATGTGGTTTTTTGTGTCCTTATTTTCTGGTAGATGGTTATTTATATGTCATATACAAAATAAATTGAATTTATTGATTTTTTTATAAATTTATATTTAAATTAATCGATATGATTTATTTGTGTATGTTCAAATATGTTAATAAAAAAATATTGTTTCCTCTTGTTTGGATAAAATAATTGTGTATTTCGGAAGAATTTTTAAACGGGTTATGAAAATGTGTTTGATTGGAAGTTTGAGAATGAGAATAATATGGGACGACTTAGGTACCTATGTTGAAGGTTTAGTAATAAGCATTTTCTATTGATATTATTGAGGTGTTCACTCATTGGGCGTTCTTTTCTTCTCATGTCATGTTTTTCTAGGTATATGTTAGACCAATTAGAGGGTTAACTTACAGGGTGTTCCCTTTCTATGTAGATTTTATGTATATGTATAGGGAGATAATTCATAAGATAGTCTATGTTGGTGTGTGAGTGTCCTGCCTTGACTAAACTATAGTGATCCTTCACATGATTTACTATTTAATTGGATTTTACTATCTAAATTTGATATTATATTTGGTATACTATTTTAATTAATTTGATATATGTCATATTCCATGAAACTATTTCACATAGATTATTTGTATATTTGAAAAGGGGGGGATTATATTTACCATTATTTTCATGTAATTTATTTTATTGATTATCATGACCTTGTTTCCTTAATTTTTTACTTACTGTGATTATTATATATATAAATGTTATTTAAAAACATAGTGGGATAAAACTAAGAATCATTAGTTCACATCATGTTCACCCCTCATGTGATGCATATACTTTATTTTTTTGATGAATAGAAAGGGAATAAAACATAGTAAGGTACAGTGGTTTCTTTTACCTATTCCTAGTTTGTGGGTCCTGGGATGGTTAGGGTTTTATCAAGCTATCACACTGAGTATGTTTTTTAGTTTTATTTTTTCTTTTATTTTATACTTCTAAAATAGTTATTTTTTTCTATATTTGGTTTGTATCACTTATACATTTATATTTGTGTTATTGAATATGTTTGTCTTATTATTTCCGTACACCTTATTAATTTTTAAAAAATCTATAGGAAATGGATTCTTCGTTTGTTTTGGTGAAACATGTCCCAATGGTTGTTTTTGATGCACAAGTGATTATCACTATCGCATGGGGATCTGGAATGCCCTTTGGGTATTTAATGGGTCAGGTCGGGTACTAATTTGAGAGGGTATCTGTGTCGGTTTCATCACACTAAGGCTATAGGTATGTATTGTACATACTCCATCTCAATGAGGTATATTATTACTCAATTTATCTTATATATTTATATATATATTCATGGTGAGATATTATTTATGTGTGTTTCATTTTCTCCTTCCATGTGTGCAGTTTTTAATGTGTGTATTATAATTTGTAAGATAGAAATATACATTACTAATTTTCTATTACTGTTTGGAATTGAAATGATGATCCAAATGAATTATATGGGGTCTTTCATGAGAAAAAATTAATGGTTTAATTAATAACACTTTTTTTCAATAAATAATTCTCTCATTTAGAGTGAGAAATGATTGTTTCATAACTATTTTATTTAGAAAGTAGATGTTTTCTCCCTTATTCCAATATATTTGGTACAATCTTCGATAAGCAGGAAAAACTATTTATGATTGAAAAATCCAATGGGATATATTATTCACCCCTTTAGTGGATATTGATGTTTTTCATTCAAAATACATTAGTGTTGATTGATTTTTTAAAATGAATTTAATTTTCACAACATATACTAATTTTTAAGTAGATTATAAATAAATTATTGATGTTGGAAAATGTAAAATTTGTTAATTTCGTTATAGGAATTTATAATAAATAAGGAATGTGTTTATGAAAATGATAATTTTCATCTATCGAGATTCATGTGGATAAGATTAGTTGGATGATGATTTAAAATAATTTGATTTTATTGAGAAGTGTTCTTTGATTTTTATATGTGTTGAAGATGTTTTGAGAATTATTTTGATGATTTGACTATCTTAGAATATCTTAGGACTATTTCGAATGTTTCAAATTAAATAAAATTAAATATGGAAATACTATATACTGTTGAATAAATGGGTATGGTATTGATTAGAAAATTCAGGTGAATTTATTTTATATTATGGTATTATTCTTCGATGGGGGGTAATTTCATTACAAAAAAACAAAGAAATAATTAAATACTTATAGTCCAAATGCATATTATTAAAATAATTATTATAAGTAAATATCTTTTAATAATTTGAATACTATAATAATAAAATCAATTATAACAATGATATAAAAAACATTATATTATGGTGTTGATTTTGTAGTGAAATACCATTTTTCCTTTTTCTCAATTCCATCAAATTGGCCATGAGGAAAATAACAGCCCTAAGACTATAATATTGAATCTGGTGATCATGAAATAATTTATTAATTTCTAGATTTTATAAAAATACATATTACCCAATATTATTGATCCCAAACATAATATATTAAAGTAAATTACTAAATAACATACATACCCAATGACCATTTTTTATTATCTTTTTAAAGAGTTATGAAAACACTTGTAAACAACTATCATATTCTTTAAGTGAGAATTTTTCAAGTGTACCCATATTTTATTATTATATATTAAGACATATTCATCACCCACATGAATCACTTCAAAAAAATCTTACATAACATCTTATGTTATATATTGTAAAAAACAATCATAATAGTGACGAGATCAAACATTCTACAAGGGCATACCTATGAACTAAAAAATAAATATAACTATTGAGAATAGATAACTATAAGGATGTGAGGGAATAATAAAATTATATGATCTTAAGATAATTTAATAGATAAAAATTATTATATTATATCATAAATCCTAAGGAATTTTATAAATATTTAATATATTACAAGATTCATATAAGTCAACAATCATTGGCCATGAAAAAAAACAATCCTTGATAAATAGATCTAATAAAACTCATTTCTGGCATTGATAACCTTTTTAGGTATCTTAGAACATAAAAATTTTATCATTGTATCACTTATCTAGATAATTCAAATATCCCTTATGAGTAAAAAATAACTTTATAACTATGTATTTTATTGGATGTGACATAGAATCATTAAACATTTTATCTCTTTGGAGTAGAACAGTATTTCTACCATAACGAGTTACATAAATTTGTTTAACTTGATCTCATTAAAAAATTCATAGGTGGGAAATAATATACCCAACCATCATATATATGAATAATTATATTATGAATTTTACTTCACTCTACAATCCTTCTATCATTAAAAATGTCCATGTAATATATCCTAAAAAACACCTTGATTCATGCATTTCATCAAAACTCTCTTTTCATGATTTAACCATAAAAAGACAATTTTCCCTTATATTCTCATTTAATCACCATTATAAAACATCTAGATAAATAAACTTAATTGAATAATTATAAAATTTCCCAAATAAATAATGTAAATAAGCAATTTTTTTACATAAATTAATAAAAAATTTAAAGTACCGTTATTTTTTTGAAAAAACAATAAAACATCTTAATCCATTGATAATATTTATTTAGAAAAGTCACATAATATATAGAAAATTATTTTCATTAAAATTAACAAAAATAATCTAATCATCAAAATAATTAATTTTGATTTCATGATGAAAATCAATCTATGTTGTATAAATTAAATGAAATTATTATTTTCACACATTTGAAATAGTAAAAATGGGTCCTTTAAAAAACATTTGAAATAATTACTTTTATAATATAGAAATAATGTAAAATATATTACAAATTATCTTTTAAAGTATTTTTACATATATTTAATAATATTAATATAACCATTTTAATTTTTATTGATATGGAAGAATATATCCCTTGACCAAAGTAGAAATAATTCTTATTTATTTAAAAATATTACAATAATTTAAAATTAAAAAAGATAATAATTTTTTAAAAAATTTATTATTAACAATATTAAAATAAAAATTATTCTATTAAATGGATAAAATTAGAAAATATTCATTCTATAAAAATTTAGGAAAAAATCAAAAAAATAATTGAGATTAAACGTATGTCCATACCATTTTGGTAAATTTAGAATCATAATCCCAAGAAATTATAAACATTAAAAGATTATTTAAACACCATTAATATTAATATATTTATTATATAAAATAATATAGGGTTATAATAAGAACAATATAAAATAATCAGGTAGCGAATACATCATATGTATCATAGAAAAAAGGGATATTAGGAACCGTAACATAGGTCATAACATTCATTTTATAAATATTTAATGAATTGTTTATATAAAAAGAAGAAAATAAATATATAAAAGTGTAAATAATTGAAAATAATATTCAAAACTCATTACCAAAATAATATTTTCATAACCTTATCAAAATATAAGACATATAACTAAATGAAAAGAAATTTATTTAGAAATAATTTTCCTCAATTTGTGACATTATTTGTATGTCCGTTAAGTAATATAAAATAAAATATGATGAAATAGTAAAATTTTAATGTATATATTACAATATTATAACATTATCATTAAATTATTCATTTATTTTTCTAAATTATATGTTTTATTAATGAACTGATTATGTACCAATTGGGTGTTTTGAGGAATATAATTCCATAATTGAAAAAATAATAGTGTATGTTGACTGTGGTATTATAGGTCGCTGTAAAATCATCTCTAGAAAGATTATAATTACTGATTTATGATTTTAAAACATCAAATAATATTTTTGTTTCATCAATGAAAAGTGGTAGTGAATAGAAAAAAACCTTAACTCATGATATGGTAGTCCGCACGTTCAGAAAAGCAATTTGTTTACATTTTAATGGATACAAAAAATAATTTAAAAACAATTGATTTTTAGAATAATTATTATGTTATATAAAAAACATTAATTCATTAGATCCATACCTAATAATTTTTATAAGAGGCATTTTATGAAAAATGATGTATATCAGTAGACAAAGTAGTTATTCTATACATACGAATGTGTGATGATTATGTTATAATTGATTGTATTGGCATGAAAATAAATTATATATTATTTCCTAAAAAAACAATTATGTCTTTTATATCATTTATATACATTAATTTTATCTCAATAAATATCCATGATATGTGATGATGGAAAACGACCACATCACTTCTTGGTGGAGGTTGTACACACCTACATAGAAATGATTTTTTCAGTCCACATGTGGAAGAGGTGTTTCAAAAGAGATTATCTAGATTCAAAAATAATTAGTATAATGCACATATATTTTTTATAATTTAATTATTTTTTAACAATATTTGAACAAGACAAAATATCAAGTACAATTTAAATGCATATTAAAAAGTTATAACTTATATTAAGAGAACAACCATTGGATTATACATTATGTCTTTTTAGATGATTATGTAATGAGAATAGATATAATATATAATTTATAAGAAGTATTAGATGTTATTTTTTAGTTATTTTCTGATTTTGAGTTCTTAAAAGGTTTGAGGTAGATAGTATAAGAGGTTCTCTTTTATATGTGAGGGAAGGGAACCCGTAAAAAAATTTAATTATAAAATTTAAATAAATTACGAAAATGAAAAGGTGGAACCCAATTTATATATTTATAATAAAGGTTGGATATGAGTAATAAACCCATTATAGAATAAAATTTTTAAAATTATAAATGATCTTTAACCCCAATCGCATTTTTACCCCTTTTTGAACTCTTTTAATGCGTTCAAGAATTAGTTGTTTTTTATATTAAGATGATAAGAATGATAATGTAAAATTAAAAGTGACTAATATTTCCAACAATATTGACTTGATATTCCATATTTCATTCACATGGCCAATCATCGGTTTTTTATGAATTTAATATCTTTAAAAAAACTCATTATTCCACATAAGATACCATTAATGTCATTTTCGGGACTATTCCCTTTTATTGATGTTATGAAAATAAATATTTTAATGGAATTAAATTATAAACATCAAAATATTTACCAAAATGAAATAAATATCTAAAAAAATTATATAACACCAAAAGACACCAAAAAATACTTATTTTAGTGTTTGGAAATTTATTTACATTACTTCCCTACTATATGAGTATAAATTTTATGTACTTTGAATTCTCATTTAAGGCAACAATTTTATTACTTAAAAAATAAAAATCAATTACAATTATAAAGTTATCATTTAATATTTAAAATAATTTTTTAACCAAAAATAACCTCTTTTTATCCATATGAAATAATTAAATATATATTAAAACAAAAAGGGTGACCTTTTGTATTTTTTATTTATTGAAAATAATATTAATGTCAACATCAATTTATAACTGAACTAGGATTACCTGTCATCTAATATTATGGGATAATGGGTAAACTACAATCATCCAATGGATATAATTTATGATTTTATATATATTAATGAAGCATTATTATAATATTGTATCCCTCAATTTTTTTATTTACCATTACCGAGATGAAAAATACGTATGATTATTCCAATTTTTTATGATAAAAAATAAATAAAAAATAAATAAACATATGTAAAAGATGTTTGAGAAATTAATTTTTTTTATAATTTATATAAATGGAAATAAAAATTATTTTCTAGAAAAATAAATTCATGAGTTATTAAATTTTTTTATATTGAATAAAATAATAATTTCACTTTCAAATTAAATTAATTAGATTTTTTTAACAAATATGAAATAGTTTCATATTTTAATATATTTAAAAATGGAAAATTGTAATTTATTTAATGTAAAATATACACTTCTATAAATTATAATTTTTTACAATTCCTTGAAAATTTATTCTTTTAAAGAATATCCTAATTCATATATTTATGATAATTTTAATATCATGATTTAAAAAATAATATTATTTTTATCATATCATGTCTCAAAAATTGTAAAAAAATAATTATTAAATTCTGTTGAAAAATAACTAAAACCCATTTTTAAGGAAATCGTATTTTGGAAGCATAAAATGATATTAATAAAAAAAATTATTTCACATTCATGAATAAAAATATTTTTTTATTAATGAATTTATATATATGTTTCCTAATGAATTTTATATAATTTATACGCACCAACTAAATTACTATGTTATAACTAACATATTTGAAAAATAATAGTTCATGGTAATTAAAATATATTGTTGTGTGGATATTTGGTTTTGGAGAATAATTATTTAAAAATATTTGCTTGTTACATTATACCCCCTTAAATATATTTTACCCCCTAAATATGATCCTGGTCTTTGAAAATTGACGGTCTTACTATTTTACAATCAAATTTTAAATCCCCACATTATAAAAGGATTAAAAAACATCATTTTTAAAATATGGAATGGGAAATATTCTGGTCATCTAGAAAAATAAGTAATTGGGTTCCAAAATAGTATATCACAATTGGGATATGAAACTATGGACATAGTTGAAAAAGTAGATGTCAAAATAATAATGTTGTGTGATAGAAAAAAATTATGATCAAATGAAAGTGAAATATCATGAGAATTTTAGTGACCACAAATCCATAAATAATTGATGTTGGAAAAATTCCATTTAATCATCATAAATTAATACAAAAAGATAAAAAATATATCAATTTTCCATAACATTTTATTGAAGCTGAGGGGTCCATTTTCCAGGATGAAAAATAACATGATAAAAAATAATTTCTATAATTTTCAAATCTATAAATTGAATTTCATCATTTAATCTCATATTTCAATCAGTTTCTACCTTTATTTCACCCCATATTAAAAATAATGACTAACAAAATTTTTTTATTATACCTATAATTTTAAAATTATCCTCCACCAGATCTTGAGATCTATAAAATAAAAAATATTTATTCCTCTTATCCATATATAAACAAAAATAATTAACATAAGTTAATTTAAATTCCAAAATGAAAAAACCTTCATATGAATAAAAAATTAATTTCATTAGAAAATTTCAATAATATCACCCATGTTTAATATTATATTATTCCCTAAATAATTTTCCTTAAATCTAAATTAGTCATAATAACCTCATCCTTAAATTATATTTTAACCTAAAATGTCTTCTAAAATATTTCTAACTATATCGAAAAAATGTAGTAGAGTACTTATATAATGATTCATCATGTTAAACATAAGTTTTATATACATTTTAACCTAAAATCATTTCTCCCAATATTCATTAATCACATTTGAATCACATTACATAAAAACTTGAGAGTAGATTCTATGTATTTATCAATATGATCAACTATAAAATTATAAACTGAATATTGTAACCCAAACTCTTAAGTAAATTCATAAAAAACATCATACTCTACAATGGAATATAATATATTCCCTAATACAAAATTATTATCCTCATACTTGAAATCCAATTTTGGGTTCCAAGAACATAATCATTACATTTATGGAAAAAATATTGATAAATATGAACCATTTTTTCCACCGAAAACATAAAATATCAAAAAAATTGTATCACATAGTACAAATAATCCTTTTATGTATAGATTTTTTGATACTTAGTAAAAACACTTAAATAATAATACCAACATCATAAAGTGGGAATTTTACCCAAAATACATATATTTTCTTATTCAAAATCAAATATTTTTCATCAACCACATGAAACAACTCAATAAATAGCATACACAATAACTTTCTTTATAACATGTGGAAAATAAAATTAATATGTGTGATTGAAAACACATAGGTGTAGTTATAAGAATTCATCAAAAAATTCTCATGAGTATTGGAATAGATAAAATATTATACTAAAAAATAGGAAATAAGGTTTAATATTCATTGAAAACTTTTTTTTCAGTCATTTAAGGAACCTAAATTTAAAAAATGTAACTAATAAATGAATATTATTCGAATAGTAAATAAAAAAATATAGGATTCAATGTATAAAATCCTTAAATAATACCCTATCAAATATATAGATTTTAAAATCCAAACAAAGTGAGATTGTAACATAAATTGAAACACCCCCGGTTTTATCTAAATAATATTATGTTATACAATTTATATATATATATAATTATTGGGTTATGTTTTCTGTAGAATGAATTAGTTTTTAGATGCATTAGATGATTTTTGTTGTCTAACGGTTTGATGACTATTATTAGAAGTAACAAATAACCTTTTGGAAATCGATGATGGTAAGATAGTGTTCAACAGGAAGATGCATGTTTTGAAAAAAATGAAGATTCTTAAGGGAAGCCATGGACAATGATGATGTGAAGAAACACATGGATGATGAATGATTTTTCTAATAGGGTAATACAATCATGTGATGAATTATATTAATATAGTAACCACTACACGATTATCACATAGTTTACTCAATAGTTTGGACTAAACATGTGGTATGTAGTTGGACCTTCAAAATTTGAGTTTTTTTTCTGTAATACCATGATTTACTCTAATTATCCCTCTATATGAAATCATTTCACTTCCAATTCATGAGAGATGATTCCCTTTGGTCCAGGAGTATTCTATAAGAGAAAAAAAGTTAGTTGGAGATTCAAATTCATTAAGATTAATGGTTAGTGTGTGATCAGATCTAGAGAATCATTATTTAATTTTTAAATTATCAAAATATTTTTTTGGTTGTTTTATTCTACCATGGAAATAATGTATAGAATGTAAAATATTATATTTAATTTTTTATTGAAATGATTATGGTATTATTATTTGATTATTTATGGAAATATCTTTAATGATGGGTTTTAAAAATTGTGTAAATTATTCTATTTTTTGGAACATCCTCAGTGATGATCAATTGTGAATAGTGGGTTGAAATTTATAGTTTCAATTTGATACATTCAAATTGGTCTTTGAAGTGTTCAAATGTTAGAAATAGTTTATATGAAATGAAATAGATTGGGTTTTTTCATACATGGTTTGTATGGATTCATTATTTTTAGACATGACCTAGTGGTATGGGTCTATGTCATTCGGTCAGTTAGTATGATTTTCCATGTGGAAATATGGGAGATTTATGGGAGAATAATCATTCGTATGGAACTAAAATATGGAAATTCTTGTATGGTAATTTGTATTTTTATAATTAAGGAATCGGTATTAGAAATTCATCTGAGAACATTTTAATAGACTTTTTTATTTCATTCCATTAGTAACTATTGTGCATTTGTTGATGTCATATAATATGACGTAGGTAATGAAATTTCATCTGGGTTCTTTGGTGATTCTTCATAATACGGAGGGAATGTCTTATAGATTTGGAGGATAGAGTAATTTTGCAGTTTCATGATTGATGTATTTGGTGCCTTTGCGTTTTTTTTAATTTTCACTTCATTTAGTTATGTCACTTTGTTTTCTCTTTACTCTGATAAGGTTTTCATCTTGGTTATGTTTTGAGTTTTATTTTGTACTCATGATTCATATAGTGGTTTTGTTTTTCTTATTGTTATGTTTTAACTATTAAATATTTATATGTTAAATCATACATCATATATTTTGGAGTCCCTTGTAATTTAATTCATTCCTTTTATATCTTGGTGATGTTACCTATGTCTAGTAACGCACACATGCCTCTTCCCAAGCTAATCGGTGAGGTGAATGATGTTACAAACTATATTAGTTATTTTGATCCTTGGCTATCTATTACATTTTTTTGTCTCGTAGAATTCAATATATAAGATTTAAATTTTCTAACATGAGATGTATATCATAAAAATACATAACTAAAGAATTTATATTGAACTTCATGTTCATTGGTACTTTTGGTAAATGATTATTTTTAGAACCATCTTGGTCAGTATTTATCTCTTCATTATGGGTTCATCAAATGTGTTTTGAATGGAATGAATTAATAGTATTAATTCACACAATGATGATATTTTTATATTATGGAATTATTGATTTAGTGGAATGGTAAAAGTACTGTATTTTTAAAAATTATTGAAAATTGTTTTAGAGGGAGAAATTTTGAGGAGGATTGATGTAAGTAAAATGAAAAAAGTTAAAATTATTTATTGTGGATAATAATTTTGGTGAAACATGTTGAAATGGTAATTTGAGATAAAATAACCTTCAGTTCCTCAAGAGTGATACTAAATTGACATTTTAGTTATAGAGAATCGAACCTGAAAAGCATTGTAGGATACAACTATTTGACGTTTCTATGAATGTGGTTTCTCTTTATCCAATATTGAAAAATTACTATATCCATTGAATTGCAAATTATTTTAAGTCTATGGATATAGGTAACATTAAAAATCGACCAATTCAAGTGGATCATTTAATTCAGTTCTATAATTATAGCATGCCCACATTTTTGATCGATTCAAAACCATAAAAAGAAAAAGTCTAGTTAAATGCGACAGATTGAATAATTTTTTTAATTGGTACACTAGTAGAGAAGAATTTAATATTGAGAATGTATATTTTAGAATATCTGTCATGATAGTGGTAAGATTTCTCCTTTCCAGAAAATGTAGACCAAGGAATGAGTTGGGATGATTTTGAAGAATTAATCAACAAAACTTATACACTCAATCATTAATAATTTCCATAAAAATAAGTTTATTATATTTTCATTATGGGAATAACTCCAAAAATGATTATGTAGATAAATTTATTAATTTAGTACAACATCCTCAGGATGTTACAAAATGTTTTTCCATGAAGGAACATATTTTTTAGTTAAGGGTGATACTAAAAATTCCCTCAAGTATTTTTTTCAATTGTAGTATATATTGGGTATAATTGGATAATAGACTAGTGGTGGTAGAAATATATATATCGAGGAACACGTTGGGAGGTTTATGTTTTATTCCTATAGGATATGGTGGGAAATACAATGTTGGAAACAAGTGGAAGAGGGACACCAGTTATTAAGGGAGTAGTGTATCTCAAAATAAATCAATATGATCATTAGACATTCCACCTCAACCAAAAAGTAATTCATAGTCATTTAATTATGTCACTTTTGAGAATATTAAGATAGATTTAATTCCACAAACCATGATCATGTAAAAATTTAATTAATACGAGACATGTTCAGTAAAATTATCATAGTTCACCAAGGATGACTCCTAGAGACACCTACCATGTTTCTGAAGAATTTAATACTTTGATTAGACAATTTCAGAAGAATATATCTCATTAGTATAATTGAGAATAAAAAGGGGATTCTAGGAACACCATGACTTGTTTACAAGTTAAATCTCAAAAATGTAATAGTGAGAAAAGTGCAATGTGTTTGAAATGATATAGAAATAATAAAAATATCGAGAATGATCAATAAAGAACTATTAATGTGGTAACTATGAATATTTTTAATTATACCATTATTCATGCATTGATTTATGTGTGTGTGTCCCATTTGTTTACTACTTCTCATGTTATTGATATGATGGGTTACATGCTGAGATGGTTCCTTCTATTTTGTAACTCAAAACACCATTGAAAATGAGGGTGTTAATCCCTGAAATATATAGCTTGTCTGATAACAATTAGAGATATTTAGGAAAAATATTTCTCTATGATAGATATGGATTTCAGCGACTTTGTTCTTATAACGGATTATAAGAAAAACATCAATGCCCAAATTGATTATTATGCATGAATGGTTAGTTTCAACTCTTATGAAAATAATGAAATTTAATTTAATGTAGAATTAGAAATGGATGAATCCATAACATGACCCTTAGTACTATATGATTAATATATCTCATACCGATTAATAACAGTAGCTTTGGATGTGTTAGGTAAGACTAGGAATAATGATTTACTATTCATAGTGGACCGATTCATTGATGTTTTTCTAGAAATGTTCTCCGAGGTTCAACCCATAAGTGAAGCAGTGATTAAAATTTATCTCTTAACAATCTCCAATACAATTTGGATTTCACGTTACCATATGAAAACAATATAATTGAGGTAATTAAATGAACAGTTGGATTAGTTGGAATGTAAATGTTTTATTAAACAAAGTACTCTTATATTGTAAATACTAGTTCTAATTCTGATTAATATGGATGTATATCTTAGTATTTGTGTATATTATTGAAATAATAACATATTTAAATTTAATAATTAATACTCTCTTCCATGGATTAATTATTTTTTTATCATTTGAGTGGAGCATAGTGAAACTCAAAAATTTACAATTGTTTAGGATATCACCAATAGTGGGTTTAGAATGAGGATACTTCAAAGACAAAATTGATCATAATATATGACCATTATGAGTTATTTTTATGACTTGTAGACTTATTAATGAACTAATAAAATTTATGGAATTGATGAATTTAATATTTGAAAGGTATCTAGATTCCATTTTGGTATTGTTTCGGGATGATATAATTTTTTTATTCTAGGATAATGGTTGATAGTGAGAAACACCTAGTTATAGTTATGAGTATTTTGTAGGGAATCATATGTATGTTAAGTTAGGTGAGTGTAATTTCTAGATATAATTGGTATGTTTCCTTTCCTATGACATTTATGAAAAATATGTTTCATTGTATAAAAAAATAGACGATTTTATCTCATGGAAACCAGTATAGTATTTATTTTAAATATTTAGTATCTTAGTTATGGTGAGATACAACATTTGTTTTGTTTGTGACTAATCACATCTGAAATAATTGTTGATAACGTTAATAAATAAAAATATTCCTTTCCAATGGATCACGTAATATCTTGTATCCATTAATAAGATTTATGATCTAATTATATCTAATCCTATCATTATGTTTTTAGAGTCTGTATAGGGATATGGTGTCTGTTTCCATTCTCGATTTAAAGGTTGCAATTTGATCTCATGTAGTGAGATCATGTTATTTCACATGGATCATGAAAAATATGGTTTCAGGAGAAGAACAATAAAAATATGATTTAAATTTAGATGTTGTAGTTCATTATATGAAAACATGGCATCATATTTTTTGAGAAATTTATATTACTTACAATCATAAGAATTTGAAAAAAAATTCCCCATACATGATTTGAAAAGACCCTCATGATTTTGTAAGAAATGCCATAAAATGATTGAAATCAACTAGATGCATGCACTATGTATAAGTAATCTATTGGTAGATTCATTATAAAATATTTCTTATAATAGTTTGGATAAATAAGATTCATATAAGTGGAAAATAATTTTTTTTTATTTAACATAAACACCTAGATTAATCCATAAAAGGTGATGTTTGTGTTTTCATCCAAGTTTCAATAATTCCACATGTTAATTATGTGATAGAGGATTAGATATATGATACTAAATGTGCTTCTATGAGTTCATAAATTAATGGTGGGGATACCATTGGGGAATGGATGATGGATGGAATTTGTTTTTTTTTTTGAGGTTTATAGATCAGATCATAGAACCTTTTGATTTTCATAAACAAATTCCTAGTGCTTACCACCATTCGAAATGGCGTGTTCTTTTATGAATTCAAAAGACTTATATTGATATGTAATAAATTTTTTAGTATAAAAAGGGGTATATTAGAGTACTCATTTTAATATATCACCTATTAGAAGACTATGTCGGATCATGAGTGACCAATAGGTATCTTTTAGTCATTATCGACTCCCATGTTTAAATGGAAGAATATAACTATGGATTTTGTGAAATGAATATGATGAATATTTATGAAACATTATTACATGTGGTTAATTGAGGTTCCCACATAGAGGATGACCTATCCAAAATTTACATTTGAAAATATTATGGTTTCATTGAATTATAGTATCTATTTAATCTTCCTAAGACCACAAGATTATATCATGTTTCAAGATATTTTAACATAATTCCATGTGTGAGTGTTTAGTATGTGTAAAGGGTATCATCCTGAAAAATATTGAAAATATGAATAGAAAATCCAAAAAATATAAAAATGCATTGGTCCTTTGTATTGGAATTTGGTGACTCATGGGAGGAGTATACAATATTAGTGGAGTTTTCATAATCCCATATTGTTCGTGTATGGAATCATATGGATCATATTGAAGTGTTGTGTGGATGGCCTTGTCATTCTAATATGTATTTGTATAAACTAAAGGCACTTCACTGAAATAACTAAACCTTGTTATAGAGACAGCAAGGAAGGTTTAGTTTTTCATATTGATAATGGAGATGGATCAGAGTCATCATAAATCATTAGTAGATAATCTCTAATGACCATTGTGTTGGTGAGTGTTCAATTGTTTCTGAGAGTCTCTTTATGGATTCAGAATCAACAATTTTTTATGCATGGAAATTTATATCCTCGATAGATTATCACATTTTGATCCTAAAATGTGTTACTGAGGTAAAATATCATTTTTCCAAGCTTCCAAGGATTATTCAGTGCACATTGTGTTTCGTATAACATAGTTGAATAAGCTACAACATGATTATGACCATGTGATTCAGTGTGATCATTTCGACCTACATACAGATGCTACATTAACATACGAGTTATTATAGATAGTGGATAGGTAAGAGAAAGTATTTTTTTAATAAATAATTATTTTAGTGTTGATTTTATGTATACATGGATTTATTCAAGATGAAATGATGGTTCATTAAAAAGTAATGTTGGAGAAGAGTCCTAAATAGTTCATGAAAAAATATTGTTTTCTAATTTTTAGTTATCTAAATACTAATGATGGGGAGAACATAGAACACAATTTTATGATACTAATTAATTTATTTGAAAATTTATGAATATATAATTATTGGGTTATGTTATGGGATATTTAGATAAATTTGGGATTGATTTTGTGTATTTTTTGGTGACCCATTGTTTGAGCATAGTTCCTTGAAATCACAAGATGCATCAATAAAACTATTGAAGGCATAGAAGTTGTCATAGTGTAGGAAAACATTTTGGCCATGTTTTTCCCAAGTTGTGATAATGCTAAGGCAAAACCATGAACTTTGAAATTGCATTGAAATACATGTCTGATGTTTTTTTTCAAAATATGTGTGGAAATAATTTTATGGATTCTTTCAAGGTAGTATGAATCACATGGTTGGAACATCATCCAAAAAAATGTGTTCCCTAAACTCATGGCATATTGTTGACCATTTGAAAATTATGGAAATAACAAAATTTAATCTATTTATGCCTTTCCTTTTTCATAGTTCTCTATTAATATGGAATACTTTTGTCTCATGTTGTGAGAGATGATTACCTATGAATAGGGAGATATTTTTATATCAAAGTTAATTTATTTTAGATCAAAATGCATCCGTAAGGAAGGATGGTTCATGATCAGATATAGATAATCATTATGTCAGTCTTCTTTTTTCCAATAATTTGTGAGGTTAGTGGCTTTTCTCTTGACTCCACTGGACATAAAAGGAAGGTTTAATTTGAAATAATTTGTTTCTCTTGAAATGATTGATGTATTATTGTGTGAATATAATTCTAAAAAAATTTATTTATGTTTTTGAGACATTGTGAAAATTTGATGATTTTTTTGAAAATCGAAATTCAATATAATATTGAAATTTTTATATGGAAAATATTTTTTCAATTTGATAAAAGAATTTTTTTTAATTTTTTTAATGAAATAAATTATTTATGTAAAATTGGATGGGATGGGTTGTGGAATACATTATTTTTTGGGTTCATTTTCATTACAATTGACCATGTGGAATGGCATTGTTCCATTGAAAAACCTAGTACGTGTTTCCTTATGATGACTTCATCCATCAATGGGAGGAAAATCCTGAGTATGGTAATTCATCCTCTAAATGCATGGGTGGATTTGTAGATAAGTGGAAAAAATGATTTTGTATTCGAAATGGGTTTTAGAATGGTCTTAGTTCATTTGTGAAATCATACATAGTTTAGGCACATCCCATTATTGTGTAGTATAATAGATATTTTTTTAATTTTTTATCATTTGGGTATAACATATTTAAATATAAAATAATAACCTCAATTTATTGAGGCCCTTTTTATTTACATTCTTTCAACCATGTGTTGGGGATGTCACCTAAGGATAGTAACACCATCCTAATCATCTAAAACCAATGGGTGAGGGGTTGGATGTTACCTAAATAATGATAGTTTTGGTTGCATTTGAATAATAAAAAAATATAATGAAATAAATTAAAAGTTCCCATTTAATACCCTTAATATCAATATATTAATTATATATAACCTTATATGGACATTATGAACACCACAAATAATAAAAATATGTTGAATATGGTGTATGTCTAATAGAATCATTATTAAGAAGAGAAAACATTATAGTCATCACAACTATTATTTGAGAATTAATAATTGTATCCATTGTATAAAATATATGTATACACATATAAAATATAGTAAATAGTACATAAAATAATTTGAGGTCCTTCCACAGAAAATCTATGAATAACATAACCAATAAAGAGGAGGTAAAATCAATTGAAATTAAATTAAGATAATATACCACCTACCCGATGCCCCAATTTGTTGTGTATTGTGAGCCTGGCATTACATACATAAACATTACTTAAATATTTTTTAATATATAAATAATATAAATAAATATATCCAATGAATGTAATAGTATTGTATCTTATGAGACATGTAAACACAAACACTCGTACATAAATGAGGTACATTATCTCCCACTAGGTCATTCTTTACTAGCACCCTTCTTAGAGACATAAAAAAAATACATATCTTCATAACCTAGGGATGAAAACATAAAATGGGTGAGATTAAATTATTAGTAAATGTAAACAAGGGAGATATATAAGAATATCCATGAGTACAAGAGTATGACAGCATTTACTTGAAAATAAAAGATCATACCCAACATAATAAAGCCTATTAGTTCATATGACATGAATCATATGAATATAATGAACATAATACATGAAATAAATACATTGGAATTATAAATATATTTTTTAGAAGGCACAAAATCATATATACTAATTTAAATCGTAGTCAATGCATCACTTCCTAGGCCATCTTAGTGGAAAAGTTCTTCATTGAACTGAGTTCACACCATATTTCACCCCAGGATTACTAAACATAGTTCAATCCTCATTACATCCTTGTATTAGTGAACTGAGTTCACTCTTTATTTCAACCACGTATTAATGAACCATGTTCGTTTCTCATTCCATCCCTATAATATTGAATTTAGTTAATTTCTCATTCTATCCATATCTATCTCGTCAGATATAAATAATTACCCAATCATTGTATGTATATATAGGCCCCACTCATATCATAATGAAAGAATACATAAATATTCCACCAAATCATAAACAATCATATAATAACCCATGAAATGAAATGGGTGTCATAATCAAGTAAACATATTATAACATATGGAAAATGATACATGTTTTGTAATAATTTCATCAAAATAATATCATGTGAATGGGAAATTCATTTCCTAAAGATATAAACTATGAAAGTGAAATGGATTTCATAAATAACATGAAGTTAAGAATAACATATTCAAATAAATAATATGAATCAAAACTTTTATTCATTTCATATAAGGGAAATAGTAACAAAAAACTGATGTCATCTTAGATGTAAAATAATTTTGAAATATTATTCAAAAACGTTTCTTGAATAAAATATCCATTATTAGTTGAAAAAGAATTTTTCATAAAAAAAATAAAAAAAAGTTCATAGAAATTACCTTTAAAATTTATAAAGATGACATAAAATCATTTTTAACACACTTTCCCATGAACTATCAAAAATTAAAAATCAAAAAATTTTAGAAACTATCTTTATGGTAAAAAAATATTAAAACATTTAAATAAACCATAAAATGATTGTGAATTTTTTTCATGAAAACATATGAATTAATCTTGATAATATTTTGAATATCATTTGATTGAAAATATTATTAATAATTTTAAATAATTCAAGAGATAATTTTGTTACAATTTTCCATGAAAACTTATAAAATAATCATGATTTTTTTTTGAAAACTATATTCCATAAAAATTAATTTTAGAAACAATCTCTTAAAAATTAACCATTTCAAATTCAATGGAATCATAGAATAAATGACATAGGGTAAATTCTTATATGCTATATGGCATAGAAATAACATAAATTTTACACGGTGAAATGGTTAAAAATGCCTTGTTTTAAAAGAAACAAGAAGATCCCTTTCAATATATTGGAAAAATAAAAAAATATAAAATATTTCTTATAAAGACTATAGGATAATGGTAAAATATTATACAAAATGATTTTTACAAAACAGTTATTTCTGACCAAAGAGAGGGTAATGTTGGGCTTTCATAAATACACTTTCATAACTATGTAATGTACCAATGAGAATAAAAATGGTACTAATACAAGAAAATTTCATGAATAACCAATGGATATGATAAGACATAATTTTTTTGAGAGATCGTTTATAAGCTTTCATCAAAGTAAGCATAATCATAAAACATATTGAAAAGCAATGATATTGATTCAAATAATTCTTATCACATGGTAACATGAGATCATATTATCCATGGAAAAAAATAACAATAATCTTATAAGATCATAAAAATATGGATATTCGTGATATAAAATATAAAATGGACGTATATACACCTCAAAAATAATTTACACACATAACGAAACATGAGTGTTCAAGAAGGAAGAATAAAAAACAAATTTTACGTATTGGGTATCTTTTGAAACATAACCCCCCTAAAATAATGGAAATATAATATCTATGTAAATAAAAAAAATTAAATATAAGAAACATTTTTTACATCTATGCCCAGCACAGACAACAAAAAAAGGAATGTTTGATGATTAATGTACGTATCTCATTGAAAAAAATTGAGATAAAATCTCTTTACTATGTTTATTGAATCTATTCTTACTCATAAAAACCACTTATATAATAAATATAAATTTAATATACAAAATTAATAGAATATTATTCTTATATATAATACCATATTTGGTCTCAACATGACTATAAATTACATCCTTTTTAACAATCCTATTTTTAGGTTTCATTTTGGGTAATATTTTTTTTATTCTTCCCATTAGTCTTAATTTGTGATATATTTGGTCCTTATTCATTTATCTCGATTTCCATAATTTATACCATGATATAAATATCATGTATATAATGTATATTATTTATTTAACAACCTATAGAATATATATGTATGAAATGGAATACACTATTTATGGAGATGGTAAGTCGTACATACGCACGGGCAATATTTCCATTTAATTGTCATATTGAAAGAGGGAAAGTAAAATATATATAAGTATATATTTGTATATAAATCATTATTAAAGTATGTTTATTATATCATAGATATATAAAATATGTTCACTAAACCCATCATTAATACATTCCATGTAGTGTATGAAAAAAACACATCACTTTGAGGGGGTGTTTGTCCACACAACATCAAACAAAATTATCACATTAACGGAAAATGGAATGAATAAAGAAATGTGTTTTAATAGAATTTAATATAAATAAATTCATAATAAATACAATATATAACATATAAAAATATATTTTTTATAATAATGACCACTATGATATGCAATAAATGAAAAATGAACAAAAAACATTTCTTGAGGTGGTTGTTCACAGTACACGTAAACAAAATGTTCGTTACCCATTGGATGGAGGTGTGTGTTAGTATAGCTCAAAACCATATAATTAAAAAATCATAATATATTGAAGATAATTTTTTTAAAGGAGTTTATGATTAATATTATAGGGGTAGATAAAGATAATAAAACAAAATATCTTAAGAGAATATGTATCCACTTAATCGTATATCTCCTTCTGGTTTGTGCCAGAATTCTTTCGTGGATTGATTTTTGCCAAAAGGGAGGATTATAGTAGGAAGGTAGTTATTTTGGTAAGTTTAATGGGAATTTAGTATACGATCCTATGTTATTTGTGATTTTGGAAGAAGAAGGACAGGTGGTTTCCTTTTATACGAAATGGAAATGAATCACTTGGCATTTTTACAAAACAGTAAGGTGCAACTACATTTTACCAAAAAAATACCAAAACAATTAAAGAAAATAAATTAAGGTTCATTTCCTATTATCTTCCATAATATGGTTTTTGGAAAAGTTTAAATATCGTTGTGGGTCTTAAATTTATTGTTTAGTGCTTTTTTAATGTAATTTTTGTCCTAACCATTGTAATTAGATTTAATAACATTCAATAATTTTTTTTGATAAAAAACTATGTTGAATTTATTATAAATTATAAATTGTTTTTATTCCAAATATGACATAAAATTTCCAAATTATAAACCAATAATATGAATAAATTAATTTAAAATTAATCCCATTATTGATATGAAACTTTATATTTTTAATGTAAAACATCCAAATGTTTGCTATGTTTTCTGCCGAATTTCATAGTGAAATAAATTTAAATTACCTAAATAAGCTTAATTAGTAATAATAAAATATAATTTCACATGAAGAAAATTTAAAAATTAATTTAATATATAAATAAATAAGATGAAAAGGCAGATTTGAGTTGAAATTTAGTATCTTTCAATATTAATCCAAAATTGATGTTTCTTAGAGAAATACTGAAAACATTACCCATTGTAATTTAGAAATTATAAATTTAAAAATGATGTTCATTTTAATAAATTCAATTTCTATATGTGCCTAAAATTAATTTTATTATTTTTCATGTAAGGGTATTAATTGTAGATCATTTGAGAAATAATATTTTTAAACATTACCAAAATTTAAATCATTCATCATCAACATATATTATTTCGATAAAATCATTATATGAATTTTTTAAAAGTAGTTATCAATATTCATGTTACTATGTTAAATGTCTAGATTATAATTATATCATTTAAATAATTATAACAATAAAAAAATTATAGTAAATACTCAATGTTTCATGTAACCTATGCCAAGTCTATGTTTCATGGTGCTTAAGACAGACTGCTATTGCATCTAATGTATTCCAAGATGCACGCTAACCTCACAGTTTAGTGTAGAATAGGAAAAATATTTATTTTGTGTTTATTGAATGATTAATTTTTTGTTTCAAATATGTCAATCCAATTACGTTAAATGAAAAATATCACAAATAATAAATTATTTCAAAAATAACTTGGGGAGTTATATTATACCCCCTAAGATGAATTTCTCCCTCGAAATTTATAATGGTTATTAATGGATTAATACTTTAACATTTCATTCATTAAATCCAACAACTCCAAAAGGGGCACTAAAACTATCCATAAAAAGTTAATTTTGGAACCATAAAAGTAACCCAATTTAACATATAACTATGTTTACACATAAGATAACATAGGTTGGGAGTGGTTATTGGACCCATATTTGGAGTGTAAATATTTATAGTGAGTGATTGAGGTCAACAACAACAATGTAGTAAATTATCAATAAATATTTTAGGGGATCGAAGTCATAAATCATTGAATATTTAGAAGGCCATTGGTTTAACAAAAATTATTCTATTAGGAAACCATTTTATTATCATTATCCTATAATTTAGTTTATATATTTAACCAGAGTGTTTGACAGGGAAACCTAGCCCAAAGCCCTTTTTCTTGCATTGACAATAGCCAAAATAGAGCCAGTCACTCCTCCCCAGTGGGGAGGGATCTTTGAAGTCCAACAGGAATACAGATCCTTACTTCCACCCCTTCATAAACCCATACCCATGCTCCATTTTCAAAAACTTGTTATTCCCTAAAGTACCAGATCTTATCTATGGTTTCTCTAACAAATATATTTTGACATCTATGTTCACGGAAACCCGTACACTCTTGAATCTCACAATGTTTTCTAGGTTTAAACATTAGAGACTCTTAGTTGATTCCTTCGATATATTCATCTTCAATTCCTGATATCTTAAAGAGACAATGTCATTAGGCATTCTTGACAAATAACACATAATGGTTCGATTTGTGTTGGAGGAGGACCTCATCAATTCCTTGTTGAGTGAACCCTATTACTTCAATAAGTTTTAATTTTTTTTTCGCGAGTCATTTGAGTTTTAAAAAAAGCATGATTCTGTTTACTGTTTGTTTTGGGTTTGTTTTTATAACCACCCATTACCGTTTTAAAATAATTCAGTAATCAGAATGCTTGGAAATCTCTTAGGCAGGTTTTCATTTTTCGATAGTCTCAGGGAGTTGGTATTCCACCCGATCTATCAGAGGGTTTGTGTAAAAGTGGATGTGTATTAATCTCCTTATGATTTTGTATGGATAAAAATATGTGAGGAGTACAGGTGAAACTAGTGTGTGATTTACGAGTACTTATATCATACCTACTTGTGGATGGGGCCCACTATGGATGTTTTTTATTTGGGTTCTGAAATACTAGCAGGTAGGGTAATTAGCATATATTTTTGTTCTGTATGCAAGAACTGGGGTCACTTGAGGGAGGATTATCGTTGGGGACCCCAGGTTTCAATGATAATTGAAGGAATTGTTAGTGGTGATGCTTTTGAGGTATTGAGGTGGCTAGTGTGGAATAGATGTCAATATGTAATGAGGGTAGAGGTTGGGGACCTCAGTCATTGTGGTTGGTAGAGGAAGAACAACCCGAATGTGTGGCCTGAAATTCATCTCTGTCAATTGCTCCTGGTGTTGATATAGGAAAGAAGGCTCTGGTGCCTCAGGTCTAATTGATGGAGTCTGAGGATCATAGTATGATAAGGTAGGACATGGATGGTAATTTAAAGTGTAGTGTGTGGGTAGGTGATGGAGTTGTCTAATAGGATGTGGAATGAGTGGAAACTTGTTGAATGTAGGTAAAGAGGGTATATAACAGATTTTGGATGGTGAGAAAGTCGTTTTGGGATTTTTCTTTTGATAAGGAGTTAGGGTCAGAGAGTGGTGAGGGGTTTAAGGGGAAGTAGGGGTCTATTATAGAGGTGACTGTCCCAATATTGGTTGGGAGAACAGGGGGTTCTTATTCTTTTATCCGGACCCCAATACACATGAGTATCAGGTGTGATGTCCTTGGATTGGTTGGTTTGGGATCTATTCGCACTAATATGTTTGATGAATACATGGTATGTGTGAAGGAACCGAATGTAATTGATCCTCATCAGTCAGAATATGAATCATCAAGAACAAAGTGGAACCAGAGTTTGAGGAGGATGAAGGGGAGGAAAGACTACAGCTCTTTAAATACTCTTTTAGAGACTCACTCTGCAGAAAATATTTGCGATAAGATGATAGTTTTGGGGAACTTGATTCATCCAGGACTAGGGGACCAGGATGATATACACTTGGATTTTATTTAATGCTCCAAAGATAAATTTATTGAGCAGGTAATATTTCTTAATGAAACTGAAGATGATGAAGCTAATATGATGGGGAGGACTCTAATAGTGACTCTGAATGAGGAGCAATACTCACTGATTAACAGGCATGACCTAATTCGGGTAGGGGGATTTAATTAATGGATGATTAGTATTCAAGAGTACATATTGTCTTGGGATCAACTAGATTTGGATTTTAAAAATCTGATGATGGAGGTATCAACCACCCCAGTTTCCTCTCTATCTTCGAATTGTTTTAGAGAAATGTATTTGAGAATTCTCATGATAATTTTTAATTAATCTATTTATTATGGTTGTAGGGGTTTGTTCAGTTCACTGTTTGGATTTGAAGAGATTTATGGGGATACACATCCATCAATCAACTTGGATCCTCTTTATATGGGGATCATAGCCTGAATTCATCATTGGAGCATTCCATTTGGATTTAGATTCAAATATGGGTTTTCTTTTCCATCGGTTCTGTGCTTGTGAACTTATACACGAGACTGCTAGATAAAGGGTCATTCTTTGGCGATGGCTTGTAATCATCGTACTATAGATGGGGAGGAGAAGATCCCATAGTTTGTTCCAGGACACATTCTATTTGGGTTGTTTTTAGTTGTTTTATATACATCATCGTTTCTCAGTTTTCCCTTAAATGTTTTCTGATAATAAAAAAGTTATTTTTTATTTCTATCATTGAGTATATATTTTTTGACTAATTATATAAGTAAATATAATTTTATATATGTCAATAAAAAAATTTATCCTTTTGTTCTCCTTTTAACTATTTCTAATTCATCAATTAATTCGTGAAATGGATGTCCAAAAATTAATTTTTATGTCTAAAGCACAAAAATAATAATTTTGTAGATATTAAGACAAAAATATAATTAAAACTAAAACTATTTATCTATAAATATTCATAAATAAAGAATATGGTTAATGAATTAATATCAAAACATAAAATATAACCATAATTATTTATTAGAAATAATTATTCATAAAACATAATTATACATTAATCATGTCATCATGATGGAAAGTTGTACTGGTGAATCCCTTATCATCTTTTGGTTATGGGTTTATGTCCCATGGCATTTTCAAACATGATTTTTTATCCCCCAACATATATGATTCCTTTTTCAAAAACCATACAAATATTATTTCCAAAATAAATTTTATGGACATCCTTAAAATATGGTTAATCAATAAATATCATTTTAACCAATTTTCTCAATAAAAATTTAGTGAATAAATACTTCCTCTATAATTTAACCTAAAATTCACATGAATGGTCGACCTTATAATCCTTATGGAAGATGAATACCCCAAACATTATAAATAATGTCATGAAATGATCTTAACATTGATCCCCATATATAAAAGAGTAACTCTTTATTGTCATATTCCAAACATGTGTATACACTCATGCAAAATTCTCTTGGATCATTGTAAAAACATAAATTATAGTAAATCCTTCTGAAAAAATACATTCTTCCTTATTCTATCTTTTACCGGATATATTCTATAAATGCAATATGTTGTATACTTTAACATAATAGCATGAGCTACTAGTCAATAGTTTTTTAATTAGATCCAAGGTTATCAATACGTTAAAGGTTACTTATTTATAACTCATATATCTTAATCCAAAAAAAATATCACAACTGAAGGTGAAAATTAATGTTTATAATTTTCTTAATCATGTGTTTTCCATGGATGCCACATTTACATTATATAAAATTTCTCTTCCATGAGAACCATTCAATGTGTTCTTGTAAATCCGTAGTGAAAAATATAAACTAAAAAATCCATATATATTTCACCATTCATATAACATTATTCATCAATACAAATAGATAAAATCATTTATCATTACAATTAATCCATATTCCATTACCATACAAACCTAAACCTTTTACAAAATACCTCTTTAATTTTACATTTCATCTTTGGTATCATCGTCATTTGTAATGTTAACATTACTCACAACACCTTGTTGATTCGATGTATGATTGTTCCCCTTCGGACATTGAGGTTCATAATAAAAATTTAATCCACACATAGAACCCTTATCTTTTGATAGTGAAATAGGGAGTCCAATATTCTCTTCCATTTCATAAACTAAACACATTATTTTTCCATTATTGCCACTTGATTTTTGCCTTTCTTTTCCACAGTCAAAACATTATCTTGTTTATATATGACATTCACTTAGGTGGTTATTTCCACATTATTGAAATAAAGGAAACTGAATAATCTTTCTTCATTGTTGTCCATTACACGAAATATCAACGAACTCTTTCATTATCTTCCTTGGGGAGTCTAAGAGATGGATAAGGTATATGTTGTCAATCATGTTTTGTGAACAAAAGATTTTGAATGATCATATTATATTTCACTGTAGTAATAATGCCACATAAATTTTCATCAACACGTTGTCCATAAAATTAAATGTTAATCATGATCCTTTATGATCCACCCATTTAATAAAACCATAATCGTTGTGTGTGTATTAATTTTCAAAGATGAAATCCACATTGTCATGAACAGAAATACTTATATTTTTTTAACTCATGAAACCTTCTATAATATATGACACCCTAGTTTCATCATAGGTTATTTATAGACAAATTATTTCTAAATCCTTCATGATGGTTTGTTTTTTTAAGGTTACGGCCGAAGCCTCATTTTATTATTAAATAAAATCAAAGACCTCTTTAACTGGGTAGAGGGAGACCGATTACATAGCCCGAAGGCCTAGTGGGCATTTAGCCCATTACATGACCCGTAGGCCCATTTTTTTTGGCCCAAAGCCCATTCTGTGAATTGTACTGCTACAGTACCACGTTTATACTATACTGCATAGTACTCATAGCTGCTATAGTGCTCTACCGCCGCTACAGTGACCTGCTACCACTATAGTGACCGTCGTTGCTACAGTACTGCCACTGCTACGGTGCGCTACAGTATTTCTATAGTACCTGCGCCCAATGGGTTTTGAACCCCCCATTTTTCATGTAGATTTAAGGGGTGCTTACCACTAAGCCTATTGACGGGTACTAGATTACTCCATCTAAGGCCCAAAACATCTTGTCTGATTTTTTACCCCTGGGTACATATATATCAGATCATTGTCTACATGTAGTATACAAACATTGATTTATTTTTGGGAAATCACTCACTCTAACCTTTACCACAATTATTGGACATTTTTCTAAATGTTGACTCATAATAATATGTATCCATAGAGACATCCCAAGACATATACTTAGAAATATTACTAGGGATATCACTAATGTTTTCTAAACCTTACATCCAATATTTAACTAAATATTTTCTATGATCCCAAATATAGTGACCTTTAAATTTTATAAATTATATTAATATATATTTTAGTGAACACTAAATACATTATTCAAATAGTTCCCCAATGTCCAATGTAGTATATTGATATTGGAAACACATAAACACAAACATTTTTACATAAATGATCTGCATTATATCCCCGTAGTTTCTTCTTGATTGGAACCTGTCTTAATGATATAAAAAATAATACATATATTAATAACATGGGGAAGTAAACATAAAAGGGATTGAGTTCAAATGCTCAGTGGGGGAAAAAAGGGAGATATGTATGCTAAATCATGAGTATAAGGTTATAAAAATATGATCATGAAAATTGAAGACCACAACCTACATATAAAAGATAATATACCTTAATCATTAAATAAATCATGGTAGTTCATAGGACATGAATCATCAGGAAATAAAGAACAATATCCATGATAAAATAATGTAGGAATAAAACATTGAATTCTAGAAGAAATATAAACCTATATAATGATTTCCATGGTACTCAAGAATCACTACCAGGGCTATATTATAGGACACAATTCTTTGCTGAATATGGTTGACACCCCATTCCAGACCTTTATTATAGAACCAAGTTCACTCATCATTCTAGCCGTGTATTACTTAACCGATTTTACTACTCGTTCCATCCATGTATTAATAAACCGACTGAATTTCTCTTTCCATCCCTATAATACTGAACTGAGTAAATTTCAGCTTCTATCCTTGCCTATCACATGAGATATAAATCATTACCAAAATCATTAGAGGGGGATATATGTCCCACCCAACTCATTATGAAATCATACATATATGTTCCACAAATCATAATCAATCATATCATTTCTCATGTGATGAAATGGGTATTATAATCATGTAAACATTTCATATCATGGGGAAGAAGATAAAGCCTTCATAATCATTTCATTAAAATCCTTACACATGAAACACAAACATATTTTATAAACATAAAACTAATGACCGAAAAAGGAGTATCATAAAGACGTTGACATTTTTCATATCCCATTCATTGAATCAATATGAATGAAACCATTAGATATTTTCCTATAGGGGAATGAGTAACATCAACATATGTCATAATTGATGGAAAATAAATTTTTGAATATCATTTAAATAATTTTTTTGAAGAAAATATCCTTTATTCATTGAAAAAATATTTTTAATACATAAAACCATTTAAAAGTCATTTTATTATAAAATAACATGAAAACATATAAAAAAGAAATGAAATCATTTTGAATACATGTTTCCTTATATAATTATAAAATATCATTAAAAAAATCATATAAACCATTTTATTTTAAAAATCATTGAATACCTATAAAAAATCAATAAAAAGTTTTGAAAACATAGTTATCTGAAAATAGATGAAATTATTTTGAAATTTTATTGAAATAAATTTAATATTAAATACATTTAAAACTTATAAATAAGGCTTGTAAAAATATTTAAATCAATTTTCCTCGAAAACATATAAAAAAATAATGAAACATTTTTGAAAAAATGTTTCCCTTGAAAAGTTATTTTTAAAAGAATTTCATAAAACATAACCTTTTTAAAATTCTATAGACGCTTTAGATAAATAATTGGGAGTAAATCTATACATGCCATACAAGGTAAAAGGAACAATCCTTTTGCGCTATAAAAATGATATAAAAATAAATAGTTCATCAAGTGACATGAATATTAATTTGAAGATATTTTTTAAATAAAAATGTTTAAATATTTCTTTTAAAGATTATAGGATAATGGTATAACATTCTATGAAACCCTTTTTTAGTTTATATATATATCAGATCAGAGAAAGGGTCAAGTCAAGATTTATTAAAAATAAATTCTTAAATATCATACGCATCGAAGTGTAGAAAATTTGTACCAATTAATGAATATAAATGAATGACCATAGGAGAATAAAATTCATCAATGTATTTATAGATGGTTAGAAATATTTCATCAAAGGAAACATAGACATAAACATTCTTGAAAAGAAATTAGATTGTTCCAATACATTATTATAACTGGTATCAAGGTATAATAATATAATATTAAGAAAATGTAATTAGAATAATTGTAAAATATCATGAAAATATCTAAATTCAAGAAATATCATGTAAAATAATAGTATATTCACCTCAAAATGAATTTGGGTTCATACCGAAACATGAGTCTCAAAGAAGGAAAAATAAAAAAACAATTTTACCGATTTGGTATCATTTGATACTAAACCCACATGAAATAAAGGTCATTTAATTGATATGAAATACCCAAAAATATTATGTTAAATTTAATGGCAAATTTTGAATTAAAATCCAGTAGTTTTTACAATTCATAGGAAAAATGGAATTTCTAAGAAAAATCCCAAATATCCACCCAAATCTAATTTGGAAATTATAAATTCATAAATGAAGTTTATATTTAAAATTTGAATATCTAAATGTGTCTAAAATTAATTTTATTATTTTTCACAGATGTATATTAATAAATTTGAATTTGAAAAAATTGTATTCTTAAAAATATATGGACTATAAAAAATTATATCTTTCATCATCAAAATGATTTTTTTATAAAACCATTATCTACATATTTAAAATGTAGGTTTCAATATATATATTTATATATTTTAAATTTATATTAAAAATATATCATTTAAATAATTATAACAATAAAATGAAATTTCATAGAAACTCAGTGTTGTGTGTAATTTACTACAAGTCGGCATTAGATGTTGTGTGCGCCATGTAGCTGTTTCATCTATCATAAGAAAATTAGTATGATGAAATCAGTTTTCTATGGTGTCCACACTAAAATTTATGTCCTATGTAGTGAACTATTAGCTTAGTATTTCATATATCACAATCCAATCATAGTTCATTAATATAAAATAAACTATTTTTAGTGTTACATGAACTTAAAAATATCACAAAATATTAATTAATTGGATAATTAAAATTCATAAATTATTAGCGTGTTACACCATTGCTCTACATTATCTCATTTATGATAAATATATAATATTTATTTAATGATTTAATAATCTTTTACATGTTTCATAGTTTATATTTAAATATTTTTCATAATTTATCTTAATTAGATATTTTATTTTGTAATTAGTTTATTATATGTTAGTTTTTTAGGATTCTCAGGTCATAATCGCAAAATAACATCTGTATGTTGATCATAAGAAAATGGTAATTTTTACATCATATAAAAAATGATCTTGAAAAATTTAGTATTTATACTAATAAATTTCAATTTTATTTTCATTAATTAAATTAAGTTAAAAAAATAAAAATACATCATCTTGCAAGGCTGTAGTTTGCACGCACATAAGATTAATTCTTATTTATTTTCATTGAATGAAAAATAATGGAAATAATAAGTTATTTTAAGTAAAAAATAATCATAATGTTATAAACATGAAATAATACCATTATATCCATACATGTAACATTATATTATAGACAGTTTGTGAAAAATGTCATATGTGGAAATGTGGATGTAGTAGTCTGTTTGTATTCACATAAAATGATTCTATTTCTAATGATTGATGTTGAAGGAAAATAGATAATATATTTTCTTCCTTGATAATATTATGTCATGAATATTATATATATATATAATGGATCATTATAAATATTCATGATATGATTAGATGGAAAACAAAACACAACACTTCATGGTGGTTGTAGTTCACATGCACACATAATTGATATTTTCATTCACTATTTGAATAATAGGGAGATGAAAATTAGATTTACCATAGTCAAAATAAAATTGAGGAATATTTGAGATAAAAATTTTATTATATCATCGTGGTTTATAATTTTTTGATTGAGGTATAATAATTAGTAAAATAAAAATTTTATAATTAAGAGTTATACACCCTCTTCCGAATAACACATTTGGATTACATCCTTGCCCTTATATGTTTCCTTTTAATATGAGAACTGTTTCTATGTAAAATATAGATAAGTTGAGAAGGTATGGTGGTGTGTATTGGATGGGATAGGATGCAAAATAGACATGAATAATTGACAGTAAGAGGTTCCGTTATACAAGTTGGCAGTGAGGAACCATGAGAATAAAATAATTTATAGAATAAATATAAATTTATTACAATGGAAAATTTGGGAGAATAAAATATTTATAATATATGATATATCTGAGTCTAAATACATCATAAAATATTTTTTTTATACTTTAATATTATATTCTTACTGTTATGTATTTTTTTAAATGATCTTGAACCATTTTCATGATTACTATGATGTTAATTTTTTTTACTTATTAGGATTCAGAATGTTACTATAAAAAAAAGTAACCTTTATGTGACCAATTTTTTATATTATTAAACACTTCCAAATCAATTTTATAATTATAGGACATTCATGAAATTAAAATTAGTTTATAAAATATAATTTAATATTAGATAACCTTGATGTGATTTTTATAAATATTCACATTTTTTTACTTTATAGACATCAATATAGTAAATAAATTTGAATCTAATCACTTAACACAATATAAATATTTTATATTTCATTGAAAAATCATTGAACAACATGAATCATAAAAAAATATTAAACGATAATTATTTATAAAATAATTTAAATGGATTTTATACATAATGAAGAAGCATAGTCATATTATTTTGTAAACATGTAGGATATTTTTATCATAAAAAATTAAAAAATATAAAAGGATAAAAAAATTCAGAAATATATAAAAAATAGTTAATAACTAAACATAACATCTTTCTATCCATATGATAATATATTGTTTATATTAAAATAAATAGAGTGACTTTTTTATTTATTTTTTACATAAAATAATTTTTCGGTCATTATAAAAGAAATATTGAATTGATGTATCATCAAATATTAGAAAATTAATTTTCAAGTGATATCACTCAATAAAAATAATTCAAGGTTTTATTTATATTTTTAAATCCTTATTAAATGATTTTGAACCTTAATTAAATGATCTATAAGAACCCATGTGACAAATATTTACCAAATTAATTATTCAGATAGGAAAAAAAATGTGGGCCTGTTAATAAAATTTAGACAAGATTGTTTTATATGTGGAAAAAATATACTTAAACTCATTCCCTATAAATGGAGGGAATGTTTTATGATATTCAACAAAATATGATGATAAATATTTTTTTTAAATGACTTTCTCTGTATAGTAATGAATCTATATCAAAATTATGAATAGTTTTTAATAAAATTGACCTTATTTTAAGATGATTAAAGAAAAAAATCAAATAATTTATCAAATTAATAAGTAATATTTTTGGACGTTGTAGATAATTGAATGCAAAATGAATTTTTTAAACAAATCAATATTTTTTAATATTTAGAAAAAAAGAAATATTTAAAGAAAAAACTAAAAACAAATTACCCTTTAGTAAACATTGATATGATGATTTCTTCCAACATTACCTTTTTATCAAAATAAATTTCCATAATTTTATGAAATAAATTATAATATCTTCTCACAAAAATAAGAAAAACCAATTTTTATGAAAAAATGTTATTGAAGCATATAATGTCTATAATAAATAGTGAGTTGTTATTTTTTAAGATTTAAAATATAATTTTTTTTATTAGTTAATTTATATATATATTTACACAATTAGTTTATCCATATTTTTATGCTCTAATTTAGTAGCTGTGTTATAACGGTTATATGTAAATAATAATATTTTGTGGTCATTAAAGAATAGTGTTTCATTCCTTTCACACATTCAAAAATATAATTCAAATAATTTGTTAGGTTATTAAAATTACTTCTAGTATGGAATGGTGTAGATGAATAAGGGTGATAAAAATATTTATAATTAAATAAAACATTTGGAATTGAAAACAAATTGAAGAACGATAATGATTTAAAGAATATAACACTTAGCCAGTATCAATTGGTAGAGATATTATGTTTTAAATTATTCGAAGTGGCCTATATATATCCACCATTTATGATACCTATTTCATGTGTTAATATAAATTTTAAAATATTATATAACATTCGTTTTAAATTTCATTAAATGATCATTTGAATATCCTTGATGAAATCTACAGAAAAATCAGATGATCTCATCAGATGACTGGTGGGACACCCAAGGCTTCGTTGCATATTCCTACTTCAACTAGTTGTGAGGCAGAATCCATTAGGTATTGAGTCTTTTATACACACCATCGTCCCTCCAATTACTATGTCCCTCTATCTTGTTCTAATTGATAATCTTAAAACATTTATGAGGACCTCAATTTTCCATCTGTGTCCTATGTTGGATCTTCTAACATTGTTTTTCAATGATTTGAATCAGTTTTCAACGTTATATTTCAAAACATTCACGCAATTTTTTTATCAAATAATATGTTAAGGTTATATACTCCATTATGGTGTGGTCATTGAAATATAATAATGTGGGATGAAAAATATTCTCCCATTTTTTATTGATTACAAAAATCATGAATTAGATGAGAATACAATAAGAATATAGTGATAATATTTATAAAAATATTTTTATATAAATTAAAAACTATATACATTCACTATCAAAACAAAACATCTTCCATATAATACAATATATTTATAAAATCTTATATACGAGATTTCTAATAATTACCACTACAATATTTATCCCCATTTTTTATAATCAAAATGAATTTTTCTAAAGGATTAGAGAAATTACACTAATTATTTAACTATGTTTATCACTAGTAATGACCATTTCATATAGATAAAAATAAATTATTAAAATATTTACAAAAACAATTATGTATAAATAGAGTCATTGTTTATAAACATCATGATAAATAAGATTTTTTAAAAAATAATAATGAAAAACATGTTAATTAAACATTAAATTTTAGAAAAATTGATTAGGAGTTCAATAACATATTCAAAAAAATAATGAATAAATGAAATGGGTGACTCTTATGAGATAATTTTATCAATAAAAAAATTATATCCCCCCTCAAATAGTTTATAGAAAAATGGTGATCCAATAAAAAATTATTTAAATTTGAAATATCAATATTGAAAATTTTATAATATAAATTCCATATTTATTTTTTATAAAATAATATGTGAATAAACCATTGTCCATTTTATTGGATTGTTAAACCATGTATTTAGTAAACAGTCATTACTCATCCCCATGTTTATGATCATAATAAAAATCCATCCTATACTTTTAGAGTTAAGGGTATATAAGTACATATATTATATAATGACATATAATTATTTTTATACTACAATTGTGTTTTTCGTGGAGTATTATACAAACATGATTTTATGAATATTATGAAAATTTTATTTTATTTATAAAAAATTTATAAAACTTTATATTTATGAAATTTTTTTAAATTTTTTGAAATTTTTTTAAAAAGACATTAATTTTCCATGGTTATTTTATAATTATCAAAATATATTAATTACTATATACCCATTAATAATTTCATCAAGATAAAAATAAAATCATTTTGTTATGATATAATGATGTTGTTGGTTATTACAAAAACAAAGTATGAATGAAATCACACTATTTAATGTGATCATAAAGAAAATGGTGTATAAGATCTATGTTCTTAGTCAAATATTATTGAATATTATTTTTAGCGATGATAATTACATAATTTTTTTCACACATGATAGAGTCAAGGTAATTTTGATTTTTTTTAAGAGATTTAGTTTCATCCATATAATTTGGTCATAATAATTTATAGTGTATATGTATTATGTTTCAACTATAATAATTTAAAAATATTCTTCTTTGTACCCCATGATATGGGTAATTTTAGTTGTATATTTCAAGTGACACTATTACATTATCTATCTAGTTAGAATCATAAAAATTCAAGATAAAAACAATTAAGTGAAACATAAGTATCAATTGTATTAAATAATATAATTTTTTATTACCCATAATATAAATAATATGTGTTATATGATATTTAAAATAATAAATTATTGTATTTGATTGTAAAAAAAAGGGGAAATTAATTATAAATAGTGTCCTACCGGGTTTTTTTATGATCCATTAGGCTTACAACCGTAATTCTATAAATCATGTTCTCAAAAAGATGACAATATTTTTCAAATGATAGGTTACAATTTATACTAACTATTTTTTAAGTTTACTTACTATTATCAATTCAAAGCATCATTTAATGTTTATTAATATATTTAATTTTTTCTATAAATTGTATAATAGATTTTAATAAAATTTGAATATTAAGGTTGAATTTGAGTTATCTAATATAACTAACATAATACTAATTATTAATCACATTTTAAAATTAATTATAATTAAGTTGTTATTTTATTAAAATATAAGCTTTAGAAAATATATTTTAACACATAAAAAATCATTTTGAAAGGATTTTATTAAATGAGTGGAATCCCCATTTTCCTATTTTATCATAATATGATAATGTTAATTTAGTTAACCTTTCATACCATTCCATATAGGATTTTTAATCCATAATTATCTTTGGTGAATAATAAAACAATATTTAGATATAATATTTTTTCAAAACTAGATTCATGAAACACATAAACATTTTAAGAAAAAAAAAATTTGAAAAATCATTTATCATTTATATTTGAAAATTTATAAATTTAAATTATTAGGTAATTATAAAAATATTTTAAGGTATTTTACTCACGAAACAATGTATAATTATTTAATAATATCAACACAAAATTCTTTATTATATTTATTATGAATAATTATTTCATTGATACAATTTTTATTCTCTTATCTCTCACATTTAATTCAAAAAACCCACCTGGGTCCAATAATGAGATGAGTGTCACGTAATTCCATAATATCACAATTTTCATTCATTTGAATTTTTTAACTACTCATTAATTATAATTATTATATTCGCATCATTAATAAAATCATCAATGATTTTAGTTTTTTGATGATTGAGAGAAGCTTGATGTTTAATGTCAATTAAGATCAGCCTTTCAGTATGAGTTACATACTATATATCACAAATAAAAATCTCATGTGGATAATATTTGGATTGAAACCATTATTTAAATAAATTTTTATAATATTTTTCTTAAATATTTATATTTTCATTATAATTTAGATGTTTAGTAATGGTCAAACTATACTGGAGAACATTATAATAAATTTTATGGTGTTCCTAGAAATTATTTCATATATTTTTTTGTGAATTATCTTTTCTAATTTTATGTTACACATATTAAAAATTGTCATTGATTAAAAATAATTTTATACCTAATAAATACACCATTATCGAAATTTGGGTCAAGTATTACAATATTATCAATGGGGTTATGGATATATAATTTATAGTTCAATACATTAAATAATAAATATTTATTAATTTTTCATTGTAACATTGTTATAGGGTTTTTGTATATATTTTTTATATGAGTACATGGTTAATAACATAATAAGATTTATTGAATAAATAAATCCAGCAGTATTTTGGCAGCATAAGATAACAATATATATAGATATAAATTTTAAGGAGGGAAATATTGCTAATTTTTAAAAAAACTATTTTATTGGTGTGTTCTACAGAAAGATAAGGATTTTTGATAAACATGAGAGGAAACCTTTTCCTCCATGACATTATTGAGAAAGTATCCACCTTTTTAATTAATAAAATAGAAGAGTATCTATCCAATTATACTTCATCTTTCCTATAAAATTTTATTATGAATTTATAATAATTATTTTTATGAGTAATGAAGAAGACACATAAATATCTAGTATCATAATTTATAATTTTAATGTTTTACGATTTACCTCATATAACAAAACATTTTATGGTAAAGACAGATCATTTACTACTAGTTATAAGGTTATAGAATATGAAAATTCAAATTTATATTTAATTTAATTTTTTTCTTCATACCATGATAGAAATGAGAAATGAGTATACTGTATTTTACAAAATAATCATTGGTAATTCACATGCTAATCGGTTTTAGCTGAGAGTTGAAAGAGTTTGATTGTTAAAATTTCATAATCACTAATGTTAAATATATAATTATATAAATTTTTAACCTATATACTTAATATTATAGAGTAAAATATATTTTGAATATATAAGTAAAGAATATTGTAATGTGAGATTTTTTTGAATATAAATTTCCCTTAAGAATAATTTTTTTGATTATTCATATTTTGATGTATTTAAAAAAACACTATAACATAATTTTATTATATATATAATGTTTCGATTCAGACCATTAATAAATAAAACCTCACAAAATGAATGTAGAGATAGAGAAACATATGATTCTAATAAAAGTGATTTTACATATTGAATAATATACAAACATGGCATTTCCTTCATCAAATACTTAGAGGTGATTAATGCTAGATAAATCACCACATATGTTTCCGAATAACCACCTATATATATACCATGTAGCTTCAGATGTTATTTCCATGAGATAATTTTCATAAAAAATATTATATGAATAATGATTCTGGAATAAACAATATGGGTCAAATAAGGTTAGAAAATAATGATATTGGTATCCAAACATATATAAGAAAAAAAAGTGAATAAAAAATTTCCTTAGAAAAAAATTTTAATCGGAAAAAATTTAGTTATTAACATTAATAGATAATATGAAAACATCTCATAAAATAACTAAAAAATTAATTTTAGGAATTTCCCTTTAAAATATTAAACTTTTAGGATATTTGGGAAGGATAAATTATTTTCAACAACCACTTAAATAATTAATTTTAACAACATACTGAGGGACCAAATTCATTTATAGATATTGATCACAAATGGTTAATTGAGAAAGAGTAATGTTAGGATTATTAATTTTTTTCCAATTCATAAAAAAAATCCTTTTTTGTTTATAATCTAAATTATATATTCTTTTAAAAGTAAACCATTTTAAAAAATAGATATACTTAAATTATATTATAATCATTAATTTTTTTAGAAGTTTTATATAATCATTTTTAATATTGATATCGATAATAATAATGATCAATGTCATATAAATACTATGGTGAATATGTATAATAGAATGACATGGAACATAGAGAATTTATATTGTTACATACCTCGATATTATATGTGGGAAGATAGGAAATTTATCTCTTTATATATATATGAATAAATGAAATCATATATATTACTCCAAGTATAAAAATTTAAATATTTTTATTGTTCTTATTTTTTTGTAAATTTTCTTGTGCATGTGCTAATCAAGATTAATTGATCCCATTATTTTTGAAAAAAAAAATGTTAATTCCATTTCCTCACATTCCCTATTTAGTGCATTGAAATAATCATTAATTTTTATATACATGTTCATATTCTTGGAATTATGAGGGATAAAATCATCTCATCTATATGTTCCATTTTTATTTCAATGAATGAAATTGATTTTTTAGTTTCATTTACCTCATAATCCATTTTTTTAATTCCAATTCAAATTTATCTCATTTTAATGATAGTGAATATGAGATCATAAAACGTCATATTTTTCATTTAATTAACTTCATGAATCATTATTTCATTGTGATCTCAGTTGGATAATAAAATCCAAATGAGTTTCTTTGCTAAAATATATAAAAAACATGATTCACCATAATCCATCAAACCATTACATATGTAGTTGAATCAATATTGTTTTTGACAATTGATTATTTTTTATTCTATAATACCACTAAGAGTCTCATATGAATATTTATTCTCTATTATTATCTAATTTGTTCTTTTATTCATGATATATATATTATAGTTTCTAAATATGATGATCTATTTTACTTGTATTAATTATATTAAATACGTTCTTATCAAAATCTCTTCTTATTGAATTCATGAAATTAACATATAATTCAAATTATCTTATATCATCAGGTGTCCATTTTTATTTTTCTATAGTGTTGATACAAAAATACATAATTATAATCATAATAGGAAAACCAATATCTATAGGAATGGTATAAATATATTTTTTTTCACATAACGAGAATTTGACCCAACAAATAAGGTGAACATCTAATAGAGTTCCTAATGAGACCATAAAATGTTTTGAAATAAATTTTAAAAAACAATGACTGATTAATTTGGTGATATTCTTTGGGATTACGAGGATGACCGGATCTCCTCCAATGGATAAGTGATGGACTCCATGCGGTAAATAGGATACTCCCTACATGACATGCTTGTGAGTGTCTCTTAACCAGATATCAAGTTATAACATCTATTAATTAAATATAAAAAAGTACCTCATGAATCAATCCATGTATTTGATTTGATATTAATTAAATATTGTTTTAATACTCTAAAACATTTTTATCTTGATCCTCCAATAAACAATATCCATTCATTTTCAAACAACGTAAATTAAATCATTAGACACACAATATTGATTTCTTGTTAAAAAAAGAATTTAATAAGGAAAATAAGGTTTTGAATGAAGAGAAATGGTTAATACAATGAATTTAATGTTATCATTGATCAGTGTATAGTTTTTTAATAAAAATAATTACATCCATGATAGATTCATATATTTATAAAAATTCATACCCATAAATTAAATTTATATAGAATTCTATATTAATTTATAGTAGATAGTTTTTAAGTTTGGAAACAGTATGAAGATTGATTACATCTGTATAGTGTTTGATGGGTGGGTGAACTTTTTTGGGAAACAAATTTGGGTAAATTTCATTTTGTATCTATATATGGGTTTTATTGAATGAATAGTAAAAATATTTATGAATATAGAAATAATTTTTCAACACCACATATTTTTTCATATGAATTTACAGTTCAATATACTCTATATAGAGTTGAGAAATAATGAAAAATGGAAAACAAAAAAAATTAGTGATTTTTGGACATTAATATATAGTTATATTTTTTTGAAATCTTAAATGGGATTAAAGTTATGGTTTTTAGGTCATCCATTAGTTTATGGTAACTATTTTACATTTTTTATACATTGTTGAAAATAAAAAATATTGAAAAATCAAAATTCAAGCTTCTAGGATTTTTAAAATTAGCAAATAAATTAATCTTATAATGTTTTTATTATTCAATTCGAGGAATAATACATTATGATCATTCAAAATGTACATGATTTATTTTGAGACTAACATAACCATATAGGGATATGTTGGAGATCCAAGGGCATAATGATATGATGAAATGTTCTAAATTATAAAGTTTTATTTTTAACTTATATGATTACATAGAGAAATAAGATACGTCGTAATTCTGTGGATTTTGGGGAAAATATATAATATTTATTCAAATATGAAATGAGGAATAAAATGAGATTGATCCTTTTTGAATTTCAATGAAATTATTAGTAAAATAATATGAATGAGGTGAAACCAATAGTAATTCATGAGAGTTTTTATAATTATTATGTAAATAATAAGAAAATTATATTATCTAAATATGATGTCAAAATTAAGATGTTGATGGATATTAAATAGTATTATGATAAAAAAACTAAAATGGTGCCAATCAAACAATATTAAATGAGAAACACTATAGGGGATTGGTCCTCAGTGAATAGGAAGATGATCATTATCTATAGATTTGTGTAGGAGCCTAAAGTATCATTCGTAATAATTTATCAAGGAAAATAATTCCATTGTGGAAGGATTTTAAATGGTCGATGCTAGTAGTATATTTTGTTTGATATTATACTGTTTCACGAGTATCATTTTGACAATAATATTGTAATTGTGTGTGAGAGAAAAAAACTAAAAATGTGATGGTATGTATAAATACTTATTTTTTTTAACGTCATTAAAAAATGTATTGTGACAATTTCAATTTTGATCTCATTTATTTTCATGGGGGAGGTGATGGATAAGAATGTGAGTTCAATGGTATTTATATATCTATACACATAGATTCATCCCTACCCACCTCATTGTGTGTCACATTTCATGTAATCCATTAGGCCTTTGTTTCGTCGAATAGTCATAGATGTTACCCACTAGAATGAGAACAATAAGGTTTTATGAGGATATTATTCTATAAATATTCCATACATGGATGATAACAGATTATAATAAACCATGAGTACTATATATCTGGGATATAGATCTTAAACAAAATTGAAACGTGTTTTCATAATGACTCCCCCTTAGTAATCTCCATGATTTGAGGTTATAAGAACTGGACTACCCTTTTAAAATCAAAACGTTTGATGTGTTATTCATTGTCCATATCTATATACGTGTGTAACGATAATAATTAATATGGTTATTATAAATTCACTATGTGGGTTCTTTAAATTAAATTATTTATTAAAATGTGATTATATATGTTCATGGGGTTGTAGGATACATTGAGTATGGAATTAATTTTTTGACATTAATAATTAACTCACTGATGAATTTTCCAGTTTTTCTTATTAATAATTGAAATATTTTCTCACCCATTAATAAAATTCAATCATTATGATTGGTCAATATTCATAGAAGTTATATTGATCAGTTGTTTTACAAAAACACAAATAAATAGATTTTGAACCCATTGGTTCATATTATATGTTGTAAAAAATACATGAATGGGATGTCAAGAAAAAGGGATTATATTACATGATGAGAATTAAATTGAGTTTTTAATGTAGCTGAATTTTATATGGATTGTTATGGTATATGATGTGTTTCAAGATTCTTTTATTTATTTTTTATTTGGACTCATTTCGTACGAAATGAGGGAATAGGGGTGTCAAATATAAATTGAATCAATGAGTTCCACCTATTAAGATTAATCAAAGTTATGGATGATGTGGTCCCCACATAGGGGTATCAGAGACTATCTAATAGAATAATCACCATTATATTAATTCATTTATTGTATACCATTTTAATAAAATATTAATTCATTTTGATTATCTTTCTATCAATATTTCTATTTAATTATAAATTTGTTAGGCGGTTGTATTGTTTTCTTGAGTGAATGTCAATCCATTCAAATGTTAGAAAATTATTATGTGATGAACAAGTTTATTTCTTATTTCTTGGTTCATCATGTAAAATTTAATTACATAGGAAATTTTTAATTAATATTCTCATTATAGGAAATACATTGCTACAAATTATCTCATGTTATTGTTTTCCAGTTTATGGGTTTTAACATATGACTGGTTGAAAAGAAAATTTTTCAATGATAAAGCTAACAATTTAAGATCATTTTGATCCATGACTACTATGGGTATCAATTTTCATAGATTTAATGTGCTTTATTTTAACCTATCTATTATATCTATCTTTTTTTGGATAATGATGATGAATGAATTAACCCAAGATTTGGGATCTATTAGCTGATCTTATGGTTATCATAAGATCATTTTATATCCTTAGATCATCTGATCAAGAAGCTATAAATAAAAAATGAAATATTTTTTACAATTTTTTATTTATAGAATAATTTAAGGGAACACAACTATTTTTGTTTGAATATATGACATCCTAGAGAAGTTAAAATTTCTCTAGGATCCCTTCATTCCACAATGGTCTATTTTTTAAGTTATTTCTTACTTAAATTAAATTTCTTAAACTCTATTGAACGAATTAAGATTTTCAATATTGATTGAGTTGTACTATGAATCATTTTTTGTTTAGCTATGAAAAAAATATATTTAATAATTTCATTAGAAGCATGGTTTCATCACCAAACTAGTTCATATCTATAATTATGTAGTACCACAAATAAGGAATTATAAGAAATTTATATATTAATTTATTATATTCTGAATATTTTTCAATTTCAATCAGATTTACTTTTTTATGTAAATGAACATCCTAAAGATCATATTCAATTTAATATTCAAAAATTTACTTGGTTAAAAGACTATTCTCCATATTATGATCATTGATCGGTGTAGATTTTTAAATGTACATGAAATTATACTCTACCTAATATTTTGAAATATTTATACTTATAGTTAACAATCATACTAATTAATTTAAAAAACTATCAAAATAGAATTCTAAAAAATATAAGTTACACATTAAATAATCTATGATTTAATTTCATAGAAAATATTTTAATATTTTCAAATTCATTAGAAAAATATCATATAAAATACAAATAAAATAACTCACTACATGTCATTATTTGCCATCTTTTTCAAGATGAATGTGTTATAGATTTTTTTTCCACATGTTTCAATTTACTCTAACATCATATGGTACTATAAAATATTATTGGACATCATCTTCCTTATGTTTGAGTAATAAATACCTATAATTTGGAATCATATATTCTAAGTAGTATCCCACATGATTATTTATTTCAATTATTCTACCATAAACTTCATATATTTGTCACATGCATTCTTATTACATTTTTCCTTATTTAAACATCTTATCTTGTTGAAAATGATATTTCAAAGCCCCCATCCATCATAAATAACCCAATAAGTAAAAAAAATTCCCCAAAAAGTCTGAAACAATTTCCTTAATCAGTATTTTATAAATAATCTAAATTTAACTAATAATTAATAAATATACCACACTATATTATGAAAACATGAAAATAAATTGACAATTCATATGAATTATATTTCTATATTACAAAAGAACTATATCTATCTCTTGATGGATGATACATTATATATTATATAATAATATGTTCTTTTGTAGAATAATTTTATGTTCCTCGAACAACCCAATTATCAAGATATAATATTGTATTCCTTATGTTAAATATACTTACACATCATATCTAGATAATAATGTAACTACTAGTGGTTTTCCTAATATCCAACTCATTTAAATTCCGCCATGGGTGAATTAATAGTGTTACTATTATATGTTTTCTCATACCCTTTAAATTCTGCATCAACATAATCTTATAACAGATCATCCATTCTGAAAAATATGTATATTTATTTTGATCCATTAATAATAATGGTATATTAATTTCATACCATCCAATTACTCATTTTATTATATTATTATAATATAAATTATATTTACAAGATAATTATGATGAGAATTTTGACATCGTACACATTATGGCGGGAATAATGATCATTATTTCATTTATTGAACATTTATTCTGCAATAATGGAATAAAATATATGGTTCTATTTTCAAAGATCATTATTCATCCCCACTAATAATTATCAAATATTCTATAAATAATTTCATTAGAATTCCTTCAACCATGTCATCTTTTCCATGAATACTTCCTCATAAAAATCTATATGAAGGAATGTAATTGTTACATATAAATAGTAGTGATTATAAAATTCTTATATAACTACTAAAAAGAACCATATAGATTATTTTTACCTAAACTATTGTATAACAGTTTTATTTAAATTCATACCTTTTGTTTAATGGAATAATTTAACAACCAACCATTAATGTTTTCATTCCCTAGAATCCAATTCATTATTAATTTTTTTACCCATTTATTCAATATGATTTCTTTTCCCAATGGATGTTTCCTTAGTACCCATGTAAAATTGATATAAAATCACTCTGGATATAAATTCTGTGGTAAATACCACAACACATAATCACATATACCTTCCATATTGTTAGGGATGTTGGGATATGAACCATTCATATGAATCAACTAATACAAGTTGCTTCAAAACCATTTCAATGATATTTTGATTCAAGAATTAGTCTGCCATCCACAATAATTTTCATTTCATTTTTTTGATTTCAACTTTGAAATATATTCGATGATATTCCATAGTCCATAAGATTTATATTACATATAGTATTTTAAATAACCCATGAAACTAAAATCGATATTATTAATTGTCTAAAAATTTAATAACATGTGTTATAATGGAACTAACAAGAACATATATATTTTTATTAAGTTAAATGTGGTAGTAGAATATATATTTTTTCTTCTATGATTCATATTCCAAGAGCTTATATTTCTCGAAGAAGTTGTTATCATTATAATAAAATTTTAGATTCCAAATACCTATCCTTTTCCATTGACCTAGTTTGACAACCCAAAGGATTAAAATCCATATAAAATAATTATTCACTACCCAGAAATTGATTATATCTTATCTATTTCATTAGAATTTAAATATATATATATTCCATGATTCCAAATAATTATATGTGAGATATAATATAAAATATTCTAGTCTATATTGATGTTGGAATATCCTATACTATTAGTGGGTATAGATTCTGAATCACATTGCATACGGTAGTTTTGAATAAATTTTACAGAAATTCATTTAAAATACTAGAATGTAACATCACGATTTATTATATCCCATTCAGCATCTAATTAATACACTCTACCTTACTATTTTTTTCTAGTGGTTCATTCATTTTATTTTCAAAATTAATTCCTTTTATCAAAAAAACATTTTAAAACCCTACATCGATACTAACCCCTTTTATCATACCATATGAAAATTTAATAAACTATATTTTACCTTTAAAACACTTATATCTATATGTAAAATATTCTTAAAACCATAAAATTATTCATGGGAAATAAAACAAGAAATTTCTATATTACACAATAGAGAAAGGAAACATACTTAACAGATCCTATATGATAATGAACATGTAATGGCCCCCATATATTTCTTTATATTGGATATATCATTATATTATTTGATACCCCATCATCTTTATTAATGGACACCATTATCTAATACCCATGGAAAATTTTGGTAGTTTCATTGCACTCTATGTCATGGAGTATCATTTCAAGTTTTGTAGCTACAATTTTATCAATTTCAAACCCATGTGACTAAGATGATAATGCCACAACCTTATTTTTTAAATTGTTTATCTAGAAAATATTTTTTATCTAAACATCATGTAATTTACAATGACTAATATTTTAAACCATTTCCATCACCATTGTTCCCCCTGTGACCTTCCATACATCATTCAAAAAAACATTATAAACATTCATCATCTACAAGGCCTAGTAAGATTAGGTACTTCTATATTCCTAGTATGTATCCACCCACATAAAATCGCAAATATAATCTCCTCAATGATTGGATTTTACAATAACCATTTTTTAGAACCTTAATAGCTTCAACGACATAGGGAAAAACATAGAAAGACCTATACAACTCCATTATTTTATATTAATTGCCTTTTATGTAAACTTAAAGTATTTTTAACTCTTTATACAATAAAATCCAAATCTAAATGAACCAACTGTGTAGTATACAAATATAACCATGTTGTTGGATTGGAATATATGACCATGATTAATCAAATTAATATATAAAAATATATATATATATTCCTAAATTGATGTTTCTTAATTCCTATGATACATTCTATATATATTTTTTTAAAATAATTTAATTCTTTAAATTAATTTTTTGAATGATATTTATTTTCCTACAGATTAGGTTATGTTTTATTAAAATGTTATTTTGATCACTATTATATTGTTCTTTTAATGAAATTTATTTTTAATATATGTAATGAAATATATAAATTAGTTATAGAAATGATAAAAATGATGATAAAATCATTTAACGATTTTAATAGTTGTTTTTTATAAAAATAATTCTATGAATGCAATGTGTTTTTATTATAATGAATTAAATAAATAATTATTTCTCATTGTTTTTAAGAAAATTTATATATCTTATATTAAATAAAATATTTTAACATTCATTTTATAAATTTTTCATGAGAATAGATGAATGTAAATTTAGTTTTATGATTAAGAATGCATTTTTATATAAATTGTGTTTTCACTTCATTTCTATTTTTTAAAATTAATTTAATATAGTTATTGAATTTTAATTATAGAAAAAAATATTAATTATTTTTAATTAATATTTCTACTTTTTTTGATCCCATATTCATTTTTAATCACAATGAAATGTGAAGATATAAACCATTTGTCAGCAAGGATAATGTTAAAACAGTTTAATTGGTTTTTAATCTAAGAGATAAGGGTATAATTTAAATATAAACTTGAATAATTATTATTTCATAATGTGAAATAGAATAAATATTATATATAACTTAAAAACACACTATTTACATGCATTATACTTTGGAACATTGTGAATTATATATAAATGTTTTAATTAATAACAATTGTGATCTCTCATAAATTATAAAAGGGAGCCCCATATAGGTCCTTATTACTGTATTTTTAGTGTTATATATTGAAAAATACCATCCCTAAGAAATTTATAATTTATTTATATTCTGCATCGATCCTTGTGTCTTCTCCTATGATTAAAAACTTTATGACATAATTTATAATTCTATAGATGACTCCAAAGGAAGATATATAAAACATAACCAATTGATATAAATTATATTTCTTCATCCAGATTTCATAAATCGATGTTATAAATAATAACATTATAAATATTTTATGATATATATATTCATAATTTATAAAATTTATTTCATTATTGGTTAGAGAAAAATTATATAAATACTAGAGAGTGTGTGAATAAAATTCATTAAATTTTTTTAAAACCACAATCATTGATGATAAAATATGATAAAAAATTTTATATCAAAAATAAATAGTGTAAAAAACTGTTATGAAAAGCCTTAAAATGTGATATTTGTAGTTATTCATGGAAATATTATCTCATAGTCCTCTTCCCGAATTATCAACTCAATTATTTATAATTATTTCACCAAAACCATTAAATTTATTAGGGAAATAATGATTGCTTGAAATAAGACATCAACCGGTACAAAACATGTATATTTTACTAGAGTCTATAAAGATGTTTCAAAGACAACACTACATGGTTATATTACCTGGAACCATCATAGTTTAATACTATATGAATATAATTCCATCATTGGGAGAATGAATAATGAATCATTAAAAATGATGCTCGTAATCGCAAGAGTACGGTAACCAAAGAGAAATGTTCTATGTGATATATGGAAAGAGTTACAAATAGTTAAATAAGAGTCATATAAATATCATATGTTCAAAAATTAAAAGAAATATGTAAAACATTAATCACATTCTTCATTAATGGTACAAAGAAGCATCACCGAGCTTCATGATGGACATAGAACCATAGTGAATGTGCATATGAATGTTCTTTCTTACGTTCTTGTCATCAATTGTTTTAAAAATATATTCATATTGAAAGAACCATGTAAAAAATAAGTAATTTCATAACATGATATCCCAAAAAACAGTCATCAGAATTAAATTTACCATGTCCTTTTATAAAAACAATATGCAACCATAGTAATTTGAAATAAAGAATTATTATAATATTTCTCTCTGTCATTATAGGGAAACTTTTTTAATATATTTATCCATAATTATGTAATGAAATAATTGATTAATAAGACAAAATCTATTCTACATAAGGTACTTGAATTGTCAAAAATTTCATGTTTGTAGATCATTAAATATTTTTATGGAAAACCACAAAGTCGATTTCCATGGATTTGAATACACGAATTATAACTAGTCAACCAGAACATTACTCATATTACAGAATTCTTCATGTTTCCAGAACACAAAATTGTTTTCTCATAAATATAAATTCCATCTTGCTGACTAATTTATATAGATGATTATAAGAATATATAAAAATTTGAAATAGATCACATTTATGTATCCCATTTTTAATGTGTTGGATTTATGTAATTATTTCATCCATTCATTTGTTTTCTCCTATTAGAGATTCTTCACCATACGAAATTATCACATAACTAATTTAGTAACAAAACCCATTCACATGGATAATTGCTTCATCTATTTGATTGATAAAGTGTATTTCTATACATATCCATTTCTGTATATAGTTGAATTACTCATATATCATATTTATGAGACATATGAATATTTTAGCAAAAATAACTAGAATTCCAAAACATAGTAGAATAAAGTAAAAATTAATAGTAATTAGATAAAAAATGATAAATAAAATTAATTTCAAAATAATTAGTTACATGAGATGAGTTATAGAGATCATATAGTCCTAAAGCACATGATATCTGATGAAAAACTATCAGTATTCAAACAATATCTCACTTATATATGATCATTAAAACCATAAAATAATAAACATGACATTTTTCTTCTTAAATAATTGTTGAAAAAACTATGCAATACTCAATACTTATATAATTCTTTGTTGATAATTTTTCCCACTTAATAGAAATACACAATTGTTTATCATTTATAAGTTAGGTAATTCAGATAAACCCCACAATTAATGGTGAAAATTTCATTACAAACTATTTACATATAATGGTATATACAAATATTTATTAAGGATGTTCTAAAATTGAGAAACTAAAACAGATAATAAATCAAAAAATAAATAATTAAATAATACATTAAATATAAAAAAATCACTAAAATCTAAATAATAAATTTAAAAAGGATATTTTTATATAATATTTAATATTTTATAAAATAAAACAACTCAAGGCCCAAAAAAATAGAGATAAAAATATAGTTAGAGTAATCAGAATCATAGACTGGGTCATATTTATATGGTGGTTTGGGTTGAGGTTTCATGAATATAGTGGTGTATATAGAGGTAGTGGGAGAGTCCTTTTTTAGGGGAAACACTCCTATCCAATACTCTCTAAAAAAATTTATATAAATCATATTTTTGATCTATCTAAGGGTAATAGAATAAGTGTTATCATACCTCCCAAAATATTCCAATAATAAATATTGATTTCCTAAGATCGAGAGGGGAATTTCCTTTTTATTGGATGTGATGAAGATATCACTCCATGATTAGTTGAATCAGTATCTATGGTAAGGGTTAACAATGAAAAAAATTCTAAATAATATTTTATGTGCATATAAAAGATTTAAATTATATGTGGATAAAATTATTGAAATTTTTTATCCCATTTCATGTGAAAAAATATGGATACACAATATTCATTTTAAAACAATATGTTTATGTCTTCTCCCCCACTTATAAAAGGTCACCAACTCCCATCCACTATTCAAAATTCCCGAACCAATTTTTTCTAGAGATATATACCTAATCGAGATCTCAAATTCAAAACCATAATCTGTGAAGCATTTCATTAGTTAAAATGAAATTTACATAATTCATTAGCTAAAAATATAAATGGGTTCTCCGAAAAAGATGTAAAATATCTAAATTTAGTTTTTTCATTTCGTCCCCAAAATAAAAGAAAATAAAATTAAGCCATGATGATATAATAAAGTATGTAAATTATATAAATTCATATGTTTTTATGTTTTTTTCATGACAGAAAAACATATTATTCTTCCTCACATGTTAAAAAAGTTACTGATCATGGGTATGGCGGATGACGTCCCCGTGAAGAGAAATAATTTATTTCCCATCCCTATTTTTATTAATGGATATAATTATGTGTATAATTAAGTATTTTATATATATTATTCCACAATACCTACTTAATCATAATAAAACAAACATATTATTACCGTAAATTATGTATTGAATTGGATAATTTCGATTGGGTGTATGATATACTACCGCCTCTTGAAGCGATGTGTTTTGTTTAAAAAAATTTCTCACATGGAATAAAATAAATAAATAATTTAATAAAAATATGTGATATAAATGAAATATTATTTATTAAAGAAACTAAATATATCATCAACTTCTATACCACTTCACCCACTGATTAAATGATAATGTTGCTCCTGCATTTGTAATGCCTACCATTCCAGGATGTGATGTGAATCAATAACCATGATTAAAATTAAATAATATTTAAAAGGAATAATATAAATAATTAAATTATATTTTTAATGCTAATATCATTATTGATATTATGGAACCATATCTTAATTTCATGATCCAAGGAATTTGTAACGAAACGTGTATGAGAAAACAATGGAATTAACACACACAAAAATAGTGATAATGGAATATTATAAACAAATATGTATTATAAAATTATATAAGGATATTAAATGATATTATATATAATAATACAATTCTTTTAAAAGTTTATAACATGTTTAAAACCACTAAACCTGATTTAAAATAGTGTTCAACTAAAGGTAAATGTTGCGTAATTGACTTTTCCTCAATTTCTCTTAATGGAGGAATAATCTAATGTTATGAACATTATATATATATATATAGTTGATATACGTCCAATTTGATATATAATATCATGATTCATTAATAAAGCATGGTATTTGATGTTTTAATTTAAATTATTTCATCCAAGGGGTTTTTAATTAAAAGTTACTAACTGGTTGGGTTATACTACATCATCACTATCTTTTACATTCTAATATTTTTTTTGAAAATATATTAAGCTATATTATGTTTTATTTATAAATTTATTTTTTGTGTATTCATTTATTACACATAGTTTATTCATTTTAGTATTATCACTGTAATGATTTTATCATTGTAATTGTTATCTTTATAATATAATTTTAATTCAGATTTTTTACCGATGAATTTCAATTAGAAGAATTAATTTGATAATTTTATCTTCAAAAATTTAATATTACTTATCTTGTTGTTATTCATGATATTATAAAGTAATAATTTCCATTTTTTCATTTCTTTTATACTTGAAATATTTTATATTTTCTTAAAAAATATCATATATAATTTATTTCTTTAGTCGAAAATGATTTTTCTTTGAAATCAATGATTTATATAATGTTTTAAAAAATACGTTTTCTTATATCCCATAATTGTTAAAATTAATTTTTTTTTTAATTTAATTTTTTTAAAGGATACTTCCTTGAATTTTATGAATAAGTAACTTTTTATCATTTAACACAAATATAAATTCAATATTTGTTTTAACATGTACAATATAAATTCTATTTCATTCCCTCTAGTCCATTATTTTCTATTTAAAATCCTTTAAATATTAGTTTGGATATATTAAAATTTAGTTATTTTAAACATATATTTTAAAATTTCACTATTCAAATTGATTTTTAATGTGAAAAGATATTTTTTATCAATAATGGGTTTTATATTTAAAACAATATTTTCATCAATTAAAATATTATTTAAGGTTATATACATCATATGAATTGGGTATATATGTTTATAATATGTATAAATATTTAATTATCCATTCCATTTATGGGGTAATATAATATTTTTTATTATTTCTAAAATTCCATCATTAAGAAATTATCTTTAACAATGATAGACACAAGAATTTTCAACCCATTTTCTACCCATGGGTAATTATTATGTTTTTAAGAAATATTTATTTCAATTATATGGAGGACATAAATCATGAACATTTAATATTTCTATTCCTAAATATAAATCTAATTAGTCATTTAAAATTTTAGTCTCATATGAGGTCATGTATGGGATTAGAGAGTAAACCTAATCTAAAATGGGACATTATCTGCCTTGTTAAACTATCTATGGAGCTATCCATGAATACTGGTTGTTTCCCATTATATGTTTCTTATAAATTTATTGAGATACCTTGATCTTATTATCCCATTTTATTTTTTCATCCCATGTTATTTCTTATATTACTTCTAATATATGATATAATATTATACCATTAACTAAAATTGTAATCTTCTTATCATGTTTTTTACATACTAGGATTTTTATATCACCCCTTTATTTCATGTGATAACAGTTTTATCTTATGAATAGCTAAAAAATCAAATGGATTTTAGGAGATAACTGTGTAAAATAAAATAAGTATTTGACGTTTTAATTTATATGAATGTATTATGAACATAGTTTTACATTTACAATAGGTATTTATGAACATTGTGTTGTATTAGAGTAAATTTAGTTCTGTGAATCATGTAATAATATCCATAAGAGGAATGGGTCACTATAGTTGGTAAAAGAGGATTGGTTTAGTTATCCTTTTGTAGCACAAAAAAGTTGTGATATCCCAAGTCATAAGTCTAAGGATATCTATAAAACATAATTATAGTGATAAGACATTATATATAAAAACTAATTGAATTTATAAAATGTATATATTATGTTGTTTATGAAAAACTAAATCTGATTATAGAGACAATATGTTCATATGATATTGGAATATATTTTCCTTTGGGTAATAAATTTAAAAAAGTATGTTTCTACGTGACTCATGTATTACCTGGTAAACAAAAACAAGCGTAACTACACACTTGGATTGACACTCCCAGGGGATATGTTATGTAAATTATGAAATACCTTTTAAGCCATCAAAAAGGATTTGAATAGATTAATCAAATTAAAAATTTAACACTAATTTTTCATTGATTTAAAACCAGTTTTCATTGCGTGAAACATCCTACAAATAATTATTTTTGATTATGTGTTCTTACACTTTGATTACTACTATTCATGTTGTGCATTTCTTGTTTTACACAATGGATTGAACGCAAAATAATAATGTTAATATTGAATGTGAAGTAACATTTTCTGATGTAAATTAAAATAGGAACATGATTTTAGTGGATGATATTATCATAATTCATATTCAATTAGCAAAATAATATGATTAAATTAAGAACCATAAAAAACTCTCATAATCCCAAAGAAGAGAATAGTTGAGTTTAATTAGTTTGTGGGATTTTGAGTTCATTGAAGAAAGAATATTCATTTTTCTATATGTTGAGAATGTGGGAATAATCACTCAAATTAATTATTCTATGGGATGATAACATATTTTGGGTTTGTATAAGTAGCACACAAATAATTTAATTGAAATGAAAAACATTAAAATGGAATTAAGCCAAAGGTATGATAATGATGGTACCCCTAAGGTATCATCTACAATTTAATGTTTTATATATGATAATTATGGTCATTTTAAAAATTGATGTCCTAATGAGAAATATCTTCAAGTGAATCTGTAAGGTTATATGAGTAATGATTTTACTATATATAATGAAGAGAATATGAATAACATATGAAATGAATAAATTTTGAAGGAATAATTTGGGGAATCATTGTTAACAATTTATAATGAAGTAGATCGATTGATGTGTTTAAGTTTTAGGATTTGAAAATTCTGTCTTACATGTTTTTTCACATTGAAGTTATCTACTTTAAGAATAAAGAAAAAATTACATATTATATAAATTTTGGAGGTATTTCTGTATTGAATAACGATTATCTTAACATTCATGGTTATAATCATGGGATTATGTGTTCAAGGTTGATTATATGTTCAATGGTTGAAAAAAACCTTCTATGGCGTAATGTGATGGTATTTCACCATGACTAAGGACATGTTGGGAAATATTTATGAAAATATATATCTTTTTGTGTATGTTTTAGTAAAATTATACTTTATGAGGGGAAAATTCAAATTTTTTGGTCATAAGATTAATGATATTGGTATCTTAGAGGGTTTATATTATCATTAATGGTTAAAACATTATCTGTTATTTCAATATTTTAACATTATCAAAGGTATATAAATATTGTTTCTGAGAAAGGATTACATATATAATGGAAGAAAACATGTTACATCCTAAATGTCTGTGGATATTAAATCAAAACCAGGAGGTCGATAGGGGTATAATTTCAACCATTATCCTACATTATTTTTTGGTCATAATTAAACTATTTTTTCTAAAATAGTATTATAGATTAATATTTATTTTATTAAATATTTTTATTTGATTAATGTTATTTTGATAAACATTTAATGGGGTTTAGGTTCATATAAATTTTATGATTAGAAAATTAGATTAATTAGGAATAATGATACTACCTTTTTAGAGAAGTAATATGATGGGTTTTAGGAATTAACACTTATGTAATTGATTAAATAAAATTTTGGAGGAAACATTTAATGTAATGGATATTAATTTATTATATAAATTATATTTACTAATTTTTTTAGTATGGTTGTGAGTGATATTTTATTATTATTTTATTATATTATAATCCCAAAAATTATAAATATACATTTTTTGGAATAAAAAAATCCATTTTTTATGTTCAATTTTTTTCATATGTGATGAAGTAGAAATTTATCAAATCATAATATAAGGTTCAAAATATGTTTATTAAATAAAATTATATCCTGAATTTATATTTATTGGTGTTCCTTATCTTAATAAATAATGAATCCCTCAACTATAGTTATAATATCTTGAAGAAAATATGCTATCTGATTACCATTATATCTGATGAATCAAATGGCCTCTTAACTCAATAAAAATTTATATCTATTTAATTATTAACATTGTCTTTATAATTAAATTTATATTGATCAATGAACATTATCACTCTCCATAATAATTTATGCTTTTTACCATTTGTGTATCCTCATGTTCCACCATTGTTCTCCAATTAGTAAATGTAGTTATACAATTATTCCAAAATACTGCTAAAAAACCCATTCACTCTAATCATGAGTATAATTTATTGACCATACTCATAATGTGGGATTTACTGAATGATATTGTCAAATTCCTATTACATAATTTCCAATAGCAAGACTAAATTACGAGGGCTTAATTTATTAAGGTGGTATAATTGAACACTTCATGATTTCCAAATTAAAATTCATTGACATATGGTTTGTGTGACACATAACAACACGATTAAAAGACAAAATAACCGCATGATACTTTATGATGTATTTATTTTTTTATTAATTAAATATATTTGATAGTTTGTGGAATATAAGACACCAAATTCAAAGGAACCACAATATGAAATTACATTACTGCCAAATTGTTACGTTAGTAAGTATAAATAATAATAAATAAATTGTGAAGATCATATGGTTTACATATGTATAAAGTAAATACAATGGTTATATATTGATTATTACAAAATTTTTAATATTTTTAATGAAAAATAAAAGTTATATGAAATATTATATTTTTCTAAATGGAGTGTATTTGTGGTTTGTGGACATAATTTTAAAAGTATTATCAATTTTGGTAAACATTTATTTGAAAAAATAATCTGATTTTTTTAGAATCATAAAGTGAATAATATATTTGGGATATATTTAGGGATTTTCTCACAATATTAATTTCTTATAAACATTAAAAAACAAGGAATATTATTAAAAACATCTTATTGGATAAAATTATTTCAAAAAGATATATTATGTTTTAAAATGGGTTAATGAACATTTAGTCAAATTATATAACAATTCAAATCATTTAGTTAATTGGAATTAATTTAATATTTAATTTATAAATTAAAACATCATCATGCTCAGAATATTTTTTTGAAACACATTTTTCTAACATGTCTCGAGGTTTAATTTTCAATATGTATGAATTGAAAGTGAAAAAAATTATTCTTAATTCTGAATGAATATAATTTATATTATATAATATTTTTAACATGATTTTTGATGAAAATTAATAGTTAAAATACAATAAATTATTTACTAGTGTGAAGGTACGGATGGGTTCACTCGGTGTTCAACTAATATCATAAGGGTACAAAATAACCCAAAACATATATTTATATATTAAAAAATATAATGTTTGGATTTAAATAATTGTGTACACTTATATAATATTAAAAAACATTGGTGCAAATTCTTCCATTCAAAAAATATAATGTTTGTCTTCCCCCACTAATAAAAGGCCACACACTCTCCTCCCTACGTCACCCTTCCAAAAACAAATTGGGTTTCCTGACACCAACCCAAATCTGATGAAAAAATCCCTACCCTCATCCTATGTATCTATGTTTTTCATAAAAAATCTAGTCAGGATTTAGGTATAACCCAAAAGGGGTTCTATGAAGAAGAAGTAGTAAAATCCCTCAAATACTATTTCTTTTTATTACATACATCACCCTAATAAAATCATATTTAACCATGATAATATAATAACATAATTGTTTTAATATAAATTGATATTTTAATTTTATTTTCATGATATAAAACCACCACCTCCTCCTTCAAATTGGAAACGAAACAATTGATCATGTGTACAATAGTCTACAACCCCGTGAACCGATGTAATGTTGTTCCATCACTGGTTATTAAAGATGCATATGATGTTGTATATGATGATTATATATGATATTTATTATTTAATAATATAATTTTAATTAAAATATATCATAATCCTAGTTTTATTCAAATCCCTAGTAAATATGATGTTGTCTCTCATGTGTAAAAAAAATTGCCGACTCACGATGTTTGTGATTTCATTTCACTAACACCTCACATTTGTGGTAAAAATGATAAATTTACTTAATATACGTGATATATATATGAAATTATATTATTGATGTAATTATATCATCCACTTCCATACCCTTTAACATTTTCATGAATTTGTAATGTTGATCATTTGTATGTATGACATACTGTCTCCATGAAGCGGTGTGATATATTATACCTATCCAAAATTAAAAAATTATTAAAAAGATTTATCTAATAAAAATGATATTTATAACCTTAAATTAATTATTTATATTATTTCACTATAGCATATGTTAAATATGTTGGATCTGAATCTACGGATTACACACAAGAGGGGGGTGAATTGTGTCTTTTCAAAATTATTACAATCTCTTCAATTTAGACAAATTCTGTCCACTATGCTTTAGCACGATTAAATATGAAGCGGAAAAAGTAAAAGCATGAACACACGGATGTATAGTGGTTCGGGGAACAGAAGGCCCCTAGTCCACTCCACTAACGCTCAAATCCACGAGCTTGGCAATTTTCACTATCTGGTCCTCCTTTCCACAGACCTGTTCACAACTGAGTACAGGCAGTTGACACCTTTACAAGTTTCAGGCAAACACAGCCTTCCTGGTTCAAACACGAACCTACACAGCTTAGAACGAGAAGCTGATCACTCAAAAAATAAAAAAGAGTTTCGATAAAGAAAACACTTTTCCAGTTGTTCTTCACAATTGAAACAGAATGCAATTGACAGTAGATAGATCGTCGTCTTCAGAAAATAAAGATCTGTAATCAAAATAGTTCTGAGTCGATCCAGTTGCAATAGATATTACAAGAAACTTCAAAACTTCAGCAGCAGTAGATTCACAACAGATAGTCGATGTAGAACACGTGAATCTGCTATCAAGATCTTCCTTCGGTAATAAAGGTTTTACACTTCTTCTCGATCACCAGAAAAGAACGCCTTCACACAGTCTCTGTTTCTTGCTCGTTAAAAGATCAATCTATATATTTCATATACTTTCCTGTGTATATATATATATCGAAAGTTTCCAAGATAGAACATATATATTCAAATCTGATAAAATCTTCCGCATAAATAGATCCATGAAAATCTCCTTTAGATTCGCGATATTAAATAATAGAGCCATTGTAACTCCCCTGAAGAATCGGCATAAAAAGCTCCGTTTTAAATCAATCATTAATCCGTTGAAAATCGTCTTTGATTCATTCAAAGTCGTACTTAAGAATCGGCTCGAAATCCGCTTAATAATCTGCCTGTTTGACCAATACAAAAGGAAATATCGTCTGTCAAAAAATATCCCGACGCCAAACGTAGGGTTGATGACGTGGCTCCAAACGTAGGGTTCACAAACGTATGGTTCACAAACGTAAGGTTCACAAACGTAAGGTTCACAAACATACAAACTTTCTCTTCAGCATTCAAACGTAGGGTTGATCATCCATACATTGTCTTGCTTCAACTCTCCAAAGAACGTACGGTTGATTATAAAAGTAAGGTTGATGATCCATACTTTTGAGAAACAAACTCAACACTGAAAACTAACGTACGGTTTCTCTTCCATACTTGTCCAAAAACAAAAATGTAAGGTTCCTTCCAAACGTAATGTTCTTCTTCCATACTTTTCAACAACGTAAGGTTCATTAACCATACGTTTCAAAATAACGTAAGGTTCCTTGACCATACGTTTCTTTTAACATAAAAAGTAAACTTTTCATCCATACGTTACGTTCATCAACGTAGGGTATGAACAGTGATTCCAGTACGCGCTAAAATTGATCTCGCGCTACAGTGATTCCAGAACGCGCTAAAATTGATCTCGCGCTACAGTGATTCCAGAACGCGCTAAAATTGATCTCGCAATAAATGAAGTATGAAATCTCGTTGTATGAAATAAATAAATAAAATAAATTCCAGCAAAATACTCAATGAAATAATTAGTAAATAATTAAGGGTATTTGTGAGCATCAAAATCATCATAAAGAGACAGAGTATTATTTAAAATAATCTCCCCCTTTAAAAAAACATTATTTTGAATTATTTGAAAACAATACATTGCTCAAAAATCTCCCCCTTTTTGATGATCACAAAACCCATAAAAATAATAGAACTAATTTAATTGCAATCTTTATTGAAAAATTAGTTTTGTAAAATTTTAGAATTTTGAAAGGATTAAAACAATATTTAACTATAATAAAATTTCTCCCCCATAAAAATAAAAAATAGATAAAAGATAAATATCGTATATATCCAAATTCTCCCATATATCCAAATTTCTTCATAGGAAACAAATGAATTTAAATGTTGTGTTTATCCAAATTCTCCCCCTTTTGTGATATCAAAAAGAATGAAAAAAACGGATTTGAACACATTTAATATTGCACTGAACTATAAGTAAATGCTATAGTTAACTGTGTATGAATAAGTGAATTTGTTATACTGGCTAACTTAATAATAAATCAATAAACAACAACAAAAAAAATAAGAAAAGAAAAAATTTCATTCACAAGCTGTTATATATATACGATTGTGATATACAGAGGAATCAAGGTTCAAAGATAAGACAGGGAAAAAGGTGTCTATTTCCTTTGAATCGCGGTATTTATCTCTGTAAACTGTTCTCTGAGCCTCTTCATCATCCCATCTCCTAACTTGATTATAAGATCTTTGTTCTCTTGAGTCATATGAATATCTTCAATCAAATTAACTCTGAAAAACTCATGCATTCTTTCTTTTTTTTCAACAAAAAGATCCAGTTTTTCTGATAACTGATTCAAAAGAATCCTAATCGGTTGCTCTCCAGATGTCAACTGATCCACTAAAAATCTCTGATTATCTAGCAAAACTGACAAAGGGGAACTATTACACTGAAGATCGTGTAATTTGTCACTCATATTGCTCATTGCTCCAGTAATTGCTTGAAATCTCCGAATCAAATCAGGTGAATAGCCTGATCCACTCACAGCACTGTTTGCAACAGACTCAAATTTATTCTCCATGTAAATCTTCAACTCAGACAAATCATCTTTCTTTATCATCTCTGATTTTAACTGATCAACAGCATGCAGCATATCAGTCTTAAACAAATCTACTTCCTGTCTTGAAACAGTACATTCTTTCAGCTTCTGAAACTTCAACTGCTCTAAGTTCAGATAATTTCTGAGACTAACATTCTCAGATTCTAACTGAGAGATACGCTTGTACAACTCAACAACTTCATCTTTTCTTGAATCAGGGGCACCCTGTGCTCGATTCTCATGTTCAGAATTAGGTTGATGAAGCAGGGAAAGTGGTAAGGAATCTGCATCCGACTGTTCTTTGTCCTTGTCCTGACAAGGTTGATCCACTGAACTATCTTTTGAAGCCTGTAACTCTTCCACTGAAAAATCTTCCTGAAGTACCTCTGTATGAGCTTCAGAAGTATGTTCATCACGAACAGTAGTCTCTCTGACTTCTACTGATTGGTCAAGAACAATATTTTCATGTAAATCTTGAGGTCTGTCCACTTCTTCACCAGGCACTGTCTCCATAAGTTGTTCTTGTTGAATTACTTTTTCAACAGCCACAGCAGCAGATTGAGGTTCTTCTTGAGTTTCTGTTTGAGCTGCTGGTTCCTCTATCGGTGCAGTCTGCTCCACAACAGCTTCTCTCACAAATGAATAAAAATTACCGGTTCAGAGGATTTCAAGGCAGGAGAGATAACTTCTTCATCAATTGACCTCTTCCTTCTAGATTGAAGTCCTTCTTGACTTCTCTCTTCCTCAACTTCGTCCATCTCAAAAAGAATTCTCCTTGCCACTGTACTAACTCTTGATTCTGCTTGTCCCTCCTTGGACTTAGCCGGTTGAGCCTGAGCACTCTCCGAGTTTTCCTCATCTCCAACAGGTAAGAGTTTTCCTTTAATTGTGCTCCAGAAGTATCCTACTTTCCTTAAAGTTCCAGCATTGAAAACATTACTGTGGTGACATTTCACCCCAGCATCTACCAATCTGATCATTCCTCTTTTAAACAAAAACAAAGAAATGAACCTTCCGTAAGGGAAAAAGGTCATTCTTGCTTCACTCTGACAGCAGTAACTCAGATATCTTATCATAAACCGAGGAAAATTAAACTTAATATCACACATCAGAAGATATATTATGTACATGTCCGGGTATAGGATTTTCTCCATCTCAGCCATTCTTGGTGCTAAACCAGTCTGAACAAATTTTACCAAAATTTTCTGATCGGGCTCCAAATCCTTAATAAACATCTTCTTTATCACTCTGGTTCCAAACAGAAAAGACATAATGTCTTTAGACTTATGTACAGAATCTCCAATATTCCGTAAATCGAAATGAAAAACTCCTTCATGAGGGCAGTTAAGAATTTGACTTATCTCTACAGATGATATTGAAAAGTCCTTATCCTCTATTTGAGCCAATAAACTATCCTCTGTATCTCCAAGGCTAAACTGAACAGTTCTAAAGAAATGTCTCATTTCTGCCTCATATAGAAACTCATAATTTGCACTATTAAAAGCTTGCTCAAGGCTTTGAAACGACAACGCTTGCTTCAACAGTAAATTAGTTTCAAACAGCCACTCTAAATCTATGACTTTACCTTGCAGTATTTTCCGACCTACTACCATAGGTTTCTTTGCAGCACTGCTCTCGGCTTCATCTGGACGCTTAGTCTTTTCCATTCCAACAACGATTTCTGAAGGTTCATATGTTTAGGGTTTGAAGATTCAGAAAAGGGGTTTGGAGCAGATGTGCGGTTTTAGGTTTTCGAAAGGGTTTCCGAAAAAGGTGAAGCGGTTTAGAAGGTGAAACGGTCCTGACAGCCTTGATTCCCATGTAATCACTAATCATTTCTTTTATTTAAAACAAAATAAAATTACTTATAGCGGAAAACAGAAATTAAGCAGAATTCGAAAACAGAATAAGATTTAAAAAAAAACTATTTAAAATTAAATAAACCTAACTCCCCCTTAATAAATTCAAACCTTGCCGTGGGAAGTGGTTTAGTAAAAATATCTGCTAATTGATTTCCTGTATTTACAAATTCTAAAAATATATCCTTTTTAAATACATGATCTCTTAAAAAGTGATGTCTTATATCAATGTGCTTAGTTCTAGAATGACTAATAGGATTTTTTGAAATATTAATTGCACTAGTATTATCACATAAAATAGGTGTATTATTGAAATTTAATCCAAAGTCCATAAGAGTGTTTTTCATCCACAACACCTGTGCACAGCAACTACCTGCAGACACATATTCTGCCTCGGCTGTTGACAGGGCAACTGAGTGTTGTTTCTTACTAGACCATGATACTAAAGACTTTCCTAAAAAGTGACATGTTCCTGAAGTACTCTTCCTATCTAATCTACAGCTTCCAAAGTCAGCATCTGAATATGAAATTAAATTAAAATCATAGGTTTTTGGATAAAGCAGATATTGATAAATAGTACCTTTTAAATATCTGAAAATTCTTTTGACAACAGTTAAATGGGATTCTTTGGGATTTGATTGAAATCGAGCACAAAGACATACTGAATACATTATATCTGGTCTACTAGTAGTAAGATATAACCAACTACCAATCATACCACTATATAACTTGTTGTCCACTGATTTTCCAGTTTCATCCAAATCAAGTTTTATATTAATACACATAGGAGTTGTAAATGGCTTGCTGTTTTCAAGTCCAAATTTCTTAAGTAAATCAGTAATGTATTTGCATTGATTTAAAACATTTCCAAAATCTTTTTGAAATATTTGAAGACCAAAAAAGAAATTTAATTCTCACATCATACTCATTTCAAATTCTTTTTGCATTAATTCTGAAAATTCATGACAAAGAATTTTATTGGTTGATCCAAAAATTACATCATCAACATAAATTTGTACCAACAAAACATTATTTTTCACAGTTTTCTTAAAGAGTGTTGGATCTGCCAGTCCAACAGTAAAATCAATTTTCAAAAGAAAAGAACTTAGTCTTTCATACCAAGCTCTAGGTGCTTGTTTAAGGCCATAAAGAGCTTTAGTATGTTTGAAAACAGAATATGGTTTTTAAGAATTTTCAAAACCAGGAGGTTGCTCAACATAAACTTCCTCCATTAAATAACCATTTAAAAAGGAAGATTTAACATCCATCTGAAATAATTTAAAATTCATATAAGATGCATAGGCTAAAAGGATTCTAATGGCTTCTAACCTGGCTACAGGTGCAAAGGTCTCATCATAATCTATTCCTTCTTCTTGATTATATCCTTTAGCTACTAATATTGCTTTATTTCTAGTTATTATCCCTTGATCATCCTGTTTATTCCTAAAGACCCATTTAGTTCCTATTACTGGATAATCATGTGGTCTTTCAACTAATTCCCAAAACTTATTTCTCTTGAACTGGTTCAATTCATCCTGCATTGCTATTACCCAGCTCTCATCATCTAAGGCTTCTTCTATGGTCTTAGGTTCTTGTTGGGATAGGAAAGCAGAGAATTCAACTATGTTTCCAAGGTTTCTTCTAGTTTGAATACCAGTCTCTAAGTCACCTATCACAGATTCTAAAGGGTGATTCTTTAAGGTTCTAGACTGTCTAGGCATTACATTCAAGGGTTCTTCAGTGTCATGTTCTTCTTAACTGGACTGAATTTCTTTTATATCATTTTCAAAATCATTCTTCAAATTCTCAAGTCTCATGTTTTCATTAGAATCAGGTTCATCTATTTGTTCTATCCTTTTCTCAAAAGGATCAGATTCATCAAATTTCATATGAACTGATTCTTCAACAATCCTTGACTTTTTATTATAGACTCTATAAGATTTGGAGGTTGCAGAATATCCTAAGAAAATACCATTATCAGATTTTGGATCAAATTTACCAAGATTATCTTTGGTATTCAAGATGTAAACCTTGCATCCAAAAACTTTAAAGTAATTTACTTTAGGTTTTCTGTTATTCCATAGTTCATAGGGTGTCTTTTTCAAAATAGGTCTTATTAAAATTCTATTCATTATATAACAAGCTGTATTAACAGCTTCTGCCCAGAAATATATAGGTAGGCTATATTCATTTAACATAGTTCTAGCCATTTCTTGAATAGTTCTATTTCTTCTTTCTACAATCCCATTCTGTTGAGGTGTTCTTGGAGCAGAGAAGGTGTGTTTAATACCCATGTTTGAGCAAAAGGAATTAAATTCCTGGTTCTCAAATTCTCCACCATGATAACTTCTCAATGAGATTATATAAAAACCTTTTTCATTTTGAATAGATTTACAAAAACCTTCAAATAAACTAAAAGCTTCACATTTAAATTTCAAAAAGAAAATCCAAGTAAATATAGAATAATCATCAACTATTACATAAACATATAATTTACCAGCTAAACTTGCTACTCTTGAAGGTCCAAACAAATCCATATGGATAAGTTCTAGAGGTTTAGTTGTAGCAACTTTATTAACAGATTTGAATGATGATTTGTGTTGCTTTCCAAGCTGACATGCATCACATAATCTGTCATTTTCAAATTTGAGACTAGGCAAATCAGAAACTAGATGTTTCTTAGATAATTTATGTAAAGCATATATATTGCAATGACCAAGTCTTCTATGCTAGATCCAAGATTCATTTATATTAGCAGTTAAGCAGTTTACTTGTTGTTTACACAAGGAATATAAATCCAAAGTATAAACATTATCAGTTATGGGTGCTCTAAACTTAAACAGTTTATCTTTAGAAACAGTACAACTATTGTTAGTAAAATCAACAGTGTATCCATCATCACAGAGTTGAGAGATACTTATCAGATTGTGTTTTAACCCTTGTACATAAAGTACTTTGTTGATTGAGACTGTCTCTGGATCTCCAACTGTTCCAATACCAATAATCTTTCCTTTGGCATTGTCACCAAAGGTGACAAGTCCTCCTTCCATTCGGGTAAGAGAAGAGAAATTAGCTGAAGTTCCACTCATGTGTCTTGAGCAGCCACTGTCCATATACCATATTTCTTTCATTCTTTGGTGACCTGCTACCTGCAAAGACATTCAAACAAATTGCTTTGGTACCCATATTTTGTTGGGTCCAGGAGTGTTAGCAAGCAGTGATCTGGGTATCCAGATTTTCTTTGTTTTCCTAAAATTGATTGAATCATATAGATCATTGGAAATATAAGCTTTCTTAATTCCACATATTTGAGGTTGTCTTAGAAAACAGTTTTTAGCTATATGACCTTTTGTTCCAAAGAAGTTACAAATAACCTGTTTAGTGCTAGGAACAAAATAATTTTTGTATAACTTAGGTTTTTCTCCTTTACTTCCAATTCCAAACCTTTCCTTTTTAATTACAGTTTTTCCAAGTATCTCATTTAAGGCGTTTTCTCCTTTTGTAAAAACTAATGCAGCCTTTTTATAAGATTCTACTTCATCCTGTAGAGTTTTTATTTTTGATTCAAAATTAATTTTATTTGAGTCAGCAGAGTTGTATTTGTCAATTAATTCCTTATGTTGTTTTAGCAAAGTGTTTATCTCATCTGAAATAGCTTTATGCAAGTTCTTTATAGATTTATATTTTTTAAATAATGATTCATACCTTTCTTCAAGCATATTGCAGTAAGCTGCAAGTTTTTTATTTGAGAAGCCTGTTTCAGAGTTTGATTCATTATTTGAGTCAGAGGAGTAGTATGAGTGTACCTCATCAGTTTCAGCCATGAAACACATATTTGCTTTTTAAATTGGCTTCCTCCTTCTCTGAGCTTGATTCAGAAGAATTACTTGAGTCTTCAGAAACACTCCAAGTAGATTTCATAGCTTTCTTGTCTTTCTGCTCATAATCATCTCTTTTGAAGAATTTCTTCTTCTTTGTATATTTCAATTTTGGGAAATCCGGTCTGATATGTCCCATCTTTTTGCATTCATAACATCTCACTTCCTGTCTATCCTTCTTGAAGGATTTCTTGAAGTCTTTCTTCTTACTTTAGAACTTTCTGAATTTTCTGGCTAGCTGAGCCAGTTCTTCATCCGAATTTGAAGAATCAGAGCATTCTGATTTAGCACTTACTTCTCTGTTCTTCATCTTTCTATCCTTTTGTTGAGAAGTCACTTTCAAAGCAGTATTTTCCCTTTTTATGTAGACTTTATGCTCATTTACCTGATCTTTCATTTCAGCCTCGTACATCATCAATGTACCAATCAGCTCTCTCATAGTTAGATCTTTAACAGAAGTTGATTGTCTGATTGCTGCAGAGATTCCATTCCATCGAGTAGGAAGTACTCTCAGTACCTTTAACGCTTGATCAGCCTGCTTGATTGGTTCTCCTAGAGCTGTTATATTATTGACAATTTCTGTCAATCTTCCATTCATCTGAGTGATTCTCTCTCCTTCAATCATTCTGAAAGTATCGAATTTTAATTTAGCAGTTGCATATCTCATCTGTCTTACATTATCTGTTCCTTCATAAGAAACAGCTATTGTTTGCCACATTTCATATGCAGTCGGGCATTGAGATACTCTGTTAAATTCATCCGGTCCTAGACCACAGATGATTGCATTCATAGCTTTTGAATTCATGTCATACTCGGCCTCTGTAGCAGCACTCCATGTATCGGGATTTTCAGGAATTTCATAGGGAGTCATAATCTTTGAATAGACTCTGTAACCAAGATTTTTCAGATAAATAATCATACGTGATTTCCAGCAGCCATAATTATCTCCATTAAAGTAAGGTGCTCTGACCATTGACATTCCCTCTCTCGTATCAGCCATGATACACTATGTATAATCTTTAAATACTTCTAGCATGATAAGACTTTAAAAATAAGAAGCTCCTCCTTTGATACCAATTGTTGGATCTGAATCTACGGATTACACACAAGAGGGGGGGTGAATTGTGTTTTTTCAAAATTATTACAATCTCTTCAATTTAGACAAATTCTGTCCACTATGCTTTAGCACGATTAAATATGCAGCGGAAAAAGTAAAATCATGAACACACGGATGTATAGTGGTTCGGGGAACAGAAGGCCCCTAGTCCACTGCACCAATGCTCAAATCCACGAGCTTGGCGATTTTCACTATCTGGTCCTCGTTTCCACAGACCTGTTCACAACTGAGTATAGGCAGTTGACACCTTTACAAGTTTCTGGAAAACACAGCCTTCCTGGTTCAAACACGAACCTACACAGCTTAGAATGAGAAGCTGATCACTCAAAAAATAAAAAAGAGTTTCGATAAAGAAAACACTTCTCCAGTTGTTCTTCACAATTGCAACAGAATGCAATTGACAGTAGATAGATCGTCGTCTTCAGAAAATAAAGATCTGTAATCAAAATAGTTCTGAGTCGATCCAGTTGCAATAGATATTACAAGAAACATCACAACTTCAGCAGCAGTAGATTCACAACAGATAGTCGATGTAGAACACGTGAATCTGCTATCAAGATCTTCCTTCGGTAATAAAGGTTTTACACTTCTTCTCGATCACCAGAAAAGAACGCCATCACACAGTCTCTATTTCTTGCTCGTTAAAAGATCAATCTATATATTTCATATACTTTCCTGTGTATATATATATATCTGAAGTTTCCAAGATAGAACATATATATTCAAATCTGAGAAAATCTTCCGCATAAATAGATCCATGAAAATCTCCATTAGATTCGCGATATTAAATAACAGAGCCGTTGTAACTCCCCTGAAGAATCAGCATAAAAAGCTCCGTTTTAAATCAATCATTAATCCGTTGAAAATCGTCTTTGATTCATTCAAAGTCATACTTAAGAATCGGCTCGAAATACGCTTAATAATCCGCCTGTTTGACCAATGCAAAAGGAAATATCGTCTGTCAAAAAATATCCCGATGCCAAACGTAGGGTTGATGACGTGGCTCCAAATGTAGGGTTCACAAACGTAAGGTGCACAAACGTATGGGTCACAAACGTAAGGTTCACAAACGTAAGGTTCACAAACATACAAACATTCTCTTCAGCATTCAAACGTAGGGTTGATCATCCATACTTTGTCTTGCTTCAACTCTCCAAAGAACATACGGTTGATTATAAAAGTAAGGTTGATGATCCATACTTTTGAGAAACAAACTCAACACTGAAAACTAACGTACGGTTTCTCTTCCATACTTGTCCAAAAACAAAAACGTAAGGTTCCTTCCAAACGTAATGTTCTTCTTCCATACTCTTCAACAACGTAAGGTTCATTAACCATACGTTTCAAAATAACGTAAGGTTCCTTGACCATACGTTTCTTTTAACATAAAAAGTAATCTTTTCATCCTTACGTTACGTTCATCAACGTAGGGTATGAACAGTGATTCCAGTACGCGCTAAAATTGATCTCGCGCAACAGTGATTCCAGAACGCGCTAAAATTGATCTCGCGCTACAGTGATTCCAGAAAGCGCTAAAATTGATCTCGCAATAAATGAAGTATGAAATCTCGTTGTATGAAATAAATAAATAAAATAAATTCCTGCAAAATACTCAACGAAATAATTAGTAAACAATTAAGGGTATTTTTGAGCATCAAAATCATCAAAAAGAGACAGAGTATTATTTAAAATAATCTCCCCCTTTAAAAAAACATTATTTTTAATTGTTTGAAAACAATACATTGCTCAACAAAATATCCATGTCTTTCTAGTCAAAACATTCCAGATAAAACAAGGAAATATTGAACCTAAACAATTGTTATATTGAAATATTATTAATGTACGAGTGATATTAATTTAGAAAAGGATCATATATATAGTTATAAATATTATTATTGATCCATTATATGTTATTAACATCATTAAATCCATAGTACACATTATTACATAGAAAAAATGAAATTGATGCTTCAAACAAGGGATATCATCTCAATTCCCCTTCATGGAGAAATACTTAAAAATTATACAATTAACATATTTATTTATTGTATACAATTACACATTTACATTTAATATCATTATTACTTTATAATTTATTTTATTTTACATTTAAATTTGAATTATTTCATATGTTGTTTTTTTGAAATAAAAGTCACCATATCATAAATAATATAGTAACTAAATTTCTTTTCATTGGGTTATATTAATTCTTCATTGTCATTTATATTTAATTATTATGTGTGGAGTCAATTTTGGAATTATTATCTGGAATTTATACATTACATTAGGGGATTTACATTTGATGAATATAATTTATTCAATTATTAATTCAAACATCAATTTTATATTCTTTATTAATGTTTATTCCACAATATCATTTTAATCGGGATTATTTATTTGTGAATTGAATGAAATTATTTAATAATTGTATGATAAGATCATTCCATTTCATTATACTATGGTTATTTATGATATTTTAATTTAACAAGTACTATTTTTAAACTAAACGATACTTTGAATTATTGAGAAAATTTATTTAATAAAATCCAACATAATTTCTCTCTTCAGTATAAATTAATTTTACGTCAACAAACACATTTTCAAAAAATTCAAAAATATTTTTAATATTTTCATATAATTTTTAAAATTAATCATTACACAAGTTGATCTTTATTTTTTTTAAATGAATGTTATGATCATTTTCCGATCAAGGTAATTTTTTTCATTTATATAAAATGGGAATGAAATCACTATTGTATCATGTATGGAATATAAAATATTTTTTTACCTCTTGGACACTACATTCCATAAATCCTAATATATAAGTTTCCATGTATATTTTTAATTTAATTTATTTCAACAATATCATGTGAAATTTACTTTTTCAAATATTATTCCCAATGTAAAATTATTACTTTTATCCAGAATTTTTTTAATAGTTTTAAAACTATATTCATCAACAATAACAAAAATTGATGTTAACTATTTATTCTAAATTATGTGTATATGTGTCTCATATGTATATAGATAATTATCTGTTCTATTGAAGTAGTAATACATTCAGAATTCTCATTTATCAAATTCATTTATTATGATAATATCAATTATTATGTTATGAAGAATGATTATGCATCTCATTGTCATCACATTAGTAATTCTGATGGTATATTTTATGAATTATTTCCATTATGTGTAGAACATATACCCTTAATATTTTATGAGGGGTTTATAAAAATATTTTTCCAATTAATTGGTTATTTATTTATATTCATGAAGACTTATGATGAGTTTTGGTAGAAAAACTAATCCATTATTTGACTTTATATTCCATGTGATATTGTCTAAGAAGATATCAGCAACACATGATTATGAAATTTTATATGTTTCTTCTACACTTTATATTATTTCATGGCTATATGATTAAATTTTTATTATTTTATTATTCCATTTGACTTCTTGTGTTCCATATCATTTATGTTATAATTTTATACCTTTTAATCATCTCTTATGCCACCTAATCACGTTTATTCCCTTTTTTGTTGTTAGCTGACACCATTCTTTCATATATACCAGAGGATACTCTACAAATATTTTGAATCTCCCACTGACATTAAGAGATCAATATGGGGAAAAACTATGTATTGTTTATTGTTAATTTATTTTATTCATTATAGAAATTGTCTTCAAGAGATAATAGGTATTTATGACTATTATGGTTTATTAGTCAATATATATGTATGTGAATAATTTAATTATATTTATTTTTTTCTTAGGGTTGAATAACATAACTATTCAAATTATATTTGATAACTGGTCTCACTTCATGAACATGAGGCTCTATTATGGTTATAAATTATTCTTTCACCACCTTATCAGGTACCATATCAATAGGTGTTATATCCCTAGTTGGTGACATTGTGTAAAGAAACCATTTGGATCATAAAAGACATGGGTATAACCACCTATTTTTTATCATGTATTCTTACTAATATTATTGAATGTTATATAGAATCGTAGTTATAGAAAAAGTTATTCATTAATGCTGCTGAAATGTTATTGAATTTATTGAACATAACACCATTACACTCATTAATAAGAACATAAATCTTCAACAAACCTAGAAAAATAAAACAGATATATATGTAATAGTTTTCTTATCTATTCCACATATATTACTTATGTATAAAATTAATCATATATCTATTAAATTTCAACATAAATTTTTTATCGAGACATATAAGCGATACATGTCTTAAAACAAAATATTCTCAATCTGTTTATCTATATAATAAATCCTAGTATAGATAAAAATTAACATGAAATTCTATTAAGATTAATATTCATTATAAACATTTTTCTCAGAAGAAGAAGTTCCAATGAAAAATTAAACACTTCAGTTTGTCTAATTGTTATTGTATCAATTGGAGTGTAGCTATATTTGAACTCACCCACATCATAAAAATAAATAATTTCATCAATTCATATATATGATGACAAAATACATCTCCATTTACATTATGATACATGACATCCTTTTTTACAATAAAAATCTAAAAATTCCGCATGAACTAACTTACATCATCCTCAAATTAGAAACCAGAATTCCTCTCCTAAAAAATGAATTCCAACTCTTGTAAATGAAATACCTCCTTCATAAAAACATCACTTACCTTAATCCAGTCCATAAATATAGATTTTTAAGCTAGTAAATCATGTGGCACACATCCTATATTCTTTTTCATCAATGATTTTCAACTACTATAATCCAATCACTCAGGATCTCCCATCACATAGTGTTATTAGATAACCAAGAGTGGATCAAGTGAGAAGAATGATTTAAAGGTGATTATTTACGTTCTGGAAGAAGGATTGAAAGTGAACGGTGAGGTTATTAATAGATGTTTTTGTTTTTTGGTCAGATATTTATATAAGGAAAGTGATACATAAAAGATAAAGAGCTTAGGGTTGATTCATAATAAAAACAAAATATTATAACAAGAAAATAACCAAAAATATTTTAAATATGTAATTATTTCTAAACGGAATAATATATTTAAAAATTAATTGAAGATATTTAATATTAAAAGAACAATCAATTTAAAAATCATTAAAATATTACACTAGTTTAAATTAATATAACCTTATTTCCCTCTTAATAAAATTAAAATGATCACATATAGGAGACTTAGGGAAACTACCTTTTAACTAGTTCTCAATAAAGAAGAATTTAAGATATATATATATATATATCATTTGTTAGCACGATCTACCATGATAATATTCCTAATATATATATTTTTTATACTATTTAGTGTTAAATTAGATTCATTTAAATATTACTCTGACTAATGTTATCAAATTATATTTAAAATTGATGATAATTTTATCCAAAATCTTATAAGGTTTGATTAGTTGAGATGCCCCATTACATTTATTTATTATATGTTATAATATTTACTTTTGGATTCCTTTCTCATTAGGAGAATATTTTTGAAAATGATTTTGATGGATACCAGCAATGGAGAAGTCATGGATTTATTGGAATTTTCATTATGCATGTCTAGTTTCAACTCTTCGTTGTGTTTTTATGATATGTGAAATAATATTACAAAATATGTATTGGCTTCTGGATAGATTCTATATGATTGACTGCATCGCATGATAATTTCACATGTCATGTAAGGGTTACATATAGTATAATGTGAAAATAGTGTTTCAAAATTCAATAATTATTTGTAATCAATGTAAAATTAAATGAATGAGTGTCATGATGTTTGAAATATTACATCCTATGTAATTAACTTGGAAAAATCATTTCAGTTGTTGTACGGGTGTTTGAGGTTTTATCATCTTTTTTATCTTTGTATTCTCAGTTGGAGTCCTTAACACATACATTTTTGTGTGAATATTTTCCCTTTAGATCAATCCATCGTGTGATTTATTAGGAGGGTTAGGCGGTTACTCTATTAGGTTACACCATTCCACTTGGATTCTCTCTTTTTTATAGTTTTGAAACTATTTTCTGTAGAAATTGGAAATAAAAATTTGTGATCTATTAATCCATTTCAGTTCCATATCATTCCTTTTCTTCCAATGGAATTTAATGTGGTTTGGTATTGCCATTGTAAAATTAATAATGTTTTTATTTTTCCTTGATGTAGTTTTATCTATTAATGTGATCAAATTTCATAAATATCTTATTATTATTGATTCCTTGAGATTTGAATTGTAATTTCGATGTGATGAAATTAAAACAGGATTGGGTTTTACATTGGAAATTATTTTTTAATTGATATTATAATTTCATTTAATTGAAAGGGAATTTATATTTTCATACCCTAAATTATAATTTCTTAGACATGAAATGGATTTATAAAACCATGATCATTGTTTTTAAAATAGAAATTAAAATAAATTTCCTAATGAGAACCATCGTTGAATAGAGAAATAGACATACATAGACTTAGTGTATGGGACAACCCAAGGAGGTATCCAATTTCATGTTTATGATCTATGGAATACCTTGATGTTTGTTGGCTCCAACCATATACCTTGTCAGTCTTGTGATTGTCTATTATGTATTTTACAATTTCTTAGAGCCTAACTGTTCGGTTATTTTTGGTTTATATTTCTTTTTGTTTCATGATATATTATTTTATTGATTTTTTCTCACATGCATATTTAATTTTGGTGTTTTAACCTTTTTTTATTATTGATTTTTATAATATAACATGCACTTTATAAAAACTCAAGGAATGTTTAGAAAAGTGTTTCAAATTGTTTCATCTAAAAAATGATTCCAAAAATGTGATTTTAATCATGGAAAATGGATTTATTATTATTATAACATTTATAGATCACTTGGTGGTATCCTACAAGGTTTTGTTTCTCACACCCTACTTTTACCATTGTGTTGGGGTCGACCGTGTTTTGTAGGATACATGTAAAAGAGAGTGAATTATGTGGCATGCATGATTCTATTTATGTCATCATTTTGGTTTGGATGTGTCGGATGGACATGTGGAGACTACTAAATCTTGAATTATCATTTTTCCTATATGATCTTGTTTGGATCTATTGTATCTCCCTTATATTGACTTTATACTCTAGTGATATGTATTTATTTATATATATACAATACATAGTATGCCATCTATGTTTTACATGAACCCATAATGGGTTGACTTTGGTGACTGGTCTGGTTGAACCAGGTTGGTCTGTTACATTGTTTTTCATCTGGGGTTACTCAACATAATGTTTTTCAACACTGCCAATTATAAATTTTTATCTTCGGTACACAAGAGTTTGATCATTAGAATTTATACATTATGTTTTGAAAGGGTGATTTTCCAGCAAACTATTGTGGATAAAAAATAGTTTCCTTGGGTTTTCATAAAATCATTAGTAATTCTAAGACATAACACGGAACATCCTAAAGGAATTCTTTTTTAAATATTTATGGATAATACCTCTTTCAAGGGTTGTAGGGTAACTGATACATGACTTGTAGTTACAAGGAACATGGATCATAAAAGACCCAGTACATGACTGTAAATTCCGAAGACCTAACAGACACTTGAAACAACCCTTCCTCATCATCAACATCTAAAAGGAACCTGGCTCCACACCTCACATGGTTAATCAGATACCATTTCCCAATCCAGTGTTACATGGTGCATGGTCTCGATGGCAGTTTTTATACCCTCTCATTCTTTTAAATCGGATAGCGCTACTAAGGTTGATGCAATTTATTTCTTCAAATCCTCATTTGGGCATGCTACTATGTGGTCTACCAATGTTACTTCTTGGCATTTTTTTATGGCCCAAATTCCATGTGACATAAAGTCTATCAGTGGTTTGAAGTTCCTTACAGTCCAAAGAAAATGTGGACGAAATTCATTTTATGTCATGATGTCCCAGAAACCCATAGGCCCAAATTGGTGGTTAAAAGGACCAAATAAGATTAATAGTGCTATCTCTTACAGTATTGAATAGTACGTCCTATATTACCAACTAGAGTAGTGATAAAGTTCCGAAGAACATCACCCTGATTCAGATTTGATCTCAGTGATCTTAAAATATATTTCTTTGGATTTTATAATAAATAACATATATAAAATGTATGGGGAAATGTTGTGTAAGGTAATTTGAATAAAATAAGTGGATAGTTTTTTTAGACAAATATGTTCCTTTTCTATTGGTGTTTCCCTTTTGTGGTAAAATTACTAAATGTTTCAAATTTTTATTAGTTTAAATATTTTTTTAGAATATTATTTATTGTTAAATGGTTTGGATTATTTCTCTTAAATAAATGTTTATTTTATTTTTAAACCGAACATGTATCCCTGAAGAAATCATTCAAATAAGATAAAGCAATCTAAAATGCATGTTCTATTGGAGGATCATCCAATGTACCCTTTTTTTAATGTAATAATTTTTACCATTCAGACCCTAGGGTTAGTAGGCACATTGATCTTGAAAGGGGTAGTGTATCCCAACTAGAAATTTACCAATCAGTATACACCCATAATCTGTTGAGAAATATGGACCCAGGAATCAATGGTGTTTTTTTAATGGAATGAAATAATATTCATCATTTTTATAACTCTAGAATATTCTAAGGTGTTTTTTATCCACATAATTTCTTGAGGGGGTATGAATGAGATGGTGGGACCATATAGTGCAATCTGAGTTACACAATGGTCTTATACTAATTTCATCCACAAAGGTATTCAATTATAAATTTTACCATTATATATTTTATGTATAAAATACCCGGGAGTTTCTAACCACGTAGCATGAGGAGTGTACTATTCAATATTACTCCTCTAGTTTTGGTGAGATTGATCAACTTTATCCATAGTATGTTACCAATGATTACCAAAATTAATGGTGGTTTGTTATGGGATGAGGGATGATGTTCAATCAATGATAGTTATTTCATACCATTGAGCCATAGTGGAGGTAGTGGATAATGATTATCTTGGTGAGGAATAAATATTAGGAAGGGTAATCTTGGTAGGAGCATTATTTGGTACAGTTGTTAGTGAGGGTGTTCCTTTTTGTTATAAAATCAACAGAAAGAGTGTTATGTTTTCCATAGGACCAATATCAGGGGATTCTTCAAGGAATCAGTACTTTATTTAATACTATTGTAGAAGTGGAATTCATAACAAGAATCATTTTATAGATGTTCCTATGACATTTAAACATTGTGGGAGATCATTCCATCTCAAACATATCTCTGATAACATGTCCCTAGGTAGTAGGGAATGATCCACCTTAACCATGAGATTAATGGTTCATCTGTATGCTTACAAGGGTGGTAAGTCTCATATTTATGCCAAATGTGATTTTTATTTGGCTATTCCTGCATCGTTATATTTGGTAGAGTGTTTTCATGTGGAATTAGAAGTATAGACCACTACAATTTTTGGTACAATGTTTATTTGGTTTTCAATGGATCTATCATTGTTTGATATACTGCTACTCATTATTTATATCATCACTTTTGGATGATATGTTTAGTTTTTACCAAGATATCATTAGATCATTTTTGGATCTTTAGACTCCTTTGGGAAATATTTCTATAAATTGTTCTATGTTCAACATGTTTCAGGTGGTGATTGGCATCTTTGAGGTGGTTTTGGTGGTACTTAGTGCTTGATATTAACATTTTTGACTTCATTATTAGCATGGATTGGATGAAATTAGTGAAGAAACATATAGAATATTATCACTATCAAGAAAAGTCTATATCTACTGATGGGGTTGCTCGTGTTTTCTATGATGTGTGGGCCTCCAAATAACGAAGGGTAGAGACTGATGTTCCTTATTCTAGTATAATATCACACCATTTTTTCAAAAATATTCTTAATGTAGTTAAACCTTTATTGGGTGGTAAGCTACCAACTATTGTGTGTGTGTGTACATTGATGTCATTCCAGGTGATTTTTATGGTTTACCACCATATATATTGGTTGAAATTACTATTTAACTAATCCCTGGAATGATGTCCCTTTCTATTTTATCCTATCAAATAGATTAAACCAAGTGTGTGGAGAAGGACATTCTTGAAGAACGTGAAGAGAAAGGATTTATTCATCATATCATGTTTCCATGGGGTTCACCTATACCATATTCTAAGAGGGTAGCAACAACTCTTAGACCCTGTATTCACTATCTAATATTTAATTTAGTTATCATTTAAAACAAATCATCATTACCTAGGATTGAAGACATATTTGATCTGATGAGATGGCTTGTTGGTTTTATATGATTTCATTATGGTTATGGTATCACCATTTGATCGTCTGAGAATAAGATATATGAATGAAAAAATTAAGGAGTGGATATGGAAATATCATGTGTTTTGGTTATTCCATTTGACCTCAATAACACTCTGGTAGTGTTTGTGGATTTTATAAAACAAATCATTCATCGGTTCATGGAATCATTTGTTTGTTATTTTTGTAAATGATATCTTGGTGTACTTCATGATAGAGGGGGACCATATAGACCATTTTAGAATCATAATTTGAACACTAAGGGAACATTATACATATATTAAGGTCTCCAAGTGTGTGTTTTCCATTCATGAGTTGATGTTTGGGGGGGGGGTAATATCGGAGAGTGGCATCTTAGTAATTCCTAAAAAACTATAAGTATTTATGTCAGAATGGTATCCCAAAAATTTTTATGAGATCTAAGCATTCATATGATTGGGTAATTATTATAGATGGTTTTTTATACATCTCTGATCTCAAAATATCAATGAGTACATTAACCCCTAAGGGTGTAATGATTAGATGAAATGATAGGTGTGAGGGATATTTTGAGATGATGAGGATGAGTTTGACCTTTTCCCCAGTTTTGATTCATCTGAAATGAGGATCATATTATTATGTCATCTTAGATGATTCTGTAAGGGGATTTCTATGTATCACGATGTAGGGGAATTTTTTGCGTTAAGGCTCACACTATTTCTTCCCCCATTATAAGAACTACCATAACCATGATATTAAGTTAGTAGTTATTATTCATGAACTCAAAATGTGGTTTAACTGTCTCATTGGGGAACATTATATTATATATTTATATCCTAAGAGACTAAAATATATTTTCACTAAGAGGGATATGAACTTATGACAGTGATGTTGGGTTTTGTTTTATTTAGACCTTTGATTTTGATATTGTATATACCCTAGGAATGGAAATGTGGTAACTGATTCATTGAGATAATAATATCCAACAAAATAAGTGATATAATTAGTTTATAAGTGGTCTCTGGTGATACTATTTTCTATGTTGATCATGGGAGTGATGTAGATTGGGGGATAATTTTTCTTGGATTTGATAAAGGTTGAATCGTCTTTTGTTGAGAGATTTTGACTTTAGTAGATGACTAAAAGAGATATTTTATGCTTATGTGAAATCCTTAATGGTGGGGTTATCACAATTGAGTGGTCACAATCTCCCAAAAAGGAATTTTTCCCATGATGAAGAGTGGTTCATCCATTTATTCATGAAATATGAGTTTTTAGATAGTGGATAATGGTCATGTTTGTCTGTGCACTGAGGGGATATAATGATGTACAATGATTTTAGACATTGGTATTGGTGGATAGGGATAATGTAGTCAGTTGAACATTATTTATCATGGTGTCCCAGTTTTTTATGATTCTAGGAATAACACTAGAGATCTGTGGGTTTGATGCATCTTTTTCCCTGTATTGTATGGAAGTGAGATGATATTTCCATATATTTCATTGTTGGTTTACCACAGAAACCTAGTGTGGAGGATATTATTTGGGTTATTTTTTATATAATCACCACATCATTGAAATTCATGCTAATAAAGGGCCATATAAATGTGAAATAGTGTGGGGAATTATATGTCTTGGATATTTTGAGTTTTCATGGTGTTTAGTTATCAGTTATTTTTTATAAGGAATTGAGGTTAACATAAATATATTGTAAAGGATTGAAGATGTAAATGGGATCCCTATTCAAATTGACTGAACCTTATCATCCACATGTGGACGAATAGATAATGAGGCCTATCGAGGTTCTTGAAGATATTATCTGGGATTCTAAGCTTTGGTTTGGAGTATCTTGGGAAATAAATTTTCCATTAGTTGTGTCTATATATAATAATAGTTTTTACGATTTAATCCGGATGGCGGTATTTTAGGCTTTTCATGGGAGGCCATGCCAGTCTCCCTGGTGTAGGGGAGAGTTGGAAGAGTGGTATTTTTTTGGGATAACTATATATTAGTGGATAATAGAGATTGGAATGTTGATCCATAGGTATTTGATCACAAAACATGGTCATCATATATCTTATGTGGTTAGTCATTGTCATCCACTACAGTTTGTGGTTAGTGGAGGGGTATTTCTCAAAGCTTCGTCTCACTTGGGATATTGTGAGTTTTCATACCAGGCAATAAGGCACTAAATTTTGTGGGATACATTGAGATCATTGAGCGGCTCGGTAGTGACAATCAATTTTTTTATATCTTCCTTGCATTCTATACATGATGTGATTCATGTTTCCCAAACAATGAGTTATATATGAAATCCTTCCCATGTGATAAGATGGTAGGATATTGATCTTGAGAAAGATTCCATTTGGTTGTGCAGTAAATTCAAATTATGCATCTTCATGATAACATAATACACAATAAAATAATCCTTCTAGTCCTTGTATTGTGGTACTTCAGACAAGATAACCATTAGATGTGGGAGTTGGAGTTGTTGATGAGGCAATTGTGGGCTTATCATTTTTGGAATCCACGATCATGAGATATTTTTAGGGATATAATTTTTTTATGGTGGGGATATTATAATGATCTGTTATCTATCCATCATGAATTATCTATTATTTTCTTTTTGTTTCCAATGTTTTCGGGTGATTATTTATGACCATGAATTGAGAGGATATGCACATTACTGAAGTTGTGTAATTGATGGAATTTTCAGCATGAACCTGTAGTTTCTACTACTTTCTAGGCAGTTCGATGATGGGTAATGAGATTACATGATATGTATTTTTTATCAGATAGATCCCTTGGGATAGATTTTACAATTTGTGAATTTTACACGTTAAGTAAGGGTTTCATATCATGTAATTTTCAAATATTTCTTTTAATTAAAATGGGATTATTTTTATCTTTATGTAATATGAATAAGTTTCACAATGTATAAAATATTATACATCGTTTTATTCACCAAGATATATCTTTTATGGCGTCGTATGCATGTTTAATACATCATCATCTTTTAAATTATTCTCCACTCAGCAATAGACATTACCCAAATAATTTTAGTTGACACCATTCCCTCTGGATCACACCATTCAATTATTTATTAACAATGATATGTGCATCATCTCTACAAGTAAGAATTTATTCTAATGATTTCACTAATTTATTGTTGTGGAAACATTTTTTGTAGGGATGGTTAACCAGACTGTGTTATATATCAATTTTTCAGATTATTTTCATTCCTTTTATTTTCATGGAATATATTTTAGGTTTTAATACTTATTTTCAAAGGTTTATAGGTTTTCTATGTCCTTGAGGAATATGGATCATTCGATTGTTTAATTTATTTAATTTATTAACATTATTTTTGATTCCTATATATTTGAAATGGAATTTCCATGTGTAGCAATAAAAATTGAATGGGTTCAAATTTTAACAGGGGTATTATATTGAAAATTTAATATACTTTATATGAAATAGAAAATGGATTTTAAATCCCTAATATTTTTTTGATTGGCTTTGAAATTATTATTTTTTAAAATGAGAGCATAGTTTTAGTGTAGAAATTGAAAAACATTGCACAATGAGAACCTTGGGTGCAACAAGAAAGGGACATAGTTAGCCTTATTTTGTGTGACACCACTAAGAGATAGCCTCTTGTATGTAGACGGTCTATGATAGATCTCAATTTTAGATAGATCCAACCTTATTCCTTGTTAGGATTGCGAGTGACTAGTATGTTTTCCACATATGCTAGATCATGACTTATAATTGAGTTGTTCATTCTTGTTGTTTATATAAGGATTGATTATTATATTGATATTAGACAATCTGTATATTTAAATTTTTTATCTTCACCTTCATTGATAATGGATTTGGAAAATGTGAAATTACATTTTTGAAAACTCGGGGATTTATTGGAAAATGTTTTCCAAATTTTTATCTATACTTTTTTTAAATTATTATTTTTAATGCTTGTAGTTTTACAATCTTGTTTTTAGTAATTTTATAAATCATCTAGGTGATATACAAAAAATATCTATTTCTATCAACCAAATTCTTATTTTGGGTGGTTATAAACCTTTTTTATATTATAAAGTTAAAGGGAAGGACACTCTATAGAACGAAGGCTTCTCTTTACATAATTGTTTTAGTTTTTATGTCACGGTTGGTCAATTGAGTCTGCATCAAATATAAATTTCATTCTTCCCAGTTTAGCTTTTTTGGATCAGTTTTATCTTCCATAGATTCGGATTGTCACACTGGTTGTATGTATTATTTTTTATATATAATATTTTTTATATTATCACTGTTTTACAACACACCATAATGGTCAGATTTTGGTGACTTGTTTGGTTGACCTAGGATGGTCTGTTACATTCATCCACTATAGTTATTCACAAAAACTACCAGAAGCTATATATAATTCTTCAGTAGAGTATAATGAAATGAGTAATTTATTTCAATAGAGAAATATACCCTTGATTTACATAAAAATTTTCATGTTCCTAAAGCGATCAAACATTTATTTTTCTGCCTCAAAATTTTTAATTTCAGTATGTTGTAAAATTAAAATCATATATTTTTTTTGAAATATTACATAAATATAATATATTACAATCAAATACCATAATGTTATTTTCAATCCTTTCCATAAGATAACATTTGAATTTCATGGGATCTAGAACATGAGGAAACATAAAACATATTTTTTAGTTAGATAGTATTTAAATATATAATAATACCAATTATTCCCCTGTGTTACATGTTTTAATAGTTTTGAATTCTATATCCCAATCAATTTTTTATTATCACTCATAATTTTATCATGTACAACAAAAAATTTTGGACTAACCAGTCATGTAAGTATACTATTAATTTTATTGGTTGTATAATATTAAAATATAATTCACTATATATCTGAAAACTGAGTGTTAAATTTAACTCACCCATCATAGTCATTCCAATTATGTTTTAACACTTCTTTAAAAACTCGTAACAGAATTTTTATGATAAAAAAAGACCACATCATTAATGTATATTTGAAATATATAAATATATGATGATCATTTTTTCTAAAAATGGTTTATTCACCACCGCTATTAAAAGTTAATGTCATGCGATAAATGAACTAAAACAACAATTCAAATCTCTAGGCTCCATTTTTGGCCAAAAAAAATTTGATTATTGGTAAAATACTATTTTTAAAATGATTATTTTAAAAACTAAAATAATGTTCATCCTAAACCATGTACCCATGAAAAAAATTTATAAATGTTGATTTGAAATAAATATCATATAATTTTATATTCATGTTTGATATATACTATAAGAGAATCCAAATGGATTATATTATAGATATATGGGAAATATCTTATCATAACCAGTCCTTCCTCTGGGATATATCCTTTATCTTATAATATTACATCTTTCTATTGTACTACACCATGAACATTCAGTTTTTTTCGTCTAAATCCTTTTTTTATTATAACTTAATTTCATGGGTCCTGTACAACAATTCCCATTTTTTGTTCCACATTATATTTATTGACACCTCATGTATTTCTAATACCTAACCCTCATTGTCTTAATCTTATTCTATGATTTTATTTTTTAGTTAAGGTAAAACATTAAAAAATTATACTTTGATCCCTAAAATTCAATTATTCCCAACACTTTCTATTGGATAAAGATTTATGTTTTAAGGTTTTTTAGGCAGTACACTTTCTGGTTTACCTGTATCCATCCTTTCATGTTTTGTTTCTCCAAATCAATTCACATATAATCATGCTTTTTATTGTAAAAATTAGGTTTATGTATCATGTTTTTAATGGAATATATTAATTCATATACTTGATTTATTTCTAGATCAAAATGTTAAATTACATTAATATTAACTTGAGTTGAATCTTCAATAATATTTTCCATTTTTTAAACACAGTAATCCTTTCAATTAGTAAAATTACCACGAATGAATCCTTCATGGGACCTTGGATAACGTTTAACAAGACAATACTTTTATTGAGAATAAAATCTTCACATAAAAAAAATAATGCATCCATATTTTGGTCTTCTAGTATTCTATATTATTTATGGTGATTTCGAAAAAATTCCATAGTTAGAGCAAAATCGATGACATAATATTTTTATTTTATACATCAAACAAAAACGTTGTTGGCATGTAAAATTTAGTTCTATGTGTATTCTACGTAAGAGTTATATATTTTAAAATGGAAATATATTTATTATAAAAATAAACATAATAACTTTATCAAAATTTGAGAAATTCAATTTAGGTTATGTTTTTGTCCTTCTATATAGATAAATTTTATTTTTAGGATTTAGCTTGTATTTCTTACTAATCCTTCTCCCAATATTTTTTAACATTAATTTTCTATAAATGTGACATATCCTCTATCAATTTTGGAAAAGGATCAGATGTTTCTGAAATAACCACTCACATTCTATGATCGTACTCAATCTATATACAAATTCTCATTTATTATCTAACAACTTATTCAAACATCCCATTTCCTCATAAAATTTTTTTTTCACTTCTGATAATACATTCAATCATCATATTTATATATTGATTCATAAATATATTATTTAAAATAATTCAAATTGGAATTTATGGATATATTACACTTTTTAAAATTTATTGGATTCCACTTTTGTTTCCTTTGAGATCATCATTTATCTTGATTATGTAGAAAATCTTGTTTGTTATGTCCAAATTTATTATATTAATGAATGAAAAATTCCTCAAAACCTCTTCAATGCATTTTCATGACTCATAAATTTAATATGATTTTAATTATTATGTAAAGTATATGGAAGACACTAGGTCATCTTTCAATGAGTGTTTGTGGTTTTTAATGAGAATATATAGAAAAATTACTAAAAGGGGGTGATGGCTTAGAAAATAGTTTCAAAATAAAATGACTCAATTTAGAGAGTTTTAATGTTGACAAACAAGAGGATTTTGAAAATTAAATGATGCTATGTGATCATTTCTATGTTTCGACACCACTAGAAATGTTTATTATTATTATTATTTTATATGGTTTTTGTGAAATCCATTTATATAGGCTTAACCATGATCTTGGGAACCCATGACACTAAAAATAATGAAAATAATAATAAAATGTGACATAAAAATCATATAGACAAGTTCCTCCCCCTTATCATGAATGATGGTTTTTAAAATAAAATTTAAAAGAAAAATTCCAAAACAAAATACTCACCAAAAAATTATGGTATTATCTTCAAATACTCCCCTTTATGTGTGCATGTCCCTCGTAATGATCACCCATTGTTTACCTCACCTCGTAGAGGTGGAGGAAGCCCAGGTGGAATTTATTTTTAATTATTGATCCCCCAATGATCATATGGTCCTTTATAACATATAGGATAAGGATTGTTCTCATCAATTTCTACAAAATGGAAATTCATTTATACTGGTTAGAAATTGAAAATGATGTTCCCATGGTTCACTTTAATAGCTAAAATGGAAAACTATTTTGGGCTCTTAGTATTTGAGAGAGCATTTCTGTCTTAGTTTTGGATTAGAAAATAGAATTATCTAGACATGAAAAAAGATAAAAATTGTTTCGCGGAAACATAAATATTACCATGTCAAATAATGAGTCTATTTAACATCTTTAATTTGAGATATAGTCATAATATTGAACTGAAATTACAACTTCATGCAAATTTGGTTCGATAGAAGGAATGATTTAGACGGGCCACAATATTGATGAATTTATCTTCAATTTCTTAGTTTTTTTGAATCCCATATATTTATGTATTAGATCAAAATATTTATTTCCATTTGGAGTCCTAGAATTCTTAGCATGTAAAATACAGTGGACATGTGTCCTTGATATTTCATGTAGTTTGACCTATTTTCCTCTTGGATCATCTTTGGGGCCTCTAAATCCCTCCACCTACAGTGAAAATATAAAAATATGTATAAATTTAACTTTTAATAAAGATACATATTAAATAATGGAATAAAAAATTAATTTTAATTTGATTTTAAATTTTATATTTATAACAAAAAATTATTTTGATACAATGGTGCATGGGTGAAATAAAATTATTAATCGTGGGGTGAATACACCATCACACCTAAAACATTTCACTCACAAGATAAATGAAATTTTCTAAATAAAAATATTAAAAGTAGATATTACCATATTCATGATGATTTAACATTCAATGAAATTTAATCAATGATAGAAATGTGACTGAAGAAAAAATAACACCAAGGAGTTATTCTCAGTTATCATGAAAAAAGATGTCTCAGAAATTGTATATGAAAGAGATTATAAGATTTTCATGATACCAATATGAGAAAATTATTCAAAAGATAACCATGTCACTAATTCTCCACGTGTTTGTGTGAAAACAAATCTATTAAAATAATTCAAATTTCAACCCGTTAAATATAGGTTAATTTAAAATTTATCCTCCTAAATGATTTTATACATTGATCCTTCCCTAAATCCTTTTCACTCAATTTCCAAGACCCACTAACTTAAGAATTCCAAAATGCCAAAATTTTATTTCATTACCTATATATCCCCATATATTTTACTTTTTACCAATCCCATTATTTATTAATTTTCATCATAATTTGAACTCAGAACAAATCTCACACTCATCACTCAACCCTTGTTTGATATCCTCATGATTTTAATTTATAGATATATAACATAATCATAGGTCATGGAAGAGTTCTTTTTATATGGCCAAGATAAGAAAATTAATTTTGTGTTTTTTCAAAAGTTGTATAGGTTGTAAAATAGTCAGATAATAGATACACATGAATTGGTCAATCATGCACAATCATGAAAATTATTTGATAAAGAAGGAAAAAATGAAAAAAATAATTTCTGTAAGATGATAAATGTTATCATAACATATAATTACCCTCAATTAATAAATAAATATTCACACTTCATGGTAGGGTTAAATAATTTGTGGAGATATCTAGAGTCCCAATTTCCTATAAAATATTCACACCAATGATACCATTTTTTACAGGTTTTAAAGTGTTACAATTAATTATATCATCAAGAAACAACTAATTTACTTGTAAAACACTCAACATAATCATTCATGATAATATACACATTCCATCAATTATTTTTTAATTTTTTAATACAATTTGATATAGTAATATTCTTCATGGATGTTTAAAAACATACAAGATTATAATGATATCATTTTCACTTAAAGAGTGGGGGTAAAAAATTGACATTCAAGAAAATAAGTGAGGGGTATATGAGGGGGGTGAGTTAAAATGCTAGATATAAAGAAAAAAAGTTACAAGTAAATAATGATGTATAGTATTCATAACTAACTTAAGAATTTACCCATCCCCACAACTTGATCATCCAATGTCCTTAATGTAATAAAAGAGAATATGGGAGGGAATGATCAAACATCATGTTTTCATTTATATTAGGCTATTTTAACACGTATTTCCTCCATCAAAGACTCCTAAAGGGATTCATTAAATTTGGTAAGCCTCATCCCATTGATAGTAATGGTTTGTTTTGTCTCATTATTTTAAACCTCAACAACACCAAATTGAAAAACATTAGTAAAAGTGTATGGTCCAAACCAATGGGAACAAATCATACATGGATGAAACATCAACACTGCATTATAAAGGAGTACCTTCTGCCCAATGTAAAAATGATGATAAAGGATGATATTTTCATTGGAAGACCTTGTTTTCTCTTTATAAATTATAGAGTTCTCATATGAATATATCTTCATTGCCTCCATCACCGAAATCTTTATCTTCCATTGAGCTTGAACATACTAAATATTATAATATCATTGTATAATGTCTTAATAGGGTCGATGCTCAGTCAAGACAATGGTGTTACAACTCTTTCCAAAAACTAGCTGATATGTTGACATGACAATTGGAGTTTTTAAGGAAGTACGATAAGCCCATAAGGAATCACCAAGTCTAAGACTCTAATATTTTTTATTGGGTTGAAGACTTTTTTCAATAATTTGTTTTACCACTCTATATCACATGTCATATTGACCATTGGTTTGTTGATGATATGGTTTAGACACTCTATGGCTAACCCCATACCAACAAAAAATAGATTGTATGATTATGTTATAGAAATGATAACCCTATTAACTAGTGACTTCCCTAGGAAATAAAAACCTATAGAATATTTGGGTGCTCAAAAATTCTAGAACTGTCTTGGTATCATCTACCATTAGAGCTCATACCTCTACACATTTTGACACATATTCAACTTCTAAAAGAATTTACATGTTCCCAAATGAATTGTGGAATTTTCCCATAATTACAATTCTACAAACATAAAAAATATCATGAATATTTAACGATAGTTTTGAAATTTAATTTAATTTTGTTACATTCCTCATTCTCGGACAACATGTAAAATATTTAATGAAATCATGGGCATCCAGAAAAATTGTTTTCAAAAAGAGACTAGAATCAAAGACCCTAAAATCAGTTCAATGGGGAAACAATAGGACCCCATAAGTAAGAGTTTTGTAGATCTTAAGGTAGAAATGAAAATTTATATTAGGAACACAATTACTAAAATTTTTATTAGTTTATATGAGCCAAAGGATGGGTGATATCAAAAATTTACCACAATGACTCATATTTCAGACTGTTAGTTTGGTTTTTATTGATGGTTATATGAATTCAATATTCTACCAAATAATTTAAATTTCAGCTTACCATAGAATTTAATCCTTTTTCAATACAATAAGTCATTAGAAAACACGACAATTATGGGAATATAGGGGGATGATATATCATTAGTTTCTATATTGTATTCCTGAAGGTCGAGGAACTAGGGAATGGGATATGTTATCACTTTAGGTTTCCTGAGGAGTTACCAGAGGTTTAAATTTCATTAGAAGAAAATTACATTAAAACATAAAATGAATGACCTAAATCTATCTATTGAAAAAAATGGGAAAAAATTATTTTTCAGATGTAGTGTAGTTTTCATGGGAAGGTTCCATTGTATATGATGAATAATAAATGACATGTAGATATTGATCAAACCTTCTTTTTAGGACTTATCCCACTATATAGTTAGAGGCATCACATATGAGCAAAAATGGTAAATCCCACTGAGGTGTTTAGAATAATTGGGGTGATATCAAACTCCCTTTCAATTTATAAAATGATCTCTCACATTATTTATCAAAAATTAATACCTTTTTATTATGGATAAATCAAAAGAGGGGTAGTGAAAATATCTAATGTCACGAATGAAATGATGGTAAAATTCATTATTACATAGAAAAGTCTACACATCCCTTACATTTTTTGTCAATGGTAGGGAATTAATGAAATCCTTTTTTGATTAATAAATTGGATATTAGCCCCTTTAATGACATTTCTGAATATTGTACCTTGTCACACCATAAAATGGAATATCATATAATTTTATATAATTTTATTTTCAATACACCGACTTATGAAAATCCTTAACATCCCGCCCCATCTCATTGACTTGAGAGGGAGGAGGAACACTACATGGCCTTAAGCAATTTTCCGATGATGCCAAAGGATGGAAATAAATGCCAAGGGCTTCAAGAATAAAGTGGGGAACGATTTCCCTTAAGAAAAATCCAACAAAATCATCCAGATACTATAAGATGCATGTCAACCAAACAATGAAACTCATACATTACCGAAATTCAACCATATAATCCATAATGATCCCACATTCCAAAACATCCATACACAATATCAGAGTATTATGAGAAAGACTCAAAAAGGGAAAAAAATAAACAAAGACACACTCCATATATCTACACTACGCTCCATGCTCCATGCACCACCACATATCCCAATAATCACATCAAGCCACTAATAATGAGTTTCATTACCTATACCTACGTCCCGAAATATGACATCTACAAAAGAACCAACATGTAAATGAAGGGGGTGAGTACTAATACCTAATAGTTTTTCCCCAAATTAATTCCTTACACACACCACTAGGATAAAACCGTTTAGAAATTTATGTAAAATAAATATATAAAACATTAAATAGTGAACCAACTTGCATCATTCCAAATATACACTTACCATGCCATGAAAAACCAGGGATATTCACAAACATGCCATAATATATATCCTAATCACGCATTAACACTACAATTTCATCATTCCAAAGAAACACAAAACAAAGAAACCATTATAGTGGTACTTCTGCCCATATTGTTCAACCCATTCTAAAATTGCGGTACATTCTGAACACTACCCATAATAGTGGTTCTTCTGAAAACGATCCATCATCTTTTATAATGAAACATACCACCCACATCAATAATTGTGGTTCTTCTGACAACTATCCATCAAAATTTATAGTGTGGCTTCTCACCCACATCCCCATAACCAACAAAAAGCTATAACAATCAATCAACCAACAAGCAGAAAGAAACAAGCCCATGCAATAAGATCATAACCATTTCCAACCAATTCCAATTCACATTAATAAATCGCCAATTTATTTAAAAGTCACTTAAATAAATTTCCAAGTGAAACCACATTTCAATAAAACATCATCTTTTTTTAAAACCATTTTCATCACCCATTTTCCCAAATCAATCCTATAAACCCATTTTAAAATCCCCATTCTAATATCCATAGCAATAACATTTCACCAAAAAGCCACATTTTCCCCCAAAAACCCAAAAACATCACCCACAGATTTAAAACAAATTTTTCAAATAAAAAAACAATTAATATTATAAAAAAAAATTATTTTTATCCATACTTCTAGTTATATAAAATAATATTTGAGAGAGAATCCACCAAATTTTGAGTTCCAGCTAATTCAACCCATAAGTAACAGCACCACAAATCCGGAGAATGCACCACTGAAACCACTAAATTTCCCCTTCACAAAAATCCATAAGACTTAAAATAAATACCGAAGGTAAACCCAAAACTAGATCTACATGAAACTGATGTAGATTTTGAAAACCATGAGAGAGTGAAGTGAAGACCTAGAGAAAACCAAATATAGACCAAGAAGAGAGACTTACCCATGAGAAACCACTATAAAACCACATTGAAACCCCTTGGAATTGTATCCAAATTGAGTGAAAGAACTCCTCCCACCCTTGAGAACCAAAAATCATGAGTCAGGGTCAAGTGGGAGATGATTTGGAGTAAAAAAGTGGCAACCTTGAGGGATCCCAAATTTAAAAACCCTATATTTATGTGGTCACACAGTTAGTCTACACGGTTTGAAAAAATGTGCGGTAAATGTTTGTAGGCCAATGTCTTAAGAATAAGTGTCCACAATGTTTCCTCATAGGGTTTGGAAAACCGTGCACATGCCATGTAATGCTCATTGTCTCCCCCTGCATGGTTTCCTAGATATCCTATATTGTTTTCCCGAACTGCGCTCAAATCATGTGTCCTTATAAAATACTTCAATATAATTCAAAACCATTCCAAAATCTCCCAACCTCTTCCCAACTCATCCAAAGCTGTTTAAAAACATAAAAATCCATACAAAAGTCAACATACCTAAAACTAGGGGTTCTACATTCCCCCCACTATTGAACATTCAATCTCCAGATTGTAGAGAAATATTTCTTTTCTGAAAGACCTCCCACCATTACTCGATCATATCTTTCTACCGCTCCTATGTATCCTCATGAATCAGACCATGATTATGTAAAATACAAACTAAACCAATTCTTTTACCATGAAAGACTTTATGATGCCTATACACAGTATGTATTGGCAAGTGCACTAAAGAAGCTTCTCATTATAACTCAATATAATCCCAACGTATCACATAGTCATGATCTGGCTAATACTTTTTCAATTGGGACTCATGAAAAACATTTTTCATCGCATGAAAACATGGTGGAAAATCCAAACAATAATCCAAATCTCCAATTATCTGATGTATCTTAAAAGTCCCAAAAAACTTCATAGATTACATACCCTGTATCTCATTCCAACAATGTCCTATCCCAAAAGAGAATCTAAAAAAACATGATCACCCACCTCCAATGACAACAGTCATCAAGAATGGTTCGCATACAAATTCTTGATGACTCTGATCCATCTCCATCCTCTTCCTGGTCAACTCAATTTTCTCTATAGTGTCATGGAAAATTATCGGTCTGATCATCTACTTCTAACCAATTTCCACCCAATATAGTACATAATGACATGGAGGATGATACAAAGCCTCAAACAGATCCATATGTATTGAAGCCTGATAATTGTTATTGTAGGATAAATCCACCAACGGTAAGTTCTGCTCCCATGAACAAGAAAATGACATCACAAAAACCCATAACATATCCTCCAAGGTTGGTATCGTCTACTTGGATGGTCCATATGTCTACGAATGATATATCGTCATCATAGTCAACTGTGTTCTTAGGAATTCTATAAGGACTTTCAGAAACAAGATGTGAACCTCATATATCTATCTGATACAATAAAACTAGAAAACCATGCCTCTTTACCACATCCCAGATAATGATTTTGGACAGATCCTCCGCCGTGTGAGATTCATGAATCTGGGAGAAATGGGCCAAATTTGTGAGTTGATCCACAATCACATATATGAAAATCTATAATCCATTCCATTCCTATGATTACCATTACAAATTATGTTGTTATCTACTCCCATTTCCATACTAAGATAGGTAATGAAAAAAAACATGCCTGATGGCTGCTGATGCTCTCCCTTTACTTGTTAACAAATCAAGCATCTCGATACAAACCCACCAACATCCCTTTTCATACCATCCCACCAAAACTGTGCTTTCAACACCATATATATTTTATGAATTCTAGGATGGAAAGCCTACATGTAGTTGTGATATGTTCTAAGAAGTTACTCTAGAAAATCCACTCGTACCACCATCCAATTCTGAAAACACAAGACTGGATTTCCATTTAGTTTCATGTTCTCAATGGTCTCCCCACCATTGAGTTTTGACCTCATCACCATACATTCAGTATCATATTATTATGCCTCTTTAATTAAACCACTCAAGTCAAAAACCAATGAAACTGGAAAGAATGATGCTTTACATCCCTAGTCCTCACATTCCAACCACATGTCGTCTATGACTGACACCAACTGTCACTAATCTGATACCTTATTTACCACTTGAGAATATGATTTCTTAATTAATGCATCTTCGATGAAAATTCCTTTTGTATGATTATTAATTAATTAAAAATAAATTATCTAGAGATGTTCAATCACTCTCATTTTCATCATTTTCAAATCTCTGTCTGAGAAAATATTATTTATGCTCTTATGGTTCGTAAATATTGTAAATTTCCCACCAAAGTGATAATGATGCCGCAATTTTTTAAATCTGGAACCACTGCCACCACCTCTAAATCATGTGTTGGATTGTTCTTATCATGAATCCATAAATTTGGTGTGCCATAAAAAACACATGATCACAATACAAGAGAACACACCCAATCCCTAATCTAGATATATCAAAATATACAACATTCTCTTTCCATGGATAGAGAAAAACCATCCTTGTTGTTAATGTAAGGGGACCCTTAAACACTTTAAATCATTTTTGGACCTACTCATCCCATTTAAATTGGATATTCCTCCTTTTCAGGGATGACATCGGAGAAGCCAATCATGAAAAATCATGAAATAATCATCGATAATAGCTAGCTAAACCAAGGAATCTATGTATCTCGAAAACATTCCTGGTTGTTTCCTTGAGATAACAGCCTCTATATTTTTCGTATCAACTCAAACACCCAGATCCAAAATATCATGTCCTAGGAAATGAAACTCTGGTATCTAAAAGTCGCAGTTTTACAATTTGGAATACAACCGATGATCCTCATGATCCCCAACATTATCACAAAGTACTGCTCAAGCACTACCCTTGTCCTCGAATAAACTAGTATATCATCCACAAATTCCACAACAATAGAATACAAATATCTCTGAAATATCCAATTCATCAATTCCATGAACCATTTTGGTTAATTAGTTATACCAATGGTCATAACCACATACTCATAATCGGAATATCTACTTTTGATGGATGTTTTTAGGTTATACTACTTCATCACCCGCAATTAGTGATACCCTAACCTAAATTCAATCATGGAAAACCACTAATCTCCCCTTCACTAGTAAAACAATAATTAATTAGAAAAGTGCATATCGATTGTTTATCATAACATGATTATGTCTATGATAATCAACACAGATCCGTAAGGATCCATCCATATTTTAACAAAACAAAACTGGTGTTTCCCATAGAGATGTGATAGGGTGGATGAACACTTTTTTTTATAACTCTTCTAACTACACCTTTAATTATTGTAATTCAGATGGTTCCATTCGGTAATATGGAAGTGAGATAGAAATTTTTTTAGAAGGAGATCAATAATAAAATTGATATCTATCACAGGTGGAAACCCTGATAATTATTCGAGAAAGACATCCACAAACTGACCCCAACAGCTAGAAGAACACTCTTCCAAACACCTTCCACCAATTCCCATGAAAATTCCTCTAACTGATACGTGATCGTGCTAACAGTTGGTGCCAACAAATCTGTTGCACGCATCACTACACTCTTCTCTCTTCTAAAGAGATGTCTAACGCCATCCTCCATCACAAAACTCACCGTTGGTTCATACCATTTGATTTGGTCCTTAAATGCTTCCAAACAATCCATTACTAGGATTATGTCATTAGTATCCACCTCATGAACTATGAAATCACAAATCAATTCAATATCGTCCAAAACTACAAAACATGATCGATATAGGAAGGATTAATGCTCTCTTTAATCCAAAGGATCTTGTAGGTTCAAAACAGAAGGAATAATTTTTTTATGTAAATATTTCAAATGAACGATGTGAGAAGCAGGAAAATACTGGGAATCAATCGTATCAAACATAGCTTGCATCAATGTGTAAATTAAAATAATCGTACCTCATGCTCTTGATGGTCCCGACTGATCATCCTATAATACTTTCTCATCATCTCGATGTAAAATACCTCTTGATCGAGTTAATTGTCTCTTTAAAAAAATTTTTTTTTTTAAGATGTCAACTTCTTTGGTTTTATGATAAGAGTTGTGACTGTTACTTTTATAGCCGTTGAACAGTGATCACATGATTAGTATAAATATAAGGCTTTAACGAACCCATTTTTTACTCAGACAAAGGAAGCGATGGCCTCATCCAGTAGAATTTCCCCATACGAAGCCCACTTGTCGGATCTTGGAAAAGAGGTGGCATCCTTGGGCTTCGCCCTTGACCAAGCCCTATCCGATCTTCATTATGTCACGCTCGAACGTGCTCGTCTACGGGAAAAGTGGAAGTTGATTGAAATTACCACTCGAGCGATGTTATCCGAGCCACCCCAAGAGTTTTTCACCATCGCACACCTTACCCTTAGGTCTTATGCCGCTGTTTTAAGGGGTTATATAACAAATAAGTAGTACTATGTTCATGTACATTATTTTTTTATATAATAATGAATATAATTTCTAGTCATTATTGATACATTGTAAATAGTTTTTAACGTACAAATGGTGTTTTTAGTTATTATTTAATTAAAAATCTATTTTATTAAATTAAGTGATTTCTTAATTAAATAATATTTTTAAAAAATAATTATATTTTTATTAAATTAATTAAATATAAATGATCTTATAAATTTATGAATTCAATTAAAATGTTATATTATGGTTTGAAAACCATTTCTGTCAAAACCCGTGAATTTTCGATAAATGTTGGTTTTTATTTTAATAGTGAAAATTAACATATTTAGAAATTTATTTAGATAAAATAAATGACATTTATGGAATGAGGATGTCGAAATTATCCAACGGTGAATTTATCATGATTTTCTGAGACAGTCAGATTTTTGGGTAAAATTTAAATACCGTTTAAATATATAATTTGTTTTATGACATCATAATGACCCAATATTAATGTAATAAAATACTATAATCCTTATGTTCGGACAAAATATTTTTTACCATTAAAATAAAGTGATTTCGGGTTTGTTTTACTTACTTTTCAAAGCATTAATGAACCCCTAAAGACTTATTCAACACTTTTCCTTTTTAAATTAATTTCCATGGGAGTGTGACTCACCTCCACATAAGAAACCATATTATTTTAATAAGTTCGGACATTGGCCTTGTAAAATATTTTTTTCCTATCTCCTTTTATAGAAACCATTGGAAAAAACCATGAGATGGTTTGTGGTTTGGATTAGTTTAATATAAGGGGTCCCAAACCTAATCAATAAAGAATTATCTCACCTTTCCTATATGAACACATACAAGATCCAACTTCTTCCTCATTAAAATCCTTTGTAGTTCTTCAAACCTATGACATACTCTCTCTATAATCCTTCCAAGGTGCCCCAAGCTCCCAATAACCCTCTCACAAGCCTCTGTCTAGCCTTTGGAAGCACACTTCCAAGTAAGGGTTTTTTCTTCCTTTCTCATTTTTTCAATTTTATTTAAGTGGTATTGCCCTTTTAATTTCAATTATGAATATTGGGGTATGGTTTCTCACCTCCCCCATACTTACCTATTATTGTTTGAATGATAGGAGACCCCTTTCTCTCTCATTAAATGCCTCCCATGTACACCCGTTACTATGCCAAAATTCCGAAAGAACTTCTCTCTCTTCTTTTACATTCAAGCAATACTTTTGTATCATGAATCTAAATTCCTTTTAAATTGTTTGGACATGTATCTATATGACCTACTTACTGTAAATTAAATGTAAATATGATGAGGAACCCCTTTCTCTCCCATCAACCATTTTTTATTAATTCTTATGTCACGCCGTTACGCTGCCGAAATCGCACCGATTTTCTAAGACAATGTCATTGTGTAGTGAATACCATGCCCATTTCTCCATCAAGGGTATTCACCTTTATTAACATTTAATTATTGATTATAAAGTTTCATGTATGAATTCCACATTCCTTTATCTTGGAATAAATTATTATGTTTTATGAATCCATAGTTTATGATCCATGTGGCACACATATGCATGAAATGAAATATTTAAGAAGGGTGCGCCCTTATATAACTCTAATTCATTGGGTAAAGTATAGTATCATGATACGTCATGTGAAATGAGTTTTTACTCATGATAATTCAATTGCAACAAGGTTTTACTCATGCTTCATGTGCAATGAGGTTTTACTCATGCTTCATGTGCAATGAGCCTTGGCTCATGCTAATTCAATGTTAAGTGTTGTTTCCACATTTTCATGTTATGATTATCATGCTTTATCATCCCTTTATGTTCTTGTTTCTTTTATTCTCTATTGATATTCCTATTTTCTAACATGTATTGTACTCCTCATGTTATTCCATGTGTACTCACTTACTGGGGTTTATAGCTCACCCTTTTCTTATGCATGTCCTCAGGTTATCCCATGCAATGCTAAGTACGAGGGAATATAGTTGTCATGTAAAGGATGTTTTCAATAAAGATGTGGTATTTCATGTTTTAAGTTTTTATGTAATGATCCTAAGCCCCAAAAACACTAAACCTCTCGATCATCTTTGTTGTATCAAGTGATGTTTTATGCAATGAATCATGTTTACTTTGTAATAAAAAGAAGGGTTGTCATAGTTGGTATCATAGGATAGGTTTAGTTATTTTTGGGAATAATAAAGCCCTAGTAAATCCTTAGATACAAGACTAAGTATAATAAAAATATCCCTAAGATTTGGTAAATACTAAGTAAGTGGTTTATCAAACAAATAAATCCCTGTCTGGATACGAGCAGGTAGAGGCGGCTCTGGCACATATGTATCCTAGGGGTAAAATCTGAAAACACTGTTTTGAGCTAGACTCGAATAGGAACTGGTGCACGACAACGGGACTTGATGGAATCTTGGTTATGACACTCCCGGGGGATATGTTTTGATAAATTCACAATCTTGGTATGAACCATTATTAAGGGAAAAATGCCCCTAAGAATATATGTTAGAAAGTAGATCATGAAAAGACTAGATTGAATCCTATAGACTCATGAGTTAAAGAAATTAAAGTTTATTTATAAGTCATCAACTTTTGTCTTTGGATTACCCTTTATGTGTTACCCCTAAATTTCCATTTATTCCAGCCAATGGCCGGTAATAGGAGGACTCGGGCTAACAACCGTTGTGAAGATAAGTGTGATGATTGTACTAATGAGATTCCCAATCCAATGGGAGTGGGAATCGTGAACTTTTTCACGCTTCTCTCTCAGCTAACTCATGTTTTTAATAGAAACACGGGTTAAGAGGAACGTTCAACCCCCCTAAGAAAGAAAAATTCACTATCAAGAGCTTCATGTGACAAAGGCCTCTTACTTTTAGGTGATCATCCGATCCCACGATCACTGAACAATGGATCGACTCCATTGAAAATATATTCACTATCCTCCAATGTTTTGAACAATAGAAGGTTTTCCTGGAGGCTTATCATATGGAGGGTGAAGCTGATCAATGGTGGACGTTGATAAAAAATTCGAAGCCTGATGAGGAGATCGAGGCTTTAGAATGGAAGGAATTCCAGAAGATGTTTTTCGATAAATATTTTCCGCGCACCCTCCATCTTAAGAAGGAAAGGGACTTCCTTTCCCCCAAGCAAAAAGATGAAGAATCTGTGGGAGCGTACAAGGAAAACTTCACAAGACTTGCACAATACGCTTTCATCTTTGTTATTGCCCCTGAATGCAAGGTTGACCGCTTCTTTGGTGGGCTGAAGCCTAGCTTGCGGAAAGCATTAGCGATCCATGACTTTGATAGCTATGAGGAAATTGTCTGATGTGTCCTCAAGGTCGAAATAGAGATTGGAGAATCACGGGGGTATCAAGGGGACAAGAAGCATAAGGATGACTTCAATGCTGGTGGTCTGATGGATAAATCTAACGGTGCTAAGAAATTCCAGCACCCCACTTTCCAAAAGTGCAGAAAGAAGCACCCTGGAAATTGCCTTAAGGGGATGAGAAAATGCTTCAGGTGTGGTAGAGAAGGGCACCTAGTTATTAACTGTCGGCAAGAAGGAACTGTGGTTGTGACAGAGGAGTGTAACGCTCTGTTCGAACCTCAATGCATTGTTCAATGCTACAAATTCAAAGAACCAGGTCATTTTTCAAATCAGTGCCCTAATACAAGGGTTATCGGAGGCAACCAACAACCTCCAAGACAACAAGGAAGAGCTTTTTCCATCACTTCTGCCGAATTGAACCCCGACAACAAAGTGGTGATAGGTATGACAGTTATTCATTCAAGAATACCGAACGTACTTTTTGATTCAAGTTCTACGCATTCTTTTATATCTCAAAAGTTTAGTAGAACAATCCCAACACCACCACAAATCATGGAAGTAAAGATGTCGGTGAGTACGGCAAATGGAGAAATCATTGCATCCCATGAATATAAGTCCTCCTCTGTTATAATCTATGGATTGAATTTCCCGGTGAACCTTATCATACTCTCTTTGGTGAAATTTGATTCAATTATTGGCATGGATTGGCTTTCCTTATATAGATCCAACATAAATTGTTGGGAGAGGGAAATCACACTCCATATGGAGAATCGACCCCCGATTCTTTACAAGTGTCAGGAGGAAGATGAATCTCCTTTAGCTCCATCATCTCAAGCGTGGATATTAATGACCTATGAGCACACGTATTTAGCTCAGATGATTGAGTTCAAAGAAGAAACCATCCTTGAAGAAATGCCTATTGTGAGGGAATTCGCTGAAGTGTTTCCTGAGGAACTGCCTGGTCTTCCTCCAAGAAGAGATGTTGAGTTCTCAATTGAACTTATACCTGGGGCACTACCAATATACATGACTCCATATAGAATGGTTGTTGTTGAGCGTGAAGAGCTGAAGAAACAACTACATGAGAGTCTAGATAAAGGGTTTATATTCCCAAGTGCTTCACCATGGGGTGCACCAGTCCTCTTCGTCATGAAGAAGGATGGGTTAATGCGGATTTGCATCGATTATCGTGAACTTAACAAAATCGCGATAACGAACAAGTATCCACTCACACGAATTGATGACCTGTTCGATCAGTTTCATGGAGCACATACTTCTCTAAGGTGGACTTACAGTGGGGATATTATCAAGTAAGGGTGAAGAAGGAAGATATCCCCAAGACTGCTTTTCGTATAAGGTACGGGCACTATGAATTCATAGTAATTCCTTTCGGACTCACCAATGCTCCAGAAATATTCATGGACTTGATGAATCGAGTCTTTAGAGATTACCTTGACAAATATTTGGTAGTTTTTATAGATGATATTCTAATATACTCCAAAACCAAGGAGGACCATGAGGAGAATTTAAGAACTGTAATAGAGGCTTTGTGTAAGGAGAAGCTCTATGCAAAGTAAATCAAGTGTGAGTTATGGTTGAAAGAGGTCTCATTATTGGGCCATGTCATCACAAGCAATGGGATATATGTGGATCCCTCCGAAACAGATGCAATTGAGGGGTGGCCGAGGCCAACATCGGTAACCGATATCCGTTGCTTCTTGGGGTTAGCTGGATATTATCGACGATTTGTGAGAATTTTTTCATGATTGTCTAACCCTCTTACCTTTGAAAACTCCAAAGGGAGTAATGTTTGCATGGAGTGACGAATGCGAAGAAAGCTTCAAGGAGTTGAAAAGGAGTCTTATCATTGCACCTGTGCTCACTTTACCCACAAGTGGGGGGATTTTTGTGGTATTCAGTGATGCTTCAAAGAAGGGATTAGGCTGTGTGCTGATGCATAATGATAAAGTGATATCCTATGCCTCAAGGGAGTTGAAAATCCCTGAGTGAAACTATCCAACACATGATCTAGAGTTGGTGTCTATGATCTTTGCCTTGAAAATCTAGTGGCATAATCTCTATGGAGAGAAATGTGAGATATAGACTAACAACAAGAGTCTTAAATATATATTCACACCGAAAGAGCTTAATATGCGCCAGAGAAGATGGATAAAGCTCATCATGTATTATGACTGTTCAATACATTACCACCCTGGTAAAGCGAACAAGGTGGCGGATGACCTAAGTAGAAAGGATCCAGCGATTCTATCAATGATGAGAATTGAGAAGGATCCAATCTTCTTATACTTGATGAAGATGGATGTGGGAATCATAAAGAAGGGAACATCATCAATCCATTCACAAATTATTGCTAAACCATCTCTTTTGGAAAGGTTAAAGGATGCTCAAATGGATGATGTGGGAATTGAAGAAAAAGTGGAAGCTATCAAAAAGGGGAAATCCTCAGAGTTAAATGTTAATGAAGAAGGAATTGTACGGTTTGGGAAAAGACTATTTGTTCCATCAAGTATGAAGCTGAAGAAGGAACTTTTGAATGATTCACATAGTACAAATTTCTCTATTCACCTAGGGAGCACAAAGATGTATCAAGATATCCAAGAAAGCTTTTGGTGGTATAATATGAAGAAGGAGATCGCCGAATATACATCAAAGTGCCTGGTGTGTCAGAAAGTGAAGGCAGAGAGGCAGAAGACTAAGGGGATGATGCAACCATTGCCCATACCAGAATGGAAATGGGAGAACATCACTATGGACTTTGTCACCAGACTTCCGAGGACATCCAAAGGAAACAATGCAATCTGGGCTGTTGTGGATCGTCTTACAAAGACTGCACACTTCATTGATATTCGGGAGTATTTCTCATTAGATCAACTGGCACGGATATATATTATGGAATTAGTAAGGTTCCATGGAGTAACACTATCTATTGTGTCTGATCGAGATCCAAGATTCACCTATATCTTTTGGAAGAGTCTTCAACATGCTCTGAATACTGAACTAAACTTCAGTATGGCCTATCATCCTCAAACTGATAGCCAATCCGAGCAGACTATCCAAAAACTTGAGGATATGTTGAGAGAGTGCTCAATGGACTTTAAAGGAGGATGGGATCAACATATTCCTCTGGTTGAGTTCTCTTATAATAACAGTTTCCACTCGAGCATCCAAATGGCACCATATAAAGCCCTGTACGGGAAAAGGTGCAGAACACTGGCATGTTGGGATGAGGTTGGTGAACGTAAGCTGCTTGGACCAGAAATAGTCGATGAAATGGTAGAGATGGTGAAAACCATTCAGCAGCATATCAAGGTAGCCCAGAGTCAACAGAAGAGTTATGCAGATAATCATCAACGAGAAGTTGAGATTAAAGTTGGAGACATGGTGTTTTTACGCATATCTCCATGGAAGAAGGTCATGTGGTTTGGAAAGAAAGGGAAGTTAAGTCCAAGGTACAACGGCCCCTTCGAGATTATTGATTGTGTTGGGGCTGTGGCCTATCGACTACCACATCCACCTAATATGGACAGGTGCATGATGTCTTTCATGTATCCCCCTTAAGGAAGTACATACCAAACCCTTCACAAGTACTCTCTTCCGAGGTGGTACAATTGGAAGACGATCTTTCTTATGAGGAGAAACCAGTGAAGTTCTTAGATCGTAGAGAAAAAGTTATATGAAATAAGACAATGCCCCTCGTCAAGGTGTTGTGGAGAAACCATAAGTTTGAAGAAGAGACTTGGGAGTCAGAGGATATGAAGAAGCTGATTTACCCACATTTTTTTAGTGTGGGAATAGGAAAATTTTGAGGGAGAAATTTCTTAAGGGGGGAATATTGTAACGACCCAAAGTTTCATTAATGGAAAATCCCTCTTGATCCAGATAATTGTCTCTTTATAAAAAAAATATTTTTATAGGATTTCAAAATCTTTGGTTTTATGATAAGAGTTGTGACTGTTACTTTTATAGCTGTTGAACAGTGATCACATGATTAGTATAAATATAAGGCTTTAACGAACCAAATTTTTACTCAGACAAAGAAAGCGATGGACTCATCCAGTAGAATTTCTCCATAAGTAGTCCATTTGTCGGAGCTCGTAAAAGAGGTGGCATCCTTGGGCTTCGCCCTTGACCAAGCCCAAGCTGAGATTCATTATGTCAAGCTCGAACGCGACCGTCTACGGGAAAAGTGGAAGTTGATTGAAATTACCACTCGAGCAATGTTATCCGAGCCCCCCAAGAGTCTGTCACCATCGCACACCTTACCCTTAGGTCTTATGAAGCTATTTTAAGGGGTTATGTAACAAATAAGTAGTACTATGTTCATGTACATTATTTTTGTATATAATAATGAATATAATTTCTAGTCATTTTTGATACATTGTAAATAGTTTTTAAAGTACAAATGGTGTTTTTAGTTATTATTTAATTAAGAAATACATTTTATTAAATTAATGGATTTCTGAATTAAATAATATTTTATTAAAATAATAATATTTTTTTAAAATTAATTAATTATAAATGATCTTATAAATTTATGAATACAATTAAAATGTTATATTATGGTTTGAAATCCATTTCTGTCAAAACCAGTGAATTTTCGCTAAATATTGGGTTTTATTTTAAAAGTGAAAATTAACATATTTAGAAATTTTTTAAGATAAAATAAATGATATTTCTAGAATCAAGACATTGAAATTATCCAACAGTGAATTTTTCATAATTTTCTGAGACAGTCCAATTCTTGGATAAAAATTAAATACCGTTTAAATATATAATGTGTTTTATGGCATCATAATGACCCAATGGTGATGTAATAAAATAATATAATCCTTATTTTCGGCCAATATATGTTTTAACATTAAAATAAAGTGATTTTGGGTTTGTTTTACCTACTTTTCAAAGCATTAATGAACCCCTCAAGACTTATTCAACAGTTTGTCTTTTTCAATTAATTTCCATGGGAGTGTGACTCACCTCCACATAATAAACCTTATTATTTTAATAAGTTCGGAAATTGTACATGTAAAATATTTTTTTCCTCTTTACTTTTCCAGAAACCATGTGCAAAATCCATGGGATGGTTTGTGGTTTGGATTTGTTTAATATAAGGGGTCCCAAACCTAAATAATAAAGAATTCTCTCACCTTTCCTATATAAACCCACCCAAGCTCCCACTTCCTCCTCACTAAAATTGGTTGGAGTTCATCCAACCTCTGCCCTACTCTCTCTAGAATCCTCACAAGGTGCCCCAAGCTCCCAAGAAGCCTCTCACAAGCCTCTCTCTAGCCTTTGGAAGCACACTTCCAAGTAAGGGTTTTTCTTCCTTTCTCATTTTTGTCAATTTTCATTAAGTTATATTGCACTTTTAATTTCAATTATAAATGTTGGGGTATGATTTCCCACCTCCCCCATACTGACCTCTTATTGTTTGAATAATGGGAGACCCCTTTCTCTCTCATTAAATGCCTCTCATGTACACCCGTTACTATGCCAAAATTCCTAAAGGAACTTCTCTCTCTTCTTTTACATTCAAGCAATACTTTTGTATCATGAATCTAAATTCCCTTTAAATTGTTGGGACATGTATCTATATGATTTCCTTACTGTCCACTACATGTAAATATGATGATTAACCTCTTCCTCACTCATCAACCATTTTTTATGAATTCTTATGTCACACCATTACGCTGCCGAAATCGTACCGATTTTCTAAGGGAATGTCATCGTGTAGTGAATACCATGCCCGTTTCTCCATCAAGGGTATTAACCTTTATGCACATTTACTTATTTATTATAAATTTTCGTGTAAGAATTCTACATTCATTTATATTGTAATAAATGATTATGTTTTATGAATCCATGTTTTATGATCCATGTGGAACACTTATGCATAAAATGAAATGTTTAAGAAGGGTGCGGCCTTATAGCGCTCTAATGCATTGGGTAAAGTATAGTATCATGATACGTCATGTGCAATGAGTGTTGACTCATGATAATTCAAGTTCAACTAGGGTTTACTCGTGCTTCATGTGCAATGATGGTTTACTCATGCTCCATGTGCAATGATCCTTGGCTCATGGTAATTCAATGTTAAGTGTTGTTGCCACATTTCCATGTTATGATTATCATGATTTATCATGCCTTTATGTTCATGTTTATTTTATGCTCTATTGATATTCCTATTGTCTAACATGTATTTTACTCCTCATGTTATTCCAAGTGTACTCCCTTACTGGGCTTTATAGCTCACCCTTTTCTTATGCATGTCCTCAGGTTATCCCATGCAATGATAAGTACGAGGGAATGTAGTGGTCATGTAGAGGCAGTTTTCAATAAAGATGTTGTATTTCATGTTTTATGTTTTTATGTAATGATCCTAAGCCCCAAATACACTAAATCTCTCGATCTTATTTGTTGTATCAAGTGATGTTTTATGTAATGAATCATGTTTAAGTTGTAATAAAAATCAGGGTTGTCATATATCACAGGTGGAAACCCTGATAATTATTCGAGAAATATATCCACAAACTGATCCCAATAGCTAGAAGAACACTCTTCCAAACACCTTCCACCAATTCCCATGAAAATGCCTCTAACTAATACGTGATTGTGCTAACATTTGGTGCCAACTAATATGTTTCACGCATCACTACACTCTTCTCTCCTCTAAAGAGATGTCTAACACCATCCTCCATCACAAAACTCACCGTTGGTGCATAACATTTGATGTGGTCCTTAAATGTTTCCAAACAATCCTTTCTTAGGATTATGTCATAAGTATCCATCTCACGAACTATGATATCACAAATCAATTCAATATCATCCACAACTACACAACATGATAAATATAGGAAGGATTAATGCTCTCTTTAATCCAAAGGATCTTGTAGGTTCAAAACAGAATGAATAATTTCTTTACGTAAATCCGTCAAATGAACGATGCGAGAAGCAGGAAAATAATGGGAATCACTCTTATCAAACATAGCTTGCATCAATGTGTAAATTAAAATAATCATACATCATGCTCTCGATGGTCCCGACTGATCATCCACTAATACTTTCTCATCTCCTAACATATGTGTTATTTCAATGCTATCCTCTTTATATTATACTACTAACAATTCCATTTTTTGAAGTGTGTCAGGAATGCCTGACCAGAAAACATTATGTAAATAACGGAGAAGATGCCCCATCTACTTGAAATTATAACATCCTCGAGGTTATTCCATTAAAACCTTCTTGATTTGGATCATAGAGCCACACTAGAATCATCTCGTCTTACACATGTGTCTCAGAGGAAGTTTTAATAATCTTGTGGTCTGATTATAATGTTCTCTATATTGGTGAGAAAAGGTTTTCATTTTTCTATTTCTCTTAGTGTTAGGGTTTACACCTCCTCTCATGAGGAAAATCATACTTCCATTACACGGATATCCAACCGTGATAGATATTGTAACCGGTGTATCTGGTTGCACTCCTAACTGCACCGTTTGAAAAGCATGAATCATGAATTAGGCTAAGTTTTAGTTCACCTAGGGATCAAGTGCAAAGAAAATTCTAGTATATTCTTTAGATTGGTCTTGAAGATGCCTACATTATTCCATCTCTATCAAAATAATAATCACCATAAGACTCACTCCCTAGAATCTGAAGGCTTTCAAATTCAATGTCAATTATATATCCATTACCACAACTACACATTCAATAGTTTCACATTCCCCTATTGTACCATTTTTAAAAAAATCTCCCCATTTTTTGAAAATCAACACATTATCAAAATACCACGAATTTCCAAAGTTAAAACCTTCTGTTTTGAAACCCAATTTAGAATTTCCCAAAATCCACACATTCATACCTCACCATAAATCATTATACCCCTATGAAATATTCATCCTAATGGGAAGTCATTTCTACCATGCATGCCATGCTCATCTCATTGGCTACACCCATGCCAATGAGATATCAAATTCATATAAGTGTATCAAAACACTTATGTACGCAACACCCATGTAACATGAAGTTATGCAGAAAATGGTATGGAATGATCTTTTATTATATACATTCCAATTTCCAAAAATCTTAATCCTTGCTACTATCTCCACTCAAGTAATAGACTAAGATTAAATTTCAACACCAAGAACAACAATCAATGCCAAAGGATCAAACAATTTTTCTCATTTGAATACCAAGGACAAACCAAACTAATACCCCTTGTAACACCCTCCACATCTCATTGGCTTTAGAAGTTGGAGGAATGAACCATGTCCTTAAGAGACATTCCCAATACGCCAATGGGTGGCCATAAATTTAGTGGGATTTAAGAATAAAGTGGAGAACAATTATTCCTTAAGACAAAACAAATCAAATCATCCACAAAAAAATATGATGCATGTCAAAATAACACAAAACTCATACATTATAAAAAGACAACAAAATAATCCATAACTATCCTACACGCCAAAAAAACCAAATTCAATATCAGAGTACTATGCGTAAGACTAAAAAAAAGACCCAAAATAAACCAAGACACACTCCACAACTCCACACCAAGCTCTATGCCCAATGAACCACCACATCTCCAAAGAATCACCACATGCCACTAGTTATGAGATGATTTAACATTACATGTGTCCTAAAATATGACATCTGCAAAAGCACCAATGTGCCAAAGCATAGGGTGAGTACTAATATTCCATAGGTTTTCCGCAAATGACTTCCCTTCACACGCCACTTGGATAAAACCATTAGCATATTTATGTAAAATAGATATATTATAAACACAATGGTTAATAAACATGCGACATGCTGAACATACCCTTACCAAGACAAGACAAACCAAGGAAATCTACAACCATTCCACATTTCATATCACCATCAAGATTTGTAACAAAAATTCAGTCATTGAAAAGAAAGATAAAACAAATCAACCATCATAGTGGGACTTCCTCCTATCCCGTTAACCACATTCTCAACTAGTGATACAACCCAAACACTACCCATACTGTTGATTCTTCCAAGCATTATCCTCACCTTTAATAGTGAGACTTCCTGCCCAATTCCATAATGGTGGTTCTTATGACAATTATCTATCACCTTTAATAGTGATACTTCCCACCCACTTCCACGAAACCAAAACAATCCATAAAACAGAATAAACTAACAAAATCAAAGCACCAAGGCCACACAATAAGCACACTACCATTTCCAACACATGCTAATTCACATTAATAAATCACCCATTTATTAAAACCACCCTTACATCATTATCCATGCCAAACCACATTTAAAAAAAAATTGTTATTTAAAACCATTTTCAACATCCAATTATCAAAATCAATCATTGGAACCCATTTTTAAATCTCAATTTTAAAATCCAGAAATGTTAATTTCACCACAAATACCCCTTTTCAAAAAAATCTAAAACAAATCACTAAGGTATTTCTTACCAATTTTCACATGAATAAAAATAATAAATTTATGAAAAAATAATAATTTTATCCAAGCATCATGTGCTAGCAACGTGGATTCGAGAGAGAAGCCACCTACCATTAGGGTTCCGGTGAGTTCGCCCCACAAGAAACCACAGCACAAATCCGGTGAACGTACCACCAAAAATGATCTAGATCTACTTCCCTAACATCAACATGAATTAAAATCAACACCCATGGCATCCCGAACACATGATCGGAATGAAAAAGATGTAGATCTAGAAAACTGGGTGAGAGGGAAGATAAAACCTAGAGAAAACTAAATAGAGACTGAGAGGGGAGAATTAAGCTAAAGAAACACATTCAAACCTCCTTGATACACCTTCCAATAAATTCTAAAATGAGTGGAAGAGCCCCTAAAAACCTTGAGAACCAAAAATCCCTAGTGAGGCTTGAGTGGGAGAATATTTGTAGTGAAAATGATGCACCCCTAAGATAGACCTAATTTGAAAACGCCATTTTAATATGGCTATATAGCTAGTCAGCACATTTTGGAAAACTATGCACTAACCATTCACACTCCACTATCTCGAGAGTAAGGGTTTGCAAAGTTGCCTCACATGGTTTTGGAAATCCATGCTCAAGCCATGCAAAGCCCACTAGCACCCCCTGAACTATTTTCTTGTGAACTGACATGTTTTTCACTAACATTACTCAAACCATGAACCCTTATTAAAGACACCAGACTTATTCAGAACCATTAAAAATTCTCCCAAACTCTTCCCAACTCATCCCAAGAACATTAAACACATAAAAAGGCATAAAAAGATGCATACCTCGAACCATGGGTGATAAAAAAACCAAGACTACTCAAGAATTCATTAAAATAAGATCTATATATAGTGAAATTATCCATGAATACTTCTATTAAATTCTCATGTTAATCCAAAAAATAATAACCATACATAACTAAAAATAACCCATAGCATTTTACTGACTACATAGAATCCTTCTGTATTCAAATGTTCTAATATGGAATGTAAATGTTTTATTTTTATGTTCCTCAGGGGAAATATGTAGATGATTGTATCTTGAGTACCGATAAGGAAAATATTAAGGCGACTTACCTACTACCCTCTCATGAAATTAGTAAATGAATGGAAATTGGAAATGGTCTTTCCCCAGTGTTTTGGTTTAGTCAGGGATAGTCTTCACAAACATTCTAACAATTCTACTCACGAGTTGGAACCAATTCACTGTCTTCATTTTTAATTACTATTAAACCCATTTTTATGAACTACATAAATGGTACATACGAATTATATATTAGATATTGGGTAAATGATATGAGGAAACAACAATTTCGTTACCTAATTTTTAAAAACATCTTGGAGGTTTGAGTTCATTCATCCTTGTGCTTGGCTCTCTTATTTACCCTCCACATTTAATTAATATATGATGTGTACAAATTGATGGGATAATTTTCAGAACATTAACATGTTTCTATGCCAAATATTTTTTATAATTTCTCAAAAGTTCAAGCTTTGATAATTTATTCTTAGGAGGGAGTGAAGTAGTAATGATGACAAGCTACATTTTTGTATTATCAGGATTGGAATATTAAAAATCATGAGGTAGTTGTTTTAATTCCAATTCAAGGGGATTTTTCATTGATGTGAGTGTGTGTTAAATTGAGAGGTCACAAATCAAATCTTTCTACACAATGGTACCATCCTTAGATGATTAATGATATTTTAAAATATTTTCAATATCATTAGTTGTCATTGGATCCTCAATGATTAAGAAATTATAAATTAAAAAATATGCATGACATTTTTCTAAGCTGATAAAACATTCAATGAGTGATGCATTACCAAAACTTTCAATCAGTGATGAAAACTATGAAATTTGATCAGTGGAATGAATATAATTTTTATCAGTTGAAGGGTGTATATATATAGACTTAACTGATAGAGCGGGGGGTTCTTAAAAGGGATGATTCGCGGACCCAAGGTTATTTAAGTAGACAATATCACCACCAAAATCCATAGATAATGTATCATTGTGGACATAAATTATGGTTTTGTTAGTTTTTTTTTGGAATGTAATCCCCAATATAGTCATTCCATGTCAGTTCATTCTATAATCATTAAATTTAAGCGCAAAAAAATTAGAAGGAAAAATAAAAAAATTTACCATCACAAAACATCCTATAACACACTAGAGGGGTTTTAAGTAATCAGTTCTTCGAATTGAAAAATAATTCAAATTTTATTCAGATAAATAACATGCAATAATAGGTAAATGGAGTGAGTCATCACTTTTATAGAAGCACAAAAATCACGCATAGCATTGGAAAAAGTATACTCCCCAATGGTGCACATAATTAAGAATTTACCTGGATTAATACTTTGGTGGGAAGTGATGGATCTATCAATTATAAGATGTTCCTACCTAATATCTCCTTCTTGTAACCTCTAATTCTTCTACATTGTGTTTAAATCCCCTTTATGAATAGGGTAGATCTGACTATTTTACTCATGACAATGATTAATAGAATGTTAACCTACATTTTTCGAATGATTCAATGATTTATTTATCGATTTACATTTCACTTTTTTTGGTATTATGTAACTATGGGAAAATTAAATAAGAATGGTGTGGATATGTGAATAATCAATAGACACAGTCTTTCATTTAGAAAGGCTTCTCTCAAGACAAGGTTTTTAAAATATAAGCTAATTTCAACGATTGTCATTTTGTTTTCCTTAGGAGGAGATGACACTAAAGGATGGTTAATTTTCATTTAATATTGAGTTACAATCTTAAGGGTGATGAAATTGACATTTATCTTAACCATAGGGTTGAATAGAATTAGAGTGGATATTTTACCCGACCCATGACATTGGATTTCACCCAATCAGTTGGCTATTTTCCCTAATTGGGTGTTTATATCTTGTATGGTAGATTGGGTGTTTTGTTGGAATTCTTTATTTTTATCATCCATTTTCTTCATCATGTATTCTATATTGGATTTTAATTTGGAGAGGGTTGGTTGAAAGTCCTTTAGGATGGTTGAGGATTTGTGGGTGGTGGTTGATGACTTCTCTACCCTAGTTCGTTCAATGCTAGCTGAGGTTAGTATGAATACCACCTTGAATATAAATTTTTTTTCTTTCAACCCAAGGTTCAATGGATAACAATGTTTTTTACTAAAGGGTATGTTAAAGGGGTGTCCTATAAATATTTCCTCACAATCCTTATAATTTTCTCTCAGTTGAGGGAATTTATCATAATAATGGACGTTAGAAGAAAATTTTATATATTGGATGGTAGGAAGAGATTTGTATTTACATTGGGAAAGTGTAAGTCCTAGACAAAGGGTACATACCTATTCGAACATTGTGTCCACCTTCTTCTTGAATTTGGATGATTTCACCTCATGGGAACCTCTAATTGGTATACTAGACCCTGAACTGAATTGTTATGTGTTTTGTTCCATGTTCTCAATCGGGGTCCTTGTATCATTTGGGGATTTATCAATAAGTGAACCATAAACAATAACATCAATAATATTTCAATAAATTGAAATTAAAACTTCATAAAAACACTATAATAAATGATGATCACTTATATTTTGGTGTAGGAAGCATGAACAAAGCCTTTTAAACAGTTCATTGTATTCATGAAGTGTTTCCCCATTTTATTTCCTTATAGAAAATTCCTTGTTCTATATAGTTATATTTCTATATGTTGTGAATTTTATTTTAGGAAAAAGGAAATTCATGTATACCGAAACTCTAATCAGGGAATTGACATATTATAACTTCGCTTTTGTTGCATCATCCAATGAAAAAGTGAATTTCTAAGCATTGATTTTTCTTCATCCACATTACTATGTATTACAGTGGACCGCAAAGTGTGAAATCATTTTAAATTTTTATTTGTGTATTTACTAGAGTGTCCATGGAATCTTGGTAATAAATTAATTAAACTAGTTTTATCTTCATAATTTGGTTCCACTCCTTTCATTTGAATATATTTTGGTTGGATATCAACATCAGGTGAGGTTAGATAATTTAGTGTTCTATTATTTTCATCCATCTTTTTTATAATTATTTCATAATTTATATGGGTTCAGAATGAATGATAAAGATCAGGGTGTGTGTTGATGTACTTAGTGTCCCCCTTAAATATACAATTCTACACGTCGTGGAGTTGATGACATAAGATCATATACTATTTTGTTTGAATAAAAGTACATTTTTTGAAGATGATAATGTTATTCACATTTCCAACAAGAGTATTATTTTATAAGTCAACATAAATAAATTAAGGAAGAAAATATGTAATCCTACAATTAAAAAATATGAAATACTTTTATAAAAAACATTGAAAAAAATTATTCCCTGAAAATGGCACAAAATTTAAAGGCATTGTAATAAAAAATCAAATTTATTATGTTTAGAAATATTAATTATAGTATAGTTTTTACCCTAGGTCATTTCATAAACAGTACTGGTGGTACCTAATTTGAATTTTTAATAAAAATTATTAAAATTGGGTTTTGTTTTTGAATACAAATTTAAAATAAAATGACATAATTTAAAGAGATTAAAAGTTTACAAAAAATTTTATTTTGATGAATAAATGAGTATTATGTGATAACTGCTCAATTATTACACCACTTGATATGTTCATTATTCTTAATTGATTATTAGGTTTTGGTTTAATCCCTTGATAGAGGGTTAACCTATAACAAGGGTTCCCATAACCCCAAAAAAAATCAAATAATACAAACCATTGATATAAAAATCATATAGTAAGGTTCCATACCATTACCATGAATTAAGGATTGTTAAGGAATACATAAATATAAATATTTTATGGAAGAAATAGGAGTCATATATTTTATAATAGGAACAACAGAAGTCACAGATATAAAATCAAACAACGACCAGTTATGAAAAAAGTGTTTCAATTAAATGAATCAAAAAAAGTTATGAAACATATATAATAGCAATTATAAATAACAATATACACTAAACCAATATATAATTACATTCCATAAATCCCTCTTCATGAGTGTATATATCTCACAATGATCACCATCAATTTACCTGGCCATCGAGAGGAGGCAGCATGGGTGGAACTACTTCTTAATTATTGAACCCCCTATGAGGATATGGGCCTAAATAACTTCTAGGATGTGGAGGAGACTCTTATAGGACTCAAAAATGTAAGAGAATTGGTTCTGGTTCGAACTTGTAAATGAGGCTCCCAAGCTTCTCATTTATAGATAAAATGGGATGTTGTTTTCAGAACCTAGTTTTCAGGATACCACTTGTGTCATGGTTTTAGGTTTTAAATGAAATCATCTCAATATGGAAAAACAAAAAAATAATTTTCCAGACTCTATAATATAATCAAGTAAATTATGTAGGCCATTAAACATCAATAATTGGATATATATTCAGAATAGAAAAAAATGGACATCGTGCAGATTTGGTTCCCTTGACAGAATGACTATGTTAGGCCCCCAGATTGTCGAAATGGGATTTAGTTTATTGAGATGTATTTTATCCCATGTAGTTACGGATCATCTCATAACATTTCCGATGATTTGGAGGCATGTATTTATTGAAAGGTGCAAACAATGAACATGTTTCCTTTGGATTCAATCCATTTTGGTCTATTTTCCTTTAGGATTATCTCTTGGGACTCCATAACACTACTACCTATAATGAAAATATCAACACATTGATTATTTTATTTTTAATAAGGATAAATATTAAATAATGTAATATAATGTGAATAAAAATTTGAAATAATATTTTGAATTTACAATACAATATAAGTTTAATATAATGGTGTAAGGGTGAAAGAAATAATAAATCATGGTGCCATCCACTAAATCATTCTTCTTGATTATATTAAATGATTTCTTGAATCATATTATATGATATTAAAACATCTAGAACATTTTTTAATATGATAAAGATCACTGTCATGAGATGAAAAATTTAATGTGCCCCCATTAGATGATTCATAAATTTGAATGCTTTTTCTCTTCATGAATTCTCATGAAGTATAAAGCTTTAGGAAAAATATTTTCTTTGTAATATTTTTATTGTCACTGTATTATGCCTAAATATCACCCTCATATATAATAATTCATCAAATAAATATTATGATATCAGAATGTATTAGTTTAGAATATATCATAATGGAATTTTAAATTCTACTTTAATTTGATTGAAGAAAACAAGACACATTCATGTTTTTATCATGTTTATGAATTGGTTATCATAGATAAGAAAAATAATTTATAATATCTAGAAACCATCCATTCATCAATTCTATTGATTATCCACTAACCATTCTGAATGTAATTACATCAATATAGTTTATTTATATCATTGTTGTCTAACAATATATGTATCTTCATTAGAATCCAATATATTGTTGTACATCAAATTAACTGATGAAAATTGTTATAATAGGCGGATGTTAACATGACATAGTCCATAAAATAAAAACATTGACTTCATTATATTATAGATGAAATTATTTTTTATGTAGCATCCCACATTTCTTGTTCACCTGTAGAACTAGAACGATAAAACTAGATAAACACATGTAATGTTAAAATAACTAGTTACATATTAAGGGGTTAAAATAAGATAAAAACTTATAGAATATCATATATATTGAAAAAAAATTATTATTCCAAAATCTAAAACTATTTTCAATATTCTTTCCATCAAATGGTAAATGAATGTTTCTCTCAAGTCTATGTGATGACTACTTCTCCACCATAGCGATATGATTATTTTTCCACTACTTCCCCACATAAATGTATATTTTTCTAAATATAATTAATAAATATATAATTTATTATGAAATTATTATAATTTGAATATAAAATTTATATATATTTCTTTCATTCTATTTATATATATTAAGAAAAAAATTCATGTTTACATACAGAGTATTGTCCTAATGTATAATGTAATTTATTTATCCCTGTCTTCATCTTTATATGTGGAAATAAATATTTAAATAATAAATATATATATATATACACTATATTATATTATTAGTATTCTATAGATGATATAATCAAGATAAAAATAGATGTACTAGAACTTCCATAATGAATCGTATAAAAAAATGAAATAATTAACACATGAAAATGATTATATTAATAAATAATTATTAATAAATAGTTGTTGAAATGTTATGAGGGGGTAATATATGAAATTATATGTTTTCATATGATTCTTGAATAATGTTATAAAAATAATAATAAATTTATTGTACATGAGGTTGGTGGGAAAATGATTTAAGCCCGCCTTGAGTTAAGGGTTTTATGATACTATCTCATTTTTGAAGGGGTTGATTATGAATAGTTTGAAATTGATGAAATTATAATATAAATCACTAAAAATTATAATTTCTTTTATTATCCTTTATATGTTTCTACAGATTAACTATTTTATATTCATTTTTCACTTTCTTTGTACTCAAATATATGAATTAATATTAACAAGGAACACAATATCCATTTTTTATAAGGTAGAGAATATTTTTCCTCAATAACCATATTTTATTTTAATTGTATTAAAGAAAATTTTATCATTATCATTTGATTATTTAAATTATTTTTTAACCATGATTTATAATATTTTAAAAAATATAAAATGTGTCTTCATAATAGTGTTCAAAATGTGGTAAATTTTTACCTAGGGTGTGAAAATAATATTGGTTTCAACACACATCACATTAGTAAAACAAAATTGTCATCATGATCACTATTTTATTTTATTTTTATTTAAAAACTTTACATTTTTATTTTTAATAAAAACGTAATCAATTTCAAAATTATTATTTACAAAAAAAATTAACCATAAACATGAAAGGGTGTATTTATCTTAAAATATTTTTATTATATTTTAATATTATTTTCCTTATATGATAACCAAATATTTTATATAACCATCACAAGATATATGATTATATGAAAACACCATTATCCATTATTTGAAAGGTGATTTATTATGAATATAAAATGGATATGAGAACCATTTTAATTTCCATTTGTTCAGCTATAATGAAATGAAATGGTTTTTCATGTTTTATGGAATACATATGAATGAAATATGATTATGTGAATGGTGTTTCCATTATATCCCATGAATTATTTTTAAAAAAATAATGTTTATGACTCTAAATGGTAAATGAGAGGTTATCATAATCCCAAAAGTGGGTACACTGAAGTTTCTCCCAATACCAAATGGGCCACAACAACGTTCATCCCAATACTAACATGTGGTATATTTCTTGGTGGGTAGCCATGATATAGAATTATATTTATTATTATTATTTCAATATTAAAGAAACTATTTTATGGAATGATCTTATTTTATTAATAAGTTATTATAGATCATGTTATTTTATTACCTTATGATTCTTGTCTTATGAAGTGTGTCACTTTAATGCATGACTCATGATTATGATATATGAATTTAGGGTGTGTTTTTAAGATGTGAGGACCTTTTTCCCATACCTTATTATCATTTTTTGATTTAATGATAAATGATATATCCCTTGTATCCACTTATATGAAAATTTTGTTTACCCTTTATTATTTTTCCTCTTTCTAAGGATATGAAAAATGTTTTTATATATCACATGTTTATAAAGGTTGATATATATTAATACACTGGGGGATATGATAAAGATATTTTATTTCAACTATTTGATTAATCGGCAATTATAATGATCCTTAAAAAATAGTTCTAATTTAGATCATAATTATATAAATGAATAACCTTATAATAATATGTAATGTTTAAGTATGTAATGTGTTTTATCCTCAGTAGGTGTCATAGAATGGTTTATCAATTATTGGAGATATGGATATGTAATCAATAGAGTGAACCCATAAGATAATTTTAATTCTAATGTAACATTATATTCTATGTTAAAAAATAGATTATAATTTTCCTATACAATCAATCAATTTCTCGATATTGGTAAGTGTATATGGTTGTGGAACTGATTCATCAATGGATAACATCTCCTAAATTGGACGATTGGGTAAAATATCAATCATCACTAGTGCATGTTGTGTGGGCCTAAGACTACACATATGGATAGAAACTCTATGGGGATATGATTTGGAATACTCACACACTATTTATAAACCATTATAGTGAATTTGAGTAGATTGTCACTAACGTACACTTTTGTTAAATAGAAAATTTCATAATTTAAAAATAAATTATAATGAGTTAGACATAATGTAATTTAATTTTCATGATTTTATATTCTCTCATTGTGATTCAAGATTCTCAAACAAGGATTTTTGGGTTACTTTAATGTAAGTAAGCTAAATTAAATGTTTAAATACTGAAAGTGTAATATGACGCAATTATTGATATACCATGAATCAAATTGTATTGAGGAATGGAATGAAAAATCTACCTTATATTCTAATATAACATTCTCAACCTAAAAATCATTAAAATCATTCAAATAATGAATAGAGGCAAAAATCTATTTGTGAGGCTATCACGATGAAACATAAAACTCCTTTTATTGGGTCTACTTATCCATTAATTATTGATCAATAGATTAAATCCACTAAAATGATTTTTTCTATTATCTAATTTTCATAGAAATAATTTTTATCATATTTATTGTTTTAAAGGTGATATATGAAAATTATGATTTCTTGTTAAATCAGAAGCAATATGATGAAATTGACTCCATTTAGCGGGATCAGTTTTGATAGTTGTATTCCAACTAGTACAATACAAATATTATTTATTTAAAAATTGGGAAGGAAATACATTATCTGATTTGGAATGATGATGAATGAATTAATCCATGTGAAGAATATTTTACTACACTTTTGATGTATTTGTATTGTATATAATCCATATACAAATCAATAGAGATAAATTATTTAATATCATAAAACCAACTCTCTATATGGCGTGACCCATAAGTGAATTCGGTAGGTATGAATAAATAGTTTTAGGTTCTCTCATTGTAGGAATTTATAATAGTGGAACCCATAATTTTTATTTTTTGATAATAAAAATAAGGGAGAATATAAGGAAACTAATAATATTAGAAACCATGGTGGTAAGTAAATTTTTCATTAGTTTGTTTGATGTGTGGAAATAAACATTATCTAGAATTACATTATGACTAATAAATTATTTATGTTTGGAAATAAAATTAATTGTGATTTTCAATACTCAACTTAGGGGATGATGTCGGATTGTGATGAAAATGTAGATAAACCTCCACATAATGCACCACACATACAAAAATGTATAAAATAGAAGGATTATAGGAATTGTGGTAAACATTACTCAAATCAGAGGTTTAATAATGATGATAAACATCTCCAAACTCGTAAGACCATACAGTTAGGGAAATATCGTGTGGTCTAAATATTTAATATGGTTTATGATAACAATGTGGTTAATGATACACTTCCTCTCTACTAAAAAAATTCTAATGTGTTATTTCATTATAGTTCTTCACACTTTTCTGTATCTGATATATTTTAATTGGTTTTATTGTTACATCATTAATTAATTTATGTTGAATTAATAGTGAAAACTCATAATGGTATAATGATCTCTTAAAAATTCTATAATTATTTAAAAATTTATGTTTATGGGAAGGTGATTCCTATAAATATTGTTATTTTTTTTTTTAATTTGATGTTATTTTAGGAAAGGATAGGTTTACCTTATGTAAAGTCCAATCATTTTTAGTTGAATGAATGTAACATTTTATATTCAGAAACAATATTGTATTATCTACCATTTTTAGGATAAATAATAACACCCAATGAAAATTAATTCCATTGTATGGGACATGATTCCTATTAAAAGTGGGTATTAATTTCCTATGGTTAGGTTGAAACTCATATTTTATGTTATTTATATTATATGAGATTATTTCTTAATCATTATGGAATAGTTTCAAAGTATTCATCTGAAATATAATGTTATGTTTTTAGAGGATCTCATACCAAGTGCTTCACATATTTCAATGAAAAAATTTTGAAATATCACAATTGAGTTACAAGAATTAAATTATAATTTAGAAAAATATATAATTGATTAATTAGGCCAAAAGAATCATTATAGGGTGAACCAATTAATTATTTTATAATTAATGACAAATCAATGTGACTCTAAATCAATTATTGAGAACAAGGGATGATCACGTTAAAGAATATATATATATATATATATATACATCCCCATGTTGATGTTTTGTTAAATTATATAAAATATGAAAAACAATTTCCATATATTGATCATCGATATAGATATAATAGAATGGGGGTCAAAAATTTTTAGATGTGAAATATATCCTTCCGTACATGGTATAGACAGTATGAATTTATAGTGATTCCATTCGTTCGTAGTAATTACTCATTTATATTCATTGAATTTATGAATAGTTCATCTAGATATTACTCTGTTGAGTAATTTCAAGTCCTTATATATTAATATTTATATATTCCAAGATAAATTAACTACCAAAATAGAGTGAGACCATGAGTTTTTATGAATTTTTTTTCAATAAACTAAAATTATTTCATGGAATGCGTTGAATTATACACCAAGTTAAGATTTTTTTATACATAAAAAGTTAATATTGTCATATAAAAGAACATAGTGTATCATGTGTTACATGAAACTCTACATTTACGTTGTGTTAGACACTAAATAATATGGAATCATGGGAACCTGCTCGTAGAAAAAGAAATTAAAATGAAAAAAGGTATGATACAAGAAATTACAGAGCTGTTATACAAAGAGTAGTTTACACCTCACCATAGTAATCATCATGAGAAAGACTTTTATAATACTTAGGTAAGACAATGGACCAATTATAATAGACTTTAAATATCTCACCCTTTCAGAGAACACCTGCAAATTGATGGTTTTTGTGATAAATACACACGAATTAATGGGAGAGAGAAAAAATGAGTCCAAGACAGTTTTCCAGACAAGTTACTTCTTCCATGGAACATTTTTTAAATAGTCTTTATAATTTGGGACTACAGTAGAAGAGTCTGATTCTGTCCACAAGTCAGTCCAACCGAAATAGAAGACATTCCTTATTGCTTTTATTATAGCCCAGAGCACTACTTCAATGGAAAATCTATTACTAATGAAATTGATAAACCACTACATCACAAATACCTTGTAGGTAAGTAAGATAACACTGCATCCAGAGGGACCTGGAGCACTCAATGTAGCTCCATCAACATAGACTTTAATCATGTGTTGGAGGGGTAGTATCCATTGAACATACTTTATTATCAAAGACTTCTTCATCCTAGAATTAACACCAAGAGACCCCAATAGAATAAGGCAATATGAATCATTTCATATAGAAACTATATTAATGTTAAGGCCAATTTGGATGGAATAATGAATAGAGATAACACCCACATAGAAAGAATTTTTTGTGTTATTGAATATACTGTCATTCCTTACCTTGCAAATAAAGTCCATGAATGTGTCCTCCATTGTCAACATGATGGAGTTAACCTTCTCACTAAATTCAGAGCTCCAAATAGACTTCATTAAATCCTCCATGGACTATAGGGATTGTTGGCATGGTAGAATTTCTTACTGATACTCCCAAAATCTAAAAGAAATGTTACAATAAATAAAGACATGCAACATGGTTTTATCCGATGCTAAACAAAAACTATAGGTCATGACCAACTGGAAACCAAAACACTCCATCATGTGCTATAGGAGAAGCTTAAATTTCGATATCCTCCAAACATGAATTAAATGAGATGGCAGGATAAATGGTATTTATAAATCCTTAAACATGTTAGGAGGGTACAACGAACCACCGCGAAGAGATATATAGAACTACATTGAAATGAATCTTCCATTCATGTAAGGCATCTAGACCAACACATCATCATCAATGAAACAATATCGACGGGCCTCAAAATGAAGGTTATTAGGTAGAATTACATGTAGAATTATACTTTCATATATTTCTATAATCGTTGCAAGCATTATATAATATTGAATGAGTGTGTCATCTAATATTGGTTGGAAAATCCTAGGGGTGGTTCAACTATTCAGATTTGATCATTTAGACACCACCAATTTGGAGAAGACCATTAGTCTAGAAAAATCCAAATACAATGAGTCCAAATAGAGGACCTGAGGTAGTTGGTATATCCATTCTGAAATTTCCCATCAAATCTAGTTTCTAGAGACTCCATGGATGAGTCCGAGTTTGATATAAAATTCTAGGTAAAATTTTTGATCAATGCATCATTGAATTGGCCGATATATTTAATACACATCCCACCCTTTTAGAAAATATTAATATAGTCTTTCTATGTAACTGTGACTAGATTCCACTCTTGAATAAAAACAGTCCAAACAAAATTTCTTGATTTTTCCATATGACACTTTAAGTAGAATTCAGGGCCATCTATACAACTAAAAAGAGTATACAAACATTGAAGTGATGACTTCATTGACCAAACCTATTCTACCAACCTGAGACATATTTTCCCATTCCATCTTTCCAAAAGATTAGTAATATTTCAGTCAATGCATTCCAAATAAATCATTCTGACTCTACCCTGGAAAAGAGGTACACTAAGGTAATTGAATGGGAGATACCCTCTTCATACTTCTAGCCTTATTGAAATTCTTGTTTTCGAATATATTTAAATCCCTTCACCAAATAAGACAGATGAATTTCACCAACTAATAAATTGACCGGAAACCTCTTCATAGTGTGATGGAATTACTTTTATGCAAGATATGGTACCTTTTTCCACTCTTCCAAAGAGAATGATATCATCAAAATAAAATAAATGTAACGGAGCACACTTTTTCCTTCCAGTTCTCATCGGTTGATACTATCCTAAGTTATCGAGATCATTCATGCACCAACTATGGTTGTCTTACACAATAGGAAATAGCATAACAGAGAGAGGGTCTCTCTATTTGACACCTCTTGAACATTATAAAAACCTTATAGGGGATCCATTGAACAGAATGGACATCCTAGAACTAGTGAGAATGGACCCAACAAGATCAATAAATTTCTATGATAATCCATTCATTTTAATAATGGTAAAGAGAAAACTCCATTTGATGGTGTTGAAAGAACTAGAAATGTCATCCTTAAAGTCTATACTTCCATCCTTGAACTTTCTATTTAGTTAATTTACACATTCATAGGATGTGAAAAGGAAGAATTATATATTCCTTCCTGTGACAAAACCAAACCGGTTACATAAAACGATCCCCTTGGAAACCTCACCCAATCATTAAGTCAAAATGTTACAAATATATTTTGGTATGGTACTCCCAATGTCAATAAGATAAAAATCCAAAATGTCAAGGGCATTTACCATGTTATAGAGTAATGAAAAAAAGTAGGAGTTCATCAAAAAAGGCATGTATGTTGATTTAAAAAAATCATTTACATCATTTTTTACATCAATCTGAAAAATATCATAGAAAAACATAATGAAATTATTAGCAAAGTCATCAGGGCCTAAAACACTTTAAATATTAAATGATAAGAGAGCTCCAAATAACTCTTTTTCATTGGATATTTCAAAAATTATCTTGTTATGATCTTTTTCAATTGAAGGATCAAAGCACTGTATAATTTTTTTACAAAGGTCATTTCTAGAATCTGAATACAACTTCTAAACATAAGTTATCACATAATCCACAATCTCATGTTTAAAAGTGAAGAAATTATCATATATACTATGATTTTTGAGGCTACTATTTGTCTTCTTTTCTCTATTAAGGAAATGGATAAATCTTGTGTTTAGGTCCCCTTGTTTTAGCAATTATGAGTTAAATTGGTTCTGAGATAATTTTTCTTTTAGGATTAATAAATTATCAATATTTTAAAGAGCATGAATTTCCTCTTGAGATGTTAGTTCCTGAAATGTATTGTTGACTTCATATCCTGAAAAGACATTTTCAGCCTCTCTAATGTCCCTATCCAAGGAAGAAAATAATCCTTACTCCATTGTTTTATCCTTGGCTTGGAATCCTTATGTTTGTTGTATATGATGTGAGAGTCACTACCAAAATAACAATTTTTATAGATATCCAAGATATTCACTCTACATCAATGGATAACAAGCCTTGCATTGTTATACTTTAAGGGAAGTGGGATGATAATATTCTGTTGATATTTACATAAAAAGGGATGGTATGTTAATCATAATACAATATTTGAAGAGTCCTCCCAGACACATCAATCCCCTCCTTCCTAACATCCACTTTCACAAATTACATTTCCAATTTACATGCACTTAGCCCATTAACAGTGTACCTACCCTACATATAATCAACAACATTGAGGCAGATCTGAGAGAGACCTAAATTATCAATGAAATATATAATGTCAAAGGCTAAAACACGACAAAAATTTTCAACAGTATTTTCATTTGGCCTCAGAACTATATTTAAATCCCAAAGGAGAACCCAACTAGTATTCATGCTCTCATATATAATAACCAAATTTTTCTACAATTATCTTGTTCATGTATAAAGGTAAAATTAATAGATAAAGGTCACATGAATATAGGTACTATCACTATAATAGGATATGGTGACCGATAGGAAGTTAGCGAGAACAGTGCTAATTGTCATTTTATCATGCTTGAGCACACATAATATTTTCGAATTTTTATCAAATTGGTTTACTGAAACAGTGTATCCTAAATAAGCCCATTTGAATGAGCTCTAATTCTCAAATATTAATTTTGATTCAAAAATACCAACTCAAAGGGGGTGTATAGTTCATAATATAATGTTTATGGGACCTGACTATAGGAGGATTCCCAATCCCTTGAAAATTCTGAAATAGAATTCTCATTTTTTAGACCTGAGCTTACCATTAGGACCATCATTTATTATAGTAATTTCCATTACAAATGAGACAACAATAGTATCATCAGAAATACCTGTCATTTGATCAGCTGATGCAGAGTCATACTCCTCCTGAATAGATTCTTCAACACTGAGCAAGGAGAATCTATTAGTCGAGTCAACATGGGAGGAGAGCAAGCAAGCATGTATCTTTATTTTGCAGTCTTTGCAGCCTGTATATGAAAGAATTCACCTATAATGGAAAGGCCACAGCCTAGTTCTAGAACTCATTATGCTTTTTCTACATCCTAATTTTCATTATCATCTATTCTCAATTGAAAAGGATCACTATGAGCTTTAGTAGGATCTACCACAATTTTATAAGGAATATGGGATGGTTTGTCCAAATCTATGATAGGGACAGTCTCCAAAATTCTAGAGGCATGAGCCTGATCTACAATATGATCATCATATGCTTTCTGATCCACTCAAAGAAGAGGTACCAAAGTAGCATGCCCTGGAGAGTCATATTCCTTTGCACAAATAGGACTTGATATCTGTATATGTTCATCACAAGACCCAATTATACTGAACTAAAATATTTAATTTTTTTACTATTTAATATTAAAATCATTTCAATGATTTTATAACATATGGAGTGAATATTATTATCTAACATATTAAAACATGATGATTAGTTATTTTGTTAAACTCTTTATTAAAAATATGATAATAAAAATTTAATAGATAAAAAATTGTTTTTTTGTAAAAATTTATCTTATCTAAATTAATGGATAATAATGCATATTGAACAATAATGAAAAATAAATATTTGCTTATATAAATCAAATTTGAAAAAATAAACACAATTTTTTAAAATTGTATATCAAAATTATCTTATGGTGAGTTTTTGGTATTTTTATGAGAAATTTAATTTTTCAATGAATAATGAAAGATACTGATTTTTTTAAATATATTTTAGTTTCAATAATTATAAATGTTAAAATATATTTTCATTTGGGATTATAGAAAAACAGGTCAATTATAGATATATTAATCCACTTTAGGTCATTGAACTCATTTTCATACTAAATTTAGATAATAAACAATATTTTTTTTAACATGTTCCATTCAAAAACCATATTTCTCATAATGTATATAGGATTATATTTAAAATAATATTTTTCACTTATATGATAAGAATTTATAAAAATGGGTTCCATTTTTTGAATCATAATGATTAATAATATCCAATAATTCAACATAATCTTTGACCATAATGATTAATAAAAAATAGTTAAAATTAATCATAAAGACTAAGGATAGATGACATTACATAGTAGTTAAAAATAGAATATAAGGTTTAATAATGATCCAAAACCAATCCAAAAAATATTTTTTATATATATTTAAACCCTTGTGACAGAAGCATCAAATTTTATGTGTTTTTTAGAAACCTTTCAATGAAGGTGACCCAATGAATAAGTTAAGTGAATAAAAAGATAAAAACATTTAAATTTCTTCCTCCGAATTTCTATAATAATTTTGATTAAAGAAAAAATTCATATGTTTGGTTATACATGTTATTTTGGAATATAAATTTTTTTTTATAACGATAATTCATTTTTTAGATATAATATAATTATAATAAATTCAAAAGAAATACAAACACATGAATGATTTATTTAGGAGTTACATTGTCAAATGACACTAAAAAGAATAATGTTAATGTAAATTTGATGAATTATTATGTTAATTTTTAACGTGAATATATATTTTTACTATGTTTTTATAATAATTTATTGATTTTCCATTTTTTCCTGATTTTTTTAATTTATATTAAATTAATAATGTGAAAAATGACTTAATGTCAATTTTTAGGAAAAAATATTTTTATTAATTGATTTAAATTTACTAATAATATATTCTTATGTGTATACATTTTTAATATTATTAAATATCATATATTAAAAATTCATGGGCCAATTATTAGATTATAATATATATATTTACCATTAACTATGAAAAACTCGGTTAACATAATTTATATTTAAGAAGTGTTTTGTATGTTACATGAACTAGTGTTGAATTTATTTTCCAGAATTATATTATTCATAAATAATGATTAAGATATAATAATAATAATTTGTGATTCGAAATTATCTAATAAGGATCAATATAACAATTTTATATTGAATAAATTATAATGGTTAGATAATTAGTTATTATAATGAAAAACAAAATGGTAAAAATATAGAAACATAGATGTTAAGGAAGAAAAATAAAAATTGATTTTAGTTTTTTTGTGGTTGAGGTGTTTCTAGACCAAATAAACCATGTCATAGATTATAATTAAATATATGAGCCACATGGGTTAATTGAGACCTCCCAATATTGAATATATTTTAGTAATTACTAAGATGCCACACCTCCTCAACAATGAATGGGAACTCACTCCCCCATTCACCAAAATTTTGAATCCATTTGTATAAAACAAACACTCAGAAAATAAATTTTCAACCTATCACCAATCATCATATAATCATTAATATGGATATAATTATAGCCAATGAAGTCCTTTGGTATAGTCTAAAATGATATACCATAAGAAGAGGTAACATTCATTAATGATTGTTTCCGTTTTATTTCTTTCTAAAATCTCATTAATTATCTTTTATAATTAATATATAACAAAATAAGTTACTTATATAATCTAAGATGTTTTTATGTTTAGGTTTTGAACTAAAACTAAAATCAATTCCATGAAATGGGTTATAAAATTATCATTTGTGCGTAAAGGGGAATACAGCCTCGCAAACCAATGTCATATATTTTTCTATTACCAATATTCAAGGTTGGTAATAATGAAAGAAGTAATATTTATATATTATAGATATTTTTAATATATGTATTATTTTATAACTATTATATTACATATATATTCAGGGATTCCATTTTTTGGTATCATGATAATGTCCTTCATGTGTATAATGGACTAACGCCTTGTAAGGCAATGTGAATCTTTCACACTTCAAATAAAATTGATTAGTGATGGTTTTGATAGAAATATGAGATAAATAAAACCTAAACGATATACTAGAAGTATAATATATATATATATATATAATTTAAAAATGTTTCTATAGATATGAAAACAAAATGGAAACAATGTTCATGCATTCGAACGACCTACCATCTCCATGAACGATATATTGCATTTCTCATCACTTAGTTTTATGGATTTTTATGAATAAAATTATAGCCACTATATATGATATTTATATAACTATTATCATTTTTTGTATTATTAAATAATGATCTAGGGAATAGGACTAAGAATAAATATTCAAAACACAAGTGAAAAAGAAATCGATTATTACATAATATATAAATTTAATGTGGAATTCATAATTAAATGGTAGTATAAACGATTAATTAATTAATATATAGTATTTAATATATGAATATTGTTATATTATAAATGTATAATAAATTTATATTTATTATATAGGATTTTTAAATGAGTATGATAAGAGTCAAGACTTTGAGTAAGGGAATTCCATATCACCTTTTACTTTTAGCTGACACATTCTATATTCACCATCTCTCTCTTCTATGTGGTGTATGTAACTCACTTAAATGTTTATTATGATTATAATACATAATATTTCTCTATTTTACATATCAATTTATGGATCTAACTTTTATGTGTTTGTGGATTCAAAGTTAGCAATCTGGTAATGGAATTTTATCTCAACATCCCTTTTTGAGACAAATGATATATTATGCACCCATATTATTTTAAAAGTTTTATATACACCTACATATACATGTTATATTATGAATATATTTATTTTCATTTTATATTATGAATCTTTTATTGTTATTACATCCTATTAATTATGACTCAATTTTACCAACTTTGTAATAATTTATTACTCTAATGTCGTTGTTTATCTTGGGGTTTCATTATTATGCTTCCACTGAGGAAATATTATGATCCATATTTCAATAATTCACTTTAATTTGAAACTAATTATTTTTTTCAAGATATATTCATGAAAATTTACCATTTCATACTAATTATTTATTAATATGAATAAGAAATTGTTTTCTTAATCTCATATTGTTTCTCTCTTCAGTCAAAAAATCTATTTTCATTCAAGATAATTTTATCTTATTATTTTAAATATTATACTATTACACTATGATTGTTAGAAGATATTTTTCCCATGTTTTTTTCTTTTAATTAAATGTTTTAAAATGGAATCTTTTTTATTTTTCTGATTAATTCTCTTATAACATCTTACAACATTATGAAAAAAATATTTGTTATGATCTATACATCGGGTATAGAATTATATTAAATAATGACCACTATATTTTTTGAAATTTAGTATAAAATTATAAATAATTTAGTCAAAATAAACATTTTTCATAAAAATTTACTAAATATTTTTTTATGAAATTGATTTTCAAGGAATTTAATCTTTTTCATGTTTTATGTTTCAAAAATTATTTTAACATATTTTCAATAATTCCTATATAATTTTTAGTCATTATTTTCAAATAATATGATCCATTTTTTGTAATTTTTTACAAGTAATTTAAATGGGGTTTAATGATTGCTTTTTTAAATTTCGTGGTTTTTATCGAATAAGTTTTTTAGAATGATTTATGTTATAAAAATAGGTTTTTAATTCGAAAATGATGGTTTCCCCAGAAATATTTTACATTATCGAACAAAATAATTTGAAATAAATGCGTCAATCAAAATATGTTACCTATTACTTACTAGGGATATGATCATTAAATAAAATTCATATTATTTTTTAATGGTTTTTGTTATTAAGGGATTTTTTTTAAACCTATTTCTCTTCCAAGGGTTATACCCTGATAAAATGATTATGAAACTAACTTTTTTTCATGAGTAATATTATGATGAAATGATTATGAAACATTTAAATTTTACATAGGATATTATATGATCAAATTATTATGATTCCCATTTTATTTCACTAGTTTTTATATATTCATTTTTTATAATCTTGTCCCCACATGTGTATGATTTCATTATGTGATTGGTGGGACGTATATTTTAACTACCCAAGTTATTATTATTTTTTAAATCAATTATATTTATTTTATGGATTTAACTTCATAGTGATCAATGTATATCTTTCATTACATGAAACCTTCAGTTATATATCACTAAATACAACACCTGGTTAGCTTACATGGCACACAAATCTGAGTTTTAAAGAAATATTGATATTTTATTAATGTATTTATTTTAATTAGACCATCGTAGCCTAGCATAAAAATTAGAAAAATGTATATAAATAAATACTTTTTTATATTAATTATGATTTTCCTTCATAAGGGAACCATATTTATAATAAAATATATATTTTTTTCAAAATATTGGTTATATTTTTGAAAATACTATTCTCACATAAACAAATTTACATATTTTTCTAAACAAATAATAAAATTAATTCTTTTGACATCTAGAAATTTTATTTTATAAAAGAAAAATAAATTTTCCATTCTTAAATCGAAAAAAAAATTAGGGTGAAATTTCAGTATTTTTTTAAAAGTATTATTTTTTGATTAGTTGTAAAAATTACTGAATATTAATTCACAAAATATTTTTTTCATTATTTATAACATTAATTATTATATTCAAATAATTTATGATTATTAATATTAAATTATACATATATTAAACATGTATAGTCAATTGGACCAAATTTGAATTTGAAAATTGATATAAAAACAAAAAAATTACCTTTTTATATTTAAAAACTCTCTCTCTCAACACGTGTGCAAGATTAATTTTAATTTAATATATTCCACATAAATGATATGATTTTTTAAAAATGGATTAATTTTTTTGAATTATAATAATATATAATGACCCATATGTTCACCTTAATGTTTGACTCAAAATGTTAATGATGTGCCCTTATATTACGAGAAAAATGAAAATATAGAATTGAAAGGGATGTGTTCATATAATAATTAATGACATCCTTCAAAGAGAAACCAATGAAAATAAAAAATAATAATCTTGATAATAAGAATCATCATAATCACCATATGATTCAGAATCAAATTCTACTGGTCCGTGAGACAATGTGACCATATTCATATTCAGGTAGGAGTAATCATTCATACATCCCACATTCCTGGGTGGAACAGGTGAAAAACCTTCATTATCCATAGCATAATTTTTCACATTATAAAATACCTGATGATATGGATGATTATCTAGTGAATTATTATCTATATGATCCCATCTTCTAAAGGGGATTCTTTGGGTTACCTTAATTTATTTATTTCCTCTTGAATCCTTGAATGATTCCCATCATCACTTAATTTTTTTGTCCCTCGTATCTAAAATGAGATCCTAGTATAGTCACCCTCTTCCACCTCCTTCACTATCTCATGGGCCATCTCCCATCACCCGTGGGTCACATAAGAAAATTACATAGAAAAACTCAAGAACATTTTCTATCCTTCACATTTTCTTTTGTCAGTTCTGGTTTTTCAATTAGAAGGTGACCCTATATTGGTTTTCAGAGTATGCATCCTCAATTTATTCTTAAAATAAGCTTCATGGTGACCTTTTACTAAAAAAAGGATCAAACCACATTCATGTAGCATTTTTTATACCTTACCAATTGATTAAAAATAATTTAAAAATCAAGAAGTATTTCATACTCCAATTTAATAAGAATATTAAAATATAGTGCAGACAAAACATAATTATTAATCAATCTAGTGCTCGAATTAACCTCTAACAGTATCATAGCATAATGACCAAATTTGGCAGTCACAATATTCCAATCCATTTTGATCCTAATTCCCAGAGTAGAAGAAATATTTAACACGATATTATGATGCCACCAAATCCAATTAAGGATAATAATTTTTACCCAAATTGATCACTATTATTTCTTATGGAAATTAGATTAAATCAAAAATCTCGAACATGAAAATCATATCATACCTAGTTTTATGGCGATTTCACTCATCCCCTAGACACTTCACGTTAGGTCCAAATACAGACAAATTATTTGAAAGGTACCAAAACATAGGTGAATACATATCCATCAAGAAAAACCTCATATATAGACCAATATCAGATCTTAATCATCAATTTTCCATGAGTTTCTTCCACATGGAAGAACTATCCTAGAAACAATAGATTATTTCAAATATTCTAAATCTCTTAATAATTTTTTCTCATAGGAAGTTGGACAAGATGTGTCACCTTTCTAGACCATTCACTTTGGAGTGACATTATTTACCTATGTAATATACCTATGTTTGAGAATTATATATAAGGAGTTGTTTCATATAAATAATTTATTTGTAATTCCCAATGTAAAAATTTTCTAAGTCTTCCACCCACCAACATTATAAAAAGGCACACAATATCCCCCTATATTGATACCTCTCAGGATCTATTTATAAAATAACACGTGTCCAAATATCTTTTTAAATTACATACTATCATCGTAGGATCCTTACTTTGATCAGAAATTAATCCAAGGATGTCCTTTTCTGATAACCAAAAGGAGACGACAGAAGATGAGCTAACATCCATCAAATTCTTTCCCTTCCTCTCACCCCTTAAATATTTTTTATATAATGAAAATATAATGACCAAAATAAATTCAATTTACTCAGATTAATTTTTGTAAAGCTAATGACCTAAAACCACACAAACATCAATAAAATTGGTTATGAAATTGTTGTTCATGTGTAAGAAGAATTGTTTCTTAGAGAACCAATGTTGTCATTATTCCATTACCACCATTAATAGTTGAAAATTATGACTCATATGTTATTTTAATGTTATTTTTATTATTATTTTAGGATATTATTATTATATAAACTTATTATCACACATAACATTTTGATTTCCATTTTTTTGGAATTCAACAACATCGATTATGTTTATAAAGGACTACCACCACGTAAAGCGATGTGATCTGTTCACACATTGAATTGAAAGTATTAAGGATATGTTTACCAAAATAATTTGATATATATGACATACAAATGATTCTATAATGATAATATATCATATAATTTATTTTGTTCAAAATGAAAAAATCGTAATAACGTTCATCCGTACGTACAACCAACCATTATAATGAATGATGTATTTAATATTCTATTTATTTCAATTATTGTTTACTACTAAGACATATATATTTAATATATATGATATTTATATCATCATTATTATTTTATATATGATTAATTCCTGATTAAATTAATAATCCAAAAATATAATGAATCCAAAAAATTTAAAATACAAAGCATTTATTACTCGAAACATTACAATGAAAATGAATCATTAATAAATTGTAAGTGAAATTACAGAAAAAATAATATATGATATGATATTTATTTATATTATTCATTCATATATGTAAAAAAATTATATTTATTATACACAATATACCAATGAGTACAATGTAAGTTAATACTTAAGGTACATGATTTTTTTTTCATTTTTTATATTCATGGGACACATATTGTATTCAAAACCTTTTTAATTTATGTGATTAATTTACATTACATGAATTTATTTTATATGAATCTCATATAATTTATTAGCGTTTTCATAAAAATTGGGGGATTTATGTTTCTTGTGGTTCATGGGTCATGATTTTCCAAATCAGAAATGGATTATTTCAAAATTTGATTTCATTAAGACATGTGTTATGTGATTAATCTATATAATTTGATGCAGGTGTATATACTGCGCCTTTGAAAATTTATGTCATTAATATACTTATATTCTTGATATTACATGCTTCATGTAATGATATTCATTATGGGTGTTCTGAATCAATGATACTGTAGTAAAAATGATCTATTTCCAGAATATCATTGTATACTAGGATTGTTTTGAATTATGATTCCAGTGATGAAATATTATGATGCATATCCAATTAATTCTAATGAATTATCTTATTATCTAATTTTCATGTTATCATAATGTAATGGTAATATTTCAAACTATTAAATTGTTAATATAATTGATGAATTATTTTTATGAAAATATATCTTTATTTCCCTCTTTGGTTAGATATATTTTTTATTCAGAAATAATGTTTTTTGAAATTGTTTCAAAAAATGAGATTAATTTTTCTTTAATTAAAATTTTAAAGGAAATTTATTTCCATTTTTATTTATCAATGTTTTAATAGATTTTTAGATATTCCTCTAAATTATTCCATGTTAATTTTTAAAGAAAAAATATTTCAAAAGGTATTATGTTTTTAAATAAAATGTATTTTAAAATAAAAAGACTATTTTCCAAAAGAAATGCAATAAATTAAATTATGAAATTATTTTCCATCTAAAATGTATCTCTTTCATGTTAACTATTCCATACTGGGTATATGTCCCACGAATACCATTTATATTCATTTTTTGATTGGTTTAACTATTAAATTAATTATGTTTATGAAACAAAATGTTCGTCTATGGTATAGGACATGATGAAAAACATACGAAAAACTTATTATTTTCGTGGATAACTATATGATTAAATTTTTATCAATGATGTGATTGGGGTGTATTTTTATGAATAATGTCATAGTTATAATTTATGACTTAGGAAAATGGAATATTTATAAGAACAATTTCCCAACTCAAGATATAGTGTTAATTTTGGTAATTCATTTCAATAAATAAATTGATAAATTATCTCTACAAATAATTTTTTTTATACATATAGATAAAAAATGTTTAATGTATATATTCGTATAGAAGGAGTCGAACATTTTCTAGATAAGAAATTTTGGGATGATTACGATTTATAAATGATAAATAAACTACCACTTTGGGGAAGAGGACATATTGGTCGATTATTTGAGTAAAAATGATCATACAATCTTATCCCTAACAAGGATCACAAAATATAAAAAATTATTTGTTTTGAAAAGGATGGATATAGAAATCTGTATAAAAGGGTAAGAATCATATGTTTTTGAATTGAATGTTAGACCATCCATCCATGTGAATATTAAAGAAGTGCATAAAGAATATTTGGAGAAAAAAATTAAGGATACATACATCATGATTGTATCATTAAGTTCTAGAATCATGTATGTGGTCCTTCTATAAGAGACATGAAAAATCAGTTCTTCAAAGAAAGTCATATTTATTCATTCTTTATTTATCATATTTTTATGAAGATATATAAATATTTGAAAGAATAATTATGGTTGTATTTCATGAATAGAGATATCCCAATGTTTGAATCACAGTGCTCAGTATGTCAACAACTTAGTGATAAAATTCAAATCTCTAAGGGGATATTGCATCCTTTAACCATACCAGAATGGAAATGGGTGAAAATAACTATGTATTTTGTTTTTGGTCTCCCCAAAATATTTTAATGGAATATTATAGTATGGTCTTAAGTCTATATCGTTAATAAGAAAAAACTATTCATCTTTATTAGATAATACTCTTAGCTATATAATATTTCATGGATATACATAAAGGAAGTGGTAAGGTAGCATTGAGTACCACATTTTATTATATCTAATCATGTTCTGTGGTTTAACTATATATTATAGAGAACTTTTCAACTATAAATTGATATGGAATTGATTTATATCCCCGATTATCATTCTCATACAGATGGTAAGTCTGAACAAACAATTAATATCCCAGAGGATATGTTGAGAAATTGTTCATTGAATTTCATAGGTGGTCAGGATCAACAACATCTTCTAGTTGAGTTTTTATACAATAATATATTTCACTCAATAATTTAAATTGATCCTTAAGAAACCCACAATGTAAAGACATGAATATCTATAATGTGTTGGAATGAATATGGAAAAATAATACTTTTAGTAAATGAGATAGTTATTGAAATGGTAGATAATAGTAGAGCCATTGAGAAGAAAATATAGGCATTATAAGGTGGGAAGAAATGTTAGGTTGAAAATAATTGGTGTGATCTATAATTTGATGTTTTTGAAATGTTTTCTCTATGAATTTCTCTATAAAATAGGGATATGAGATTCTAGAAGAAAGGGAAACTATTCCCTATGTAAACCAGTCCCATTGAAATTCTTGATCATATCTTGGTGTTTGCATATGTCTTAGTGCTCCCACTATAAATCTCAAAAGTTCATGATGTGTTCATTGTATCTCTTCTAAGTATGTATATACATGACACATTATATTTAATAAAAATAGAATCCACACCACTTGAGTATTACTGAAAAATAATTTTTTTATTTTCCAAACATATTTGAGGAAAAAGTGAGAAACCATCAAACAATTTTGAGAAAAAACATTATATCATACATAACATCACAGGAAAAAAACATCAAACACCATTGACTAGAATATTACAACAAATATAAAAACTCATTAAATATAAAAAATAAACCAAATCATTATTAAAACTAATAATCCTCACAGCAGGAGACAAAATAAACCATGAGATGGCCCATGAACCATTAGAACATAGAAATAATGATCCTCAGAAAAGCATAAACAATCCTCAGAACCGGCCTCTTCAAAGGCCACCGATTTGACCATTGAAACCAGCACAAATCCACAAAACCGCTAGAAAACTCATGTCATAGGTCAAAAAAACCCTCCAGCAATGGGATATGGACTCCCAAAAATCCTTTTGCAAGATCATTTCTATAGAAGGCTAATGAAGAAAACAGATCGAATAAGACCATGTTGTCCTAGCTACGCATCCTACTCCATAGTGAACCACAACCCAACCTCAAATTACAATGACAAAACCATTGTGAGATAGATACAACACCCAAAAAAATTGAACCACATGGACCCAAATATTCAAAATTCTAATTAAATTCCACTGATTCAAAATATTCAACAAGGAGACCCACCATTCCCGAGCCTTCAATACAGTAGTAAAAAACACCAAATCCGGACATGTGATTCACAACTCCTATAATACTAGAACATAAAATCCGTCAACTTTTTCTAGTTCTATTGTATACTTTCATATCTATAGAAAAATTAATCAATTAAGTCATTCATGAACCAAGAACCAAATTTCCGAAATTGAAAATCACATAACAATCCAACAAAAAGATCCAAGACAAGTAGTTGTAAACTGTCAAAATGAGAAGCACATCGCAAGAGCCCCAAACCAAATTGCCCAAAAACAAAAAATCATCTAAGAAATCAATAGTCAAGAACGATCACCTTATCCATCCACCAAAATAAAAAAAATCAAGAGAATGATCCCATATGAAAGCCAGAGATACAATCTCGTCGCCACCTCCACAACCAAACTCATGTATGCATTGAACCTCCCTACACACCCACCGTTGACACAAAAAAATGAGGCTGCATGAGATGGGACTCGACCACAAAACTTCACCATTACACCATAAAAATCCCTTATATATTTGATGGTAGTGAATGTAGAAGGAATCCAATAGTGTAATCAAAGGGCCGAGCCAACAATGTCGTGATCCACACTCGACCAGATGCTGAGAAAGAATCTGAGGAGGTGACGCCGCTGAACAGAGACCAAGAGGATGAAGGCAGTGAAAAGGGAAAACCCTAAAGTCGTAGATCCATTTATGGGATAATCATACATGATTATTCATACCATTAGAGTATGATCGTTCATATTTAGAACAACCTATATAGATTCTGGATCCTGGAGAAAAGGTCCTATAAAATAAGACAAGTCACCAGGTCAATGTTTTTTGTGAAACATCTTGTTTGAGAGATCTATGTGGATACTTGAGGATATGAGGATGTAGAATTAATCTCATTTGTTATGATAATATTGGAAACATTCAATGGTGGAATACATTTTAAGGGGGTAGAATATAACACCCTGAGTTTTTAATAAACAAATTTATGAAAATATTGAATTTATATGATTTCATACAATACAAGATACATCATTTCAGGATATATTGAAATTAATCATTGTATATCATTGAAAAATGTGCAACAAGTAGTTATATTGTAAGACACATAACACCGAGTTTAGTAGAACATTAAAATATTTTTAATATAGTTATTTACACTTGATTGATGTAATCTAGCAGTTATACTTTGAAAACAAATTTAAAAAAATCATTATAAATATTAAATACAAGGGTTCACCATAAATTAAAAATATTTATGAATATATATATATATATTGGTAATGTTTTTATATGTTTGAAAATATTAATTTCTCAGAAAATATAATTTTAAGTCATTTTATGAAATAATTATAAAAGTAATTTTTTATACATTTAAAAATTTAATTTTATAAAATATATATATGTTTTTCATTAAAAATGTTCAAATAATCTTAGGCTATAATTTTGTGTATTTTTTTGAAAAGAATTATTTTTTGATGAATAGTGATACTGCTGAATTTTAATTAAAATAATATTTTATGTATAATTTATTTATAAATACAATCTTTATTTATAATTGTCCATAAATTATAATTCTATAAATTATATATATATCACCCTCCAATTTTAGTAATTGGACTCAATATCACATTTAAATTGGCTATAAAATCATTGTAAACAATTAAACTTTTTCTTTTTGAAAACATTCTCTCTCAACACATTGGAGGATTGATTTCAAATTAATTTCTAACACTAATGTGATAATACTTTTAATAAATGGATTCCATATTTGGAATCATGAAAATATTTATTCTCATATATGATTAACTTAATTTTTTACCAATGTAAAATGTGAATATAAGTAAAATTAATTATAGTGATTATGATAAAAAATATTACATAGTGGATAAACATAAAAAATGTTTTAAAAAGGACCCAATGCTTATAAAAAACCCATTTTTTTGACATTACAATGGAAAAAATTATGTCCTATGGGGATAACCACCTTTAGTAATTTATACAAATTCAGACAACAAAACAAAAATTGTAGTACATGGTAAGCTAGACTATCAATCCCACATTGAAGATCTGTATATATAAAAATTAGGTTGGAATCTATGATTGAAAATTTTAATTTATATGGAAAAGGAGAAACAGATAGTAAGAGTGGTTGGGATGAAAATTTAGAGGGATAATATCCAGTATTAGTGATTTTATGGATTATGTGCTAGGGATAAGATTTATAGGGATTAATTATATTTGGTGTCGAAATATTGTAGCATGGATCCTTGGTCTTGGTATCCTTCACTAATCCGATGATTTTACCATTGTAATGGCCATATTCTATATTCAACCATAGATATAGGTAACCCAAAACCTTATTTAAACATAACCATACAGGATTGCGTAATGGTCGTACCCATCATAAGTCAGTTAATTGATGAAACCAAATATTAATAATCAAATCACATGAAATGGTTATGAAATTACAAAACGAAGGAGACTGAAATTGAATAAACAGTGTTATAGGAATCAAAAACACAAATCATGAAATGAAAATAATCCCTAAGAAAAAATCCCCCTACAAAAACATCATGCGACACGAATTGGACTACTTGCTCACAATGAGAGAGAGAAACATGGGTTCTTATGGAATCATGGAAGCAAAAAAAATCCCAGACAATTATTCCATGTTCTAGAGACCTTCCATTGGTGATTCTTGTAATCCTTTTCCCCATAGTTCTATTGAACGGTGGCTAGAAACAACTTTTTTATTTTCAAAATTTTCAGCATGTCTGTCATCGTTGGTTTTTAATTTCATGCGTCACTATCGTCACGAAATGTACTTGGGTTAAATTTTATATAATAATCTATTTTAACCCTTACTTATTTAGAGTCTCACTGAAATCTTGTTTGGAACATTGTATTATATCACGACGTGTAATCCATCCAAATCCAAATATAAATTTTTATTAAAAAACTACTTTATGGACAAGTGGGATACAATCATTTGAAAAACCAAAACCATTATGTGCTAAAGGAGCTCACAATGTTATTAAACACCTAACTAATGTTATTTGAATCAACCAATATATATAATTCCCAATGCAATGTACTGAAATGTGTGTTTGGATCCTTCCTGAGAAGTTCTTCGAAATGAGAGATCATCTTGTCCATTGTATGAATGAATTCTTCTAGAGATATTTTTCCATGATTGAAACCCTATGAAATTATTTTTTCTTGATTTTCGATCCATGCTTCCTACTCCTCACTATCCACATCTTGCAACCTTGTTTCAAATATTCTTGCAATTTCCTCAATTGAGGCATTGGGCCTCACGTATTTCTCAATCCTTTCTTCCTTAGAGTAAAGTATTAGCTTTAGAGACTCCCGTAACTCTTCTTCTATTACCTTTGAGTCTCTGTTTGGATCACGGTTTTCTCTGCCTTTCATTAAATTGCTTTTATTTCTTCCTCCTATCATAGAAGACCTTGTTTTCATTGGTTTTGGTAGGTAGGAATAGTCCTTACGTCCCTTTTTCTTTTCCCCTGTACCACAATGCATTTCCCAGAGTCACTCTTTCCTTTTAGCCCATTATTTCTTCTAGGGCTATGAGGACCATTCCCTTGGAAATGATCCCAGCTGTTCGCTGATATTTTTCTATTGCTATCAGCACCTGAATCATCCTCCTCATGCAATTATTCATGATTTTGATCCACCGGACTATCAAAGTTATTCCTTAGCTCAACCCTCAGGCCTTCATTGGGAGGCTTCATAACAAACCATTTTCTTAAATCACTAGGGAGTGAATTGTTTTCCCTTGAAGATTCATCCTTTATATATGATAGGGGTTGGAGAATGTTTGGGTATAAGGAACCCAACACACTCCCCTTCTCCAATCTCCCTATACTTGGCACTGTATCAGTAGCCTGGGGAACCTTCTGTATCCTAGGAGGCTCGACCACCCTCCCCTTCTCAGGCCAACCTTTGTCAGGGGGACACCACAGTATACAATAGAGGCGGTTCCTTTGACGTCCCGAGAAGTTTGGCCTTCTTGACAGCCTCTATTTAAGCACATTCATGCTCTCCAAGAAAGAGTTTCTTCATCTCCACTATGGACCTGGTATCGACTGTCTGCTCAGATCCAGTTCAGGCATATTGTTCCTCGTTATCTCCCAAATTCTTCAACGGTATACCAAGGTTCTGTTTTATCCTATCAAACACCTCATACACCTTTGGATTTTCAGAAAACTTCCTTCCTATATTCTGTATGGATTTCGGATGATCATTGATCCATGAGACTCCCTAATCCACACCCATCCACAACATCCTCACCCTTCTCTATGAGGGTCCTGACAGGTAAATTGCATACTCCAACGATGCCATCCTCCACATTATTGGGAGGACCAGACCATGGCCGACCATAGAGGTTCTGAAAGCACCTAGAAACATCATGGACAATTCTATAACAACACGAACAAAAGGAAATCTAGTAGTCTTAGCATACCTTCTAAAGCCAGAGAAGCTCCCCCTCTATTTCTATGGCAACAGACTCTGCAGGGCCTTATTATAAATCAACATCGACACAAATCCTTGGCTCAACTGGGTGACATACGACCATGGTGCGATAATTAGAGCACATGATGTGTCCAAAACTACTTCCTATCCACTGTAGGATCACCGGGTTTTGAAATGGAAATGGAAGACCATGTAAGGATATCAAGAGTGCTGAGGTCGGAGGATCATGTCTGAGGTAAATGTTGATGGTCCATCAGAATAGAGAAAATATGATCCACTTCATAGAATGAGGATCAAAGGCCCAAGCATTCATGAGTTCATCTTCATTAGAGAATCGATGTTGTAAATGTCTCACATCTAAAAGGTCTAACGTAACGCGATCCTTCAAATTCAAAAAGGGAAATAAAAATCGATCAAACAGATCGACCGATGGACGATCCCCCATAAATCGGGCTACCACCATGAGATTCAGTAAAGCGGATGCTTCTGTGAACTCCAGTGGGGAAATATTAACCGAAGGAACTCCATTAGAAAAGGAATGAACTCTAGGGATTATATTGATCGGAGGGAAAGGAGGAATGGATGATGGATCTGTGAAATGGTAGAAAGAGCATAAACGAAGGGGAATCGAACAGGATAGAGAACCAGGATATCCCCTACCCAGCCATAGTAGTTCGAGGAGGGGATGTAGTGGCGCAGACATTCCCTATGCCATAGATGAAGGTAGAGAGAAAAAGAGAGATAGAGAGAGAAAAACTGTCCGCACGACGTGTAATATAGACTCATGATGTGTACTATAAGTTCACAAGGTGTATCATCATCATGATACATTCTGGTGCAACAATTTTTATTGATATAGTCCTGATGTGTACTGGTGGTACACGACGTGAAATCCAATTTTATTCAATTTCCATCTCTTCATCTCCAAACAAAATCTTGTTTCACACCCCTTATATTATCTAATGTAATTATTTCCTTTCAGCTCATATTTTCTCCTCCTTTTCCCTTTTCTATATATTCTTCATTTTATACCATAAAACATAAAACAAGTTAATAAATTCCAAAACTGGAATGATTAACAAATTAATTACACAAATCAAGACATAAATACATTTTAAAATATATGCATGAATTATATGTATCATTAATAGTCATATTTTAAACATATCATGTCTAATTATTGAATTTTAGAAATTTTTGGCACTTTTTTCATATGAAAAATGATTGTATAATGGTCACTTTCAAAAATTTACATCTTCCATCCGACCTCCCTTATAAATGGCCACCCCATATCTGCCTCTCTTCGCACCTCTCAATCCCTTATTATCATAGAAAACCGATCCAAATATATTTATAACATCCCTAACCTCATCATTGAATCCTTAATTTTGGGATAAATTCATCTTATGATTTTGTTTTGGTGAAAACTAGAAAGAGATACCTGATGAAGTAGTAATGTTCATCAATATACATTTTTTAATTTTTTTATTTCATCATAAAACACATTTAATACATTTTACATCATGATTATATAATTACTAGATATCTACATCATATTGAAATAGTTTAGTCCAATTTCACGATCTAAAACAACAAACAATACATCAAATATTGTTTTAAATCATTCTTGGCATGTATGAAGAACTTCTGCTTGTGAACCGATGTCGTTAATTTTTATGTTTCCATAATTTAAGTATAGGAATAATGATGGAAATACTATTAATATATTATATTTATTATTTTATTATGAATCTATAATTTTTATATCACACATAACTTTATTTATTCTATTCTGTGGGAATAAGAGGACATCGTTTGTGTGATTGGTAGTGTAATGCGATGTGAAGTGATGTGATTATTTCACGCTTTATTAGAAATGTTTTTAAGATCAGTTTAATAAAAATATGTTATATTACTTTAATAGAAACAATTTTTTACGATTAATAAATAATATATTTTTATTTCATTCAATAAGACCAGGAAATGTAAACATCGTTAATGTGTACGTATGACCGACCGTCACTTTGAACATTGTATTTAATTTCCTATTTATATATTATATATTTTATAATTAAAACATATTTACTTAATATATATGATATATATATCATGGATATAATTCTAGAGTTGATTAAATCATGATTAATGTATGATAATCAAAAATAAAATGTATCAAAACATTTACAAAAAACAGATCCCTTATTACGTGAAACGTAACTGTAAGAATGAACCATTAATAATTGGGTAATAAAAAGTCATAAAATCATATATGATATAATATAAATGAGTATTAATGATTTATTTTTGAATAATAAACATTTATTTTTTACACAGGAAGTTTTAATGAGTTCAACGGAAGTCAATAGTTAAGGTAATGAATTTTCGTCTGATTTTTTATTGTCATAAAACACATGTTATAATTAACACCTCTTATTCTTTTTTTTTAATTTAAATCCCAAAAATGAATTCTATTATTATTATACTAAATTATTTTCGTGATTTTATGTCCATTTCAGGATCTCTATTTCATGGGAAATATATTTCAAGAGTAACCATATCGGTAAGGGAATTTTGTCTTAATTTTTCTTTTTTTGAGACATGTGGTAAGTTATGAACATCTATTGGAATAATGAGGGGTATATAAATCCCATATAAAATTATGTATCATTATTATATATTTTTTAATTATATATGATTCATTATGTAATTTTATCCTTTCATGGGGATTATGATAAAAATTTACCAATGTTTTGACATTTAATTTCCATAATCTCTTTTTTGGATGGATTTTTTATGATTATGCTTCCATTGAAGAAATAATATGGTCTATATACAATGAATTATCATCAAATTTAATTTAAATTATTATTTAGTATATATTTATTTAATTCTAATATTTTTCCACTATTTGGTACTTTATGAAATTAAGGAAATCATTTTATTAAAACCAAACTTTATTTCCTCCTCCATTAGGAATTTTTTTAAATAAAAATTTTTATTTTAAATAAATGTTTTTAAATGTTTTTCTATGAAATTTTATATCATTTTTGTGGAAGTGGATGTCAAATGTTTTTAAAAAAAAATTTATTTAATGATTTTCAAATATTTCTTCATTAGTTTTAATGTATGTATTCAATGAAAAATGTTTTTAAAAATGTATTATATTTTAAATTGAATTTTTAATGGATGAAAGGATATTTTTATCATTAAATGTATAAAAAAATATTTCAAAATTATTTTACATATAATATTACAACCATTGGTGTTCCCTATTTCTCCATGTGTATATTATCCAGGAATACAATTCACAGTATTTCTCTAACTGGTTAATGTTTTACGGGAATGTTGTTTATGAAACCCATTTCTCCTCCCTAGGTTATACCATGATAAAATGCATATATTCACCTATTTCATATCCAAGGTTATTTAATAATGGTATTATTAGAAAACCTATTTTCCACATGTTATTATATGATGAAATGTTTATGATAAAAATTTCATTTCATAGCTAAAGATATAGTGATTGTTTATGGTCTTATGGAACACATATGTATAATTAAAAAATGTGGTGTTTGGGATCTATATCTGCCTATAATTAATTGGTTAATGATTTTTATATCATGAGTATGATTGTACTTGAATGGGAAGTGATCTTGGTTCAGTGATACAAAGCATGAACGAGAAGTGATCCTGGTTCAATAATACATTGTTACAATGAGAAGTGAAGCTAGTTCAGAAATTCAAGGATGGGAGGGGGGATAAACCTGGTTTATTAATGGAATGTTACCATTTAAATGGTCTTGGTTGTGATATTTGATCCATATAGAAATGAGTTAATGTAGTTATTTGTATACTGAAAAATCTATGACTTATGCTCTCATGGATCTTGTTCATTGATTCCCATATGAATAATTTCTTGTGAACTAATTTTTTTTTCAATTAATCATGATTTTGATATTTGATATGTAGGGTATATTTTTCAAATTTTATTCTCTTTTATTATACCCTTATGTTCATGCTATTATTATATATCTACCTTTTTTACCCTTACTGAGCATCTTCCTCCACCCTCTTCTGGTTTCTATTCTCCAGATTATGAGGATATGTGTTATGCGTGATATGTATAATAAGTGATCTATTTATAAAGAACATTGTAGGAGAGTATGTATCTCAATTACATTTAAGAGTTTATTTTTTCATGTATCCAATGGAAATAATCTATTATAATTATTGTGAGTTATTTTATGTAATGAGGGGTATGTTATAGAAAATTGATGTATTGTATTTGTATTAGAATCAATATATGTTTTATATATTTCCCTAAAATTTATTGGCCAAATATTTATTTATCTCATGAGATAGATATGAATATAATTTTTAATGAACTCGGTGTATTTAGGGACTTTTTCTATTATGATAGTTGGGGGAGTGAACCCATTACTCTATAATAGAACATACACGACTATAAATAGTGTTGTGTCTTACCATGTATAAGTATCCCCCAATAATTTGCATTTTATGTATTGGGAATGAGCTTAAACATCTCAGGATGGTTTTTATATTCTTATGTACAATCCAATTTTTTTCTTATGTTGATGTTGGGATCTCATTTATCTATATCATTGATTACCTTATCATTCATGTATTATAAACTACAAATCGTTATCCCATGAATCATGACCATGATCATAAACATGTAAGGAATTGTTTTCAAATTTCACTTGAATGTTTTCATATACATATTATAATTTTATTCTAACATATCTCATTTATATTTCCATTTTGATTACATAACCTCATAATATTTTAAGTTTCATTTCCCCACATTATGTAGAATGGTTTTTAGTCGATGTAATAGAGGGAAGATCTTTTTTTGGGAAACACTAAAGTTATTTTCCAAAAATAGAAGAATCTATTCCATTTTTTGAAAGGAACTAAAATATTATGTTCTATATGCATGTGTTCCTATGATGTAATGAATATTCATATAAAAATATTTAATATCAACGTCTGTTAAGAATGGGTCACTATAGTTGGTATAAAAGGAATGGGTTAGTCAAACATTGTAATATGGGATTTAAAAAAAATATTTAGATACTTAGGGATATTTCCAATGATATGATTATGGATGTCTCTAAGGATATCTCTCAAGATGAATCAATGTATAGAAAAACACATTTGAGTTTTGGTAAAGGATACAACTACTGGTTCCTAAGAAATCAAATCTATGTCTAGATAATAAATGTGGATGTGGATATAGCACATATGTACCAAGGGGTAAGCACCCTGATAATATAGTATTAATCAAGACTCGATTGGGAATTGGTACAAGACAATGGGCCTTATTTCTCAACTACTATGATACTCCCAGGGGATATGACATTGAAATTAACTAACTCTTATTGAACCATCATTAAGGATTTAAATATTATATGATATTTTATAACCTATGATAAGCCCATGGTGTCACATATATAAAATAAGGATTCAGGATTTATACTTCATATAAGTTATTTTTCATGATTATGTGGTTTTACTCATTGAAAAGTTGTGGTCATACTATGCTTCATGGTTTTATTAAATTGTAGGAATAATAAGGAATTCATTTAATGATGAATGTTGTAAGTACCAATATTTCACTTTTTGGTATAGATCTTGATTTTGGGTTGTTTTGAGGAAAAAGGAATAAATAGAAATTTTCTAAGAACATGCCATGTACTTATTAGTACATGGCGTCGACCATTTTCCACGTGCAACCCCATATTATCCATGTAACGGTTGAGTACCTTGTTGTGTGATGACCTAGAAGACCTCTTATGTAAGGGGCTGGTTAAGGCTACTACATGAGGTGTGCATTTAATGAAAATGATGTGTAGTTTTTTTATTTAATTGATATATTAGAGTGTGGTCACATCTTATGTCTGGATATGTCTTCTTCCCCCAATATTTCATACAGGGTAGAAATAGAACTATAGAAGAACTTTGACCCCTCTTGATTCTCTGTCGGAGCTCCGATTGAGATGATGTCGGGTGAATTGGAATCCCATTGGCGAGTTATAACCCCCCCCCCCCCGAGCCTTCCTTCTAGATTCCTCCTATCTCGTGAGTTATTCAAGGTTGGTATTTTTTCACCGTTTTGTAGATCTACACCGATCTAGTCTTAATCAAGTGATTAAAATCAAGGATATAGATTGAGAGACATCAAGGTTGGTGGTTTGTTTAATTAATTGTTAGTCTATGGATTATATATGCTAAAAGTGCCTCATAACCATGTTTGGGGTATTTCATGTTTTGAAAATTAACGCATTTTTATGCCAGTTATGGTTTGGTTGATTGATAAAGGGTAGTTTCGTATGCGTACGGTTAGATACCTTGATTATGGGACCCCCTGTGGGTGTGTTTCCCTTGATTGATTATTTATGGTCGTTTTTTCTAGAATTCCTGATAGGATTTCTTTTTTTTCCATGACTTGTCTTTTTTTGAGTTACAGATTATATGAAATTCATGTGATATGCATTGTGAAGTTTGACCAAGGGGAATTTGTCCATTACATCTTCTAGATGTAGGTTCATTTGTATATGTTTTACTATTATGAGACCTAGGGTGTTGATTGTGAGATTTTGAAGGTGGTCATTAAATCGAGGGTTTTGGCTATATGATCTATCCATGTGGTCCTTTATAATTCAATTTTGATATGATGACCATGGGGTATTGATCATGAGAGATTCTAAGGTGGTCATCTGTAAATTAATAGTGATAAGTTAGATCGGAGGGGTTAGACCGTGAGAGATTCACTGAATGTCATTATTAAATGAAATGTTTTTACATAAGACCATAGGGATTATACTGCGAGAACATTTCCAAAGGATCATTACTAAAAAATAGAATGATTGTGATGATTCATCCAATCAATAGAACAAACATGGACTTAATCATACATGTTTTCTAGATGGTCTTCTAAGACATATGTTTTCTATAATTCACAGGGGATAAATAGTTTAAGATATATCCAATTATTTACATGTTTCAATGGATTAAAGGATAAATGTAAATGAATATAATTTCAAACTATAAGATTGTTTACATTTGAGTAATTTATGGTTTATTACTTCTTTTATCATATTACTTTCTAAATATATTTACTGATATTTAGGAACAGATCTTTCGGTGTTTGAAAATTAGCATTAGTCTCACACACTATTTGGGTAATGATTTAGACCCAAGATGATTATATGATTATATGTTTAGATATAGTAAGGATCCATTCTTTATTAGTGACATGATTTGTGTTGGAGCTGGAGATAATGGGACCAATATGAGGCTTGTGATGCTGTAAGGGTTTACTTGATTCTTTTTTACATTGTTTACTATATATCATTCCATCATTTGTGAATTTTTTGTATAATTTCTTAGATCCATATTCCATTAATCATATATATATATATATATAAATATTTTGGCCTCCGTTGGATTTACTTTCAATATTACACTGTTTAATTTTGTTGGTAATACTGCTTCCTCCAATGCTAGTATTTGTATTCTACTATGATTACACTTACAATGAGGGCATAATTTCCCCAATATCACAGACTATTCCCTCACTAATAGTGGAATAAACATATCATTTAGGAAAATGTGCTTGAGGCCATGTGGCCAACCGAATACGGGGCACCCTTGTGAGGCACCTGAATCTGGGACCTTACTGGGTGGTATTAAAGGATATGTTTTCTACAATTAATTACTATTTAGAGACTATAGACTATGATTGGAAGGAATATGTAGTTGGTAATAAGATATGTTTGGGAGTATTTACCCTCTGTGTAGGTAAAAGCCATGTTATGTCAAATATTTCAATTTTCCTAGTTTTTAACTCGTACTGGTGATTTTACATTACCATTGGGTGATTCACTTATTTTATACTGTTATGATGTATATCATTATGGTTCTTTTTCATTTTCAAGTAGATGAGATGAGGGTTTTCCTTCTCCTGCATTATATAGGTACATTCAATAGGAAACATGTCATGCATTCTTATCATTACATTTAGGGTGCATTAAGGATTTCATGCTATTATGAAAGATGTTGGTCTAGATATGCATTCTGTTGTGATAGATTTTGTGATAGAAGTATCTACTATTTCTATAGGGTATTGGTATATGTAATGTTTCATTTGGATGGATGCCAATCATTTCTTCCTGAGGTGTTATGGGCCCTCTTGGATTCGAATTTGGTGGGTCATATTTAAACATCCGTTTAAATTATGTTATTCTATTAAATAAATAAGGATTCCAAACATTGATTAATGGGGTTTTGCGATTTCCTGATTCGGTACATGGTATTTTTTTTGTAACACCCGAGACTTTTATGTTATATAAATCATCAAAGGAATCTTTTTCTACACAACACATGCTTGGCTTGCTTTATACGCAATCGCGACCTTCCTCGATAGCTTGCGTCGTACGCAATACCGAGTTTCACTAAAAAAAAACAAAATTCTATTAAAACTAGCCGTTATGAATAGTAATAACCACTTTTTGAAATTTTATAAATTTTATTTTTCAAAATGGACTTCATTTTTGGACTCAGAATATCGAAATTATCCTAGGGTGAAATTTTGGTATTTTTCTGAAAACTTTCAATTTTTGATGAATAGTGAAACCACTAAGTGGTAGGTTAAAAACTGAATTTTGCATAAAACATAATTTTACCGCTTCTGTGAATGGAATTTCAAAAATCCGAGAGACACGGTTAATATCAAGGACTAAAATGTGGTTCAATGAGATGAAAATAATTTTTTGGTGAATAGTAACTTTTTACTATTTTTACCGCGGTTAATAGTAAATAGGGTAACTAAGGGTAAATATGATATTAATATTACCCTAACACATGTCCTAATTCTATTGGACAAGTGTAATTCGACCAAAAACAAACTTAGGAATAAAATATGACCATTTAGGCCCACTTGGATTAGATTAGGACATTTATTATTAATTTATTTAAAGAAGGGTTAAAATAGTTAAAATCAATGTTTAATAAGTAAATCATTTTTAATATAGGGTTATACAAAAGATAAATTCGATTGTAAATATTCATTAGAAAGCTAAAACGATTTCCTACATGATGGTATTTTATTTGTAATTTTTAGACATCAAATAATTTAATTTATTTATGACACAAAGATGATGCAGTAATTATCTTATTAATGAAATATTGACAAAATTGATAATATAAATACCAAAATAAATGTAATTTGAGACTTTTTATGAATTCCACTAATTTTCTAGGTTAATATGATATATTAGTATTGATTTAATCAACTTGGTTCGAACATATAATTCTGTTATGACTTTCACAAAAATCATATATAAAATAGTGTCAAAATTGACACAAAATAGTTTTTAAATCAAATATTATATTATTAATTGTTCTTTTATTCCTAAAAATCTAAGGTTCGGCCAAATGACTTAGATAAGGATATATATATTAATAATAAACAATTTGGGGTTCGTTTGGCATGTTATAGTAAGTGTATTAACCATATAGTGAAAGAAAACAAAAAGACACGGTAAAAGTTAAATTAATTAACTTAGAGTTAAATCTAATTGATAAGGTTAAACTAATACCCTAAACTTGTCTAAATCCTATTGGTTGATAGGATTTCGACCCATCCCCACTTTAGCTTCGAAATAAGACCCTTTGGAACCATTATAAACCGATTTTTACTTTAATATAAAATAATATTTTGAGATATTCCTAAGGTGCCCCTCTCCTCCCTTATAAAAGGGCACCTCCTCCCCCTCCTCCTCACACCAAATTGAGCACTCAAGCTCGGCCAAACCCTGCCATTTTCTCCTCCCCACTTCCCTAGAATAGTCCTAGAGGTCCTGGTCTTCTCCAAAGACCACTCTTAGTTCCTTAAGTGGAGGATTCAAAGAGGCGTTCCAAAGAAGAGGTAATATCCATTACCGATCTTTTCAATTTCTTTCGTCTTAAACTTCTTCTTCTTTAGTTGTTTCATGACAAAGTAATAACATCAGTATTACTTACATACTGATAAGTTATTATAAATATGAAACAACCCTAATTCACCTTCTATCCATCCTACGGAAAAATGAAATCACCGCGCGTGCGTACGTACGGAATACCGTCTCCACGCCGTGGTGTAATCTATTTTCCACCATCACCTTAAAAGGATGGGTATAATGGTGTAATGAGTAACTATATATGAATATTATGAAGTAATATTGATACTGAAATAATATATATATACTCCAATACAATTCCACGATCATAGGAACGATATCATCACTCGTGCGTACGTACGGAATACCGTCTCCACGATGTGATGCGACTCGTTCTACATGATCTTCATTTCATAATGATTATATAAATGAATTGAATGAATGAATATGGTATATAATACACTAATACCATTCTGGAAATGAAGTATATATAACCTAAAGATAAGAATAAGAATTTATTCGACAAAACACGCATAAGAACAAAAAGTTATAAAGACCCGAGTAACAAGTAACAATGAAATATTACTAACAAGAAGCTAATAATATGACCATATATGATATCATATCAATATGTATGATTCTGGAATAAGTCAATAACATTATTTAAACCATTATACAGGAGCTTCGGACACATACAAGGCAAATTGGACCTAAGGTAAGGGAAATATCACAATTTCATTTTTATCCGAGATTGTTTATACTTTGGTATTTACTGGGGTGTATTTTATCATCGACATCCATGTTCCCTCAATATGTAATATTGTTTCCATCCACTTGCAATTGTTTAAATCCAATTTTACCCTTCGGTGAGTTTTTAGTAAAGAATATGAAAGGAATCTTTTGTCGTTTTTCCGTACGAGGTACTTTTTTACTTTTCCGACAAAAGTACGAAGAATGTTTTTTTTAACTTATACGGCATGAATGGATTCTTAAAACATTATTTCAAAGAAGCTTCCTTTACAAGTTTTCAAGTTTATTTTTAATCAAATTCTTTTAGTTTATAATTGTATGACATGTTAAGAAAAGAAAAGTGTTTTTGAAGAAGAAAGGATATTTTCCTCAAGAATGGAGTTCAAGTGTTTTATCAAAATTATTTTCCATCTAAGATAATAAAGGGTTCTGTTTTTATCCCTATTATTACATTGTTTTGATCATGTTGTGATGGAATTATTTTTATGAATTCCTTTATCTTATATGAATTTATTTATGATGTAATGATGTTTCAAGAATCCCATTTTTGTTACATGTGTTATGCAATGATGTATGTTTTATGATTATGTGGCACACATAAGAAAGGATTCATTATAAGATGGGTGGGACCTATATCTCCCTCCAATGCATTGGGTAAAGATTTTATATCTCATGAGATAGACATGGCTGGAACGGAAGGTTATTTCGGTTCAGTGATACAGGACTGAAACGAGGAGTGAACTCGGTTCAGAAAGGGACTTTGTCCACTAAGATAGTCTTGGCAATGAGTCATGACTAACAAGAAATGATTTTCCATGATTATGTGTGCATGCCACAATGTTTAAAGTTTTATGTTATGATTATGGGGATCTCATTTTCACTTCTATGATTTATTCCATGTTAAGATATTATGATCTCTTTTGCATGTTTTGATTTTCAAAAAGATATGATATGATTTTTATCTCCTTTATTTGCCCTTGCTGAGCATTTGAGCTCACCTTTTTATGTTTTCTTTTCCCCAGGTCAGGAAGATGGATATTAAGTAGAATATGCTAAAAGGGACCCTAGATATGATGAAATAAATGGGAGACACTGTAGAAGATGTATGAACCAGTTGTTTATGTTTCCCAGTTTCTAAAGACACTATACCTATACGGTCCTTTGTGGTTTTATCATATGTTGTAATAAGTGTGCTTCAAATTTTGAAGTATTAACAATGTATGTAAAGTATGGGTCGTTACAGTTGGTATCAGAGGAAAGGTAAAGTCAACCTTTGGAAACTAGGATGTGAAAGCCTTAGTAAGAACCCTAAGGACAAGTCTAAGCATAGAACACAATCTTAGAAATGGCCATGAATAACCTAGGATAAGACCTTAAGCATGAAAATTTTATTCATGAATTATGTGGTTTCCTATTATAATTAGTGTTGCTCACACTATTCTTCTTGGTTTTAGTCAATGGCTGGAACCCGAAGGAACCGTGTTAATGCGGAATGCGATGGGCAATGCAATGATTGTCCCCCTGAGCAACCAAACGATATGGGAGCTGGAATGCAAAATCTTGTAGCCATGCTCACACAACTTTCTCAAGCTATGAATCATGCAGGATTTCCAAACGAGCAAAGGAGGGAGCAACATTCTGTCGAATCCTTCATGAGGCAGCGTCCACCTTCTTTCAGCGGGTCTACTGATCCATTAGTTGCTGAACAATGGATTAGTACTACTGAAAAGATATTTTCAGTTCTTCAATGTTCTGAACATGATAAAGTCATTCTAGCAGTGTATCGTTTGGAAGGAGATGCTGATCAATGGTGGAATCTTGTTAAGAATACGAGGAAAAGGGATGAAATTGAGTCTATGGAATGGGACGAGTTCAAGAACTTATTTTTCAATAAGTACTTCCCTTGTATTCTCCGAACAAAGATGGAGAAAGAGTTTCTTGAACTGAAGCAAAGGGATGATGAATCTGTTGGTACCTATGAAGCAAATTTTACAAGACTTGCAAGGTACGCTTCTGGTATTATTATCCAACCTGAGAGTAAGATCGATCGATTCTTTAGTGGCTTAAAACCAAGTCTTCGAAGGGCGTTAGCCATAAGGGACTTCAATAGCTACGAGGAAATCGTTCGATGTGCTCTCAAAGTCGAGATGGAGATTGGAGTAACCCATCAGTCACATGGGTTTGATAAGAAGAGGAAGATGGAATTCAAAGAAAAATCTAAAGAGCACACGGAAAAGAAGATGAACTTTCCCTTATGCTCAATGTGTGGAAATAAACATGGAGGGAGTTGTCTTAAAGGGACAAGTAAATGTTTTAAATGTGGAAAGGAAGGTCATCGGGCATTTGAATGCCGTGATAATGGGAAGAAGATGTCTAATGACGCAAACAAAGGAAGGGATACACAGAATGAACCTACTACACTTCAATGTTTCAAGTGCAAGGAGATGGGGCATTATGCCAATCAATGCCCAAATCCAAGGGTTGATGATGATGGTCGACGTCAACAAAATCTTAAGGCGAAAGACAAAGGAAAGTCACATGCAATTTCTATCAGCGACGTGGAGCACGATAACGATGTGGTGAAAGGTACACTTACCGTCCACTCTAAAGTAGCAAATGTTTTATTTGATTCTGGATCCACACACTCTTTTATTTCTAAAGAATTTTCTAAGGGTATCACCGTATTACCTCAACAATTAGATGTTGAGTTAGCTGTGACAACACCTAATGGCACATCAATCACATCAAAAGTTTATAATTCTTCTCCGATCGAAGTTTGTGGGAAAGTGCTTCCTGAAAATCTTGTGATCCTTCCTTTAGTGGAATTTGATGTGATTCTTGGCATGGATTGGCTTTCTCTACATGGAGCTCATATCAATTTCCAAAGAAGGGAAGTCACATTTCATATTCCAGATCAATCTACGATCGTCTATCAATGCAAGGATGAAAATAACCTTCCAGTGGAAATTTCATCCATCTTATGGGTATTGATTCCACTAAATGAAGGTTATTTATCTCAAATGGTTGGTGAGAAACTCAAGATTAAGAATATACCCATTGTACGGGAGTTTGATGATGTCTTTCCGGAGGAATTACCGGGTCTTCCACCGAATCGTGAAGTTGAGTTTTCAATAGAACTCGTACCGGGTGCTTTGCCTATTTCAAAGACACCTTATAGAATGGCCCCAATTGAGTTGCAGGAATTGAAGAAGCAACTCCAAGAGAATCTTGATAAGGGATTCATACGCCCTAGTGCGTCACCTTGGGGAGCACCTGTTCTATTTGTTAAGAAGAAAGATGGATCAATGAGACTCAGCATTGATTATCGAGAACTTAACAAGATCACTATCAAGAACAAATATCCTCTCCCACGCATTGATGACTTATTTGACCAACTACGCGGAGCTCAATACTTTTCCAAGATTGATCTTCGTTCAGGGTATCATCAATTAAGGGTCAAAAGGGAGGATATACCAAAGACGGCTTTCCGTACAAGGTATGGACACTATGAATTTATAGTGATGCCATTTGGTCTTACTAATGCCCCTGCTATTTTCATGGATCTAATGAATAGAGTCTTTAGAGACTATCTTGATCAATTTGTGGTAGTCTTTATAGACGATATTCTTGTCTATTCAAAGAGCAAGGAAGAGCATGAAGATCACTTGAGAATTATATTGAAGACCCTGAGAAAGGAGAAGCTTTATGCCAAATTTACCAAGTGTGAATTTTGGCTTCAAAAAGTTGCATTTTTGGGTCATATAATCTCAAAAGAGGGGATATCTGTGGATCCAGCAAAAACAGAGGTTATCGAAAGATGGTCAAGACCAACAACAGTAACTGAGATCCGAAGTTTTCTTGGTTTGGATGGATATTATCGACGTTTTGTAAAAGATTTTTCACGATTAACTAATCCACTCACCAAGTTAACTCGGAAAGGAGTTAAGTTTGTCTGGACAGAGGAATGTGAAGAGAATTTCAAGGAGTTGAAAAGAAGGTTATCCAGTGCACCTGTGCTCACACTGCCATGTAGTGGAGAAAGGTTTGTGATCTACAGTGATGCATCCAAGAAGGGATTGGGGTGTGTTCTTATGCAAAATGATATAGTGATAGCTTATGCCTCACGACAGTTGAAAATCCATGAGCAAAATTACCCAACACATGATTTGGAGTTGGCTGCGGTAATCTTTGCATTAAAGATTTGGAGGCATTGCCTTTATGGTGAAAGGTGTGGTATTTATACTGATCATAAAAGTTTAAAGTATATTTTTACACAAAAGGAGCTGAATATGCGTCAAAGAAGATGGTTGGAGCTGATTAATGATTATCACTGCTCAATCCATTACCACCCTGGGAAAGCAAACAAGGTGGCATATGCATTAAGTCGACAAGACCATGATAGTTTATCCATGATGAGGATCACAAAAGATCCAATATTTATGGATTTACAAAGGATGGATCTTGGAATTATAATGGAAGGGGAAAAATCTTGTCTTTCTCAAATGAATGTTCAACCATCTATACATGTGAAGATTAAAGAGGCGCAGAAAGAAGATGTCGAGTTACAAAAGAAGGTGAGAAATGTTCCTGAATTCAACCTTGATTGTGATGGGATAATAAAGTTCAGGAATCGGGTTTGTGTTCCTCCCATCCCTGAATTAATGAAGGAGCTGCTGGATGAGGCTCATAGTTCTTCATTCTCTATTCATCCTGGAAGCACGAAGATGTATAGGGACCTGAAAGAGTACTTCTGGTGGGATGGCATGAAAAGAGATGTTGCTGAATATGTCTCTCGATGCTTGGTTTTTCAACAAGTTAAAGCTGAGAGACAGAAGTCTAAGGGGATGTTACAACCATTACCCATACCCGAATGGAAATGGGAAAACATCACTATGGACTTTGTCACCGGACTTCCTAAAACATCCAAAGGCAATAATGCTATTTGGGTCATAGTTGATCGTCTTACAAAGTCTGCACACTTCATTGCTATTAGAGAGGATTTCTCTCTAGATCAGCTTGCCAGGATATATGTAAAGTAAGTAGTAAGATTGCATGGAGTACCACTTTCTATTATATCTGATCGGGATCCGAGATTTACCTCGAAGTTCTGGCGAAGTCTTCAGCATACTCTGGATACAGAGTTGAGTTTCAGCACTGCTTATCATCCCCAGACAGACGGTCAGTCTGAGAGAACAATTCAAACCCTAGAAGATATGTTGAGAGCTTGCTCTATGGATTTCAAAGGAGGTTGGGATCAACACCTACCTTTGGTGGAATTTTCTTATAATAATAGCTTTCACTCTAGTATTCAGATGGCTCCTTATGAAGCTCTCTATGGAAAGAAATGCAGGACTCCAACTTGCTGGGATGAAGTTGGGGAAAGAAAGCTATTAGGACTTGATCTCGTTGATGAAATGGCAGAAAAGGTCAGATCTATTCAACAACATATAAGAGCAGCTCAGAGTCGACAGAAAAGTTATGCCGACAACCGAAGAAAAGACCTAGAGTTTGAAGTGGGTGATAAAGTGTTCTTACGAATATCTCCCTGGAAGAGGGTTATGAGATTTGGAATGAAGGGGAAGTTGTGCCCTAGATATATCGGTCCTTTCGAAATACTGGATCGTGTTGGGAAGGTAGCTTACCGATTGGCGCTTCCACCGAATCTCTCTCAAGTTCACGATGTGTTCCATGTATCTCTCCTGAGAAAGTACATACCAGATCCTTCACATGTACTCAGCTCAGAAGTTGTACCGCTGGAGCAAGATCTTTCTTATGAAGAACAGCCGATAGAGATTCTGGATCGTAGCGAAAAAGTCCTACGAAACAAGACCACTCGATTGGTGAAAGTTTTATGGAGGAACCACCAACTTGAAGAAGCTACATGGGAGCTTGAGGATATGATCAGGGAGAAGTATCCTCATCTGTTTGTTACAAAGTGACGAATTTCGAGGGCGAAATTCTTTTTAAGGGGGGTAGAATGTAACACCCGAGACTTTTATGTTATATAAATCATCAAAGGAATCTTTTTCTACACAACACATGCTTTGCTTGCTTTATACGCAATCGCGACCTTCCTCGATAGCTTGCGTCGTACGCAATACCGAGTTTCACTAAAAAAAAATGCTATTAAAACTAGCCGTTATGAATAGTAATAACCACTTTTTGAAATTTTATAAATTTTATTTTTCAAAATGGACTTCATTTTTGGACTCAGAATATCGAAATTATCCTAGGGTGAAATTTTGGTATTTTTCTGAAAACTTTCAATTTTTGATGAATAGTGAAACCACTAAGAGGTAGGTTAAAAACTGAATTTTGCATAAAACATAATTTTACCGCTTCTGTGAATGGAATTTCAAAAATCCGAGAGACACGGTTAATATCAAGGACTAAAATGTGGTTCAATGAGATGAAAATAATTTTTTTGGTGAATAGTAACTTTTTACTATTTTTACCGCGGTTAATAGTAAATAGGGTAACTAAGGGTAAATATGATATTAATATTACCCTAACACATGTCCTAATTCTATTGGACAAGTGTAATTCGACCAAAAACAAACTTAGGAATAAAATATGACCATTTAGGCCCACTTGGATTAGATTAGGACATTTATTATTAATTTATTTAAAGAAGGGTTAAAATAGTTAAAATCAAAGTTTAATAAGTAAATCATTTTTAATATAGGGATATACATAAGATAAATTCGATTGTAAATATTCATTAGAAAGCTAAAACGATTTCCTACATGATGGTATTTTATTTGTAATTTTTAGACATCATATAATTTAATTTATTTATGACACAAAGATGATGCAGTAATTATCTTATTAATGAAATATTGAACAAATTGATAATATAAATACCAAAATAAATGTAATTTGAGACTTTTTATGAATTCAACTAATTTTCTAGGTTAATATGATATATTAGTATTGATTTAATCAACTTGGTTCGAACATATAATTCTGTTATGACTTTCAGAAAAATCATATATCAAATAGTGTCAAAATTGACACAAAATAGTTTTTAAATCAAATATTATATTATTAATTGTTATTTTATTCCTAAAAATCTAAGGTTCGGCAAAATGACTTAGATAAGGATATATATATTAATAATAAACAATTTGGGGTTCTTTTGGCATGTTATAGTAAGTGTATTAACCATATAGTGAAAGAAAACAAAAAGACACGGTAAAAGTTAAATTAATTAACTTAGAGTTAAATCTAATTGATAAGGTTAAAATAATACCCTAAACTTGTCTAAATACTATTGGTTGATAGGATTTCGACCCATCCCCACTTTAGCTTCGAAATAAGACCCTTTGGAACCATTATAAACCGATTTTGACTTTAATATAAAATAATATTTTGAGATATTCCTAAGGTGACCCTCTCCTCCCTTATAAAAGGGCACCTCCTCCCCCTCCTCCTCACACCAAATTGAGCACTCAAGCTCGGCCAACCCCTGCCATTTTCTCCTCCCCACTTCCCTAGAATAGTCCTAGAGGTCCTGGTCTTCTCCAAAGACAACTCTTAGTTCCTTAAGTGGAGGATTCAAAGAGGCGTTCCAAAGAAGAGGTAATATCCATTACCGATCTTTTCAATTTCTTTCGTCTTCAACTTCTTCTTCTTTAGTTGTTTCATGACAAAGTAATAACATCAGTATTACTTACATACTGATATGTTATTATAAATATGAAACAACCCTAATTCACCTTCTATCCATCCTACGGAAAAATGAAATCACCGCGCGTGCGTACGTACGGAATACCGTCTCCACACCGTGGTGTAATCTATTTTCCACCATCACCTTACAAGGATGGGTATAATGGTGTAATGAGTAACTATATATGAATATTATGAATTAATATTGATACTGAAATAATATATATATACTCCAATACAATTCCACGATCATAGGAACGATATCGTCACTCGTGCGTACGTACGGAATACCGTCTCCACGATGTGATGCGACTCGTTCTACATGATCTTCATTTCATAATGATTATATAAATGAATTGAATGAATGAATATGGTATATAATACACTAATACCATTCTGGAAATGAAGTATCTATAACCTAAAGATAAGAATAAGAATTTATTCAACAAAACACGCATAAGAACAAAAAGTTATAAAGACCCGAGTAACAAGTAACAATGAAATATTACTAACAAGAAGCTAATAATATGACCTTATATGATATCATATCAATATGTATGATTCTGGAATAAGTCAATAACATTATTTAAACCATTATACAGGAGCTTCGGACACATACATGGCAAATTGGACCTAAGGTAAGGGAAATATCACAATCTCATTTTTATCCGAGATTGTTTATACTTTGGTATTTACTGGGGTGTATTTTATCATCCACATCCATGTTCCCTCAATATATAATATTGTTTCCATCCACTTGCAATGGTTTAAATCCAATTTTACCCTTCGGTGAGTTTTTAGTAAATAATATGAAAGGAATCTTTTGTCGTTTTTCCGTACGAGGTACTTTTTGACTTTTCCGACAAAAGTACGAAGAATGTTTTTTTTAACTTATACGGCATGAATGGATTCTTAAAACATTATTTCAAAGAAGCTTCCTTTACATGTTTTCAAGTTTATTTTTAATCAAATTCTTTTAGTTTATAATTGTATGACATGTTAAGAAAAGAAAAGTGTTTTTGAAGAAGAAAGGATATTTTCCTCAAGAATGGAGTTCAAGTGTTTTATCAAAATTATTTTCCATCTAAGATAATAAAGGGTTCTGTTTTTATCCCTATTATTACATTGATTTGATCATGTTGTGATGGAATTATTTTTATGAATTCCTTTATCTTATATGAATTTATTTATGATGTCATGATGTTTCAAGAATCCCATTTTTGTTACATGTGTTATGCAATGATGTATGTTTTATGATTATGTGGCACACATAAGAAAGGATTCATTATAAGATGGGTGGGACCTATATCTCCCTCCAATGCGTTGGGTAAAGATTTTATATCTCATGAGATAGACATGGCTGGAATGGAAGGTTATTTCGGTTCAGTGATACAGGACTGAAACGAGGAGTGAACTCGGTTCAGAAAGGGACTTTGTCCACTAAGATAGTCTTGGCAATGAGTCATGACTAACAAGAAATGATTTTCCATGATTATGTGTGCATGCCACAATGTTTCAAGTTTTATGTTATGATTATGGGGATCTCATTTTCACTTCTATGATTTATTCCATGTTAAGATATTATGATCTCTTTTGCAGGTTTTGATTTTCAAAAAGATATGATATGATTTTTATCTCCTTTATTTGCCCTTGCTGAGCATTTGAGCTCACCCTTTTATGTTTTCTTTTCCCCAGGTCAGGAAGATGGATATTAAGTAGAATATGCTAAAAGGGACCCTAGATATGATGAAATAAATGGGAGACACTGTAGAAGATTTATGAACCAGTTGTTTATGTTTCCCAGTTTCTAAAGACACTATACCTATACGGTCCTTTGTGGTTTTATCATATGTTGTAATAAGTGTGCTTCAAATTTTGAAGTATTAACAATGTATGTAAAGTATGGGTCGTTACAATTTTCCCATATTTTATGATTTTGGGGGTTTATGAAAAATTATAGAGGCTTACTATCATGAAACCTAGATAACACGATGTGTGATGTTATGAACACATTACATATGTTCATCAGTTCAAGATGAACTAATATTTATTGTATAGAATATGAGTAACATATATAGACGCCATTTAGTTTTTGACTTTATGACTGACTGTGTGAGCTGATAAATGTGGTTGATAAATATTTGGTAGAACATGTTGTGTACTAGGAGTACACGATGTTCTATAAAAGACCATGTGTATGACCATGTGACTAACAAAACAGGTGTAAGAATCCTAGTTTGTACCCACCATTTCTAGATTATATACTCCATGTATTAATTGAATGTATATCCACATCCTAGTTTGTACACACCATTTCTGGAATATGGAATACGTTTAGTGTTACATTGGAACAAACATGAATTTCTAGCTGTGTAGGGTTACTTGAGAAGGAGGTGGTATTCATGTACATGTCATGTCTCATGAGAATGATGTAGTGGGTATGAGGTGTTACACGACCGGGTCAGCAGTGGTACACACCCATGTTAATGATTAAGGTAACATGTCGTGTAGTATTTCTACATGTCGTGTAACCATATATTGGAAAAGATGAATGCTTCATTCTTTCATTCTGTTCTTGAATATTTATGTTGTTTTCTTTGATAATCAAGAACTGAGGTGTGTGGTCGGCCTTGCAAGGTCATGCCAGCAAGATGTCTTCCTATTGAATTCCTGGTACAATGCATTGATCAGACACTGGAAATGGTAGATCAGGGACTACCAGTATATCCTCCCATCAGGAATGTCTTAGAGTCAACTATTATACTGGGTGTAGGTGCTGATGCATAGTTCCATGAAGGCTTTATGAGGATGATGTAGGATTTTGATGGAGCACCACATCCTGTCTCAACTATGGAATAGTTGACGAGGGTGTTCCAGCAGTATAATCCTGCCACATTTATAGTGGATGGAGGACCACTGGCTGAAGAGTCATGGTTAGAGGCCATGATTTCTATCTTTTAGCATTTGGAGACACCACATGAATAGAGGTTGCAACTCGTGACTTACATATTACGCAATTTAGAAAGGAGATAGTGGGATGTTATCTCACTGGCGAGACATCATCGAGATATGGATTTCGATGACATGTATGGGACCTTATATGATTACATCTTCCCCAAGAGGTTTAGGGATGAATAAGCCATGAAATTTATGCATTTGCTTCAGGGTGCTCCATCAATGATGGATTACTCTTCTCACTTTACAGATCTTCATCACATCACACCAGTTTTGGGATGTCAATAGTTATCACTAGATAGGGGATTTTAGGATGATATCATGCATGACATCCGATCACATGTAAATTTTTCAAGTTGGCATAAGTGACAGATACAGTAAACCATGCTCTGATTATCTAGACCTATTTAATTTAGTTAATAGATATGAGCTAGGGTGGTTCAGTATCCAGGGCTGATACAATTTTGACCTATAGCAGGAAGATCTATAGGGAGAATACACACAATGGTTTTTCTGTCATAGTGATCTATCATTAAGTAGCTAAGAAAGGTGAAAACAGTGCGGAAAGAGTGGGTACAAGATAACTCAATGTCTAAGAGACCTAGTCGAGTGTTTATATTGATAAGACATGGGTCATCTTCAGAATTTTTTTCAGTTTTTCTCACTAGTTGCTGGGGATAGGGGATCCGTTATAACTTCATGTACAAGAGCGGGGCCACTAGTTCATCATCAGGGAGCGAGATAGAGTGTGTTAGACCGTTTAGGCCGAGGAGGTGTTCAATGTCATGGAATCCAAAAGATAGGTTTATAGTGACAATATGGTGGATCATCTCTGGGTAGCCAGGCATGGTCGCAGGGCGACGGTACATGTCATACCTTATGATGGAATAGATCCATCACGAGGAAGATCCCAAACCCTCTATGGTTATATGTATGATTCTAGTCGCCTGAATTTTATCTTCTTCTATTTTGGATATAGTGTATGCCCATAGTTTTACATCTGCTACTATTATGGGGAGACTTGGTCTCTGTAACTTTACTTCTGATAATATTATGATACTAGACAGTCTGTTGGGGTTTAGGTTGACCAGTGTACATTAGTGCAAGGAGTGATCTATTAAGGATGGTGGGTGTCACATTATATGGTACCTATTTTTATTAGAGATTAAATTATTCGATTTAATTCTCAGAATAGATTGGATGGCCACCATTCAATCACTTGTTGACTACTATCACCGCATGATTAGTTTCACGTCATAAGAGAGAATATGATTGTCTACATAAGGGAAAATGGGATTTCTAGGCGAGCAGATCAGGACTCGAGCATGATGTGTTGGGAAGAATTATATACTAGATATCTTTTTTATATCTAGATTACTCGGGGAAATCCTAGATGGACATTTTTCCATGGATTTATTGTTTCAAAGATATCATTCTGGATGAATTTTGAGTTTTAACTTTGGATAGAGAGGTATATTTCTCTATTGAGATTGTTCTAGATATGTATTTGGTGTCCATTTTAACTCATACGTTGGCTACACCAGAGTTATAGAATCTCCAAAATTTGTTAGAGGAGATTCAAGAAAAGAGTTTCATCCGACCGAGTATATCTCCTTAGGTTTCACTAGTCATTTTTATGAATAAATAAGGTGGTAACCTCAGTCATTGTTTTCATTATCGGAAGATGAACTTGTTGTCCATAAAGAACTGATATCCGATTCCTAGGATTGATGATCTATTTGATTAGCTTTGAGGATACTCGGTGTTCTTGAAGAGTAACATGAGATCCAACTATCATTAGTTTCACATTAGACCATCAAATATACCTCTTAGAAAAATTAGATGTTGGTATGGTGTATACGAGTATTTGGATATTCAGTTCGGCCTCACGAGCATGCTAAAGGTTTTCACAACCCTAATCAGCTGATTGTTCCATCTTTACCAGGATTCACTCATTGTAGTCTTCATGGAAAATATCATGGTGTAATATCAAACTCAACACGACCATTCTATCCATCATGGGACCATATTGTGTATACTTGGAGAGAATCAGTTTTATGTTATGCTTTCAAAATTCCACTTTTGGGTCAACCAGATAAATTTCCAGGGTCATGTTATCATAGAGAAAAAAGTATCATGAGACCCGAAGAAACATAGAGATGTATTTTCTTTGGAGCCGTCAAAGAATGTATTTGAGGTACGATGTTTTTGTGTCTTCCTGGTTACTATAGGAACTTTATTCAAGACTGTTCACACATTCTGGCATCACTGACAGGTCTGAGTAAATATGTTGTGATGTTCTTGTTGATAGATTACTGTGATTCATCCTTTCAGGATCTAAAAGAGAGATTTATATCATCACTAATAATCATTTTTACAGAGTTGTGTAAGAGTTACACTATTTTCTATGACACATCAGTTATCAGTCTATGATTAGTTCAATTGTAGGTGGGATGTATTTGTTTCATACGAGTCCCGGATGTTGAGTTTTCATGAAAGGAATTACCGGACACATGGTCTTGAGTTCAAAGTAGTTTTTCATGCTTTGTTCTACTGGAGACATTCACTTTTGGGAGAGTATTTTTTAGTATACACTTACTAATAAATCCTGAAGTATTTCATCCCTCAATGTGATCTTAATTTTATTCATGGAAGGTGGGTTGAGTAACTTTGGTCTTTTGACATTCATCTTTCCAACATGCTTGGGAAAGGTAATATAGTTGCTAATGCATTGGGCCTAAGAACTCATGTACATGCATTTTGGGAGGCCAGTAGTGAGTGGATGCTTATGGGTCTATTCTATTAGATTCCTTTTGCGGTTTACAAAAAATATGGGTATTCAGTTCTTTTCGTATAGCTGTTACATTTACAATACATGATTGTGTGTGTATGAGGCAGCTATCATATTATGAAGGCCTAGTCTTATTGGAGAGTGTGTCAGGTGAGGACCCAACTCTTTGGTGGACCATATGTGATGATTAGGTTTTTCATTTCATGGATGCATATGGGTTTCATAAGACATACATGATGAGTTGTTTTGATATTTTCATGAAATCATATGGGTAATTCTTTCCAGTTTCACCAAGATTTACAGAGACCTATATCGTCCATATTGGTGGCCAAGCATGAAGTGTGATGTTTCTTGTTTTGTTATGAGATGTTCCACCTGTCAGAAATTCAAGTCGCAATGGTTGTAATTTTTAGGACTTCTAATGAAGTTAACCATTTTTGAGTAAGTGTGGAATGACATTGTGGTAGATTTAATGATGTTTTTAATAATGTCACCTTGAGAAAATGATGCAGTTTTGGGTGTTGTTGACAGACTCACGAAGGTGGCACAATTCTTTCCAATCAAAGAGTCCTTTAGTGTGGTCGATCATGGAATGTTGTATATCTGAGATATATTACATTTTCATGGGGTTCTAAACTCTATAGTTTTATCCAGGGATGCCTAGTTCACTACTCGCGTCTGACCAAGACTACAGAGGTATTTGGGTAAAAGGGTACATCTGAGTACAACATACCATCCCCAGACAAATGGCTAGTCCAAGCACACAATTCTGGTTTTAGAGTATACAATTTGACCGCGCATCCTGAATTTTGTGGGTTGTTAAGATAGACACATACCCTGGTGTATTTTCCTTGAATTATAGTTTTTAGGTTACGATTTAGATGGATCCTTATTATGATTTGTAAGAAAGGTCATGACAATCACCCCTATGTGTGCTGGAGGTAGAAGAGGCGGCTACGACGGGATGTCATCTTGCCTTAGAGAACACTTAGCATGTAGATTTGATTCAGAAGAGGATGGATAATGCACAATCTAGCTAGAAATATTATGGTGATCAAAGGAGATGACCTTTGGAGTTCAAGGTTGGGTATCATGTTTTTATATGTGTCAAACTATTATTAAGACACAAGAGGAATAGGAGATAGGGGAAGCTTTCACCAAGATATGGTTGGATGATTGAGGTTTTAGAGAAGGTTGGGTCGGTTTCCTATCAATTGTAGTTACCTTAGAGGTACTGGGATGTGCACATTGCCTTTCATGTTTTTCAGTTTCGATAATATTTTTCTGACCTTTATCATATTTTTCATCATGGGGAGGTTTTGTTGGATGTTGATACATCCTTTGAGTAGAACCTTATTCAGATAGTGGATCTCATCAAGGAGGTTATTCGTGGTCAGTATGTTCCTTTAGTATGGGTGATATGGATGTGAAGGTGAGTGCAGGATGAGACATTGGAGAGGGAGACCGATATGTGATCCCAGTGTCTAGAGTTGTCCAAATATTCTTCTTCACAACCCTTGGAAGGGAAATTCTGGGATGAATTTATTTATGGGGAAATATCATAAGAACCAGGACCTTTATTTTAGGTATGGATCTTGATATAGGGTTGTTTTATGGTAGAAGAATGAAATTGGTATTTTTTGAGTACACGCCATGTCTTTATGAGAACACACCATTTACATAGTTGTCGCGTATAGTTGGGTACTAGTCGTGTAATGGTTGAGTACATGGTCGTGTGATGACCTGACATACCGCTTAAGTCAAGGGGTCAGTTAAGGAAACTACACAATATTTACATTCAATGACCACACTATATTTTTTTCTAAATTGATATATCAGAGTCGGTTCACATCTTATGTCTAGGTATGTATTCTTATCCTTGTAGACAGTACAGGAGAGAAACAGAATGTCTAAAAAACCTTGAACCCCTCCCAATTATCTGTTCGAGCTCCGATTGAGAAGTCATTGGATGTGTTGAAATCCCACCTATGAGTTCTCAAAACCACTAGAGCCGATGTTCCAGATTTTTCTATCTCATGAGATATTCAGCATTGGGAGTTTTACACCCTTTTGTAGATCTATGTCGACCTAGACTGATTCAAGGGAAAACATTCATGGATATGGATCAACAGACATCGAGGTACGTTTTTTGTACATTTCATTGTTCATATTTAGATTATATGTGTTATAATTGTCACATACCCATGTTTGGTGTATTTTCTATTTTGGAATTGAAGTAAGTTTATTACCTATTATGGTTGGTTTTATTTATAAAGTGTAGTTTCTTATGCGTATGGTAAGATACCTTGTTCATGTGTGTAACGACCATACCCAAGTTACCCATAGTTGGTTCATTATTAAATAAAATTGGCAATGTCAAAATAGATCATGTCCCAAATGACTGATAAATATAGCATCCATAGAAGTACTAGATATATTCATATTTTTTACACTACATCATGAAATGAAAAAGAATCATTAGGTCTCTATTGAACTCACTCATATTCCTTGGACAATCCTTGTAGGTCAGTTATAATATAAATCTTCACATCCTGGATAAAATAAATAATTAGAAAGGGGTGATCTGAGATACTCAGTAAAAATAACAATATAGCAGAAACTATCATAAATAAGCAGAAATATTTAGGAAAATGTATATGACTAAAACACAAGCCTCTTAAACATAAACTTTAGCATAATATGGAAATGATAAATCAAATAATTCCATTTACTTTTTCACATTGATAATATACTAGACAAATAATCACATTTAATATAAATAACAAATCTCATAATGATGGAATGAAAAATGTCGGACATCTTAACCAAAAAGTCAAGGCCTCATGCCATGGCCATAAATATAAATTTTCTCATGGCCTTGTTTCAAGAAACTATTTTTTCTCATGAGACCTACCGATGAATAGAGGGGATATAGAGGACCCCTCCCATCACTTACTACATCCAATGCATTCATCATATGAAAAGGGTGAAACATAACATAAACATTTGTATTAAAATAAATTAAAAAATGTTATTTCTTTAATCCACAAACTGTGAATGAAATAAAAATAGAACACCCACAATCAAACATATCATAAAACTATCAATACAATATGGAATATTTTTTTATAATAAAAAAACTCTATTTAAACAAAAAATTTAACATTAGATGTTTTCATAGATGAAATCAATAAAAAACTATGTTGGAGAAATATCATATTCTATATTAAAATTATATAAATGATTCATATATATTAAGAGAAATATTTTTTTTGAAAATATTTATATAATCTTGTAAGAGAATATTTGAAGGTGTTATAACGGTGGAAAATTTCCGCACCGGCCATAAAAGAAAAAAACATTCTTTCTTTAATATGTAAATAATGCCATAATGTACCTTGTTTGGAAAATGACAAAAATATTCCTATCAAACTTTTTATAGAAGTCATAAAGGGTATAAATAACTTTATCACATAGTTTAGGAAATAGAAAAAAAATTAGAAATATATTTTTAAGAAACATGGATTTGTATGAAAAAGATTTCCCAGTAGATACTTACATATAAACAATCTCGAATAATAAGTTGAAAGAAAAATTAACCCCTAACTTGTACTTTACCAGGGTATAGGGTACATTAACATATTTTATAATATTTAAATAATTGTTTTTAAATTATACTAGAACCAAATACATAAATATCACATCATATATTCTACTCTAATATTTATTTGATAATAATATTTCAATAGTTTAATTTTTTTGGGTCTTAACTGATTAATTTTCCTTTATATGTTTTGTTACCTAAGTCATGTTTATTATAGACAATATGTATTTTATTTATCTCAATAATTATATTATGTTATTAAACATTAATGTTTTAATCATCATATAAAAATTATTCTTGAATTTTTTAATGGGGAATGAAATCTAATCGCATTGTGGAGACAGTAAGCCGTATGATCGCACGAGTGACAATATCATTCAATTGATGGTAAAACCATAAATTGAATGGATGGTATATAATATTTTTATAATCATTAACATGTTATATTTATTATTTAGATCAATTATACTCATTAATTCACCCATCCAAATAATGAAGTGTTGAATAACAAACTATACCACAACGTGGAGATGGTATGTTGTATGTACGCACATATGGTGACTTTTTCATTCAAAGGATGGATAGAATAATGAATATGGTTATAACATATTTATAATAAAATATTAGTTTGTAAAAGGTACTGGATTTATTATTCTATTATGGAAAAACAATGAATATGTATGTGGAAGAAGAAAAGTACATTGGAAGAGTTGATGAAATAATTACCTCTTCTTTAGGTGCTTCCTTTTTATTTGAACAAAAGGGCCCCATAGGATGGGTTTATGATCGAATTATGGTCTCTACGATGATGTGAGGATTTTTGGGAGGATATTTTATTTGGGGTTATTCATGTCAAATGGATTTGGAGGTGTGACTTTATGATAAGAGGAAGTAACCTTTTATAAGAGATGTGAGAGACACTTTTCAAAAATATTGAAAAATTAATTTATTAAGAAATAATTTTTTTCTAATTGATCCAAATGGATTTATTTAGAAGATAATGTGGGGATGGCTCAAAATCCCCTCAACCAATAGGTTTCTGGAGAATTCTAGGTCACCACATTTACATTATCTTTTAGTTTTAACTCTTAGTTAAATAGTTTAACTTTTAGCATGTCTTCTTATATTATTATATTACATTGTTAATATAATTACTATAAAATGGAAGGAAAACCTCAAGTGGTTCATTAATGACTTATCTTACATTATCTGTGTACTTTAAAAAAATCATAGTTTTTTTAGGAATATTATATAATTAAATAAAATAGTATTTGTTTTAAAAACTCATTAATGACAAATTTGACACAATTTAGTATTTGGTTTTTGTGAAAGTCATAAAAATGTGATTAATTCAAAATAAATACATTTAATCCACCCTAAAATGTCATTTTCATATAGAAAATTCATGTATGAAATCAAAATGTTAAAATTATATTCATTTTAATATTTATAATATCATTTATTTGATTCCATCATTAATAACGAAAATTATACCGCATTACTGTGTTAGAAATGAATATATTTATTTTATTACTAAAATTTATAAATAATATATCATAAGTTAGGAAATATTCTTATGTTTCTAATAACCATTTATTGTAAAATATATCAATTATATAACCTCGTATAAATTTTGATTAGTAAAAGATACAGGTTTATGTAATATTTTTCCGAAATTTAAATAAATTCTTATAAAATGTAATTTTCACATCCTAGTGGCTCCATGGGTCCTGAAATCGACCCATGGAAACACATGGTCATAAATATCTCATCCAATAAGATTAATACATCTTTTAGGATTGTCTAATATTGTTATCATATTATTTATTACCCTTATTTACAATATTTATCCTTTTACCATGGTAAATAACATAATTTCTGAAGTTACGATTCATAATGTCCAAAAAATATAAGTAACTTATTTAGAAAATTTAAACATTCTGATTGAAAATATGAAATAAAATTTTCCAAAATCAAAACAAAGAAGTTTTAGTAAATAATTTAAAATTAAATCCTATTGTCAAAACCAAAAAGTGGATTTTTAAGCGTTAAAAACAATCAAAAGATCGAAAAGATTTTATGTACAATTAAAAGGTGAAATTAAATCCAATGACAACAATTATATTAAATGATAAAAATATAATCTAAAGATACCTTAAACCCAATGAAATGTATAGTTTAACATGGTAAGTATATTCCATTAAAGATGTTTTTTAATTAAAATCTAGTATTTTTTACTATTCCTCAAAATATGAAAGTTATTAGAAAAGTGCCAAAACATCACCCTAAGATAATTTTAATTATATTAATCCAAAAATGATGTCTTTTTTGAAATATAAAATTTATAAAATTTCAAAATGTTGGTATTAATATTCATAACTACTTTTTTAAATGGCTAGTTTGATTAGTCGAGACGTGCTAGTACTCAGAGCTGCGTACAATGAATGATATTTTTTTCTTCAAAGAGAAGCATAATATGGAATCTTGGGTTGTTACGTTCGTCCGTCCTTCAAATAATTCCTTCTTAATAATTTCAAGAATATTACTATAGATAATGATTCGGGGGGTACATTATCAAATGTTCAATAGGTTCCCATGTTGCCTCTTCCATTTTATGGTTTCTCCAAGGAACATTAACCAGATGAGTTGTCCAGTTTCATAACACTTGTTCTCTGGTATCTAGAATCTTGATAGGTTCTTCACAATAAGATTGATCATGATCCAGTTTTATTTCATCATTTTTATGTACATGCATTGGGTCATGCATGTATTTTCTGAACAATGTTATGTGGAACACATCATGAACATTGGAGATACATGGCCTCATTTCCAAATGGTGAGCTACAACTCAAATTTATTCTAGAATTTTGAAAGTTCCTATATACTGGGGATATAATTTACCCTTCTTACCGAAATCGTACAACACCCTTCCATGGAGAAACCTTCATGAAAAATTGATCACATACTTGAAATTAAAAATAATTCCTTTGGTTGTCAATATAGATCTTTTTCCTACTTTGAGTAACACTGATGTGGGTTTTGATAATCTCCCACTTTTGCATTGATTCCTCTACATGTTTTGGTCCTACGTTTTTTCCATCACCAACAACATCCAAAAAAGATGGTGGGCACCATCACATTCTATATAATTATTCATATAATGCCATATGGATACTTCAATGGATGCTATTGCTATAGAGAAATTCTACCATAGAAAAATAGTTATCCCATATAACTTTACTGTCATGTGATAAAGATCTCAACAAGTATTATAAGATTAGAATAGTCCTCTCTGATTGTATATCAATTGATGGTGGTAGGAATTTCTGAACTGAAGTTTGGAATCTAGGGATTTCTAAATAATTTTCCAGAATCATGAAGTAAAATGTGTATTGTGATCCAAAACAATAGATATGGGTACACTATAATGTATTACAAATTTATTAATATATAGTCTTGAAAAACATTCAAGTGTTCAATATCCTCTTATAGTAAGAAAGTGTTCTTACATTATAAGATGATCAATAATGACCCATATTGCATCATTCTTTCTAGGAGTCTTTGGAAGCCCCATGACAAAGTATATCATAATATCAACCCATTTCCACTCTGGTATGGGAGGAGGATTCATGAAACCTATAATATTCACTCGTCCATCCGTCACATGTTGATAAATGATACATCTTGACATATAATCAACAATCCCCCTCTCAATGTTGTCCCTAAAAAATGTTCCTCCAAATCTCTATACATATTAGTGCTACTAGGTTGTATATATAAATTGGAGCTATGAGAATCATCCAAAAATTCACTTTTTAGATCAAGAATAGTGGGAACACAAAGCCTCTTCCCATACTTCAAAATTATATCTTTGTATATGAGGTCAATCATTCTCCCATCATTGACAGCTTTATTTTTCATTTGAAACTCCTCATCATCAGTTTAAGAACTTTTTATCCTTCCTAATAAAGATAGTTTGGATTCCATTTGATAAGGTACTGATGTTTCACCTTCCATGGTAATTCCCATATACATAATTACTAGATATATGAACATAGGATCCCTTTTAACTCTCATATTATTTATAACCCCTTGATCCTTTATTCTCTCGGCATATGAAACCTGATTTTACTTCCATAGGTGGTAGTGTATTATTAAATCATTATCATTGATTAGTTACATCCATCACCTATTCCTCATGTTGAGTTCTTTCCATGAGAAAATATAATCATAACTCTTGTGATAAGTATATATCTTACATTTTTCACAATAGATACTATTTCTCCACATCCTCAGAGCAATGATTTCAGCTTTAAACTCAAGATCATGAGTAGGATATTTTTGTTCATGAATATATAGCTGATGTGATGCATATGAAATTACTCTATCCTTCTATATATGTACACAACCAAGTCCTTTATTTTAATTGTCACTATTAATAACAAACCCATCCCTCCATGATTTTGTAGGCAACATAGAAGCACTAACTAATCATCTGTTCAATTATTTAAAACATTCATCACAGTCTTTTTTCCAAAAACAATTACCTCATTCTCATGTGAGCTTCATTAATGGTTTATCCAATCTGGAAAAATTCTGGATGAAACACCGATAATAACCTTCTAAAACAAATAAAAATATGTGCCTCAGTTATACTCATTGGAACTATCCAATCATAGATTATTAATGGCTTTGAAGGATCAAAAAAGATTACATCCTTAGTGAAAATATGTGTAGGAGAAGAAATCACATGAATCTATAATTCAACCTTTCTAAACATCCCATATCATTCATTTCTTCTATGTATTTTTAGAATAGTATGCAAGTGATTTTCATGATCCTCATAGCTTTTTGATTATACACAGATATCATCAATAAATAACACTAAAATGTATTCAATATATTCCTTGAAAAATATATTCATTATATCCATGAAAACAGAGGTTTCATTAGTTAGTCCGAAAGGTATTTCTGTAAACTCATAATTCCCATACCTAGTTTGAAATTTTGTCTTTGGAATGCATTCCTTCATTATGAAGAACTGATGGTATCTAAATCAAATGTATATCTTTGAAAAATATTTATCTCAATGAAGTTGATCAAACAAATCATCAATACGAGCAGGAGATGCTTGTTCTTTATTCTTATAGCATTGATCTCCCTGTAGTCAATAGAAAAACTTCATAGATCCACCATTCTTCTTAACAAAAAAAGGGGATCCCCTTAGAGAAAAACTAAGTCGAATAAATACTTCATTACTCAATTCATCTGGTTGTTTTCTCTAGTTCCACTAATTCAACAGTGGCCATTCTATATGGGGTCTTCAATATTCATCATTAACCCGAAATTAAGTCAATACAAAACTAAAATTATCTTTCTAGATGATGTATAGATAAATATTCTACAAACACATCAACATATTTTTTCTCAATAGGTATAAGCACTTTTTGAACATTCCGTTAATTATCCATAGTTATCTCACTCCCTTCCTCCCCAAAAATTGAATTTAGTAGTGATACTCAGGGTGGATCTAAATGAGAACTAGTTGGTGATGTTTCTTCTCTAAAGAAAAGGGATTATTTATCATCATCAAAAATTGTATCATACTTATTCTTATAATAAATTTTCACATCATGGTCCAAAAGGCAATCCATTACAAAGATTATATCAAATTAAATCATGTGTATGATAATAAATTCAGCAAATAAAGCATATTTATATTACACAAGGACAATTGTTTGACCAAAAGTTGTTGTTATGATAATTTCCTTAGGTGTTTTGACTGAAAACTCCCTTATTATTTCAAATTAGAAATATCTAATTTTCTTGGAAATCTGGGAAGCTATGAAAGAATGTGATGATCCAGAAGAAAAAAATCATTTGGTAAGTTTTAGGAAATGATTGAAGTACTTACCACCACATCACTCAGATATTCAACCTCAATAATTGTAATCACAAAATCTTGGAAGTCATCCCATCAAATTTTCTATGGTATGTTTTTTTTACACATAGAATATTCATTTGCAGAATTCCCTTTTTCATTACTTTTTTAGCATTGAACATCAAATAAAATTATTTCTTCCCTTGAAATCACAAGTTTGGGGGCTTTTTCTCCACTCTTGTAACAAACTCCAATCCCATTTAGACATGTATTAGGATGTTTCTTTCCAAAATTAATACAGGATGGAAATTCAACTCTTCCATTCTACCCCTTATTTCCTTTTTCTAATTGTTCAATAGATCTCTTATTCTATTGCTTCTCTTTGATATCATAAGACATAGACAATTTTTTCGGTCTTGATAGCAAATGAGGCCATATATTTGTACGACGAGAATGATTTTGAGAATAATTCTCAAGAGATAAATTGTTTTAACACGTAAAAGAATTGATCAATCTTACTTATTGGGTTACTTATATCATATGTACCATGTATTTATATCCTTGTAATGTTCACCTCATACATTGTGACATTATTATCCTCATTTTTATTCAAACTCAATATTTGTCTTTTTATTTCAGCTCCATGTTCACAAAGAAAATATTTTTCCAAAAAAAGATCATTAAACTCCCTTCATTACATATTTGACACATCTTTATCTTCCTTTTTCTTTTAAATTAATGACCAATATTGATCTGCATCACGAGATAGGCGATAAAATACCATGAAAACAGTTTCCCTGTCGCTACTCCCCAATGCATGAACTATTTTATATAAATAAATTATACATGGCTCAGCATCAAATGGATTAATAATCCCATTGAATGTTGGTTTTTGTTTCCTCCTGAGGTGGTCTAAAATTGATCCTCTGTGTTATGGATCACGGTGATCCATACAGGTATGGTTATTATTCATAACCTCAGTGAGTTATCCCAATATGGTTATATGATATTCAGTACCCGTTGCATCACCAGCTCCACTAAAATTTTCATGAATTGTACGGAAATCCCTACATTGATTATGTGGGTTGATATGGTTTCCATTCCTTCCACATGGTACAATTTCTAAATAATGTCATACACTAGATTAGCTTATGAATCAAAATGAATAATTTAAACATGTATAATAATTAACATAAATTAAACATTTTATTAATATAATCTATAGTCATAAAAAAATTCTTTGGGGATGTATTTACTCATAATTCCATCATAATTGTTTGTAATGAAAAGGTGAATTATCCAAACCGTATCCCCTGGGAGTGTCAAACAAGGTGCGTAGTAAGGAATTTTGTTATGAAACATGATTCACTAGGTCAATCTTGAAACTCCTTGTCATAGTTTTTAATATAATGTGTATCTATTCTAGAACCATGTCCACTTTTAGTATAAAGGAATGGATGTATTTATTAAAAAAAGAGACTTATCATCAACATTTAAAAAATTTGTTTGTTCTTCAATACTAATCCTCAAATTGTATCTTAGTGTATTGTTCTCAAATCATAACATTTCAAAATCTCATATCAATGGTTTTTACTAAACATCCTCTGATACCAACTATAATGCCCTGAAAATAGTTACCCAAAGTCTGTGCATTATTACATAACATTGGAATGATCATAAGATATCAATTCCTGAACGACATGACAGTTTAGTAGCCTTGAAATTACTGGATACATACATAAGTTTCATATTAAATTATGAAATGAAAAAAGAAGGATGTGTCACTGTTGAATGAAATCATATCCCTTATCCTATCATAGTATTTCATTAAAAATATAATTCTTCTCATCCTAGGAGAAATAAAACAAAATAAAGGATAGAGCTCAGATGCTTAGTAAGGATACTAATATAGAGTAAACTATCATAAATAAGCAAAAATATTTAAGCTGATTTATAAGACTAAAACATAAGACTCTTAAAAATAAATATATACATAGTATGGAAAAGTTAAATCAAATAATTTCCTTCACTTATTCACATAGATATTATACTAGACAAATAATCACATGTAATATCAATATCTAATCTCTTAATGATGGAATGCATAATGTCAGACCTCTTAACCAAATTTTCAAGGCCTCGTGCCAATACCCTAAATATATATTTTGTCAAGGACTTTTGACAAGACACTAATTTTTCTCATGAGACCAACTGATTCATCAAGAGGCTATAGAGGTCCCTTTTCCCACTTACTACATCAAATTCATTCATCATATGAAAATGGAGAAACATTACATAAAACATTGTATTAAACTAATATACCAAATCTTAATATATTCACCATAAACCATTAATGAAAAAAATAGAAAAACCACTCTAAAATATTTCATAATACTATAAATACAGTATAGAATATTATAACATAATAAAACAATTTAAATTAAACATAAAATCCAACAATAGATGTTGACATGGATGAAATCAGTACAAAAAAATATTTGAGATAAATTGCTATTTCTACTTTGAAATCATTTTAAATTGACATAAATATAATAGAAATATTTTATTTTGAAAAAATTTATATAATCTTGTATTGGAATAATCGCTGGTGTTATAATGGAGGAAAATAGCTCCACCTTCCATATAAGTTAAAAAAGAATTCTTTCCTTAATTTTTCAAAAAGGTCATAATGTACATTTGTTTGGAAAACACATGAATTATTCCATTGAAACCTATTTATTAAAGTAAAATATGTGTATAATTGACTTTAACCCATAGACTAGGAAATATTAAAAAAATTGAAATACATTTTTATAAAACATGGATGTGGATGAAAAAGAAGCTCTGTAGATACTTATGTATAAACAAGCTGAGATAATAAAGGGATTGTAAAATTGACGATTACCTTATACTTCTCCTTATTAGAGGGTAAGTTAAACTATTTCATAATAGATAAATCATTTTTATTGAATTATAATAAAACCATATACATAATTATGATGTCTTATATGATCCACTTATATTTCATTGTTAATAATATATCAGTACTATAATTGTTTCTAGTTTTAACAGACTCATTTTCATTTATATGTTTTGTTATGTAAGTACTGATTGTTATGGATATTATGTGTTTTATTCATATCCATAATGATATTAAGTTAATAAATATTATTTTTTTAATAGTCAAATGATAGTTATTCTTGAATGGTTACGATGGGGAATGAAATATCATCGCTTTCTCGGGACAATAAGTCGTACGTATGCACGACGGATAATATCATTCTATGGATGTTGAGATCATATTTAATTTCATGGTATATTATATTTATAAGAACATTATCAAGTTATATTTATTATGAAAATCAACTATACTCATTATTATACCCATAGAAATATAAAAGTGTTGAATAACAAAATATACCATGACGTTGAGACGGTAAGTCGTACATACACATGTATGCTATATTTTTCCTTAATAGGATCGATAATATAATAAATATTATTACACCATATTAATAATAAAATATTTGTAGGTGTAATGTATTGTATGTATTATTTTACCATGAAAACAACAAGGAAATAGAAAGTGGAAGAATAAATGAACTTTGACATAGGTGATGAAATAATTACCTCTTCTTCGGGTGCTGCCTTCAGATTTCAACAAAAGGGCTCCTTAGCATAGCTTTCTGATCAATGTATGGAATGTAGGATGAATTTATTGTAGTTTAGTATAGATTTGAGCATGTTTTGTCCAAGAAAAAGAGATATTTAGTGTGAGATTAAGAGAAGTGGAAGTACCATTTTATAAGAGAGGTTAGGGAAACATTATGAAAAGCATGAAATATTAATTTATTACAAAATAATTTTTGTTTTCTTATAAATAAAAATGGATTTATTTTAGGGATAAGGTGGGAATGGGTCATTTTACACTCGTCCAAAGGGTTTTATACAATTTTACCTCATCATATTAACCTTGTCTTTTAGATTTAATTCATAGTTAAATAGTTTAAATTTTACCATGTCTTCATGTAGGTTTATATTACAAGGTTAATATAGTTACAATAAAATGAAATGTGAACTAAAAGTGGTTCATTATTGAAATATCGATAATTATATAATTCATTTGGATGAATCATCATTTTTAAGAATATTATATCATTTCATAAAATAGTATTTTTTTGAAAACTTATTTTTTCAATTTTGACACTACATAGTATTCAGTTTTTTGGAAGTCATTAAAACATGATTACATAAAAAAAATAAATTTAATAATCTATAAAATGTCATAATCAAATATAAATTTCTTGGATGGAATCAAAAGAGTTATGTTATATTTATTTTAATATTTATAATATCATTTATTTGATTCCTTTATTAATAAGTAAAATACAAAATCATTATTGGGTCATAAATAAATATATTTATTTTATGACTAAAACTTATAATTAAATTATCAGAATGTATAGATTTTATTTATCTTTCTAATAAAAAATTATCTTCAATGTTATAAATTATATAACCTCATAAAGAAATTGTTTTATTGAATGATACATGTTTATGTTATATTTTTCTATATATTAAATATAATATTATAAGATGTCATTTTAAAATCAAAGTGGCTCAATGGGATCCCCAAATCACCACAAGGATTCCCATGGTCGGACATATCACCTACAATAATATTAGGACATGTGTTAGGGTAGTTTAATATTATTATAATATTATTTTACCCTTATTTACCATATTTACCCTTTAACCATTTTAAATAAAATAATAACTAAAGTTAATTTTCATAATGTCCACAAATAAAAGGGACCTATTTAAATATTTTTTTTCTTTTGATTCCAAACGTTGAATCCAATTTTCCAAATTTAAAACACGGAAGTTTTAGTAATTAATATAAAATTAAATTATGTTGTCAAAAAAATGGGGTTTTTAAGAAAAAAAAACTATCAAAATATTTACATGTGTTTATGTACAATTTAAATGTTAAATTATATAAAAAGATAAATTATATTAGATGATAAAGACATAATCTGATAATAAATTAATACCAATAGAATTAATAATTTAACAATATAAATTATTTCTATTAAAAAATTTGTTTTTAATTAAAAAAAACTATTTTAACTATTCATCAAAATATGAATGTAATTAGAAAAGTACAAAAAATTCACCCTAATTTTATTTTGATAATCCAAATCCAAAAATGAAGCCCAATTTGAAAAAAAATTAAAATTTCAAAAAGTGGGTGTTTCTATTCATAACTACTTTTTTAAATGGATAGTTTGATTGGTCAGGATGTGCTAAAACTAAGAGCTAAATATAACGGAAGCTATTGTATTATTAAAATATAAGCATATTTTTGATGCATGAGGTGTTATAGTGGGACACCCCAAGGTAGAGTTTCCCTTGATTGATTTTTATGTCCATTTTTTCTAGAAATTCAGTAAGGTTGTGCTTGTTTTACATGCCTCGATTTTTGAGGATGGAGTTATTAATTAGGTGAGATGCCATTAATATGAATTGTGAAGTTTTACTAAGGGGAATTTTAATGATAGAACTTCCTTAGTTCGTGTCATTTAGGAAAAGTTTACTATTATGAGTCCATGAATATAACATGTGAGAGACTCTATGTAGTGATAATCTCGAGGTTGTAGACCATGTGATCTACCTAGGACGTCGTTTATAATTTATTGATTCTATGATGGACAAGGGGTATTGCCCATGAGATCCACCCATGTGGTTGTTTATAAATGATTAGTGCTATGTTGGACAAAAGGGTTATACCGTGAAATCTTCTCAGAGGGTCGTTAATAAAAAAATTTTCTTATGTAAGACCTAGGGGGTTTTACTGTGATAAATTTCCCAAATTGTCATTATTGAATAATTGAATCATGAGAAGAAGCTTTCCAAGAAAACACACAATATTGGACTCGATCTGATGTGCTTTGATTGGTTTGTCTTCTAAGATATCTGCTTTGTTACATTAAATGGGGATACAATGTTTACGCTAGATCACATGGTTTACATGATTCAACGGATTGAATAATAATTTTAGATGATTGTAACTGAAAATTATAAGATTTTTTTATATTTTAGTACTACCATGTTTATTGCTTCATTTTTCATATTACATAGTAAATATATTCCTTGAAAGTTAGTCACAGATCATTTGGTGGTTTCCTACTAGGACTAGCCTCACACCCTGTTTGGATCATGTTTTGGACCCAGGTAGACTATATGATTACAGTTGTAGAAAAGGGAAAGGTCCCTTCTTCATGAGGTACATGATTACTATCGGATCTGGATAGCATGGGAACACGCTGTGGATTTCTATGAAGCATGAGTTTACATGTCAATTTTTTTCATTGGTTTCTATGTTTTATTCCATCAATTTGACATGTTTTTGTCATATTTGGTAGATACACATTCCATGAATCATATATATATATATATCATGGAATCCATTGGATTTAATTTAAGACATTCATTGTTTACTTTTGTTGGTATTACTACATCCACAATTGATACTGTTTTTTCCAATGTGCTTACTCTACCAATGAGGGAATTGTTTCCCCACAATCACACCCTAGGACCTCACTACTATTTGGAATCCTCAAGCATTTGGGGAAATCCACATGAGGCCATGTGTCCAATCGAATATAGGGAACCCATGGGTGGAAGCCAGATCCAGGATGATGAAAACATAAAATAAAATTTATAGATGATAATTCAATTGTGATGAGGACTAGAATGAAGGAAGTCAAGATTATACCTTATTGGTTTTCAAGGAACATGTTTAACAACAGGTACCTTAACCAACTCTCATACATTCCAACTAAGAGAAAGAAACTATTCAATAAGTTTTAGAGTGTTGGTAACCACTTAGGATAGAATATTATGTTCCATATGTGTTGCAAATGTGGGATGAAAACCCCATGTGAATGTCTCAGAAGATCAAGAATGTGTTTTTTCTGTGGATAATAAGTTCTCAAATAAATTAACTACAATATGAGAATTAAAATCATAGATAACATAATATATGGGATTATTGGTCTCCCAAAAATAAAATCGAGTGTTGAATGATTTAAATATGAAATATATGGGAATTATGAAAAACAATGTCCAATAGGGAAATCTAGTTAATAAAATTTGTAATGTTTTATGTGTAATTTTTATATTGCTGATGATGATGAATATTCTACATGCAACATGTGACAAAAATTATGTGTTAATGGATAAGATAATGAATCTTAGTTATTTATTAGTGAATAAAGTGGGATACATTATGTTTTTATATATTATAATTCAAATGATTTATTATATAAATTATGAAATATATAATTATTATTAAGTATAAGTTATTGTTTATGTATTTCAAAGAATATATTGATTGATGCTGATGGAAAAGAAAAGTGATTGAATCGAAAGGAGGTATTTTGATTATGGGAAGATAACGATTAATACAATATCGATGTCGAGATAATGATAATGGGATAAAAATATGTTTGATATAAATAATTAAATTTGATAGAATAGATTACCTTAAAACAGACAATTGTTTTGCTAAAAATGTGGTTTATGCTATCACATATAGTGTTTATTGAGTTTTACAATTTATGAAAACTATTTTTTTTGTATAAATAATTATAATTCCTACCTATTTTCAATATGGATTTACAGTTATTTAGGTTATTAGAATGTTTTAAGAGAATATATGATAAATTTAGTAACATTTTTATAATTTTACAATTAAGATGTACTTTAAGATATATTGGGGTAAATTTCAAGATGATTAGTGAGATTAATTCAAAATTTATGGATTTCCATCTCTCATAAGGGTCAAAAGGATAACCATTTATAAAATGGATTATGTTCAACATTTAATATGGTTACAGATGTAAATGTTTCAAATTATAATTATTTATTTATACTAGATAACTAGTTTGATTAATTATTTTTATGATAACTAAAGATATGAAAATTGAATTATGATTTAATGTATGGAATGTATGATTGATTAGTTCTTTAGACACATACAATTCACATTTATTTCATGGAGTAAGTGATCAAGTAAATATTGATCAAGGAAAAACTGATGGATGTGATCTTTATTATTCAATAGATTGAAACCAAGTATGTATATATTCTTGTTTAAATTCTTTAGCAGTTGGAAAAGGGTCTTGAAATGAAATTCCATCCTATTATCAGAAATATTTAGGATATAAATGACCATTTTCAATCATATTTGATTAATGAAATTTTTATCCTTAAAATTATCCCGACCACGTTCCATATCAAACTCCATATGTATTGAGGTGTTACTATTATATTCAATTTCCATGTTTTCTAATTCTACCTTTGTTCTCTGGTGTGGAAAATTAGTTATTAGTATCTTGGGTAACAATTAAGTTTCTAACATCCCCTTTTTAAGGTAATATTTATTATTAATTTTTACAATGTGGGTTCTTATGTAATGAATTATTATGTATTAAAGTTTTAATTAATGATACAAATTTAGATAGAAAAAATCATTTTATTTTTGTAGAATATAACGCCACATGTTTTTTGAATTTTTTTAAAAATATATTAAAAACATTTATAGCTTGATTTTATTTGTAAAAGAAGTGAGTCTTGATTTATATTCAACAATATATTAATATTTATCTAAAAACAACACAAATTGTATATTGTGGTAAACTTTGCACTATGATTATATTTTTTTACACATAATACAATGTTTCTTCAATAGCTTTTGTAAAATTGAAGACAATATTTTTATGAACTATAATATATTATTTATTTGATTATTTAGTATGATTTTTATAATATATCCATTATAATGGTGGTACTGATAAATATTATCTTATTTTTGGAAATATAATGTTTTCATTTGATTATTAGTTTTTTTAATATAAATAAAATAATAATCATTAATAAAAAAATGAAATGTTTTCTAAAAGACAATATATTTTCTAAAAGAAGGGTTTATCATGATTGACACACATATTTTAAAATTAAAATATACCACTTTAAAAAAAATTTCCCAAACAGATCATATTTCTGAAATAGAAATATCAATATTGTAATACAGTAAATTTTATTGTATTCTTCCTAAAATATTCATTTTTTGATGAATAGTGCCATATAATAAATTTTATTTGAAAACTGCCTTTGTCTTTAAATTATTTATAAATATTAAAAATTAATGACAGTAAAAATTTTTGATAATACATCTATTATACCAATTTAGGACATTGGTCTAATTTTCATTCTAAATTCTTATATAAAATCATTGTAAATTTTTCTACATTTTCACTTTAAAACTCTTATTTCTCATCACGTCTAGGGGATTAATTTTAAATTTTTTATTTTGACATATGTTCTTGTAAATTAAAAAAATTGATTAAATATTTATAATTAGAAAAATTTATAATCAATATTAAGGTCAACTTATTTATATTCCATAATTGTGGTTGAAAATAGTTTAAATTATTTATAGGGATTAATGAAAAAATAAGTTTACTTATACGTTAAACATAGAATGTATTGTGTAATAATAATCAAATAACTATTAAAACCCCATTTTATGGTAAAATATCTTGGTTTATTAACCTATTATATTATTATATTAGTTTTTTTAACTATCTGTGAAATTGGTCCATATAATATGTTGAGTAAAAAAACTAAAAAAATGTACTGAATATCATCGTAATGTGTATAATGATTTAAAATCTGGAAAAAACAACATCAGTTTAGTTATAAACCTTATTTAAGAAGTTAAATGTTTTGTTATTTCATGATAACTTATTTTAAATTTCATAGATGATATAATTCTATTATATTCTCATGAAACACCAATGAATAAATTATTTTGTTAATAATTAAATAAATTAAATGAATCCAAAACTATTAAATGTTCCTTAAATTTAATGGATAATTATATTACATTATTATTCTTAATATAACATTATATAAAGGTTTTATCATAATGTATATAATTTCTATAATTTTATTGTTTTTTTAATTTAAATTAAATCAATATCGCCCAAATTAAAATTGATGTCACTTTGTAGTAAATATATATCTGTAATTGATTCAAAATTATAAAAAAAATATATCATCTATAGGGTATTTTGTATATATCAATAAATATAATATATGGACCATTAAAGAAAAAAATTTTCCTCTATGATGATTATATTTTTTGTTAAATACCGAAAACTAGATAAGTATGTTTACTGTTAAAGTGGTGTTTCAGACCTTACATGTACTAGTGTTAAAGTTAATTTCTAATAGAAATAGGATTTATAAATTAAAAATTGGAAATCATATTAAGAATTAGCGAGTCGAATTTTTGGAATATGCATCACTATAGATTATTTTCAATGAGTAAATTACCCATATTATAAAATTAGTTACCTTATCAAAACTCAAAATAGTAAAAATAGAGAATCATAGAAGTTAATGAAGTACATTATAAAACATCAATTCTTTGTGTCGAAGGATTTTTTTGAATATATAAGTTCTAAAATACATTATTATTCTTTTTTGGGCCACATGTGGTACGGGAGACCACCCAGTGTTGAATATATTTTAGTTTTTACTTGAATGACACTCATCCCCAACTATAAAAGGGACTTAACTCTCCCTTATTCTTCGAAACACTCGATTCATTTAGATAGACATTTATATGACCAAATAAATTAAATAATCCCCTTACCTCATAATAGAATCCCTAATTTGGATATAAATCCATCCAAGGATTTCATTTTTTGAAAAATAATAGGCGACACATGAATAAGAGGTATTGTTCATCAACGAACACTTTAGTTTTATTTTTTCTCAAACCACTTCATGTATTTTTATATTATGTCTCTAATATAACCTAATTATATTAAATATATTTCAAATATTTTATTTTATTTTTATGTTGTAAAAATTTATTCAATTCTATAAAATGGGTTATCAAATCAGCATTCATGTTTACATTAGACCACCACATCATGAACTAATTTGGTTCATTTTTTGATTACAGCATTCAATGTTAAAAATAATGCTTGAAATAATTTATATTTTTTATATATTAATTAAATGATAATTATGCTTATATAACTATTATACAACACATTCCATAATTATTTCAATTTTTTGTAATATGATAATGATGTTCATGTGTGTGGTGAACTGTGTCCTTGCAAAGTGATGTATTTGATCACACAATACATGGTGTGTATTAAAGATGGGATTAATATAAATATGGGTTATATGTGTCATAATAACTATATGGGAATTATAACAGACAAAAAGAAACAAACACACTCAAACACACACAGATATATATATATTTCATCTATTTTTCTTTCTTCAATATAGAACGTAAACTATAAAAACGTTCTTGTGTTTGAAGATCTACTATTTATATGAATATTTTATTTCATTTCCTATCAATATTTCTCTTAATTTAAGTAAATATATATATTGAATATATATGATATTTTTATCATTATTATCATTCTTTAGATGTTAAAACTATGATTTAAGTAAGAGGACCATGAATTACAAGTCAAAACATGTATAAAATTGATGTTATTATCTAGAACATAACATTAACATTAGATTATCAATAAATGAGTAACATAAACTAATGAATAAATAATATATTGCATTATATATATACATATGAATATGGTTATTTTATATATTTATTATATAAATATATTAATTATATATGAGATTTAAATGAGAATAATGAGTGTCAAATTTTAATTTGTGGGATTCCAATCTCACATTTTACTTTTGTGTGACACATACAATATTAACCACCTCTTTATTGCATGTGGAATATTTAGTGACCATGATTTTATTTTATTATTATTGTATAATGTTTTTTATAATATCTATTTAATCATCTATCTTTCATGGCATTCCCATTTCAATTATACAAAGCAGTAGGGGAATTTTGTCTCAATTTGAATTATTGTGGCACATGTTATGTTATTAACCTATATTATTTTACAAGGTATATATAATAAATTTTTTACATGTAATATCATGGATGAAAATATTATAATAATATTTTAATAAAAATTAAATTTTATTCATTCATTGTTGTTATGAATAAATGTTATCAATGTGGTAAGAGTTTTTGGATCTTATGTCATCATTTATCATGATTGATTATGATTATGCTTATATTAATGACATATTTTTAAAAATATATGATGAATTGTTATATGATTTTATATTCTCTATTTATTCATGAAGTATTAATGTAATTTTAACATCTTCATGCTCTTTTTTGGTGAAAATAATTAGGTTAACGTTTTTATGAAAATCCATCATTACTTATTTATTCAGACGGTAATCTATTTTCTACCAAAACAATATTTTTTATTTTTTTAAAATTTTGTAATGTTTTCATATGATTTTTTAAATACATTTTTACCTATGTTTTTCCATTTTAAAAAGTGGGTTTAACTGGAATCATCTTTATTATTTTCAATCAAATATTTTTTTACATCAACTAATGATGTGAAAGGAATATTTATATTTACGAGATGTCACATATCTAATCATAAACCATTATAAGAACAAAATTCATTGAGTATTACGTTATATTTTTTAAAGAATATTTTGGAAGGAAAATTATTTCATAAATATCTTCGAAATAGTTTTATTTTAAATTTATTTTCAATGAATCTAACATTAAATAAGATTTATATTTTAAAAAAAAATATAAATTTTTTAAAGAATCCATTATAAGTTTCAAATTTTATTTTCAAATAAAAGGATATATAATTATATTATGTATAAAGTGTTTTTAAAATGGATTTCAATGATTCATTAATACGTTTTTAATTTATTTTAAAAGAAAATTTTATTCAAAATGTTTTATATTTTAAAAATAATTTTTCAATGTGGAAAGGGTATTTTTCTCATGAAGTTATTTAAATGATCGATTAAAATAATTTTTAATCGATTAATTTATACATTTTATGTTACCTATGATTTACCATGGATACGATCCATGGAAAATACTATTATTCAATATTTTAAGGGTTTATTTATATGATGACAAGTTGTCCAAGATAGCCATCTCTCTTCCACGGGTATTACAATAATAAAATCCATTTGAGACATGGTTCTTCAAATTGGTTATTCTAGAAATTATTGAATATGAAATTTAAATCATTTCCATAGATTATCGTATGATGAAAAATTTATTATATCATTTTTATTAAATAGTATTTGATGTGATGAATGTTTATGATATTGTGGTACACATATAAATTATTTCATTTTGTGATGGTGGGAAATATATCTCCATTTAATACATATGGTAATGATTTATATATCTTATGAGAGTAACCAGGATTGAATCAAGAGTGAACCCAGTATGTTAATGTACTTTTCCATTATAGTAGTTTGGGGAATAAACCCATTAAACTGTAAGGAATGTGCTACGACTATGGATGGTGGTATTTCCCACCTAGTAGTTTTAGCAAACATGAAGTCCCCTAGTATCCCATGTAAATGATCAATGACTAATAGAGAATGGTATTATATGCTAATGAGTTTTCCAATAATGTATGAATTCTTCTAATGTTATTCTCCCAATGGTTCATGTCCTTGGATTATCTAAACATTCAATTGTTACTAACTATAAATATTTATTCAATGACTCAAGATTATGATTTTTTATAGTCAATATGTGGTTTACAGTTGTTTTTCTCATGTCCTCATACACTAAAATTCATGTTATGCTTACACATCTCCTTTATTTACTCTTACAGGGTTTCTGAGTTCACCCATGCTTATATTTACATTCCCAATGTTACAAACAAATGAATGATGTAATAGTAATTTTTGTAATATATTTGTGTGAAATAGTCAAGATATCTCACTATTATTGAATATTTTCATCTATATTTTTCAAGGAAAGAAACAATTATGGTTCTCAACAATTTTTTTGTGTAGTGTAATGAATATTCATCAAAAAAATGTAATATTTATGTATAATAATACATGGCCACTAAAAATATCACACCAGGATTACAATACAACCATAATGCAGGAGATGATGTAGGAAATGTTAAAAATTATTGATTCATGACTAAAAAATAATTCCCTTTTGGGTAATATAATATCATTCTTGGGTATATTGGTGCATCCATCAATGGTGAAAATTCCCAAAAAAATCCAAAAAAATCACTCTGATAGACATTCATAGTTTAATTTCATTTTTCGGATATTGTTGATGCATGGTGAATTATTTCTTACGATCATCTAATTTAATCAAAAAGATAACTATTAAAGTAGTAATGTTGTTTTATAATGATGTATGTAATGAAAATTTCTTATAATTAAAGTGAATGTTTTTTCGTGATTCATTAATAACACTAACCTATTGTGTAAAAGATTATATGATGTATAGAGATTGATCAAATAAGTAAATGTGATTAGTAGACATATTTAATGATATAATTATATCTTATCACTTCCAAAAATTAAATGTTATTGAGAAAAATTACCCAACTCATAATTTGGAGCAAATGATGGTAATTTTCAAACAAGAAAATATAGATTTAATATATATATTAAGAATTTTGTTACATATATATTGATCCTAATAAAAATATATATATATTAACCTATAATGGGTTGAATATACACATAAGGATATTGTTGTAATAGATTAATGGTTATAAATTCACAATCCACTACAAACTATGAAACACTAAAATGGTTACAGATATAATGATATAAAATAACCACCCTTTTATTTCCCATTTTTTGGATTGAGAAGGATAAAATATATATGAATTTTTAAAATATGTACATTGGAATAATTTTTAATGTGGACATACCATATATTCTATAGATGAATGTACAACCATTTATACATCAGAGTATTAAATTAGTGAAGAAGGAAGATGTAATTCAATAAAGATGGTAAAATATGTTCCTATGTTGATCCTTGATTGATATTTAATTGTAAGAGTCTAGAAATGAGTAGATTTGTCAGAAATAAAATGCATAGGGAACAAGTTATTGGAAGAATATTATTATAAATAATTCATTATTCCTCCATGAAGTATGAATGTTATTATATATTGAAAAAAGTATTTCTAGAGGGAAACATGAAGGGTGATATATAAAAGTATATATATAGATTCATGGTATTAAATCTAGTTTTAGATGAGATATATATGACTTTAAGGAAGGTACAAGTATTATTCATACTATTATGGAAGTAAGAAAACATCATCTTGGATTTCATTTTGTGACACCCAAAAAAATGTACATAATGTAATTTAATTTTTATGTTGGTCACCATAAGAATATAGAAATTTTCATTTCTAATATTTATTCTTTTTCTATACATCTGTTTAAAATATTTATATTAATGTGGAAGAATTGATTCCTGGAGTACCATATTATATTTCATGTGATAGAGATTTTAGGTTTATCGACATGTTATTGAGAAATATTGTGAAAGATATAGTTACAATGTTGATTTTTATCACATCATATCATACATATGATTATGGTTAGTCTACAAGGACCAACAAATCCATATAAGATAATTCTATTTCCAATTATAATTATTTAAAATGTGGTTTTGATCTACAACTTATTAAATTCATGTTTTCATACATCAATAAACATCTTTAAAACATTTAAATAGACCCTTAGGACACCCTCTATAAATGGATTCTCATAAATCCATCCGGATGGGATGAATATAGAAAAATACATATATTAGAATCCGAGTTTAATGAGTAAATTACATCAATGTTTACTTCCATTAATCATTATTTCAAGGCAGCTTAGAGTAAATAGAATATTAATGTTGAATTTCATAAGAGCGTTATGGAATTAAAATATGGTGAATAGGTATACCATATACCTTCATCATTTATTATGGTTATGAGATATATAAATATGTAATTTTTTCCTATGTATATTAGTCCGTTCAAAATTCATAATCGAGTTATGACTATATCTTATTATTAGGCACATCTACTAATCCACTCCATGTTCCTAATGTGTCCTGCATATCACTCATGAAAACTTAGAAACAAGATCATTTTCATTCATGGATCACAAAAGTTATACCTATGTAAATTGATCATTTCTATGAATAATATTTTTCTAAATAATTGATCGATGAAATCAAGTTATACAAAATTAGACTACTCACTTTATATATGTTCCCTAAAGAAATTCAAAATTTTATAAAGTTGCATGGGAACCCAAGTAAGTAATGATGTAGTCATATCAAAAAAATAGAGGTATAATTTTGAAGGAGAAACTTATTTTAATGGGTTTAGAGTACAATTACCCAAAATTTAATATGTATTTAATTTTAAACAAACACAAATTTTTTGACATATTCAATTTCACTCAATTCCATGTCTATATAAAAATGGGTTATATTGGGCATTTTAAATCACTCCATTGGATTGGTGTGTAAGAATTGTATTGACTAATTTATAATATATATATATATATTATTCCTAAATGAAATAATATTTGTTAATATCTATGAAATAATTATTAAATATTTACTTAATAAATATATATTAAAAGATATATACTTTTGATGAAATTTATTTATCTACTTGTTATGTATTTATATTTTTAAAAAAATTATTTTGAACACTCTAAAAAGTTCACATTTCAAAAATTTACTATTATTTTATTAATAAACATCCATTCATTTGTCATCTGAATGTTATAAATGATGTTTAAATAATTTAGTTGTAAAAGGATTATTTTTCATAAATTTTTTTTATATGAACAATGTAATTTCATCATAATAAATTAATTAATTTAGTAATTATTAATTGTTTTAATGAATATTATATATTATATATTAAATAAAAATTTTAAAATTCATTTGATTATTTTTTATTGTAAATGAATTGATAAAATTTATGATTTATTCATAAAATTCATTTTACTAAGATAATGTATTCTTTCCGTTCTTCGTGGATATTTTAAAATAAAAATCTAATAACCATAAAAATTAAATTTAAAAAAATTTACTATATAATATAAAATATAATTTCAATATTTTTAATGAGGGAACTTTCATTCTTAGTTATAATGAGTTTTAAAATTCTTAAAAAACAATTGCAACCACTTAGGTTAAAACATGTTTATAGTGGGTTAAACTACGATATAATGGTAATATTTCCACAAATATATATTTAATTATTATTCATAAAAAATATTTCTAGAATATAATATTTTTCATATTAGTAGTTTTCCATTTGGAGTAATTATAACATGAGAATGTTAAGTATGTTTCAATATTTTTACTAATTCAATGTGCATACACTCCCCACTTATTTTAGGGCAACTACTTTCCACCATTGTTTGAGAAATATGTTACTTCTATAACAAATAAAACATAAAACATAAAATATCTATTTTGATTACCATCATTTTGGATCCCATGGATTTCCGATATGACTAATCATTTAAGGCTGAAGGTGCAATCCAAAGGAGGTCTCTCAAAGAATTAGTGGAAATCATAACCCATAAATTTCAATATTATTTGTTTTTGTAACATAAATAAATAAATTGTATCATTTAAAAAATTATTAAATATATATCAAAAATATATTGAGATGTTATTTTTATAACGATACAACAAGTTTCCACCAACTTCCCATCATATTGTAAATGAAGTTATCAGTTGTGTATACATATGGACCCCCGCCTCTAAATAATGTTGTGATTTATTTTACATCTTGAATAGTAAATAATATTGAAAGGATATATTTATAAAATATATATATTATATTTATTAATTATTAATTATTCGATAAGGATAAATATATTTATTTATTTAAGGCATTTTGGGTTAGAAAACAAAAACAATATTCATCAATACGTATAGACTACCATCTCAATGAATTATGTAATTCAATTTTATAGATCAAATATATATGGATGATTATAAATATGTATGTAATGAATATATATGATATATATATAGAACAATATTAAAATATTATATATTTTGGAACCGTGGATAATGAATAAGTTCAATAACTAGTAAATTATATCATAAATCCAGTAATAAACCTTTCACACCTGAAAATGATTATTTTAGTGAAGAAATATAAATTAATATTTATTGGAATGATATAATAGGATAATATATTATATTATAACTATGTATATTATTCAATTATAAAATTATAAAAAATTAAAATTTTGTATAGGAGTTTATAGTGCTTTTGATGAATATCATAGTTTGGGTTAGGGTTTACATTATAATCGAATTTTTTAATGGGATTTTATATGAATAAATTTAAAATATGGAAATTATATAATATATCTATCACAAATAAAATTTCATTTCTTCACATATAATTATTTCTTTAGAATACATGTTTAAAATTAAATATTATCTCTCGGTTTACTCAAAAGATAGAAATAAGATTTTTTATGGAAAACCATATTTATTATTATATTAATCTAATAAATTAATTATTTAATGTCCATAATTTAAATAATCTTTTCAATATATTTACTTCTATAAAAGTTTTCATTAATTTTCTATTAATAAAATTTTCACTACATATAAAATGTTTTAATGAAAATATTATTTTCATTTTTTGAATGAGGTACATTTTAACAATATAGTGAATGAAACCATTGTCATTAAATACTCTACAAGAATGAATTTTTCCACAATCATAACTATCCATTTTTATGATTATCCCATTATAAGTATCAATGCTTAATTTAAACAAAATTAATTTTTCTTTCATATTTTTAAAAATTTTAAATATAAAATATGTAATTTTAAACTAAAATGTTTATTTCCCACAATAATATTGAATTGTTATTTTAAATTTGATTTTCAAATAATATTAACGCAATTATTATTACATATTATTTACTGGGGATTAAATTTCATGATAAAGTTTATATTCTTTCTCGGGACATTTATTGATTATAATGATGATATCTGGATGATAACGACATTATTTTTCATTGACATGTTTTGAAGTAATAAAAACAGTTTTCATGTTTATGTTGGAATATATACAAAAGAAAAATGGTTTGGGATGTGTGGGTATACTATATCACTCTAATGCATTAGTTATTGATTAATGATTCATTACATCAACGTGTACATGAGTGGATATATAATTCCAAAACAATGGTACATGATACATCATTCTATTACCGAAGAAAGTCCTATGGTGGTTAGCCCTCAATAATCATATAATGATTTTAATAAATGGCATTATTAACATAATATTTCTGAAATTATAATTATTTCACTAATTAGAGTTTATGTATTCAAGAAAAACATTAAATATCACAGAAACTATCCTTCTAATTAAATTATATACTGGGTAAAATTTTGGTTTGTTTTAATTTTTATGAATACATATTGAATTGAAAATTGGATATAAATTTATTGTATATGAATATTAATGTTTTTGAAATAAATAATAAACCATATACTGATTTTTAATTTGTGAAATATAATTACTTAATGTCATCGTTATATGATCAATCAATAATACGAAATCATCTATAGAAAAACCAAGATATTAATTTGGGACTATTAGGTAATAAATAATAAATTCATAATAATTTAATGTTTATATAGTATATGAAATAAAAATCAATTATTTATTGAATAATAGGATTCCAAATTAAAAATATGACATTATTATTCTTTTAATGTTGATGATTTTACAATTTTTTTAAATTTTTTGAACGAAAAGTCATAATTCAACACAATGTGATAATTAATACTTTTAATGTATGAAAATGAAAATAGGAGATTATTTTTAATATATGACTTGATTATTAAAATTTATATAAAAATTAATTTGGGATTTTAATGACCACCCAAGACCAACCTCCCATTTGATAATGAAAAGCATTACTAAAATAAGACTTTGTATCCAAATATTTTTTATGACTTATCTTGAATGCTGAGGCTATCATCTAATCCTAAGCAGATATAGTATATTGTGGAATCCCATGAAACCTTACCGTATATGAAGTATATATTATAATATTTTCGTAATGAAAAAAAATATTATATGATTTCTAGGATGTTATCTATCTTTATATAGAAATCAACTACAAACCATATAGTATATAAAATTTATATGCTATGGTGGTATGATAAAAAATATATGGAATGGTTTTCTAATTTCAATTATATTATGTGAAACTATTTTAAAATCCCATTACAATTCTTTCACTCATCCATAACATCCTGACATACTATGAATCAAGATACAAACTCTGTAATATCCCATTAAATGTTTTCCCATAATAAATACTATTTTGGGTATATTAACATCTTTATACATCCCTAATTAATATTTAATGGTCAATTAAGAACTTCATAAAAAATACCATTCTTAAAATATTGTATGGACATGACACATGCATGATTTAAGATCATTTTCAATACTTAATAAATGGGGACAAACATCGTATAATATCTCATTCTATTTCACAGTTATCTGTCTTCCATATGTACTTATTTAATCCTATCATGGATGGATAGTTGTTGATTAATATAATAATAATATTGTTTTTTCAACTTCCTCAGAATTTAAAGATCCATATTTTCTAAATCATTGAAAATTAAATATTCCAAATTCCATATAAATGGAATACTATCATTTCTTTTCTGAAAAATAGAATCATCCATCTTGTTCAGTTTCCATTGCTAGTAGTTTATTGAGCTTTCAAAATCATTAATAAATTACAGTAATCCCCTTTTAAATATAATCACCTCTTTATAAATGAATACAAACTATAATAATTTATTATTTGTTTATATATCTATATATTATCCATAAAGATAATCCCCTTATGTATTTATAAAAAAATAAGTGTTGGTAACACCAAATCATGTGTTGTGTAATTTTTCTCAAGAATATTAAATTTTCATGAGATAGAAGATATCATAATGATTGTAACATCCCAAACTAGGTTCCACCTTTTGATTCCATCAGTAGGTTAGTCACATATCCTTAGGCACGCCTGCCCATATACTATTTGCTTCTAACTAAAAGTAAGGGTTAAATACATTGACAGAGACACACACACACACACATATATAAATATAACATGGGGGGATTATACAGTGTTGATCAAAGATGCAGAAACATGAATGTAAATTACCAATATCCCAACAATAATAAACAACATCTATAAAAATATTATAACCAATATAGACTAAAATCAAATGATAATCAAAATAAGAAAATAGTATCCATCACCAAAGTAGTATATATGTCATGCCATATATGTGTCATGTTTAAAAAACAAAAGACTAACGATCCACTGAAAATTTCCAATGGGTACTGACTTCTTGTATGGTTACATCATCTGTGATACATCATAAGTCTCAACTCAACCATTAATCATAAGGATCTTACCCTTATTTTGTCCTTCAATCATGATTTCTATTCAGGTTCTTCTTAGGAATCCTAAGTAGGGTGTGAATAAAGCTTAGTATTCCATTACCAATGGAGTCCAGAACAATATCTAGTTTATAACGATGTATGAAATTGTATAAATAATAATGTACATTTGAATCAATACACAAATTTAAACTTAAACTTTTCTATAATTAATAACATAAATTCTTAAATTCACGATTACACCCATATAAGAAATACATACTTTTGCATGTTCAAATGTTTGAACCATCCATAAGAGATATCAAATTTTATTCCATCATGGGTTTCCATTAATATTTTAATAACAATTATGCTTTCATACAATGGGGGCCTAAATCAGTAGTCTAGAACCTCATGGGTATTTTGAGCAGTTTTCATGTCCCATAACTTAATGATAACTTGCAACACATAAATACAATGGGGGACTAGATAAATAGTCAAGCAACCTGTGGGTATTTGGAGTAGCAGTCATTTTCCCACAACTCAGTCACAAAATCAAACACTGCTAGTAAATTAGTCTACCCCCGTGGATATATATGAATGGTTTATTAAACATGTGTGTATATAGTGGATGTCCAATGTTATACAATCTATTTAAAAAACCCATTAGTATAGGTTAGTTTATATAAATGGGTATTTAAAACTTTTGGTATAGAGTCTTTATATTTAGAGGCCACCATTGGATCCTCATCCCTTGCTCCTCATTCCAACCAAAAGGGTGTCCATAATCCTCACTTCCACTCTCCCCTTTGTTGAATAAATCACACTCTCTCCCATATCAACTAGATTTGGCATCCCCTCCCCTTCTTAGTCAATTTAATCCCCCCATCCCTCAATAGGTTAATTTGGCATCCCACCAAGCGAATTTAAATACATCTGATGGATTCATGGTGATTTTTTTGGAATCATTTAAAGGTACAATTTAATTCCTTGCATGTATTTATTCACTTATTATCCTCCAATTTCATAGGCATGATCCACTTTTATACAAATTAATATGTCTTTATTATGGTTTTTAATATATTACATCTTCTTTAGGTAACATAAGAAAGACTTTCCCTTTTAGTTATTCAATGTTGTTGTAAAAAAAGTCTTAAAATGGTTTTTTTTGATCAATCAATCATTGTTTTCAACCACTACGAATCAGAAATATAATTTAAATATTAATATATAATAAAATAAAAATAAATCATGATTAATGATTTTATAAATATTTTTATGGATGTATATCAAAATTGGATAAGACCATAGTATATTTGGTCACTGGATAGATTTTCATAGATATTTGGTCATTAGGTCTATGATCCATCAATATATGGACATTAACTAGGCATGTATCCAATAGGTATATTTTTATGTGTAGTTTTAGTAATACGTTAAAAATAATTTAATTAAAACATGATAATAAATAGAATAAAAATATAGTATTTAACTTAATTGTTTTATTATATTATTTTTTAATCAATTTTTTTAAAAAAAATTCATTAAACATCCATTTGATGACATACAAAAATAAATATAATTCATTTTATGTATTAAATATGTGGATGAGATAATTAATGACATTTACTTCTCCATATAAAAATATTAGGCTACATTAGAAGAAAATTTTATTTCATTCACATTATTGAATTTTTATATTTAAAACACCAACCTAACCACAATTAAAAAATATTATATCCACCACCCCTATAAATTAACACTATTCAATTAAAAGTATCAAGAATAGAATCCAATTTTCAATGATAATTTATTTAAATTAAATGTTTATGTAAACAAAAAATTGATGAAAAATATAATATATTCTGTTTTTATTACTAAATTACCTCAAATATGATTGTTTTACATTCTGTTATGATAAACCATAATCAAATAATAAATTAAAAGATTAGTGGAATGAATATATAATTTAAACATGATTTATACAGTAAAATTAGTACTTTTAGAATTACGAATATGGTATGATGGAATGAGGACTTATATCATTGTAATTATACACATATTTTCATTATGTAAACATGATTTACATGTGATTTTGTTTTGTAACTTTTATTTTATATAAATATATTATTTTTTGAATATATGTTTTTTTTAAATAATTTCATCATATTTTCTAAATTTATTTGATTTATAATATGATAGTGGGATATATTTAATAGGTAGTGATTATAATTATATTTGATCTCATTATGTTGTATGTTACATTTAATATTTCATTATGTAAGTATTCTACGATTGAATTTATTTTCATTCAAAAACATTTATTTTATATGTTTTTTGAAAAAATATATGAATTTTTCAAACCTGGTTCCCTGGTGGAATTATTTTTTAGTTTTTTTATGTTCAAATAATTTCTATAGTGTGAGTTGATGTATTTGGAATTTATTGCTACACATTATTGATCACGAATGAAAATTAATCCGTCTGGTATACAAGATAAGTGATGAAAACGTCCTCAGTACTCATTGGATTTGTTGGTATAGGAATGATATGGGAAAGGCAAGGACTATTAATTTTTACTATTTGGATAGCTTTCTAATATGGGTTGAGCACGCATAGGTGCGGGCCAAGGGTAGTTAAGCTCGGGTTGGTACATGATTACCCACATGCCTGATTTACAAAATTATCATTATAATCATGATAAGTTATTCTTTAAAATTATAGTGTTTTTTATGAAAAATAATTATTAAACTGTGACATATATTTTCTCATCGTAATGTTCTCATTATTTGTGAGCTTATGAGGACATAACTGCATTGGCACAAAATCAATTGGGCATAGCCAACCCCTCCCCACCCGACCCTATTCTTATTACTATAAAATACCTATTATTGGGAATAATTTGATTGTAGTGTTAATGTTATTCAATTTATCCACCAAAATAGTGGATTCTAAAATCTCATGGATACCCAACATGGTTCATTTTTTTCTATCACCGCTTATAGGTTTTTAGTTCACTTATTATATTCTTTTTTAGCTATTAGTCTACATTGGTGACATTTAGATAAAAATTTATTCTAATGATTTTTTTGATTTTTTTTAAATTGATGATCAGAAAATATCTTTTTTCCATTTTTATATATTGGATAGAAGATCTATGTATCATATTTATTTAATTTCAATAATGTTTCAAAATAATTTTGAATTATTTTATGATCATTGCATTAAAAATGATTCAGATTGATTTTGTATATAGTGTTTGTGATATAATTGTGTATGATGTTCATGGTTATGATACGAATAATATATATACCATATAAGTAAATTTGTATTTCATACAAAATATTTTATATTGTATCACCTTGAAGAGACAGGATAATAATATATTGTTCGTGAATGAAAAAATAAGTGGTATGGATAATTTGATATTTGACCAGTTTTCACATTTGTATTATCACGAGATTGATAAAATAAATGTTTAAGAAGGAAATGATTTAAAAACACATGTAGAAAACACTGATGATGAAGATGATGAGAGGGTGAAAAATTTAATGGATGATTCCAGAACTCCAGTATATCAAGGATGTACTAAAATATCCAATTCATAAATTATAATGCAGTTATATCATGGAACAACCATATATGGAATTTATATTACCTCCATTAATTATATTCGTATCTTTTTGAAGAACTTGATCCTCAATGGTGTAAATATTCTGTTAAATCATAAAAATTAATGGATGTTAATTAAAATTGTGGATTTATACAAATATAGTGCATGCTTTATGAAAATATTGCAGTTTATTTTGGTAGGAAATAACAAACTGTAATGACTATAAAATTTTTTTACATCTCAAATGAAGGAAAATGATATGGGAGCACCATCTAATGTGTCATAGAAAGTTATGTGGAACTTTCCATTGATTTACATAAATCAAAATCTATTCATGTCTGCAGAAATTTCAGCCAATATTCTTTAGAATGATGTTGATAGAATTATAGGTATTGATGAGTTATTCCATCCTTCATATTTATTATCATAGTGGAAATTTGATGCATAACATTTTGGGTTTTCAACTAAGGTGCGTAATGTCGTGTTACGTCTATCATGGGATGGATTTAATCTATTTTTTCATATAAATACTTATCAAAACACGTGGCCAGTTTTTATTCAGGTTTATTATAATCGTACATGGATTTGTATCGAAACCCCATTTAATTTATAGAATATACTGATATATTTTTCATCAAATTTCATCTTTGGTATTTACCAGTACATACAGCCATTAATAAGAGAGTTGATGTAGCTTTTGAATATGAGTGTTCAGACTTTTGACTCTTACACAAAAAATATATTTCAGATGAGACCTTCTCATCTATGGACTTTAAATGATTTCCCTATTTTGATATGATTCATATTTGGCGCATGAAGAAAAAATTATAATTTCATGTATTTATTAAGAGTATACAATATTGATGGTTTAAATATCTTCAAATAATCAGTTTTATGGGGCATCAATTTTTCATTCCAATAGATCATCAATACATGAAAAATCATTAGAGGATTGATAATACAATTTAAAATTAACAACCACCTCAATAAATTTCAGGGAGTGAAGTTCTTCATAAATTGAAATATTTTTATTTTTTATTTTGGAATGTTTAGTTGATATATAAAATATGAAATAATTTTGACACTAGATCCGGTTTCTATTGAATAAAGCGAAGTATATTTTTTTAGCTTCCATTTTGGTTGAAAAAAGTATACATCATTTTGTAGACATAATTCATATTAAGAAAAATACATGAAAAATATTTATTGATATTCTTCTAAATATCTTGGGGATTACCAAATATGACATTCGTTTTCATCATGACTTATTGGATTGGGGGTATTTGACTAGAATTACATCATTTATGTTTTAGTGAAAATAATTTTAAATTCCATATACACTTAATGGGATTATGTTTTATGATAAAAAAATATTTTTTGTTTTAATAGAGAATATAAAGGTTCTAGGATGCTATTCTAGAAACATAAATAAATGAATCAATTGAAGGTATTTGAAACTAAAATACCTAAAATTCATGATTATCACATCCCTCCCCGGGAATTGATTCTGATAAAAATTTATTATGTAGAGTACTATAATGTAAGGGTGAATGTGAATCACCTGTTCTATTTTTAGAGACATTTATTATTAATTTTTAACCATGTCATTGTTGAAATCAATACATCAATATGAACCATTAATTTTTTGTGACATGGAAAAAAAATTCTTTCAACCTTTTTCATAGGCATTCTGTGGTAAACAATATTTCTAATAAATACAACACTTATTGGGGGACCACATTATTTTCAAGGATTTAACATAAAGAAATAATAATATTTACAATAAAATCATATATTCATAATAAGAAATTTTCACAAGCTTTGATTGTGATAGATTATTTAGCTCAAGAATTTATGAATTTTAATTCAGTGTATTTGTTTGATATGAGCACAAGAAATTACAAACCAATGGTAATTGAATATGAATAGTATGGTTAAATTGAGCCCTCATTTAAATCTCTTCCAAAAACAAGTGTAATTATTGAGTCTTATGCATTGTACACATGGATCCTTGAAGAGCTCGATATGGAAATCGTAGAGTCTTGTTTAACTATGTATTTTTTGATGATTATATCATGTAAGTAATTTTTATAATTATATTTCATGTCATAATATGAAATTTAACATATTCATCATACGATTATTATCATTTTAACTAGGTATAATATGTAAATTATATATATGGTCCATCGATCATTTCCTTGGATAAAGAGAGAGGCGTTTTGTAGCCAAGAGCATATTGCTTAGTAGAAATAATAGGAATGAACATTACAATAATTAGTTGAAAATATAGATATCTATATCATTTTATTATTTATAAATATTTCATGCATTTGTTTTATGTATTTATTTGGTTTATCAATACATAAGATAATGGTCTTTTTTTCCACTTCCAGGTTTCTTAATTGCAAGTCTTTAATAATCACTGTGTATAATGTTTTTACAACTGATTGAGTTGTGAAAATGAAATAAAAACATGTTAGGCTAGTACTTCAGATAGTCAGACGTGATATGAAGATGTGTATTATTATGTACTTCTTGAGTTAATATTTTTATTGGATTAATACCATCAAGGTCAAGTCACTATGATGAAATGTAAATGGATTGATTTAAAGACATGATAGTGTAAATTTATTAATGACTGTGGATTCAGAGCTGTTAACAAGACTATATTCCCACATAATGATAATCCAAAAATTTTGACATTAATTGAATAAGAAGTGTTTTATGTAAAAATAGCTTCTGGGACCTGATAACGTTTTTATTAATGATACACTACCAAGAATTACTTTTCATGTTGATGGGGATGAAATTTCCACCATTTATGCCTCCATTGGACTTGAGAAAATTATTTCATATGAGGACTCAATTTTTCCCATGGTGAGATTTCATGTTGAATAAGAAGTAGTGGTGGGTAATATATTGAAGTAACCATTATTCATTCAGTTTACATTGACATGTGTTTCTTAGGATAGTATTAAAATAATTAGTTTCATTTTGGAATGATGTTTTTTAGTATTGTAGAATTTACTTTCATTAAATTAGATTTTTTGAAATTCATAAAAATGGGATTAAAATGATTTCTTTTAAAAATGTATAACTTGATTTTATTAATGGATGTTATGAAATTTCATATTCCTTATTTTACTTCTATGTTTTATGAATGATTTATACTTTTTTTAAGATATATGTTTCAATCTTTTGAAGATTGCGACAAATGAAACAGAACAATTAAGGAAGAAACTATTTGATCTTAATGGATAGGTTAATGACCATGTGTTTCCTCCTTCACTTACCTCAGCGAGTATAAAAATTATGATATTTTTTATTGGAATTATATATAATTTCATGATAATATTATTGATCAATTTTTTTTTATCAAAATTCAATTACAACAGTGGTTCTTCATCATCCACCTAGCATTGGTCCCATCATGGATGATCCAAGACCGATATCAAGCACCTTTTAAATTCGTTCCCACACTGTCGAACTAGTAAACACCCCTTATACCACACATTTCAATTCTCTATTTGATTTTCCATGTATGTTACTAATCATGTATCTATCTTATCAATTATCCTCTTCTTCCTATAAAACATCTATTCCACCTCCATAGATGTGTTGTCTTTTACTATATTCCTATACATTGATGTATCCACAATCGTACTACCCATATTCATCCATGTCAACAAAATATCAATTTTCAATAAAACATGAAGTATATGATGGGTCATTTCTTTTACCATCCCCTATAGTTCATGAAGGTCACCCAGAGCATGCATTGGAACAAACACTTCCTTCAGAGTTTGCAGATCCATAATAACCCATATATACATCAAAGCCTATTGAGAAGCTAAAATATTGTAATTTTATTATTATTGAGAAAAATTACATCAATTCATTTATTTCTTATTGTATCATTACTTAATTCATCGTTTATTTTCCCCTATTATCTAATTCAATGTGATCTATTACTAGGAGACATGGGTTCACTAATGTATAGGAATCAATGAATCACCAAACACTGATAATGGAGGATTACAATGACGACATGTAGGTTGTAGGTAAAACTGTAAGTCAACATAGAAGATTCATGGCCACATTATCTATGTACCATGATATCATTCTATTGGAACCGATCTCACGAAGACATATCGGTAATTCCATCAAGGATAAATCGTTGGAAAATATATGGGTATAATTTTTTTATAAATTTATATATATATTAATATTTTATTTATATAAATTAACATGTTCATTTTATATTCAGTTTAACTTTCCCAATGGTGAATCTGATACAACTTCAAGGATGATGGATAATGTGGAGTCAAGGTGATCATACAAGCATGAGTTATATATTGGTTGGAAGAGAAGAGTTTTTTTATAGTCTGAATCCATATTCCATGACTATCAAGAAAATATATATAAAAAATCGATTGTATATTGGAATACTGATGAGTTTAAGGTATTCCCAATCATTAATGGTTTACATAAAAAATTTTATTCATATTACATGTATTAATTTTTTAGGAAGCATCATGAAAAAAAAAGATTCAATGACATATAAAGACAACTTGTGGAATACTAAAATGCCTGAGCATTAGAATCGCCTTGTAATTTAATCAGAATATATAGAATATCATTATTTATATTGTTACTATAAGAAAAATGGTTAATATGAAAATTGGGCATTTGGCCTAATGTATCATTGGCCTCTAGGAATAATGTTAAATTTTCCATTAGGCATACTGGAAAATTTTCTTATAGTCATAAATACCAATTATCCTATAGGCCAAATATATAATTGTGAATTTGGGGTATATGTCAATTGGTCATTATTCATAGAGGCTAGTTAACCATTATTCATATTTGATAATAGGTCGTCGGAAAATTAGAGAATTGTCCATTGGGCTTTTAGTACAATTGGCCATTAAGCCTATTGGCCAATTGTAAATTAGGACTAGAGGACAATTATACATTAGGATTAATGGCCAATTCGACATTAGGAATAAAGTCCAATTGTCTATTATTCATATAGGTCATTTTTACCTTAGACCTAATGCATAAGAGATCATTAGGTAGAGTGTCCAACTAGCTATTTTTCCAAGAGGCTGAATTTTCATTTTCTTAGAGGATATGTGGCCATTAGGCCTATTGGACAAATTGGAAATTTTGCATATATCCCAATTGTACATTAATCATATATCCCAATTTTCAATTTATCCTAGATGAAAATTGGCCATTAGACCTAGAGGCCAATTGGCCATTAGAACTATAGGCTAATTGGCATGTTGGACAATATGGATCTAAGAATAATGTACAATTGGGATCTTGGCCTAATGGCCAATTGGACACTAGGAATAATGGATAATTTCACTTTATACATAATGACTAGTTGGGATATTTGGAAAATTTCCAATTAGGCTATCGGAAAAATTTCAAATTGCCATATTGGCAATATTTCCAACTTTCCTATAGGCCTAATTATCAATTGGTCTATATGCCTAATAGAAAATTTGACTCTTGGCCAAATGGAAAATTATGCTCTAGGCCTACTGTACAATTGGGATCTAGAAAAAATAGATATTTATCAATTAGTTCTAGATACCAATTCTCCATTAGGACAAATAGAAGATAGCCATATGTGCCTAATGGACAATAGTCCAATAAGACCAATAGCCATTTGGTCTATGTGGCCAATGGCCAATCGGCCTGTAGGCCCAATGGATAATTTCCCTATATACCTAATGGAAAATTTACCTCTAGGACAAATGGACAATTTTACTATAGTTCCAATGCCTAATTGTCCTATAGGCCCAATGGAAAATGGACCGTTAGGTATAGAAGCCAATTATCAATTAGTCTTATACGTATAATGGCCAATAGGCCTATAGGAAAAAATGTACAATTCAACTCTAGGCCTAATGGACAATTTTACATTACGCTTAATTCCTATTTGTTTTTTGTCGTAATGGATAATTGGAATGAATTACTAATGACCAATTGTCATATATTACTCTTGGTCAATTGGGATCTAATACTAATGGCCAACTTAACTATAGGCCTATAGCCCAATTTTCCATTTTGAAATATATATAGATCATTCTTATTCATGGTTATTTATTTTCATAATGAGTACCTATATCTACAGATTTTTAATGGTTAGGTTGTATATTTGAACATTTTTCCTCAATGCTTTTCCCATTTCAAAATTTATCAATTTTTTATTCATTTAATACTTATTCCCTTTAATAAAATATTTAGATTTTTAATATGGGTATAATAATGAATTATATTTTCAACAAGATATATTTTTAATTGAAGATCATTTACCTTGAAGTAAATTATTAATCTCATGTAGGATGAAAACATATAAAAGTGTAGTTAATGTAGAAAAAAATATAATATTGTAAGTTTTTTATTTATATGAAAATTATTTAAATGAAATAAACAATTAGTTATCATGATTATATTTGGAGGAAATTTCTCTGGAGGCCGGTGATGGTAAACAAGATGAAAACATTGGTATGAATGATGATTTCAGTCGCGTATTACGTGATGAGTACCAGGGTAGAGTCTGATGTTGACTAGGTAAAAACATTAGCTTCTCTAGGTATTGGACCTCATCTAGCCCTTCTGAATACCCTTATATGCTCGTGCTATAATGTTATTATTCCCACATTGTTGTGGAAATAAATATATATAGAGGAGTGAAAATGAACTAACAAGAGTGTGAAAGAAGTAAGACGATCATCAGAAAATTATTATAAGATATGTCAATTATATCTTAATCACTTCCATAAGAGGATGATACTACTATTAATTAATATATAGAATTGTTGAATTCCTTAAATGATTCCCAGAGTGATGCCAATGAGGGTCATAGTGGTGAATGTGTTGAATGTTGTCATGACCCATACCATGGGGCTCATGCCGTGACTACCCTAAGCCTGCCTTCCATAGTTCAGGGGCTGGTGACTTTCACCAAAAGAGTATTCCCTAAAACTGGGAAGGCATTTCCATTATAAACTATAAGAAGATGTAACCAAGCACATAGAAAGACAGAAACACAAGTAAATTGAACTGTAAATAGAGCGAGTGTACTATGTTAAAAGAGCCAGAATACAAGCCCAATTGGAAAGTACAAGTAAAAATGTGATACACTACAACTGAAGAAAAGGGAAAGTCAATTGCAGGGTCATCCTCTGAGGTTCCTACCTGAAGGGTATGTATAGATCGCTCTTTCAGCACTCCAGGTCCACCCGTCTCCTCTGCGTACCGACACAGCGTATGGTCCACCTCCAAGTACTATCCAGTCTTGGTACTCTTAGCCTAAATCAGCGTTGTCTGTCGTCTGTATACAACACAACAATGTGTGATTATATCCCATGTAGGGTTGAGTATAACGATACTCAGTAGGGACCCCAAGACCCTCTAGGTCTCTCAAAATCTATCAAGTATAAATTAAAAGGTATGAAATAAACAGATAACCTTACATAGTTATATTCCCATACATATACCTAAATTATCAGGAAATCCATCTCAATCATGAGTAAAACACAAGGGTACTGACTCAACTCACACAATGATTTATTCTCATGGTAGTATCAGGTAACATTCCTAGTCAAAAAATCAAACACCTTGTCTGGTAGATAAATCCTCCTCTATCATGTATAGTGGGTCTTGTGTGTCACACAGAGGCGCTTCCCACTAACTTGGACTGTTGAAGTATTCCTCTTATCGAGTACAGTGGGTCTTCCACATCACCAAGTCACTCCCCAGCGTGGGTATGTCACGTCACCAAGGTGCTCCCCACCGTGGGTCTTCCGTGTCACCAAGGATCTCCCCACTAGGCCTGTCCAGTTACTCCGAGTCAAAACGTTCAATAGTTGTCAAGTCTAAGCCAACAAATGGGTTCCCAAACTTTGCTTTCTAGTCTCTAGGAGGATCCACCCCACAAGCTACTGGTCGATAATCCAACTACCACGATGTCCCATGAAAAAGTATCTCAAAGGTCTGTCACGTCATAGTGGTCTCAACGTAACAGATGGTGCGTCGATTGGACCCTCGGTCTGTGAGTTATTAGCCTTTTAGTCCCAGGGGGATGATTGAATTTGTGCTTGATCCGTCCTGACTATTCCTCATCATAATCCAAAACAGATTGTGATATCAGTCAAAGGGACCGACTTGCTCCAAGGTTCCCAATACCGCTGATGTTTTGTCAAACAGATGTCTGGTGCCAATGTTATGGCCAAAAAAATTAAATGGGTCATATTGGGCTAGGGTCTGGTTCGAACTATTGGGACCGACCCAGCCCAACCCGGCCTTGGCCGAACCAGATTGGGTTGACCCGGCCTGACCTGCTGGGCCTGGCCCAGCCCGCAAGGTTGCCCATCTTGCTAGCTGGCTTGGCCTATGGGGTCTGTCCTAGTAGGCCGCTATGTTCCACGTAGGGTGTCATTAGGGCGTGAGGCCGTGGGGTGGCTCATCCGGGGACGGAGGTTAGGCCGCAGAGCAGCAGTCCAGCCGCAAGGCCGCGGTCTGGAAGTGGGGCGGCGGTCCTACCATGGGGTAACGGTCTGGCCACACATTGGTGTGGTCTCACTGCGCACGGGGGGGGGGGGGGGGGGGGGCTGCTCCAAGGTGGTGCGTAGCCGCAGACGTCAATAGGGGTAGTGGTCAGCGCGGAGGAAGTGGGGCGGCACTGTTGTGCGGCCGCCTTCGTCACGGACGATGGTGGTGCCAGCCGTTGTTCTCAATCCTCAACCATGGATGGTTTCCACCCTACTCCATCTCAAAGAACATAAAAATATTTTCGTAAGGGTCGGTCCATCCGTACCCTCCGCATTAGGGTGGTAGCATATGTATGATCAGAAAATTATTCAATTCAAGAGGAAAATAGAATTGATCAATTTTTAAACACACCCCTAACTTGGATGGTTTGTTGAAATCGATGTGGAGGGTAGAAGGTGATGTTTTCAATGTTTGTATAATCCTCCACACACCTCCGATCCCGGGCTTGTGCATCGGTTTATCGAAGTCAAAGACGTTCCTCCTTGAAGGGTGTCTCGTGGAAGAAGTCGAAGTTGGAGTTCTTCATTGGAGATATTTCCCAAGTTCTTCCTCTCCCCAATTCAACCAAATTGATTCGTAGCCCAAAATAACAGATTATGTGTTCTATTATGTTTTCTGGCATAATTTCAAATAATTTAATTAATTAATTGATGTGTTGGCCCAATTAATTAAAGGGGAGGGTTGGAATAATTTATGTGGAGGAGATGAAGAGGCTCCTCTACATTAAGGAGGGAGTGGAGAGGTTTCCTCACGCCCATTATGAGGATGTTCAAAGGGGTTAAAGTGTTTGTAAACATTGGGTGCTCCCTACCAACATAACATCTCAAGGGAGGTTAGGCTCGGTGGTCCCCACCTCTATAACCTCTCATTGGAGTTTTATGTCTGGTGGTCCCCACTTCTCAACATCCACATGTGAGTGGTTTTAACAAAAAAATTAAAAAAAACCTACACAACTTTATTTTTATTTTATTCATACACAAAAATCCCAAAAAAAAAACTTCCACCCTTGACCAACTGTCGTCGAGGTGAATGTCTCATTAAGAGAATACGGGTGCTGTGATTTTAAAGGTGCCTTTAAATTTCAATTCCGAGCACCAGTTCAATAGTTAGAAAAACCATATCAAACATTTACTGAAAGTACCCGAACAAATGTTCATAAATTCATTCCAGGAACTCCAGGCCATAGAATCACATACCGTCAATTTTCGCAGACTCGTAAAATTCCCATTTATTTTATATAAATTTACAAGGATGTTCTTGTTCATTACATTCTCATCAACTTAGGGATCTATATCCCCATAAGACACAACTCAAACATGGTAAACCTGTTGGGGTACTGAGCACGCATATGAGCCTCTTTCTCCCATGTGCTATCCTGGAGGTTCTCATGATGCTATTTAACGTGCACCAGAGGTATCAATCGTCCACAATGGAAACAGTCTTGTCGATCCTCAATCTCTAATGGAACCTCCATAATATTCAACCCATCGTCGACATCTAGCTCACCTTGGTCAATGATGTGAGAAGGGTCGTGCACATATCTCCTCAACTAGGATACATGGAAGAGGTCATGCACCCAGTGCACTTTAGGTGAATGAGCTAAGTGGTATGCCACCTTTCCAACTCTACTAAGCGCTAAAATGAGTCTGATGAACCTCGTAGATAACTTGCCGGCTAGGCCAAATTTTCGCACAACTCATCGAGATGAAACTCATAGAAAGAAGTGGTTTCCATCATCGAACTCCAGCGATCTCTCTCTCCTATCAGCATATGACTTTTTCCTGCTCTCTGCAGTCGTCATCTACTCCTGGTTGATCTGCACCTTATCTTTGGTAGCATGTAGCACCTCTGGTCCCACTAGTGTTGACTCCCCTGGAATAGTCATACACAAAGGTGATCTACAAGGAAGCCCGTACAATGCCTCAAAAGGTGCCATACCAATGGTTGTGTGATAGCTTTTGTTGAATTCAAACTCCTCCAAAGGTAAGTGATCCTCCCAGCTGCAACCAAAGTCAAGGATACAAGCACGCAGCATGTCCTCGAGGGTATGGATGGTCCGCTCAGTCCGACCATCCGTTTGAGGATAGAAGGTAGTGCTCAAACGAAGCTACATCCCGAAATCCTCCTACAATCCCTTCAATAGCCAGGAAGTAAAATATGCATCATGATTGGAGATAATCTTGGAGGGTATTCCATGTAACCACACAATCTCTTGCACATAGAGGCGTCACAAGCTCTCTACTGAACCATGCTCTATGATCGGTAGGATGTAGGATAACTTGGTGAGTCGGTCGACGATCACCCAAATCAAGTCATTCCAATAGTATGTACATAAAAGTCTTGTCACAAAGTCCTTGGATATCCCATCCCACTTTTACTCTGGTACCTCTAAATGATAAACCAAGCATGTTGGTACCTAATTCTATGGATTTAGTTGCTGACATGTGAGGCATCAAGAGACTAACTCGGCTATTGCATTCTTCATTCCCGGACACCAGTGTTATCATCAGAGATCCTGGTATATCTTCAGCACTCTTGGATGTACCGCTAGAGGGGATGTGTGGAACTCCCTCAAAAAATCATCCTGAAGAGACACTGGTATCATGGTACGTCCTCTGAAGAGAATTTCATGCTCTCCAACTTCATAAAATCCAACAGGTGCTTGACCTGTGGATATCTGAGAAGGGCCTCGCAATCAGCGTCCCCATGTTGCGCCTCCTTTACTCGCTAAAGATGTAGGGGAGTGACTGTAAGAGAATGTAGAAAATCTTCTCTGTCTCTATCCACAAAGGATATATCTAAATAGGCTAGATTTTATGTCGCCTCACCTAGAAGTTGTATACCAGACCTCCTGTTGAGTGCATCTGCTACAATGTTCCCCTTCCTATGAGTATAGACTATCTCGAAGTCATAGTCCGGGAGGAACTCAATCCAACGTCATTTTCACAGGTTCAGGTCCTTCTGAGAGAAGATATACCTGAGAATCTTGTGATCAGAGTATACTATATAACGCTCGCCCATTAGTTAATGTCTCCAAATATTCAAGTAAATTACCACTACTTATAACTCCAGGTCAGGGGTAGTGTAGTTCTGCTGATGTTGTCTCAACTGTCGAGAACCATATGTGATCACTACTCGCTCCTTGATCAGAACACATCCGAGTCTAGTCCCTGATGCATCGCAAATAGTCTATTTACCGTATGTCTTCCTCCTGTAGAATCATGATGGGGGCACTAGTCGGCCTCTTCTGGAGCTCCTGAAAACTCTGCTAGCATCTCTCTGACCAAACGAATGGTGGCCCCTTCTTCTTCAAGGCTGATATCAGTGCTAAAATTCTGGAGAAGTCTAGAACATACCTCCAGTAATATCCAGCAAATCCTAGGAAACATTATACCTCTGTCACACTCCTGGGTGGCTCCCAAGAATGTAACTCTTCAATAATCACTATATCAACTGCAACTCTAGCCTCTAATATGACATGTCCCAGAAAGAGAACCTCTAATATCCAAAACTGGCACTTCGAGATCTTACCGTAAAGCTGGCGCTCTCGGAGTGTGTTGAGTACTACCTGAAAATGATAAGCATTATCTTCCTTAGTATTCTAATATATTATAATTTCTTCAATAAAGAATAATACAAATTGATCAAGTTATGGATGAAAATTCATTCCCATGAGTCCCATGAACATTGCTATAGCATTGGTCACGCTAAATGGAATAAATAAGAACTCTTAATGGCCATACTGACACATGAAGTCCATCTTCTGCACATCCTCATCTCATACATTGAGATGGTGATAGCCTGATCTGAGGTTTATCTTCGAGAACCATCACGACCCCTTAATCTGAACAAAGAGTTTGTCAATCCTCGGGAGTGGGTACTTGTTCTTCATGATCACCTGGTTCAGGTGCCGATAGTCAACACAAATCCTCAAGCTCCCATCTTCCTTCTTGGAGAACATAATCAGACCTTCCCAAGGAGAAACATTGGGAAATATAGATCCCTTCCCCTACAAGTCCCCTAAATGTACCCATAGCTCAAGAAGCTTTGAAAAAGCCATCTGATATGCTGGTGTAGATATTTGTGCCTTCCCGGGGTACAGGTTAATGTAAAATTCCACCGATCTGTGAGGAGGTAGACCTGGAACATCATTAGGGAAAACATCTGTATACTGGTCCACCACTATAGGATAGCTCAGACTCTCCACATCAACAGCTCCATGGGTATGTCTAGCCATCTGATTAGTGATCGGTTGTACTCTCCTACGGATAAGTCCATCTTATTCTGTAAAGACTCCCTTCTCACTGGTGAAGGTAAACCTAGTCTGATCTTGGTAGACAAAATGCACCTTGCACCGAATATAGTCAATCTAAGAATGGACTGTAAATAACCAGTTTATACAAAAGATTGCATTATAAGGCTTAAACTATGCTACTAGGAGATCTGAGCCAAAAATATCTCCTCATAGATTAAGCTCACACTACCTAAACTAGTGCGTAATCGTCGAATCTTCTCCCGTAGGAGTCTTTAGTCATAAGGATTGAGCCAACGACTCCATCGGGATATTCATGCTCTGAATGAGGGCAGTAAAAAAAGAATGACCGGAACCTTTGTATATAAGTACTGTAGCTGTGGTTGAGTAGACACATATCATACATCATATCATCTCCAGATCGTCGTGATCAAAGGACTATGCTACCTAGAGATGAGCTCTCCCCTTTCCACCTTCTCCATGCAGTCTGGGTGGACCGATTGGTGGTGGTGGTGGTAACATCTCAAATCTTCTCCCACTAACAGCTGCACAGCCAGCTCCCCTGCCACGTCCTCATTATCCCAGTGGACCTACTCGGTCGAACCTCTGTCTCTACATGGGCGGTCCCTCGACCATCCGTTGATCATCCATACAAAGGGTTAGACAGTCACAAGACATGTGACCCTGCCTACCACATATCAAACACTGACCTCTCCTGGTATAACTGGCTTCGCCTCGGGTGCCCCGCACAACTATTCTAGAGTCATGTGGTCTCCCACCTATAGGTCCGGACCTTTTGGAACTCTGTGAATTCTTTCTGCTGATAACTACAGAAGACTCTGATACGTGATGACTGGTAGTGGGTCTCGCTTCTGGTGACTACACAGCTAGGAAAATCATTATCAAGAGGTCTCGCTTCTGATGACTGGTAGTGGGTCTCACTTTGAACCCCTGCACAAAGATCTGGACCCTAAAAAAAGGGACCACATCATATATGTGGAGTAGCATGAGAGGTCAGGGAAACTCATTGAGTAATGAACCACAGTCATGCTGCCCTACTGCAGATGAAGAAGCTCATGTATGCGCATTGCGTGAAGAGTTGTTGGGACAAACACTGCCCTAATCAGGCTCTCGAAGTCTGCCCAGAGAAGCGTCATATCATCATGAACCTAGAGCATCTAGCTCAACCATCTGCCTATTGTTTCCTGTAGAATTTCGGCGTCATGGATGATCATGAGATCGGTTGGTTTTCATATGAGCCAGAAGACTCTCACAAAATCCTCCACCCAATCCTCAGTCGCTTGTGGGTCCATCTCTCCCCTGAACCTAGGTGGCCTCTAGCACTAAAACTTGTGCAATGTGCTCAAGCGGAATGCATCGTCTGTTGCTGGGGTGTGTGGCATGAGTGTCCCTATAGGGAGTGGTACCGATGGTGCCTCCACTGGTGCCTCTACTGGAAAAAGGCCATGCACTAAGTCCTCGTCTCTCGGTGGGCTATCAGCGCATACATATCTCGAAACCCTAGCCCTCTATCTGCGTAGAGGCATCATAAAAAATAATCAGTTGTTCCATGGTTAATAAGTTATACTTGGTGAGATGACTCAAAAGATAAAAAAGAAAACTCTTGGAAACACACACACAATTAGTGTTTTCCTACACTGAGTCTGAAATCAGAAGTCAAGGTCCTAGTGTATGGATACGTCGGTCGCCGCACCAACACTGGTTTCCCTAAATTGATAACCACACTCACTACACTTAACACTATTTTTGTTAAAATGAATCATCAGAGTCTTATTTTATGTGGTATAAGAAACCCCTCTGATACCAATTTTTCATGACCCGTCCCCCAGGTCCCATGTCGTGACTACCCCAAGCCCACCTTCTATAGTCTAGGGGCTGAATACTATCAATGAAGGAGTATTCCCTATAAATTGGAAGGCATTCCTTTTATAACCTATACACACATGTAACCAAGCACACAACAATATAAAAACACAAGTAAACTGAACTGTAAACAGGGTGATTGCAGTAAGTAAAAGGGGCATGAAAAAATGCCCAACTAGAAAGTACAAGTTCAACTATGATACAATATAAATGAAGAAAAGGGAAAGTCATATGTTGGGTCATCCTATGAGGTTCCTAACCGAAGAGTAGGTACAAATCACCTCCTCATCACTCCATGTCCACCCATCTCCTATGTGTACTGACACACTGTATGGTTCACCTCTAGGTATCGTCCAGTCTTGCTACTCTCAGCCTTAGTCAGCACTGTCTGTCGTCTTCATCCAACACAACAACGTGTGGGAAAAGCCCGTGCTGGGGTGAGTATAACGATACACAATAGGGACCTCAAGACCCTCCAGATCTCACAAAATCCATAATTTATAAATCAAGAGGCATGAAATCAACAGATAACCATACATAGGTATATGCCCATACTTATACCGAAATAATCATGTAATCCATCTCAATCATGAGGAAAACATAGAGGTACTGACTAATCTCACACCAGGATTTATTTTTGGGGTAGTATTAGTTAACATTCCTAGTCACAATGATGAACACCTCTGATTCTTTAGAACTCCTACTCTATCTAGTATAGTTGGATTGTCATGTTACACAGAGGCACTTCCCACTAATTTGGACTGCTGAGGTACTCCTCCTTTTGAGTACCACAGGTTTACCGCGTCACCAAGGTGATTCCCACCCTGGGACTGCCGCTTCACCTAGGCGCTCCCCACCATGGGTCTTTCGCTTCACTAAGGAACTCCCCACTGGGCCTGTCACGTCACTCAGAGTCGAAACGGTCAACAGTCGTCAAGTCTCACCCAACCACTTGGTTCCCGCACTATGCATGATCACCTCTAGGAAGATCCTCTCTAAAAGCTATTGGTAGATACTCCAACATCCATGATGTCCCACGAAGAAGAATCTAAAATTTCTACCATATCAAAGGGGTATCAACATTATAGACAACATGTCAATCAGATGCCTGGTCTGTGAGTTGTCATCCTTTTAGTCCCTGGGGCCATGTTCAATTTGGGCTTGATCCATCTTTATGGTTCCCGATCTTAATCCAAAATATAGTGGGGTATCACTTAAAGGCAACGACTCTCTCTGATCTTCATAAAAACCACTGAAGATTTGTCAAATAGACTTATGGTGCCTATGTTATGGCCAAAAGAAAGTAAATGGGTCATAGTGGGCCAGGGTATGGTCCGACCCTGTTGGACACGGAAGGCTGTGAGGGGCTGTAGAGGGTGCTGAGAGGGTGCGAGACCACTGGGTGGCTCGGCTGGGGATGACGGTTCAGCCGAGGGGCGGCGGTCCTAGCGCTGGGTGGCGGTCCGACCATCGGGTGTTGTAGTGTCGCGAATGGCGGCAGGGGGTGTGGCGGCCCGGAGGCCACGGTGCGGCGGGGGGGGGGGGGGGAGAGACATCATCACCTTCATCAATGCCAAAGGTGGTGTCGGCCGCCATTCTCGTGCCACAACCATTGATGGCTGTCGTTTTACTTCATTCAGAATAATACTATAAGATTTGTGGAAGGGTTGGGAAATTTTGATTTGGAATATACCCTCCGCATCAGGGTGGTAGCATATTAATCATCATAAAATGATTCAATGTAAGAGGAAAATAAAATTGACCAATTTTTAAACACACACCTAAACTGAATGGTTCATTGACATTGACGAGTAGAAAAGAAGGTGAAGTTTTCGACATTCGTCTCATCCGCCAAACACCTCTAATCCTGGGCTCGTGCATCGGTTCGTGGAAGTCGAAGACATTCCTCTTTGAAGGGTGTCCCATGGATGAATTTGAAGTCGACATTATTTTTTGGAGAGATTTATCCCAAGTTCCTCCACTCACCAATTCAACCAAAATGAATTTGTAGGAAAAAATAGTAGATTATGTCTTCTATTATGTTTTCTCGCATAAATTCAAATAGTTTAATTAATTAATTGATGTGTTTACACAATTAACTAAAGTGGAGGTATGGCATAATTAATGTGGAGTAATTCAAGAGGCTCCTCTAGATTAAGATGGGATTTTAGAAGTTTACTCCCCCTGTTATGAGGATGTTCAAAGGGTTTCATGAGGTTTTAAACCTCAGGTGGTCCCCACCACCATAACCTCTCATGGGAGGTTAGGCTCGGTGATCCCCACCTCTATAACCTTTCATTGGAGGATAAGTCTTGTTGTCCCCACATCTCAACATCCTCATGTGAGAGGTTTTAACAAATAAAATAAGAATAAAAGCTACACAACTTTATTTTTATTTTATTCATTCACAAAAAACCTAAAAACTAACATCCACCCTCAACCAAATATCATCGAAGTGAATGTCTCTTTAAGCGAATACTGTCACTACATGTTTAATGGTGCCCTATGATTTCAATTATGAGCACCAGTTCAAAAGTTACAAAAACCAGCTTTCACATTTACTGAACGTGCCCGAATAAATGTTTAGAATTTCATTTTGGGAACTCCGAGCCTCAGATTCACATGATTTAAATTTTAAAAGACTCATAAAATTACCATTTATTTTAAAAAAAATTACAAGGATATTATGGGTCTTTAAAAATGTGTTACCGATGATTTTTTCGATGATGTTGTTACTACAAATGATGGTGATGTGAGGTTGTTGCTACAGATGATGATGATCATGCTGCTAATTATACTACTGAGGATGAGGATATTGGTTATTGAAATATGTTGGTTCTTTTATATTTTGAATTAGTTGAAAGGAGACATGGGCTATTCTCTAATGAGTTGAATTGATTTGTTTTATGGATGTATAGGTATCTATTAGTATTTTATAGGGTTGAAAAATAATAAAATCTATTGAATAGATGATAAATGTCAAAATAAATTAATAATTTAATGAATAATATATGTTTTATTTGATTTTTAGGAGTTAGAGGAAGAAGTAATGGTTCTACAGATTGATGTAGGTAGCTACCTATACACCCAGTTTTCTGAACCATGGGTATAAGTTCTATGATAGGAAGATATATAACCATAATTTTTTTAACAATTGGTAAAGTTTCTATTATGGGAAAATACAAACCTACTTTTTTTTGGGTTTTTTGGGTATATATCAATACCAAAGGATTCATTAAAACCCTATCCATGGAAGAATTTATGGAACGTATCCAAAATGTTTTTACAAGAACCATGGGTACAGTTATATATGGATACCTCAATAGGTGACCGTTTATAAAACCAGGGTTATATCCTACACCCATAATTTTAAGGGATATACCACTGGTTTAAAATAATAGGTGTAGGTTGATTTTCCAGTATTAAAACCTCATGGATCCATTTTTTCATGAATTTATCAACTACGATCGAATTATAAATACTCATTTCATCATAATAGAACACCCCAATTGTTGTTATCAATTTAAAAATTACATTATTCAAAAAATTTCATTATCCCATTATTACTCAATTTTATGATCACATGGTTAACAAATTTTATAATCAATACATTTTACAATCTCATAATATCATTTTCAATCAATTGATTAATTCAATTTATGATACAATTTCCAAATGTGGAAGTTGAAATTTCATAATTACATACACAAAATTAAAATCAACACTATGTGAATTGAAATTTATGCCATCCACTTCATAATAATTGGATAAAATTTACCAATCGAAAATCGACATATTAATATGTAATGATTGAAATGTCAACGGTGCATGAGATATATGAACAATACCTAAGATAAAATCCAAAAGGAAAAATATATATCAATTACATTGAGGTAAGTGATATAAATTTCAATTACCAATGTAATGATGCAATAATAAAATTACAATAGCATGGAATAACTATTACCAATACCTTCCATTAAGATCCAAAGTAACAAAATCCATTAAAACATTGATCTAACCTATCCCATATGGAGGAAAAATAATTACACTTCATCCAGAATGGGAGATTGGCCAGAGAGGGCATCATATGGGGACAAAATAACTTAATGTAGAGTAAATGATACCTCAATCAGATATTTTATTCATCCATAAGAAGGTTATAGGAGACTTGGATTATTTTTTCTATCTTTCAAAATTAGATGAATTAGGTTTCAGATAAGTGGGGGTATATAAGAGTTAAACCAAGGGGTTTTAGTATATTTATTTAAAAATTTTTGTGGAATAAAACCCACAGACAAGGTTTAAATGGATATGGGATACATTTTTTCATACCATTAACGACACTATATTGGTCGCATTATTCTCATATGTGTGGAATTGATTGTAAAACGATATGAAAACCCTAAAAATCCCTGATGTTGGAGGGTGAATGATTTGGGGAGGGAGGTCTCATTGTTTTTTCAAAAGATTGGGCAACCCTGAACCAAAAATTTTCTATACAAAATAGTTCACTCAATATTATATTCCAAACCTCATTATTTTCTATATCTATAATCCAACCATGTAAAATCACTTTGGAATTTAAAATTTTCCGAATTCACCCAAAAAAACATATAAAAATTCATACGAGGTATAAATAAGACAAAGATTAAAAGAACATGTAAATGAGGATGTGTCATCTCTATAATGGTAAGAATATTAAAATCATCCCACCTTATAACAGCTCTTCCTTGAGATGTACTCCCATGAATATGATAGATCCCAAGTTAAAAATATCGAGCCATTGGCTCACACATCTCTTTCAATATCCCATGATTCCTCCTAATCATAGAAATGTTTCAATAATAATCACACTATTATCATGGTATTCCCCCATAAACATTCAATATATGATCCATAATATGAATCACATGATCATCAAAGGATGAACCACTTTCAAATTCATCATATTCAACATCAATCACATGGGATGTGTCATGGTGAATCTCTCCAAACAATGTCACATGGAAAACATTGTGCATAGAACTATAACTCTGTCATATTTCCAATCAAAATTTTACCAGACCGAATCTCTCAACAATATTAAATGCTCAAACAAACCTGGGTCCATCTTTCCCTACCTCGAAATCATATAGTTACCTGAAGTACAAAAACCCTGAATTAATACACGATGGCTCCCTGTAAACTCAATGATTCAATGGAATTAGTCATCATATAAATTATATCTAATGTGAGCTATATCCATGAATTTGGGAATTAACCGAACTATCACCAATATCTCTCGGGTGATACATAATCCGAACAACTTTGAATAACTTTCCTTATTCTATAATATTGGTGATTTTCATGGCCTTCCATGAAGATCCTAATATGGTGAAATATTAATAGTGCACCAATAATGATTACTATTGGAGAACTCAAAAAGTGTTAGGTGCTTTCTTGAAGAGCCACTAATGTCAATGATTGACACATATAGATATCCTCCAAAATCTAAATAGTTTTTTTTATCTAGACATCTATCTGTGTGTGGAAAGATAAACCCAAGAATACCTTCAAACCAAGAAATTTTTTCAAGCCTCCCTAGAAGCATAAAGTGACACACAATTCATGGAATGAAACTATACTTCTTCGATCCCCATATAGTTGGAATATCATATTAATGTACAAATCCCACAATAGATCTACTGTGAATGTATCCAAGACATAAATGAAAGGGGATGCATTCCCCAGTGGGTCCAAAACCACCGATATAGCATCATTCTTCTGAGGCACCCTCAGAAGACTACAATGATTTCCATTGTTTCAACGTCCCATTTCAATTCTATAATGGGAATTTCCAATAATAATCCACTGGGTTGTTGATCCGAGGATGTCACCTGATGATAGGTGTATCATCATGTCAGAAACCCCACAATGTCTTTGTTTCATGAATTCCCACAAATACTATCAATGTAGGTCACAATATATTTATTTCAAAACCAAATGAACCAACCACTTTGAGGCATAAAACTCTGGAATCAGATCCTGTAGATTACTCATATGAACACTGAAATGAATTAGGACATAGACAGTCTCATTCTCATCTATAATTACATCTAAATGTGAATCCCCACCTTCATGGATTTCAATCAAGGCCAAGCTGTTAATATATTTATACCATTGTCCCCTAATTTAATTTGAAAAGTATGGATTCCACTTATACTGATATGAGGTAAATCTTCTTATAGAACTCTCAAACCAAAATATGCATCATTTATAAAAAAGTCATCATTATTCACTCAGAGATAGACTCCTAAAATTCCAGACTATTTATTTTCTTTCTCAATGTTTCAACAACATTTTTTCCATTACTAGGAGTATATACTATCACAAAATCATCTGAAAATTTACAGTCAACTGACATCCACTACAAAAGATACACATATCCCAAGGTAGATATATAGTATAAAATATTATTATCAGTATATATAATAAATATTTCACCTAACATGTAATGACAACAACACTTCATGTTTCCTTAGATTCCATGACCCATATGCCAAAAATCAGTCACCAAGAATCTATTATACTCAATTTACTATCATAGATGCATAAAAAACATATGGTACACTTCCCCGGATTTGGAAAGATCAAAATTGGAATAGTTATAAAATGATTCTTTATCTCCGGGAATGAATTATCACAAGATTTATAGAATTTAATCATAATCATTTTTATGGGTAAATTCAAAAACAATTTCTTCCATGTTGGAAATGTCTTGGATGAACCAATAAAAACCCTACAAATACTATAATGATATGTATATCAAAGTCACAATATGGATTCTTCCGGGAAACAAATACATGTAACTTCTATTGGAGATGGTTCCCTAGAACCATCTGTTTTGTACATTATGTTAACTATTAATTTATTTTTAAATACTAATAAACCTATTATCACACCATGATTGTTCTTTTGGGAAACATTGTATGTGATAATATCCAAAGAGTAGATATCACAGTAAAAGGACAAAGCAGTTCCCTACTATGATAAGAACCCAGAAGTGATATGACTCTATTCATAAATATATATTCTATACTCAGATGATGTCATTTGAGTAAAATATGATACATGCTATTAGTGGGATATTATGTGAAAGAGACTCAGAAGTTTGAAATCCGAATCAATATGTAAAATTGGTTGTTCTTATCTATGTAAATTTCTATTGATCCCGAGACATTAAGATTGATATAAATAATTATTATGAAGTGCATACATTGATGAATTGATGAAAACCATGGTCATAGTTTGGGGTGAAGTAGGATATGTTGGATTTTTCATGAGTAATATTGTATTAATGAATAATTTGAGAAAGGATTTTTTTATTCAGTTCATTAACAAAATATGATATATCTATAAATTTTATGGAAATTATATACCCTAAATAAATCCACATCCACAGTACTATATAGAAATGTTCATATTGTGAGAATTCATATAAGGAGATGTTAAGAACACATGTTGATGGAACCATCATGGAACCTTCATGATATGATAAATTGGGATAATGATATTATATTACACAGTAAGGGTTATAATTAGGTATCATTTTTTCATCATTAACTGTTTTGTTTTTGGTTTCCATGGAATGTCTATATACGCTAGCCTATGATATTTGGTTTCTTTTCCTAAGCGAATAAGAAAAATTACAAATGGTGATGATCTAATTGTATATAGGATCTCAGTTAACTAATAAATTATTAGTTATTATATAAGATGTTTTATAAATAATATTCCTGAATTTGATTTAATATTTATTCATGTTTTCTTGATCACATATATTCCATTTCCATTTTTTCAATGAAATTATTTAGCAAGAAGGTTGTCCGTCCATAATCGAATTTTTACTCCTCACCCTTGGCCCTCACTACAAGAGTAGGCCCCTTTATCCCTACATTATGAAGGTTTACCCAATGATCAATAGGTTCAATTCCCTCAGATCAAACGTCTCCGATAAAGATTATTGAGGCATTCCACCAATTCAAGGGCACCCCAAGATGGAGGCGCAAGAGTGTTGCAACCACATTCTCTTCATTAGTATGTCAATGACCATCCTAACTCTAATTTTTCATTCTAGGATGCTCAGGAGTGGGTCAGTATGAGTGCATGATATACCCTATCATACGGATATGTCCCATTTTCCCAGATCCAAGAAAATTTACACACGATCAGTGTCAATATTATCTTCCACGCTATTTATTTTCCAATATCAAGGAATCATATTTCTGTAGGCATGTACCTAGCATGATCAGTTTCGATAACATCTTCTATATTTATTGAATTATCGAGGCCTGGTCTCTCAAGCCAAGAACAATTTCATTTCAAATGAGGTCAAAATGAAAACACTCTCCCTAGATTCATTTCATAAACCCATAAAATGATCATCCAAATTATATGAATTTGAATGTATATTCAAGTTCTTCTATTACCTGCATAATTATTACCAAATCAAATACATATGGATCTTTTATAATTCTAACTTTTTTGTGGGTCTCATTGGTTCTTTTTTCTAGTATGTCACAACAAAAACCAATACTAGTAAAACATAACTCTTATTTAATTTTTTATACAGAAGTTGTGACTCTCAGATTAGAGAAACATTATGGATGGACCTAGGATCAATCAATATGGATGAGTCACCATGGTATGTGGGCAATGTTTTCAAAATTGTGCCAGATTCAATGGAGAAGAATGTAAGATGACATTCCATGATGAATACCAACTTCGAGTTCATTTTATTAATAGATAAACAAAATTTACCTAACAACCAAAATATAGATGAGAACTAATCATGGTGTAACAATTAGACAGGGAGTATTCAAACCTGGTTCTATATAGAACGAGTTATTGAAAATTGTTAGTCCATATGAGATTACCCAAATATTAATTTTATACTCCTTGTGATAAGTATTTCTATTAAATCCTGATTATTGGTTGTTTTTCTCCTTGGATTAATCAAGGGGAACATTTCTCTTTTTCCCACCAGTGGATTGGAACTCTAGTTTTTATTACATGGTTCATGATTCATGGAAGAAACCTTTATAGGGTAATTCAGAGATGTGGCTTGAATAAAAACTGAACTAGCTCAAAGGTGACCTTAGTCTTAGATTTGTAACCAACCTCCACACTGCCAATTTATAAAGGAGGACAAGGTGTGCATTGAACTATTGGGAATTAGAACGTAATGAAAATGTATTGAGACCAAGTTCAATGATCTCATTATAAATAATGAATCCATAGAATATTTTCTACAGAGGATTTAGTGTGTGGATTGTGAACAGTCTACAGTTAAATGTCTCTAAGAAGGTTACTTGAATACAAATGTTTTTCCTGTCTGCATACAATATAAGTGGTGGTTCCATAGGCTGAATATCAATAAATAGGTTTTATCCTTCAAATACGATAAAGACATGGTTATGGGTATGGATAAAACCAATATCCAATTAATATTGGTAGGAACTAACCCATGCATGCAGAGTGGGTACCTGGGGGATATGATGAACGTTTTGATATAGTGCATAATGTGGTTTCATCTTCAGATAATGTCTTCATTGGAACCATACATAAAGAGAAGTATTTTTATGAATCCAGGAAAAATAATAACCTAGAGTGTGCATAGGGGTTAGATGCAATAATAGGAGCCTTTTGTAGGGCCTATGGGGATCATATTAATTGGGGTATATTGAATTCACTTTAGGAAATCATAGGGTGAGGTTTTCTTCCATGAGTGTCTGTTGAACCCATGTTAGTGATATTCCCAAAAATCAAATATATTTCTTTTATTTAGCATTATAATGAAGTAATATTGATAAATTTTCTATTTACAGTGCTCGCCTATGTGATAAATAGAAGTGTTTTTTCTCATATACCCCTTTCGATATCTAATGAACAATATGGGTTTGTGGAAGGGAGGTACATACAAGGGGAAATAGATTTTTATTAATAATTTATTAGTGATGTGAAAATAAAATTTATTGGATCCTACATGAAAATAATTCTATAAATAGACAAAGATAATGATGAGAGAGAGTGGAACTTCATCATCATGGTTTTGTATCGAATTGGATTCTCTCTTCAGATCACATATATTATTTTTAGGTGATTCAAAGGATCTTGTCATTAAATCTATTTTTATGAATAAATTGGAGTGTTTTCAAATCCATTAGAGGATTGAGATACGGTGACACTTTATCCTAAATCATCTTTATTTTCATCCCAGATATCCACATCCATATCAACAATAAGAGTATCCTGTTGGGATAGTTTGTTACCTAACAATGCTGGTAGAGATCTCATACCATTTCCATCCTCATGCTCTTTGATCGTACTATTATTTTTATTAATTCCATAATGATATAATTATAGGTTATTAAAATTTTCCTTTAAGAATATTTCTAAAAGAGTTGATAGATTGTCAACTAGATATAAAACATATTTAAATATCTACCAGGTGCATGGAAAGATGGATTATCTCTCTAACTAATTACATGGGAATAAATAGTATAGAGTTTCCTTTGGACTAATTTGTTGCTCCAATTTCATCATAAAATCCTCGTATTCAAAATATTGATAAAATTATAGGAATTGTCACTAACAAAATCCAAAATTGGAGAAACCACTTCCTCTTATTTAGAGGGATAATTTACATAATTAATTGTGTCTTTTAATCCATTTTGTTTTATTCTCTCTTGGATACTAAGGATCCAATGTAATACATTGAACAAATTGATAAGATTCCAAAATCATTAATAAGGGATCCCCACTCTATGATGAAATACCACTAGGCATCATGGGGATTAATGGATAGAACTATAAAAGAGGGTAGAATAAATGAGAAAAATATATCGTATACATTCCAATGCATGCATGAAAAATTTCCATGGGAGGTTCTTGAGGAAATATTCTTATGGGGGAGGTTAATAATAAATATGTGAAACTAAAATATGGATACGGTGAAAGATAAATCTTATTCTCTTTGGATTATAATTCATCCTCAAATCTTGATCTCCAGGACTACACTCGATTGATTGTGGGAAGGGGAGAAATTTTTTTTGGTTAAATTATAGGTCCAAATCCGAACATGGGTTCCCTAGATCCCAAATTCTGAATAAAACATTTAGATGTGGTTTCATGTATCAACAGTTAATTGACACTATTTTGGATAGTCAAAAGTATAAAACCATTGATCTTATTGAAATGCATAACCATACAGAAAAGTGTACATTTCCATGATCCCCAACATGATAATTATTAGTAAATTATAATATGAAGGTGATGATGGAATCCTAAAAATATGAAAATTGGGTTGAAACATGTTAATGTATGTAGATTTTCACAAATTATAATTTTCCACTATAGAATCAATAATCAGGCCCTCCGAACTGGAGAGAATGTTAAAAAAACTATAATTAATACCATGTCATGAATATATTCTACATGGATCAATTGGAGGATATCTTGTATATCATTCTTTTTGAAGATACTTGGGCTCTCTGGGTTTGGAATACATTTTAGTATTTCACAAGATTACCCTCTCTTGGTGCGCAGGGGTATGACTTTAGGGGTTTCTAGGCCCAATTCATGTGAACCGTAGGGTTGGAATAAAATGTCAGTACAGTAGTCCAACTAGTCAGTTGCAAGAATATATAGATTACTAGAAATGATGTTTGGGTCGATGGAATCTCATACATTGTACGAACCATTGTTATCAAAACTAGAAATTTATTGGTCAATATTTATCATTTCATAAAAAGTATTAGAGGCACAAACTCTTAGATCTTTTGCCTAGTATAAAATCCACACATTTATCCAGGATAGTTTAGGTGTTTTGGGTTCAATTCCTTCTCCCTCTCTCTGTTACAAAGTTCAAACCTAATGGATCATTTAGTATATGTATAATGAGGGGATTGTGTTTTTTTCGAGACTAGTAGAGGTATTTCATCACATTGTTGAAAACAAATTTTTTAAATAGATACTCACACCAAGAAGAGACAATAGATATGTTCACAGGGATCCTTTCATGTAGATAAATTAATATCCTTTTGATGGAAATAAAAACGGACTGTATAACTCTATACAACTACCTATATGGATCATGTACCACACTATGGTCGATTTATTATTGTATCAGACGTTCAAAGGGTATTATCTGTAACAAGATGGATATTTTTCAGACTGTGAAAGTGTGAGAAATTTTTTTTGACTTCATATCTTCAAATGAGCATCAAGGATCAAGCATCCAATGTTTCTATACCATGAATTATTTTATGATTGGGGGTGGGGGTAATCTAGTGGGAGAAGAAGAACTATGTATCTATTATTTTGGATCCCCTAATGCTTGTAGTCTCTATTTCCTTTCTTCTTTCCTTTCAATATTTTTTCTCTGGTTCTATTTGATAATAATAATTTTATGATGTTGATGATGTGTGAAATATTTATTAAATAAGAATTTTTATATTTATTTAAAGTAATATTTATTTATTTAGTAGTGAAAAATGTAGTGATATTTTTTTACTAAAGAAATAGAAATTATTCAAGGCCTGATAAATATTTAGGAGAAATGTTGAAATGAGTATAATGGACAACTATGAAATAATAAATTTTGAATAATATTTTGTTAACAAATATTAAATTTAATTCACATGTTAGGATCATGCCTAGAGTCCTAGAATCAGTCAGAATAAATTGTTTATTTTCATTGGTAAATATGTCCCCCTCTCTAGGAAAGGTCACATTATATAAAATCATGGAATCCACAAATTTTCTTTTCCTTTCACTTATCTGGGAGTTCCCATTTATAGGGGTAAGAATAAATCTATTTATTTTAATGATGTTGTTGATCAGGTGATTAACTAACTTACTTCCTCAATAGTGAAATCCCTGTCAGGGATAGCAGGATTTTCCTTGTGAAATTGACCATTATCTCCATATTTTTTTAATCCCTCATGATCTGAAAATGGAGACTTGTTCTTCTCATGATAATCAATTCATATATTAAAACTATTTTCTGGACTGGTAGCATCATTGAGTGGAAACTTGTTACCATTCCCTGGTTGATCTGCTGCACCCCTCTTGAGAAGGGTGTCCTTGATATTAAAAATCTCAAATTGTTCCATGAGGCCCTCCATGCTAGGATCACTTGGATACTGATCAATAATACCTCTAACTCCATTTCTTTCCTTAGAAATAAATTTATTATGATTTTAAAAAATGGGAATCTAAACTATGTCCAGTATTCTCTATGGCCCAACTTAAGAAACTTGTTTGTCTGCATCATGAATAACTCTAGATGGTTGGTTATCCCGGACTCCACCATTCATTTTTGGCTGGATAACTAGACTGCCTCCCCTCTTATCTCCATACTTCCTCCTAATACTTCCCCTGATAGCATTAACTTCACTAAAAAGTAAGTGATGCAATCCTGAACCTTGGAGATCCCTGACTCTATCATGCTGGTTGTTGATGGATACTCTTTCTCCAATGAAGATGAATTTCTTGTTTGGGAACCGTCTCACAATGGTAATCAAGACTCAATTTTTTTTACAATCATTGTTTCTAAAACATATAATACGACTTTTCTTGGTAGATGTTTTTCAAAAAACCTTGCATTAAACATTATAGGCTTACTCTTATTTGGCTCTTGGTACACAATCATATCCCTACAAAGGCATGTATCCAATAGTTTGGCATTCATATCTATTTTAAATTCCCTCTCTATCATCAACACTGATATAATATCAACCATATATTTTTATCCTGTTCTACGACTTTTTCTATGTATAATTTTATGGCTGACATCTTTGATTGAAAATGGACTTCTTATGACAATATTCTCTTCTAGATAAAGCATTGTGTGGAGTTTTAAATCTCACTAAAAGTCAAAAACCACTTACTATCTAATTTGGCGGAGCTTCTACACATTATCTGGAATGATATAAATGCCATTATTCACAATAATCACTCTCCCAATCTCATTTAAGGCCTTGTGGGAATCCTGATTGCCATTAACGATGCTTCCTTGATCCCGAAAGATAATTTTGACAACTCGATCGGTGACTTCGTGATCCTGATATGTCTAAAGATTGAAGGTATTTTTCCTCATCCAGAACATTTTCTTGAGGTCTTCTGGAAAACCCTGCTACCTGGATGGATTAAGATCATTGTGGATGGTGGTTTCAAATGGAATCTAGGCCCTATAGTTTTTGGATAAATCTACAGAGACATCAAAGGACACTTCAATGGTTGTTTCTATGTCAGTTGTGGGGTCACCTCCTCCCTTGAAGCTGAGATGTTGGATCGCATCCATGCCATCCAAATTGTTAAGTATGATGGCTGGAACAACATATGGATTGAAAGAGACTCTACCACCATTGTTTAGGAAATTTGGAATGGGGACATTCACGTCTCTTGGATTCATAATACGAGTTATAGGATATTCCTAAATTCGCTTCTCAAAATCAGATATATTGCCACCCATTCCTACCGCAAAGCTAATATGGTGGTAGATGGTTTTGCCAACAAATAGATCAGCCAGGACATTACGTGGTCTGACTAGTTCCCGGATGATCTCCTCCTTATCCTTGATAAAGAATGTAATAAAATTTCCACTTTCAGACTATTGTAATTTTCCTTCTTGACATTAATAAATTCTTTCTTTTTCGTTGACCAGGACATTGCCTTTAAAAAAATCTTAAATAATATTTTATAATAAATTGATGCTCACATTATCAAATGCATAATTTATTGCATTTTTGGGAATGATCATTCTCATGGGCCATGTCTTTATATGTTTTTGGAGTCAATTTTCTTACTATTAAATTTAATTGTTATCATGAATGTGAATTATCATGATCATGAATTAGACAATTTTATGTGATTAATTAATTATTAAAAAAAATTGTTGGCTTGCATCAATTCACTCCTGTTATATTGTTGGTCCAACACACCCATGGTTTCGTTTTTGAAAACCCCTATTCCCTCACCTAAGTGTGAGTAAAAGGAATATGAAAATATTGGATCTCCCATTCTAGTGGAGGTGGTTTGAGTTTGGAAAAGTTGAGGAACCAACCCATGGATGTAAATAGGTAGACTAGTGAAAGGATTTAACACAAACCATAATCATCTCAAGTTTTTTAAACTATGTCAACAGTTGTTTTATCAACCTATAGATAAACGTACCCTTAGTAAGTCTCATTATCATACCACTTTATTATTTAATTTCTATCAACTATCATGGTTATTTCAGTATGGATTTTCTTATTGCAATCACATAATTAATGAATTTATGAGAAAGTGAGATAGATATAAAATGAATTGTCCTATGAATAAATATTATCTATGACATGGTTAATCACATATGTAAACCCACTTAATATTGAAAATTAATTGATAAAGATAATAATTTCCAATTTACACATAAAAGGTTAAAATACCACAATAAAATATTACGTCGATATATCCTTCCACTTCTTTGTTTAAAATCGAACCACTTTTCAATATGCATGACTAGATAATGTTGGGGTCATTTCAACTATCGGGGAATTATAACTTGATTTTTTGGGTTGACTTAACATAGGACACATCAATTTTTGACATCCAAAGAAGGACTGAGTGCAAATAATAGAAAACGGTTTAGGATATCCTATTTAAGTAAATCAGGTTTGAGGAGGCTACTCAAAAAATAAAATAACTATGATTTAATAATGATTAATTTTGGAATGTCTTCCTAAAACAATTAATGATTCTTTAACAACCAATTTTAAGATAATTAGAAGGGAAATATGGATCCATAACACCAGGATATCTAACTTGAATGGCCCGAAGGCCTTATTTTTTTATTGATTTTTGATAACCCCCCTATCAAGTGTTGAGGGGGAACCCTTACAAGGCCCGTAGGGTTAGATATTAAATTTCTTGTAGGAATGAAGACATTATAGGACCCATAGGTCATAAGGAAATCATAAAGACTATGACTACATGAAACCGCCCCACCCCAAAATCTATATTATGATTAGCTCTCCACTATTGCATGGCTGTTCAGCTAGTTATCATGTACAGAGATGCACACTCTTAGTACTAAGGGTAATGCCTTACCCTCTCAGTATATCAAATCCGTTATCCATACATTGGGGGATGTGACCTGCTCTTGAATTCTCCTCTGGAGCAGTTTCCTTGTATAATCAGTTTGTTCATCTACATATCAGGTGGCCTTGAAGGCCTTGAGGGGGATTGATAGCCATGATGTGGCCAAAATGACTTACTAACCTGATGTTATGGGTGTCTTGAAGACCATAAGGGATCAATGCCCAAACCAGTGGCCCAAGGTGAATAGTTTTTGCTGATACAGTACCAAACATTACACATTATAGTATGGCTACATGACTGCTACAGTACCCAGAATTATCCTTCGGCCTAGATTTCCACCTGGGTCTCATGGATTCACATAGAGATGCCTCACCTACTATGATGAGGCTCATGTTAAAAACATGTGTTTCTAATAAATATAATATTTATTTATATTTAAAAAATTTATATGATAATGTATTAAAGTTTTTTTCATTATATTATGTAGAAAAAATATTAAAATTACATCATACATATCCCTGGGGTCAATAACTAAGAAGTAAAACCTTCTCACCAACCTAAATTTCTATGAGTGGAAAAGGAACTAATGGGTCATCCTTCACCATAAAAGAAAATTTTATGTGCTATAAGAACCATTACCTAAAGAACACAAAAATGTGGAAAGAGACATATATTTAAAACACTATTTGAAACATTTGAATGATTTCACATATGACCAATGTTTCATGCTATAATCTATTTACAATGATCTTTTGATGATAGATAAAGATATGGATTCCTATAGAATGATGTCTCATCTTTGGGATATAAATCAAGAGATGGAAAGACGAGAGATGTATGAGGACTCCAATGCTTTGTTTACATTATTTCACGGAGAGTCTATGTCATCTGGGTTTCATGTACATTTTCTTCACTGGCTACATTGAGTGCCTCGATATCTTATAGATTAAATTCCTAGATTATTTCTATACAGATCTTATACTTTAATCTCTACCCAATTCAAGCTCAAAATTTATTTTTAATTAAAACATGAATAATAATGAGAAGTGTATTTTGTAAAATCATAATTTGACTCTACTTATGGATAAGGAAAAGGGGTGTGACAATAATAGAGTCCTTATAGTGAATATGAAAAGGAATAAATATGAGAAGAGGCCAAGACCTATAAAAAGTCTAAATCTCTTGACCACCATCCTTCAAAGAAGGGGAAGATCTAGAGGTAAGGTAAGGTAAACGAGGCAGTATGTTTTATGTGATGCAAATAAAGACACTAGAAGAGAAATTATACCATAATGCAAGCGGATGATAATGGTGAATTCTTTATCGAGTTTATTAATTAAAAATATATTCATTGGGTATTATATACGACTTTTATGGATGAAACTTTAATCCAAATGCAAAAAACTAGTTGATTATGAAATATTTATAGAGGAGTGGTAGATCTGAGAGATTCTAATGTTTCAATGCTTGCTACTCTTTCCATTTCTGATTATCACCTTTAATTTCCAATGAGAATCATTTTTGTTTTGAAATATTGATATAATTAAAATAAATTTACCAATAACATAATTTATATATCATTAGTAGATGTATGTGTACTTATTTTAATGTATTTGAAATAAAAGTTTTTTCTTTCACAAGGAAAAAATATTTTATAGTATTTCAAATATATATAATAGTATTTTTTTATTAAATTACAAAACATAATGTGTTATAAGTTGATAGTGAATAATTTTTACATGTATTAAAAAGAACCCAAATTTGGAATCCCCATTATTTTAGGGAAACAAAATGTATTTGACCATTCTATATCATGATGGTTATTTATAATTGTATGAGATTAAACCAATTGATATATTTCATGCTTGTTTATAATGAAAAATTCCTAAACCACAATTTGGTGGATATGGTGAAAGGGAACTAAATATTATATTATTGGTATAGACTGATGTGTGTGGTCTATTTCCAATAGATGTTAGAGGTGGATATTCATACATCATATATTTTACCGGTCAATTTATTAGTTAATTCTATATCGAGTAGATGAGGTATAATTTTGAGTCCATTCATATATTCATTGAAATACTGATGGAAGTATAGAATCAACTTGGAAATAAGATAAGGAATATTCTATTATATTGAGGTGGTCAATATCTTAACCAAGAATTCATAAACTATCAATGTGAGTTTGGGATTCTAAATCAAATCACTCCACCTTATACAACATAGTGGTACAGTGTTATTGAAAGGAGGAAATGTACCATCTTAGACATTGTAAGGCCGAGGATGAGTCATAAATATCTTCCATTATCCATTTGGAGATATTCATTACAAAATGTGATATATACATTAAACTGGGTTCCAAATATATCATAAAAAAATTCCTTCGAGTTATGCAGTGGAATGAAACATTTTTTTTGTGAATACACATGTATGTGGTTTCAAAGTGTTTTTATGGCCATATCAGGCACCAAACTATAACACCAAAGGACAATGTTTATCTTTTTTAGATATCCTAGGGAAATATTGGGATTATACCTATACAATCCTGCTGATAAAAATGTTATTATTGAAAATAAATATATATTTCTTGAGAGTGGAAAAATCATAAAAAATTATAGTGGGGGTAATATTGGCATCAATGAATTTGATTCTCATGATAAAAAAGAATTGGAGCAGAAACAGGTTCCATAGGTCCCCAATGAAGAAGTAGTTCCTGAAACACATGTATTGTGTAGGAAGACAAGATTGCTAAGAAAAAATTGAGAGATATGGGTTTATACTCAACGAATATAGTGACTCATTTTTTGTTAAAAATGATGAAGCTCTTTAATATAAGTAGGAAGTAAAAGATTTCAATATACAAGAATGAATGAATCCATGTATTTAATAATGGATTCTGTGTATTAGAGAAGTTATTGTGTTCTCGTTAATGCACCAATTCATATATTTCCCATTTTTTTGTAAATGAGTATTCAAGAGAAACAAATGGACATTGAAGGTAATTTAAATACCTATAAAGAAAGGATTGTTGAAAAAGAGTTTAAAGAGTGTGAATAAATTTAATATGATAAAACCCATTCTCAATTTTACATTTTTTCTTCCATCAAAATTATATATTTTATATCATTTACAATGACTATGAGATTTGGCATAGAGATGTAAATAATTTATTCCTTAATGGGAACCTTCAGGATGATGTTTATATGACAGAACCAAAAGGGTTTGTGAATCCAGGTGATTCTAAGAATATTTTCAAGTTTCCATTATCAATTTTGGGATTGACAGAAGAATATTGGTCAAGGAACATTTTTCTTATAAATCCATAAAATAATTTGGTTTCCTTTAGAATAATGCGGAGACTTGATTTAAAAATACATTTAGTGTAAATGAATGTGGTATCCTTGTAGTATATGTTTAATACATATTATTAATTTGCAAATGACATACAACTCTTAAAGTCTATGATAGACTAGTTAAAGAAATGTTTCTCAATAAATTTCATAGATGAGGTAGCCTATAATCTTGGAATCCAGATCATTTGTGACTGATCCAAGTGGATACTTGGTCACATCAAAGTATATATGTTGACAAGGTACTAAAGAGATTTTGTATGGATCAATACAATATGACACTGGTTCTAATGTTCCATGTTTTACATTTATTAATGAAAATGTATCATCGTACACAACAAGAGAATGAGAGAATGTGAAACATCCCATTTTCTTTAGTGATAATATCAATCATTTATTCCATTTTTTTAAATGACATGATGCTACCTATGCATTGATCATGGTAGGAAGAACTCATGATGATCCAGGAGAACAACATTGGACAACAATTAAGGATATCATTATGTATCTGAGAATGAAAAAGGATATATTCCTAGTGTATGGAGGAGCCAGGGAGCTAGTAATTTGAGGTTATACATGTACTAGTTTTCAGATAGATTTTAATGATCTGAATGTGAAATCAATATATATTTTATTTTCTATTAGAGGAGCTATGAATTTGAAGTGTTCATAGTAGCCACTTGTCACTGTACCTGTAAGCAATTCTATGAATATAGAAGCTTCTCATGTGGCCAAGTAAGTCGTTTAGATTCACAACATTGTCAAGAATCTTGATGTATTCCTAGAATTAAATACCCTTTCACATTTTGTACTGATATAATTGCAGTGGTGTCTCTTTCAAACGATTCAGGGTTACACCAACATACAATGTATTTACATTGAAATTATAGCTTCTAGATGATTATTATAAGAGTTTTGATGTTGTAGTATGCATAGTAACTATACAAGGAAAATTGGAATACACCTCGACAAAGGCCTATCTTTGAAGAATCATGAGTATCATGTGAGAGCATGTTGGTGGAGGGTTATTAGTAGTTCGATCTACTACAAGTGGGATTTTGATAGAGTTGGTGCCTTTGAACCAACTAATGTGAAATTTATGATAACTAAATTCATATTTTTTTAATATTAATAAACATATTATAACATTATTATAGTTCTTCTATGTAACATATTTTTTGATATTGTCCCAAGAGTAGTTGTCACACTAATGGTCTTCCTAGTTCCCTACTATGTTGAGAACCTAGAAGTGCTACTACACTATTCAAAAATAAATTTTCAATAGCTATATGATATTATTCATAAGACACAAATGATATAGTATATAATGGATAACGATTCATGGGACTTTGAGGAACCTTCTCAGGGTGTACCCCCTTTGTAATATCATGTAGGATATTATTAGAACGAGACACACAAATAGGAAATCAACATTTATATGTGTCATTTGATGTTATTATAAATGGATGTGTGTATTGATCCTCATACAATAAGATTATTATTATTAAGTATTATGATTAACATCCATATATGTATTGATGAAAATCATGAATACAAAATGTTTACGATGAGGTTGGATATGTCGGTTATTCTATGAGTAAGATTGTATTAATGAATAATATGAGAATAGATGTTTCCATTCAGTTCTTAATCAGAAGAAGGTATCTCTGGACCATTGATGGAAATGATATAGCCTAAATTAATCAATTTCAATGGTGTTCTATAGGCAAGATCAAATTATTGAAATTTAAAGAAAAAACATCGAGCACATACATCGATGGACCCAACATGCTACCTGCTTGAATTGAGATATAATGATAAATGGATAATATTACACATTATTAATTTAGATGAGGTACCATGTTGTTGTGGAATTAACATCTTTCTCTATGGTTTCCTTGGTGTGTTTCAAGACACTAACCACAAAATTAGGCTGCTTTTCCTAATACCACTGAGAAAGAGGCCTAGAGGGTCACACCTTACGTGCATCCAGGATATCAGTTATGTAATATAATATTATTTGTTAATTAAAATGTTGAATAAATATTATTCCCATAAGAGGTTTCATAATTATCAATTTATGATTGATCACATATATTCAATCACCTATTATTTGTGGTAATATAATATGATTTAATATTTAGTAAATAATTACTTACTATTTAGTGAATATAATATTTATTTATTTATTTGAAAATATTGTAGTTATATTTACATAATATATAAAAATTAATTAATCATGTCCTAATAAATATTATTTGGGAATGGATGACTGAGTATAATGGTCCTATAAAAAATAATAAATGTCTAATATTATATTACTAAATAATGTTTACTTTATTTTTCGTGTTATGTGAATGTCGAATAATAATAATAATAATAATAATATTTTATATAGGGTACAATAGGGATTCAATAAATAATAATGGGCTCTTGTGAAATTATTTTGTTTTAACCCTAGAAATAAAAAAACCAAAATTTTATTATTTTATCAATATGACAATTCATTTGTTTTCATTTTCCACATCATATTAGGAGACTCCTCTAAATATATAAATATCCCCCTTCTCCAAGAACGCTCACAAAAAATCAGAGTATAACTCTTCCACCTTCCACTCTCGAGTCGAGAGAGATCTATAGAATCTTTTGGAAGTGATTATCAAGGCGATAAAATGGGGGAGATGAAAGAAATTGCATCTATCATTCTAGCACCCACAGATTCCTACGGTGATGTTCAGATATTGTTGGAGGATGTGTGGATTACCATTATATAGAATAATATTTGATTACTATAATGTAAATATGTGAAAACATATATTTATTGTCATATCCATAAAAGAAAAAAAATCCAACTAATGTAATTATTTAATTGATTGAATTAATTATAAATAATACGTAATGACCCTCCATACTATTTCACCATTCTATCCCTTTTCTATTTTCATTGACTCTATTTCATGGATCATAACATTCATATTCGTATATATCTCAGATTGATCCTCAGTCATGAAAAATTGAAATTATGGGAGATTATGATAACACACTACTTCTACACCCAGAACCTTCACATTCTCATGATACACTGCCACACATTCCACTAACATGATGTGACTAATCATATGTAGCTGATCAATCTAGAATATAAAATTAAATATATTCACAACATATAATTATCACTCAGTGTACTCATGATGATGTAAACTTCATGGGAATGATCTTCAGGGATTATGTAGTACACTATTTTTTCATCCAAAAACATAAAATAAAACTAATACAGCTACGAGTTGAATATTTTGGTTCAATAATTATAAATACATCATTGGAGTTTCCTCTAGCCCAAGCAGTTTCACGAAGAACTCATGCAGACCACACATGCTTCTAAAACAATTCATAGGTATATCAGGTAGTCTAAATCTCAGATGTTGATTTCTAAATCTCATTTAAATCATAAGGAAACTTGAATCTTATCTCAATTGGATGAAAAGATATTTGATATGCAGAGGATAATACTAATTTTCCACTATCATCTAGTTCATCATCTTTTAATCAATACACTATCACAAGGTCCTATCAGTCTTCTTGGAAAACAAGAATGGAAAACCCCAAGGAAAAATTATTTGAAAGATAAATAAGTTATCCATAAACTATTCCATTCAATTCTTATGAAGAACATTCTTAGTTGGTTCTACTAAATAAGGATGAATAAAATCTATTTTGGACCCAATTATGTGTTCAATTGTAATCTCGCATCTCTCTTAGGTGGTATCCATGAGTATTCTGTGGGAAACACATACTTGTAATGTTCTAATTTTGGTGTAAATTAACAAGTTTTTACTCCATAATAATCATGATAATGATTGGAAACATGGGTGGTATGATTCAATAATTTCTATCTTACTTCCCCTACATGACCTTACTAGATATCCCAGTCTCCACTATAAACAAAACTCTCACCATAAAGAGACATAAAGTCTTCTCTATAGTGGTAACAAGCAGTATGGTCTTTGTATTCAACCGACTAGTACCCAGCCAAAATCATTTCAAGTCTAAACATGTTATGTACTTATAGGTCCACTAGAAATTGATATTCCCCAAACTCAAGAAAGAATAAAATCGTATCAAAATATATTCCTTGATTGAAAACAGAATGGGGTCTTAAATGTAATAACCCTTCTCACAATTTCCACTGGAAGACTCAAACCATTCACATGTTGGGAAGATATATTAATGAATGATAATATACTGATTAAGTAATGTACTACAATGAATATAATCTGAAACAATATTACTCATTACTACTAATGGACCATCCTCTATCTCAAAAATTATAGGTTGAACTGCATGATACTATCCCACCCCCATCCCTATGTTGTATTCTAATTTCCCTGACATGTACAACTCTACTAATACTATAAATCCTTCCAAAAATTAGGAAATCAACTACCTCAATGTTCATTGAATGGAGAACTCCAACTATTAGAGCTATTAGAGATAGAATAGCCCACCCAATGTTCTCACTCTTCATGAATCATCCTTCACTAGACATTGGTCAAGGGTTTTTGTGATATAAATAAAGGTGACCCATCCAACCATAATCATGGCACTCTACCCGTGATCGTGTAAACTATCTATTAATGTTCCCTTACCTACCAAACTTGGATAAAATTATAATAATACATATCTGAGTAATTAATCCTTCTCCATAGTTAGACTAATTTCCATTTACCTAGTAGACATTATCAAAGTGAAACATTAGTCTCTCAGAATATATACCTCCTGGACATAAGTAGAAACCAAAATTAATCCACTAGAACCCTCATTTAGGATCCCCTCAGAAATTAGTACATATATCAACACATCAGAAAACATCTTCATCCTAATGTTAATGAATTGAACATAATCTGACAATTATGTCCTTTTTGAAAATCTTTTTCCAAACATTCTACATATCCAACCAAAAATATAATAAAGGATTATAAATCGGTAAAGAGACCATCATATTCTATTATATAATTAATTTTTGAGGTAAAATTTATAAAATCATATTCTGTATCTTCTTTTTAGAATATTGTAGTAATTGTTTTCTATGAACTCCTCATGGAATTCATAACCTTATTTTTTTTCTTGTTATTTATATTGATTCTGAATGACCCAACAAAAAATTTAATTGATGATGTAACAAATAATCCATTAACATGACTCTCATCTGAAGAGGATTATTGAAATGGTCGAGGATCCTCTATAAAAACTCCGTCAAGGACTCGACTCTCACTAGTTGAACCACTCGAGTAAATGTCAGAGGGTGATGAAACTATAGTTTCCAGGTCATGATAGTCATATTTTTAACATCACACAATAGGTCACTCTCCATAAAAGGAACAATGACCGAAAATTAATGTTGTAAATTCTCTCTAGATTCCTCACATAGTACTATCGAAGCATCTAGTTCCACTACTAGAGGATCATTTCCATTCATTTCCTCATATCACCCTATCAAAAAACAATGTCCTCAAGGTTTATCTCTAAAATTACAATAAAAACTCTAGGAAACATAACACACCATTATCACATTTTTAGTATGTGTTATTCACATCAATCCAAAACAATTCATTCCACAAACATTGATACATGGTCAATGTTGAGCTGATAAAACAACACTCAACCATCCCACACATGGTTCATGGCTATCATAGAGTAGAACAATTTTATATCTCACATATTTTCATTAGAAAACAATTTTATTAATTTTAAAAATTACAAAATAAATCATCATTTAATATTGTAAATGTAATATTTGGAACCGTTTTATATAGAATAGGTCAAAAAAATTAATTTCCTTCTTTGACAACTCATCCCAAACATGATTTTACAAATGTAACTAAAATGATGCATGTGACCTGAATTCTTAAGTTACTTGAATGATGTATGTGTACAAAGATATAATCCCATTCTATTCCATGAAAATGAAAAAAATCCCATAATTTACAACGTCACACAACAACTATATCACCAAAGATAAAATAACATAATACTATAAAAGAAAACATCAAGAAAATAAATTCCACCATGGGTAGTTGTTTATTTACACATTCATGGGATGGATACTCCACTAAATGTGATCATTCCCTATGCCTAGAACATACTGACTTATTATATTGTTTTCCAAAAACATATGAAAAATAAAAATAAAGGACGACTCATTTGATAGAATATTGTAACTTCATAACATACGTCCAAATTTCGGTTCCCCGAGCTAGTTGGTTACATGACCTCAATAGTATATCCCCATATTCTAAAGTATTCTAACAATTGGGGATTGTAATATATATATATATATATATATTTATATATATATATATATATATCATAGACACACTATACCCTCTTCTTGAAAGAATCACAACAGTAGAAGTAAATAATCAACAACCAATCAGTAATATACAATAAAAATAATATGACCTAATAGATACAGGATATTATAAGATTGTAAAACAATTTAGGAAAACAAAATCAAAACCCAAAAAATAGATATTTGATTCCATATATGTTTCATGGTCCAAATGAAAACCCAAAAAATAAACAAACACTATCAACACCTAGTGGGTCTTAAAACAATGAACAATTATCTCATCTGTGCTCCAACGAAAGTCCCTACTCAACCATCTATCATATGGATATTTCCTTATTATTTTTAATAAACTAGATGTCTATTCGGGTACTGATCATACATCTTGAGTCGGGTGGGAATAAAACATAGTATGATACTACTAATCATGACTAAAACAATATGTATTCTATAACATTATATGAATTGGTATATATAATTTACTATAAATGAAGAATTTAAAATCATCACATTAATGATATCTTTAATTAACTAAATATATTCATGGGATCATGAATAAATAGAAACCAGAAATAACAACATCAACCCATGATAGATTATGCACCATCCATAAGGGATATAAATTTTCATTTTATAGTGGGATTCCATTAATCATGTAATAACATTATAAACACATAAAATTAGGGGCTAGAGTAGTAGTTCAACAACCTGCATGTATCAGAGCATCCATCCATGTCTCAAAACTCAGTGACCACATGCAACACATAAATACAATGGGTGCATAGAGTGGACGTTTATAACCTAGTTGACATTTAGAGCAGCAGTACCAGTCCCAGAACTCAATCATAAAATCACATCTCATAGATACATATTTCCAACCATTTATCAACCAAAAATACATAATAATTCTTTATTTCATTTTATTGGAACCAAAAAAAGGGTTTATATAAATATAAAAATCACATTAATCAAACAATTTCAAAAAGCTATTATTTATAAATTTCAAAAGACAATAATCCCCCAATTTCATAATCACAACATTTACAAATATAAAAATTCTCTGTGGATTCAATTGAATAATTCAATGTCTGATGATATTTACTAATATGGAAATTTTAATTTCACAATTACATTCATAGATTTAAAATAATCAAAATGGGAATTGATACTTAGACCACTGACCACAACGCTATTAATAGTCATTCCCCAAACCAAAATCCCCAAATTGCGTTTGAAAAATAAGTTTACAATGATGCGTATGAATTATGACTAATACCTAATATCAAGATCTAATTGAAAAATATACTTGAATAAATTTTACAAATCATTCAAAAATAGAGAATAAACCATTCCTCTTTATCCAAAATTTGATATGGGAGAGGGATGAATCTTACTAGGGAATAAATCCCAAATCTTAGAGGACACGATCATTCAATTTGATATTTGATTCATCAAGACATTTGTTTAAGGATACATGAAATCTACTCATGAGTTTCTAAAATAGGTGCATGCAGGTTAAGACAAAGTGGGTGTGAATAGGGATTTAAAATGAGGTGTTCATTAATATTATTTAATTTTTTTGGAAGAATAAAACACGTGTTCATAGATTCTTTGGCTGAGGTGAGCTGTTTTAAAAACTGCATGCCTCATAATAGGTGTAACACATTTTCACTTATATATAAATTTTTTTTACCAATATTGTGTTAACCATGTAAATATTTTCTATAAAAGGGTTAAATGTTTATAGAGGGAGTTTTTATTGTTTGGAAAAAAAACCTTCAAGCCATGTGACACCACATGTCTCCCCAAAATGGAAAACATGGTTCTCTAGGCCAAACCTATTGTCTATCAGAGGGAATTCACCAAATATGAATATCCCATTTGGCTTCCAATATTTTCCAACATCACCAAAATAGACCCTTAGGAAATCATAATGATGGAATAACCAAAATAATGTTAAAAATTAACTAAAACCAAGTACAATGAATCTACATAAATTTATGGATCTTATAATATCATTATATATGTGTCTAAATTCAAGTAACTTTTTAATTACATCACTATTGATCATAAATCATTATTCACAATTGGGTTAGTTTAATAGAATTATCAGAAATAAGCTTCTCAAAATTACATTCAAATATCCTCACATTTTTATATCCAAAGGAACATCAAAACCTTTCGATTTATCTTGGTGAGTTGATTTGATATTAAATATAAATTATCCACTATGCATGTATAATATGGTGAAAAGCAATAAATATATGGATCCCAATCATAATGGTTTCCCTAAGTCATTGTTAGATAACATATGTCTTTGAATGTTCCACCAATATACCCTTATTTGAGATTTTATGGTTTATAAATGGGAAATATTATATCAAAAGATCATTCTAATTAAAATTGGCATATAGTTTCTCTCTCGTATGGGTCATTAGTACAATCCTCCTGAAATACTCAAGTCCTTATTTTAATAGGGAATTTATAACAATATCTTCTATAAAGACTACCAACATCTTGTAATGGTAATATCTAAAGAAACAACATATAAAATCCATGATGATTGAAGGAGAATTAGTATTAACAAATGATATCTCTATAAATTCCTAGTGGATAAACCTCATACATAAGGATTTATAGGTTATATCATACCTTCTGAAAATTAATATATGATATCTAGAATGATGGTTAATCTTTATATTGTTTTGAGTGATAAAATTTTCATAAAATAATTAATAGATATGCGGTAGATAATTATTGATATTGACAGTGATCTTTGAAAATTACCAATAATCAACTCATAGAATCATTTCTCCATCATTCATCTTTATAAAAAGAAATTCTTCACCCCATAGTGACACAATATGCCAAAAAATTATATTTTCATTATTCTCGTAGAGATTCTTCTCCAATAAATACAATATTATTATAATCATACTATGTAGAGTATTTGAAATAGGTGTAGTAAAAATTATGATATCTATTGAGAACCCAACATACAATTTAGAGGAATTATAATAAAGTACCCAATAAAAACATAAAAAAACTATCATAATATATGTACATCATCGATGACATGTGTTTTCCAAACCATTCATTAAAAATAATGTGTATGAATAGGAATAAATACCAATACAATGTGTGCAATTTTCATTGGATTATTTTATTTATACCACAATGGATATAAAATTCTATGTATAATTGAAATATAAATTCTGAATTCTCTTACATAGTAACTGATTTGACATTAAAATTAATTATCCCATTCAAATATAAGAAATATGACAAAATTTATCTTTAACAATATTTTTATAAGGCCCATTAAAACATACTTCCCCATGATCTTGTATCTTCCTTTTTTGGGAGTTATCATTGAAAATAAGGTATTGACTCATATCATTTTTAGCTTCACCACATATAAGACAACACATTAAAGATTGTTCCTTGTGATGAAATTTATTTCCTTAAAACATAAACATAACATTACCTCAATGATTAATTTCAATATTACCTTCTTTCCTAGAACAAAAATAATTTTATATTACATATACAATTTCTCATTTTTGTATATTTCGACATTTCATACATGAAGAAAATTTATCTATATTTCTTCTATGGAATCCCTCTATATTGATCCTTGATATATCAATTGTTTAACTCCATAGAGTATTAGAGTTGGTAAATGTGCGAGTAGTTAATTATATAACCTGATAAATAATTTAGAATATTGAAAATTTCATTTTCTCAATTCATTATCATTTTTTCAGGATTGTAATAACATCATTTCCAATAATAAAAATTTATAACATGATTCCCCTTAGACTCTTCCATTGAATAATACCAAAAATCATAGTGTGATATAAAAATATAATCACAGGGTTATGTTTTATAACCATAACAATTATAAATAATATTTTTAAATCAGGAAACCATCATTTTATTATATGAAAACACAGGTTTAACCAAATTAATACACGATAATAATATTTTAAAAATAATCATAATGGTTTATATATAAAATATGAATTTAACCACAAATATCCCATAAAAGTGTTCAACAAGGATTGAAATCATAGTCAATCTCAATGTAATCCATTATTGATCATTTTATTACCCAATAAACCCTTTTAAGAGTTATTACCCATATGTGCATCTATTCCATCACCATATCCCCTTGATAGAATCTAGATAATGATATATTTTCTAGGAAAACAATAATTTATTATTTATTATAACCTAGCATGTTGTCTTATAATAAATTTATCATAATTTTTATCACTAATACTTTCTCATCCGAGATTCAAAGAATAAATAAAAAAATTTCTTAAAACAATTATCGTGACAGAAAATTTTCATTCAATGATATTATATAATATTTAATTGTTATTCATAATACTGAATTAAGATCTATTCCAAAATCTTAATTATTATGTTTCTTTAAAATATTTCATTTTTGAACTATCAGTCCATAAAATATCTGGACCATCAACTAATTATTTCATTATAAATATAACCCCTTATAGACATATCTTACATCAAACCATTATTTATATCGTGTGGTGATGGAACGAGAATAAAGGATGATGTTATAAACATTATATGGGTAAGAAAGCAAGAAATCAATGATCTTTTAATAATAACCTGATCATAAGTGTGTGAGAAGATGATCATTGGATTTAAATACAACTCCCAACAAATTATATATGATAAAAATGAGTCATAGAATAGTTCCTGGAAATTATTAAATCATGGATCTAAATGAAATCAATGAACATGAGCTATTAGTGGAAAACAATTAGCAAAAGGAATAAATTTATAGAATATAAATAATATTATAATGTAATTTACATAGTCATAGACCACATCCAATACTATTATAGAATACTAGGTTCACTATCAAATAAATTTTATATTTATTTATTGTTCTTTCCCAAGAAAATCATAGTTAATATATTCTCATAATGAACATGTTTCACTGACCTTTCCAATTATTATTATCTCAGAAGATATCCATATTTTCCCAATCCATTGGTGGTCTATAAGATACCCACCCAACAAATATTTAATAAAAAATATATATATTACACATTATCCAATAATATTAATTATATCAATGTATCAGAAACCTTGGAGAGAAAATACATTTTGTAATAATTTCATCATATAATAGCCCATTGGAAATAAATGAGTCACATAAACATATTTTAATCATAATAAAAAATAATAAAATTTTAAAATATAGATTTTATAATAGGATAATATCTGTAACAAATAGTAACTAATATCTAAGGAAGTTATTAATGATTAAAATGTTTTTTTAAATGTCTTCAGAATATTTCATGAGGAAAATTGCCTATTTATTTTGAATTATCTTATTTAAGATCAATAAATTGTAAAATATTATGGAATAAAAATTATTTTCATATAACCATGGAAACATGTAAATTATTCACCAATTTATTTTTATATCATTATAATTATAAATTACATTCATTGTAATATTGTTAAATGAATGTTTTCATTCACATTTTTGATAAAAAGTATAAAGTACATTGTTCACAAAACAACAAGAATATCAATCTAAAATATTTATTGATATTAAAACATGGTAAAAATAAGATTAAAAAATATAATAATAAATAATTTCTTGATAACATTTTAATGCTAAAATGTACATTAAATAAATATATTTATAACCTAAATAATATATTCTATATTTTCATTAAAAACATTTTTCAATAATTTTATGTTTCAAAGAGACGAAAATGGTACTATTAAAAAAATTCAAAGAAAAAAATAGTGTAAAAATGTAAATAAAAGAATAAATTATATCAAAACTTATTTATATGAATTAGGAAGTTATATTGGTTATAAAATAATTATTTAATATTTAATCTAAAGAAAATTGTGTTTGTTAAACACTATTCTATAACAGAATTATTTAAAATAATACTTTCAAAACAATATGATTTAAATTTTATAAATATAATATAATGTTTTAAATAACCTTATAAAATATAATTTTGGATAATTTATATTGTTTATGGAAAACAATTATTTTTTCATTGAATATTGAAAAATTAAATTTTTTAAAGTCATTTATTGTAATAAAATATGTAATTTAAAAGTATCCATTTGTTTTGAAAATGTTTTCATGAATCATATGTAGGATATAGTCATATTTAAACAACTTAATTATATTATTATTATATTTATATTGGTTTTTAATATATGTTTATTTTTGGGATTAAATACATGTTTTTTCTAATAACTATTTTAAAATTCAACATTATTAACTTTTAAATTTATTAAAAATATATATAGTATGTAATTTTTTAAATAAAATGTGTAGGATATATTTAATATTCACATAGTTTCAAAAAATAATTATTATTTTTCATTTATTTAATATAGAATAATTTTTTTTAAAATATACACTTTTTAAATAACTTCGGATTTGCTGTTACTCTGAGATTAAAATGAAAATTACTTTTTCAACATCTGTGAATTTGAATTGGTAAAACGGATTCCTTATTTAAATCATACTAATTTATAATTTATAAAAATTTTCACTTATTTTTTTTACTAAATTCATTATTGAAGAAAAAATTAAAATTAATCCTAGTGATTAAGGTAAAATGAAATTCACCTAGTAAATAACATTTCATCATAAAGGGAAAAATTACTTGAAAAATTTAAACAACCCATTTTATGGAAATATATATACCTTTACTAATCTAGGATTGTTTTATTATGATTATTTGTGACATAATGAAAGGGAATTAATGTGGATGAAATTTCATTTTTCCAAAACATTCATGTTTTCCAGTCACACACTTATAAAATGCCCCCTTTCCTCATATATTCACACTTATCAAGAAGATTTTAATTGATAATTCCTACTCAATTAACTAATAAAATTTAGTAGTCTCATCCATGAATCAATAAATTTTTCAAAAATCGTGCAATGGAAGTCCTTTGATGAAAGGCAAAAGGATTTTAACTAAAATGGTGTAACTTTCACCAACACAATTTTTTATTGTATTCTCCACCCCATTACATTTCTCTTATATCATTATTATATAAATAAATAAATATCCTTAATATAAAGATATGTTTTTATATTAATTATGTGACCTATTCCCATACTCAATAACACATAAAGGGTTATGGAATCGTTTTTTTGTGTTTGGAGGACTACAGACTCACATAACAATGTTGTTCACTTTTTCATCTCTACCACTCATGGTATGTCATAATGATGGAAATAATGTAAATTTATGATATTTATGATATTTAAATCATAATTATACATATATAATAGTCATATCATATAATTCATTTATACATTTCATAGCATAAGGGATATGATATAATAACTCATGTGTAATATGGAGTACCCCCTCGCGAGGGGATTTGATGCTTCTTTCACTGACTTGTTACACAAAAAGGTAATAAGGATAAATATAATTAATATATATTATATACATGATGTTATTATGATACTGATGAAGTAGTTATATTTTTGGATATATAATATAATTTATTCCTCTCACCTTTCAGCACAATGAATGATTTTTAACATTGTTCATGGATTTCTAGACTACTTCCTACATGAAACATTTTGATTGAATTTACATCACATTAGTGACATAAATAAGTATATATTAAATAAAATAAAATTTATTAAATAATTAAAATTATATAAGGTAAAATATCAAATACATGTTTTCATAATGATCATTGAAAAATCGTATGGTTTCTCATGCTTACATACAGTTTACCATCAACATGATCGTATCATTAGCTCATATTTCATAGTCATCATTCATTATTTTTTTTTAAAGAAAAATTTACGTATAACTATGATTATTATTTTCAAATTAACAATCTAGATCTGTTTAATTAATGACCCCTTTGACCATAGTCAACCTATTAATGTCATTTTTGAAAAATAAACTAATAACGGTCAAATCAGCTAACATAAATTTAATAGATTATGTTGTTGAATATATATTTTTAACAAGGGGAATAAAAATAAAAAATAATCTCGAAAATTTATTTAAATTAAGTTAATAATTAACTTATTTTAATTATTCTGGAAGATAAAGTCACACATGATAAATTAGAGTTAATGTTGATGACTTAATCTCAATCTCAATTAATTTTCCACTGTGAAATTCTTGTTTTAAGGTTAATTTTTTTGATTTATAAGTTATATATACCGTATGATTGACATGTAATATGATGAATTTATCCACATTAATGAAATTTAGATTTTTTAATATTTTTATGGTTTTTATTATTCAAGTGTTTCATACATGATTCGGGACTCTTCCATTAATGGAATACCGTATTAATATTTTTCCCTAAAAACGTTTTTCTCTTCCATGTGGTTATTTTAAATATAATTTTATTAGATATTCTATATGGACCCATTGTTATTAAAAAAATTTATGTTTATTTTTACAGTATTAAGTTATTTTTCAAAGAAAATATTTATACATGTCTTTCACATAATGATTTAAAAAAATGATAAAAAGGGATGAACTATTGATTACATATATGGTAACAATGTCATTTCAACAATCATGGGAGTTTTTTTGTATCTAGCTTAATTTTCAAGATTACATTTTTTATAAAACCCTATTACTTTTGGGATTATTTTTTATTCATACTGAATTCTAAATGTGTTGGGTATTATGAAATTAAAAATGGGGTTTTAAATGATAATTGTATTTGGATATCAAAAAGTGAATTTATTATGTAGTGAAAATCATTTTTAAAAAATTATAATGAAAAATTGGAAGAATAAAAATATTTTATTCATTATAAGTTACTTGATTAGTATACATGATACAAGGGTATTCCCTGATAGTTTCATTTAATCCCATTATACGTTGACATGGGGTTTTTGGAATTTCTCAAAGTATGATCATTTTAACTTAACTTGGTGTAGGACATATAGCATTGAGTAACCCATTAATTATTAACATAGGGAGGCCCTGATAGTGTAAGGTAAGAACTTAATAGATTAAATTATGGTTTTTCCTGGATATCATTATAAATAATTTCATAAAAAAATGGAATTCATTCATTTGGTTATTGAAATTTAATTTTTTTTTGAAAGTGTTTAATATGTATTATTTTATAAGTAAATAAATAGGGTTTTTAATTTCAGGATATATGTTTATATGATTTTTTATGACCTATATTTTTTGTATGTTTTTCAAATATAAATGTTTTATATAAAATGATCATTAACCATTAGTGATAATGGTAAATGTTTTATGAGTTTTCATATTTTAACAGGCTAACAGTTTTCTTGATTTTTTTCCCCTTAATTATTTTATTGTGTTCATTCCATGTTTTTAAGTTTTTTTTAACTTATTTAGGATGGGTAAGTGAATTTATGTAGTCATTTCGAATGTCATGATTGTTTTCTATGAAATAAATCATAAATAATTTTAAATTTTTATGTTATATGAAAATGGTTACTAATATAAATTGTTAACATTGTATTATAGGGTTTTGTAATGTATGAGTTATGGTCTTATTATCAAAAAATATATAACTGAAATGAACCTCAAAGACAAAGAAACTAATTTTTTGAAAAAAACTCAATATTATTAAAAGTATAAGTATGAAGCCTTATATTTGGTATAAAATTATGTTTTTGATTTCTATTGAGGTTTGGATAAGGATAATAACAATCCATTTAATGATTTTACCATATAGTAATGTTAAAATATCATATCATTTAAGGATTACCTTTTTTCATTTTCTAAACTATTTTTTCTGATTTCCATAGAATAACAAAAAGAATTTTTTATGTGAAGTAACTCATAGGTATCAATTCTTCAAAATTATTATCCCATGATAGAATGTATCATAATAGAATAGCTTCTTATAGTAATAAATCAGATGAATCTGGAGATAACTATTTTAGTTATCGATGCTATATAAGAAATGAATATATCACCATAGAACACGTATTTTATATAGTATTTCATGTAAAAAACTAACATAATTTATTTGATAATTTTATATCGTGGAAGTTTATGTACAAATAAGTTTTATGGAAAATATATTGGGTATCATGGTGTGTTTCGAACATCAAAAGGTAACACATTCCATTTAGAATTTTGCTAGTAAATGTTATTTATGGTGGTATTTAGTTAATAATCCCTTGGATAATATTGATCTTCATTCCATGTAATTGAAAAAATTCAAGGAAATATTCATTGATAATAATTTCCATATGTTTTTCGACTCTATATGGAAGTAAAATTCTCTAAACTAAGAAATTAATATGAATATTTTGTGACTTCATATGAATAAAATATCACATGATTGGCATTGTATGTGTAAGATTTATTTCATGAAACTAATTAAATAATTAAAAGGATTTACATAAGATTGAAACTATTTATATGTAGATCATTGGCCAACTGATGATTTAAAATCTATGAATTTTTTTTGTTGTGTTAAAAAGGTTGATATGATGTTTCCTGACTCTTATGTGGCTTATGATGGTGAATGTATGAAGTGGTCATGATGGAAGGTTATAGGGAAACATATATTAATGAAATATGGAAGTATGAAATTTATGTTATGGTCTTATGGTTTCTGTGGGAAAAATACCCTTTGATAATTTCTTATAAATGTAGGGAATTCTTACCGATCTTGGAAGGTTAACAACATGTCCTACAAAATAAATGAAAAGAATCATGAGGAATCGTTAAATGGTGTAACTAATATCCATCGAAAAGTGAGAATTTTCAGTTGTAATGAGTTGGATCATTTTGTTAATTCTTGTCTAATGTAAGTTTCATATAATGGAAATCATTTGAATTGAAAAAAAGATAGTTGTAGTGAGGTCATTTGATAATACTATAACTGATGTTGGAAAATAAAATGAAGTGGATACTATTTTTTACATATGTATTTATATTATTGCAACACCTATTTTGACATCAGATATTCTCATTTAATTATTATTGAGAAATATGAATTAAAATTTTTTAATATCACAAAATAAATGTAATATAGAGCTTTTGGTGAAAATATTAGGATGAGGAATTAAGGGAAACATGATTTACAGTAATCATCATATTGTTATTAGTGGGATTCTCATTCCTAAAAATTCTACAAAAAACATATAAGAGTTTGATATCATTCATTTTTTTAATTAGATTTTAGTTTATCATTATATGATAGTTATTTGGGATAATAATGGTTTGATCAATATATTATTTTATTCAATAACATACCAATATGACGATAAATTAATTAGATACGAAGGTAAAATTTTCATATCTCATATTTATAAAAATGATGAAACTATTCAAATTAGTGATGTTATATTAGAAAAAGAATAGATAGATTTTTTATGGATGATTTTTCTTTTTCTAATCATTATCGAGACATTTTGTTTAATGTCAACTTCTTTTCCTGATTTTAAGAATATTTATATTCTCAATTATAAAATGGAATAATTGTAACATTTATAATTGAAAATTAAATTACATGATTTATTAGATAATATTTTTATCTGACCAAGAACATCACAATTTGGTTCTCCTATTTACGTTTTTTAAGGGTTCATGGAGACATGGATTTGATTATTGGTCCTTGAATAAAATAAATGTTATGAACTAATATCAATTTCCATTAATTTATCATTTTTTATCAAATATAGGGATCATAATAATGTTTGATAGTTTTCATATGGTATGGGTCCCATTAATTTAAAGTGAATTAATAAAAACTTTTGAAGACCTCATTTCAGACTAGATACGATAACATTTAATTTGTAGTTATTTAACTTGATCTATCTAATTTACCAAAAATATTTAAGGATATTGTAAATATAATTTTTCATGATTTCCAAAAAACAATTTGGAGGTGTATATTTATAACATTTTTGAATACTGAAATATAGAATAGTAATATGAATGAAACATAAGGTTTGTTTTTCAAATACTAATATTTAAGAAACATAATAAGAAATTTATCATTTGTGATGTTTTACTGCAAAATATTTCCATCCATGGACATATTGATTCTAAATATCAAATAATAATTGACCCTCCTAAAATAATTGTTATTAAATAATGGTCAATACCCACAAATATTAATATGATTCAAATTTTATCGGATTATAATTTTACTACAACTTGTTTTTTAAAGAATCTTTTCAGTTTCCTAGGAGACTAACTAAGATAAATCCAAAAGAATTTATGTTCATCTAGAAATGATAATGTGATTATTTTTTTGAGGAACTTAAAAGAAGATGGATTAATTCTTTTGTCAATTTTGAATATTTATTAATTTTATTTAATTATTTATTGGTAAGGTTACTCTTATTTTGGATGATTTACTATTCATGAGGGTAGGTTACTATTCATAAGGGTAGGTTACTATTCACTAAAAATTATTATTTTTTATTAGAGTCCAAAAACCATCTTGAACATGACCGTGTATGTAAGATTTTCAAAATTACAAGTACAAAAGTGACAAACTTATTTTTAAAGGTCACTTATCACTTAGTAATTCATTATGTTGTGTTTTCATTTTATTTTATGACATAATTATAAGAGGGGAATTTCCATTGAAATCCATGGGTCTTTACATTCGTCCCCCTTATGAAATTTCATCCTCAAAATTTTACATTACAAAAACAGGTGAGGGTGTTTCTCCTTCATTGCCTCTTCTGGTTCCCAAGTTGCCTCATCAATCTATTGGTTCCTCCACAACACATTGACAAGATGGGTTGTCTTGTTGCGTATAAACTTATCTCTCTAATTCATAATTTTACTGGTTGCTTCTCATTGGAGAGATCATCGTCCAGCTGCACCAACTCTATGTTTAGTATATGTGAGGGGTCTGGTTTGTACTTACTCAGTAGTGATACATAAAACACATCTTGAAATTGAGCCATATTTGGAGGAAGTGAAAATCGATAGGCCACGGCTCCTATGCGGTCAGGGATCTAAATGGCACCAGTATAACTTGGTCTTAGCTTCCCTTTATTCCCGAATCGCATGACTCTCTTCCATGGAGAAAATTGTAGGATGAATTTATCTCCATCGTCGAACTCCTAGTCCCTTGACAGTTTTTTACATAGCTCATTTGCCGAATCTATGAATCTTTGATGTGTTTCTAGAATACTTGAACCTCATTTGGAATCTCTTGAACAAGATCATGTTCAAGTATATTCCTTTCTCCAACATCATTCCAACTGGCTCGAGTTCTACATAACTTTCCATACAGAGCATCATATGGATCAATCTGAATGTTTTAGTGGAGTCTATTATTGTACAAGAACTCAACCAATGGGAGATTCTTATCCTATACACCTTTGAATTCTATAGAGAAGGATCTTAGAATATCTTCAAGCATCTTAATAGTCCTTTTAGACTGGACATCAGTCTGGGGGTGATAGGTCGTGCTGAAATTTAATTCAGTACTCAGATCATGTTGAAGACTTCTCTAGAATTTAGATGTGAACCTTGGATCATGATCAGAGACAATAGAGAGTGGAACTCCATGCAGTTTCACCACTTCCTTAAAATATATCTTTGAAATTTGTTCAAGTGAGAGATCTTCATGAATAGCGATAAAATGGGCAGTCTTGGTGAGTCGTTCAATCACAACCCATATCGTATTATTTTCCTTTGATGTCTTTGGGAGACCCATAAAAACCCATAGTATCATTTTCCCGTTTCCACATAGGTATAGGAAATGGATGCATCATCCCTTTGATCTTTTGTTTCTCTGCTTTAACTTTCTAACACACCAAGCTGCTTTATATAAATTTCGCAATCTCTTTCATCATGTTATCCCGCCAGAAATGTTCTAAGAGATCACGGTACATCTTGGCACTCCAAGGATGGATAGAGAATGTTGGTCTATGTGCATTTTACAATAGCTACTTCTTTTTCCCAGGTTATGAAGTCACAAAAAGCCGTGTTCCCAACCAAATCACACCATCATCATCAATATTGAACTCTTATAGGTTCCCTTCCATTACTGCATTCACCTTCTTTTGTATCTCCCCATCATCCCTTTGTGATTCTTTAATATTCTATTGGATAGATGGTTGCACATTCATTTGGGAAAGGTAGGATATATCCATTTCCCTTATGATTTCCAAATCAATTCATTGCATATCCAAGAAGATAGGGAATTTCTCAATCCACAACATGGAGAGAGTAGCAGGTTCATTTTTTATTAGTGCACCAGCTATATTGTTCGCCTTTCTAGGGTGATAGTGAATAGAGAAATAATAATCCTTGATTAGATCTAACCATATCCTTTGATGCATGTTGAGCTCCTTCTGTGTGAATATATACTTTAGGCTCTTGTGGTTGGTGTATATGTCTCACTTCTCACCATAAAGGTATTGGCACCAGATTTTCAAGGCACAAATAACAGCTACCAACTCTAGATCATGCGTCGGGTAGTTCTGATCATGGATCTTCAACAATCTTGTGGAATAAGATATCACATTATCTTTTTCATGAGTACACAACCCAATCCTTTATTTGAATCATAACTGTATATCACAAAACTTTATCCACTTTTCGGTATTATGAGTACAGGTGCAGTGATCATCCTTCTCTTTAGATCCTTGAATCCTCCCTCACCTTATTCTATCATATAATACTTTACCCCTTTCCTTATTAACTTAGTTAGCGGGCTTGACAATCATGAGAGGTTTCTCACAAAACGTCGGTAGTACACTTATACTCTAAGAAAACTACATATTTCTATGACACTAGAGGTACTTGGCCATTCCTTGATAGCCTTTTTTTTGAAGCATCCACAGAAATTCCCACACATGTGATCACATGTCCCAAAAATGTGACTTTCTTCATCCAAAAAATCACACTTTCTGAACATGGCGTACAAATTCTCCTTTCTCAATGTCGCCAACACAAGTCTTAGATGTTCTTCATGTTCCTCCTTGAGCATGGAGTATATGAGAATAACATTGATAAAAACTACCAAAAATTTGTCGAGGTAATGACTAAAGACTCTATTCATGAAATACATGAAGAATTCAGGAGCATTTGTATGTCGAAAGTGCATCACCAAAAACTCATAGTGCCCATACCTTGTACAGAAGGCAGTCTTCTGAATGTCTTCCTTTTTCACCTTTACCTGATGATATCTAGAACGAAGATACACCATTGAAAAGTATTGAATTCCACATAACTAATTGAACATTTCATCAATCCAAGGAAGAAGATACTTGTTCTTTATGGTGATCTTGTTGAGTTCCTGATAATCCATACACAACCACATTGTCCTATCATTCTTCTTCACAAAGAGCACTGGTGCACCCCAAGGTGATGCAATAGGGCATATGAACCCTTTGTCCAGATTATCTTGCAGCTGCTTCTTTAACTTCTCTAGTTCGATAGTAGCCATCCTATATGGACACTTCCAGATAGGAGTAGCTCTGGGTAAGAGTTAAATTGAGAACTCAAAATCACGATCTGGGGGAATTCTGGGTAACTCTTTGGGAAATACTTTGTTGTATTCCCTCAAGATGGTCATTTCCTCAAGGTTGGAACATTCCTTCAACTCAACCATTTTGTTGAGGTATGATTCTTCATTGGGAATCAAGACCCACACTATTGAAGGATTTTTCAAAGGGGATTCATGATCTTCCTTGAATTTTTAGAGGAGCATGGGATGGCTCAGAATATGAAAAGATATTTCCTTTTCCCGACAGTTGATATGTCCTCTATATAACGAGAGAAAATCCATTCCTATTATAGCGTTGAATTCCACCAAGGAATGTATTACAATATTTTCAGGAAGATTCTTCACACATACGCCAATAGGAGAAGACTAAAACACTTGGGTTTCAATGATTTCACCACATGGTGTTTTTATAGATATATCTACTTCATGGTTTCGGGGCTTCGATTCAATAGTTCTATAAAACTTGAAAGATATAAAGGAATGCGTAGATCTAGAATAACATAAGAATTTTTCCATTATTGAGTGAATATGAACTGTACCTTGTACAACTTAATTATCATGCTCCGCCCCTATAGTAGTGATTGAATAAGACTTCCCTTGTTCCATTGGATTTGGTGGTTGCTGATGTTGATTACCCTCAAGAACTTGAGTTTTAGTGAACTGACTTGCATAGTGACCTAGCTCCCTACAGTTGTAGCATTGAACCATGAGTGGTTCTCCCTTTTCTTCTGCCACATTCTCCTTCGTTTTCATGTATTTTTGACACTCTTGAGCATAATGTCCTTCTTTCCCACACTTGATTCACTTCGCCATCCCTTTGAGGGAGTTCCCGTGGTGAAACTTCCCACATTTTTGGCATGTGGGTCATTGAGTTTTCTTCCCACATTTCCCATTAGATCCTCCATATTGAAACTCAATCTTTCATTTATTATCCACATATCCATGGGAACATTCTCCAAACTCTATCTCTGCTTTGAGGGCACATTATAAAACTTCTTCATTACTCCTAAAGTCTCAAATTGAAAGAGCCTTTCGAAGGTGTGGTTTTAATCCACTAATGTATCTATAAATTTTGCTATCATTGTTGACATCAAAACATGAAGCATACCTTTCAATCCTTGTTAAATTTTCTTCATAGGTTCTGACAGATTCTCCTTCTTTTTTATTGAGATCTATGAATTCTCTCTCCATAATCATGTGATGAGTTCTTGGGAAATACTTTTTAACAATCATTATCTTAAAGTCTTACTATTCTATCTATTCAATTAACTCCCACGGATTGGTGTTCTAAATCAAAGACTACCGTTGATCAGCCTCTCTATCTAGACGAGAAACGAATAGAGTCACCTTCTTCGTCTCAGAACAGTGAAGCACAAAAATGATCTTCTCCATGGATTTGATCCATTGTTCCGCAACTAGTGGATCCGAGGATACACTAAATGATGGTGGTCGTTACCGAATAAAACATTATATAGATATTTTCTCTCTCTTTGGTGAAGGAGGATGTTCCCCATTATTATGGTTATTGTTCATAACCTGAGATAATTGGGTAAGATTCACCACGATGTTCTAAACTCCACCTCCCAAATCATTGGGGATGTCTTTCGGGAAATCATTGCATTGGCCCTCACACGATTTTTTGGCCTTATTTCTCCGGGTTCCCACCTTTTTCTAAAATAAAATAGGTTAGAACAAAACATAAGTAAACAATTCATGAATACAGAACTTATTAATTTGAAAAAATTATACTAAAATCATAACATATGGGATACCTATGTAAATATTCTTGTGTGCATATTTTTACATAGTCTCAGGATATAGGTTTTCTCTAGGGTTCACTAATCCTAATTCACAAATTAAATAAACCTTCTCTCTGATAACTATAACAGCCCTTCCTTTTATTACAATACTATTACACCATTTTAAAGATAAACAACATAATAGTATTATACATAGAGGATCCAATGGTTTAGTGTCTTGGGAAAACTAGGACCATACATAACAATTACAACATCAAAAATAAACATTTAAATAATTTATTCTTCTCTAGCTTCTAATAGGAACTTTTCCACTACTTAGTACAAGTATCCACCTGAGTATATACATCAAAAGGGGTGATCTTGAAGCCTAGTAAGAGGATAGATAAGAACAATATAGCATGGGGTGAGCATAATCAAAACTTTGGAAAAACTATCATAAATATGAGAGGAATCATACTTGTGAACCAAGATAGCATCTTTTTCACACCTCATTTAACATTTACTTATTTTATTAATCAGTTTACCCAATGCATTGAAGCACTTTATAATTCTGAGCGCACCCATCATGTTCAAACATTCATATTGCGATATATAATTTCGGCCACACCCATCACATCATAACATTATCATTATCATGAATTCCAAATGGAACATATAGAAAAAGTAAACATAAATAACCAATGGAAAGAAATGGTTTACATATCTTATGAAAAGATTCATAAACCTTTGGTTCCCTAAAGAAATAGGGAATAACATACATGTTTCAAGAACTGTTCACTTTTAGAGAGAAGTAAAAGTTTTGTTCCTAAAAGAAGAGTTCCTTTGAAAAACATATTTTTTGACATAAAAAACTAGTGAAAAAAATTTAAATCCAAGAAAATAAAAGAATATTATGAAAAAAATTTCTTTACGGAGTAATCATATCAAAAAATGGAGTTAATGAGGGATAACCTGAAGGATGAATGTTGGGTTTGATAATTTCACCTTACCTTGTTCCTGAATGATTCCTTCTATTTCATGTCTCGTATAATGACATTATATTCATTAATTAGAAATACAGAACCTTTTTGAAATTAATATGGTTCATTATGGTTTCATTAAGTGATTTTACGTGCCTTTGGATGAGTTTTAGTGTTTAAAAACATTATTTCAAAATGTTTGTTTTTATGGTTTTTTTGAGTGGTTCACTTGTATTCATAATTTGACGTTTGGGTAGAACATGGTTAAACATAAAGAACCATTATTACATGTTATTAATGATATTACAAGAGTTTTGATAATATTATAATGAATTATATTAGATCCATGAGGATAAATCATTAGTTATTAATTAAGTGATGATTGTTTGGGTTAATTTGAGCGATTTTTCTATCATAATGAACTTGTTTTGTTTTATCACTAGAACTATGGTCATAAGTTAGTTAAAGAACATTAAATATGATATAATACATCTAAAATGTTCTGGTTCAACCAAAAAAATGGTTTCATGACCAGATATGAAGGTAGAATGGGAACAATAAAACTTTTCGTTCTTGAAGGTGATAAATTAAGACCTTACGAACCATGTTCTCCATTATAAAATAAATGAAAGAGGGAAAATGGATTATATGATATAATATATCATTTGCATCATAAAAATCCATCAGATGTATAATAATGGGGTTACAATACCATTTTTATGAAGATATGTTGGGAGAGATAATGAAATGAACTTGAACATGAAAGAAAGTTAAAGGTGAAGAGGGATAGAAATTAACTCTTAAATCCTCCTCTTCGGAATCTCTTTATGGAAGTTAGGATTGGTCTTTTGATGATACCAGAAGATATTGAACATGGGATAGGGGAATATATGAGGTTTGGGAATATTTCAGAGAATGTGTGGAGCTTGAGAGGTGTGAGGAAATGAGGGTGGGGAGGGTGGTTTTTATAGTGGAGGGGAGAGAGGTTTCCTTAATATAAACTTCATTAGTTTATTAATTTCCCCTAAGAGAAGGAATAATGAGTCTTTAATGAACAAGAATTTTAATTGTATAATGTGATCCCGAACCAAGTGGGCTTCAATCAGCAGAACATCAATCATGACTCTATAATTATCTTATTAAGCTTATTTTTGTAAATTACTGTATTTCACTATTCATCAAAAATTCAAGTATTTCAGAAAAATACGAAAAATTTACCCCAAACATTTTTCAACATGTTGAATCTGAAAATGATTTCAATTTTTCAAAATTAGTTTTATAAATAATTTTATTTTAATATTTAACTAAAATCTAATTTTACATAAAAAACAATTTTTAAAAATTAAAAGTGATTTTAAAGTGCTTTTAAAAATTATTTAGGGTCTTATAAATTCATCAAAAAACTATCATGAATTGATTAAATATTTTATGAACACATTTTAGGAAAATAAATTTTCTTTTAAATTAATTAATTATAAATAATTATTTATTACTTTCAAAATATCGAAATTTTTACTAAGGTCAAATTATCACTTTATAATATGTTTAAATTTTTATTTAACTATTCATGGGTAAGGTTACTCTTATGTTTGATGATTTAAATTTCATAAGTTTTATATAACTATTCATAAAGGTATGTTACTATTCATAATGGTAGGTTACTATTCATCCAAAAATATTTTTGTTTTATTAGACTCCAAAAATCATCTTGCACACAACCGTGTATGTCATATTTTCAAAATTCCAAACACAGAAGTGAAAAACATATTTTTAATGGTCACTTATCACCTAGTAGTTTATTATGTTTTATGTTCATGTTATTTTATGACATAATTATAAGAAGGTAATTTCCATTAAAAAAAATTAGGTCGCTACATCCTCTGCATTAAAGAAAGTAAATTTTTGACTAAAAATCTAGATTATGTAATAACTGAGGACTAAGACATATAAATATATTATAATGAAATGAAATGTATTTATCCAATAAGGATTATATAATTTATATTGATAAAAATTCAATTATAAATATTATTGATTAGTATGATATTGAAACATAAATACATTTCTTAATGTTCGATTTTATTCAAAAAAAATGTAGCATCAATTATAAAAAAATTTAGTATATTATTATCATATTACACAGAAATTGAAATACTTATAATATCATATATGATTCTGTTATAAAATTTCAAAACCAATTTAGGAATAATTAATTATTAAAATCATAGTTACTTGGTTTTATAATTTTGGGGTTTCATTGATGTTTTGGATTTGTAGTTATAGTAATTTTTATTTCATCATAGATAAATAAACTATATAATGTTAATAATGATATAATTATAATATTTATTCCGTATATAAATAATATGAATATTAAATAATTTTTTTAGTATGAAAAATGATGTACATCATTCATAGATAAAGAAGGTTGTGCACAAGAACCAATGCATTATTCATTTTGTAACGAAACATGGGAAATAATGATAAATAATATTTAATAATTAAAAACACATATAATATCATATATATCATATAAAAATATTAAATAAATCATTATAATTAAATATTAATGATGGAGATGGAAAAAAGAATTATAATTGTATATGGACATGATAGCGCACACGTACACAAGAATGAAACATCCACTTCCAATGTAATAGAATAAAGGGTGGATAATAGTGGAGATTACATAATAGTAAAAAAAATTGTTTATATATTATATATATTTAAATTATTTTTCATATATACCAGACAATTGTAGGACATAGAATAAGAAATAAATTCAACGTGGTCGGGTATGACCATTAAAACTTCTTTAGTTGCACATCATTAAATCCCATCTTATGGACTATAGGAATTGTTATTAAATAATAATAGAACCTATTAATCATGGATGTGGAATTTTAGAATAAATTTAGCCACAGTATGGTCAATATAGGTGGATTATAGTGTTGTAATGATGATAGTGGGTATGGTTGTATATATGTTGGTGAGAGGTCACATATGGAACATCATATAAGACTAAAATATGTTATTTTAATAATTAATAAAAATTATAAAAAATGAAAAATATTTAATTGTAGGATTATAAATTCTCTATATATTTCAATAAAATAAGATTGTGAGACAATTAATTGGTAACATTATACTTATCTCTTAGTTTTACCTCTTGTAAACCTATTATATCCAAAATAGAGGTAACAAATTTTTACTACTTTTTATATTCATTTTCAGAAATAAAATAAATTTTAACTTATTACCTTATATTATTTATGGTGATTAAAATTATTTAATCCAACTTAATATATTTATTTACTATATGCTGTATAAGAAATTTTATAATAAGTCTAAACAATGGAATATTTTTTTAAATGCATATTTATGCCTAAAATTGAGATTACATTCATAAATTTTCCATGTTCAAAATATAATATAAATGTTAAAAAATTTATTGAATATACAATATATAAATATTATTATAAAAAATCATCAATATTAACTATATTTTTATTGATAAATTTTTTTTATTAAATTAATAGTATTTTCAGAAAAACAACTATTTTTTACTTTTAATATTGATTATTTTAATTTCTTTCTAGTTGATAACGAAAAAATTTATTTTATACAATGAAAAAATATATTTTTATAATTTAAATTATTTTTTTCATACCATCTAATCCAAGTTATAAGAGATATCTATTAAATTAAATAATAGTATTGTAATAGTAAATCACGGTTCATTTAAATTCATCGATGTGTGAAATAAATTATATAAATGAAATAAAATTTATCTAAAGAGAAATATGACATCAAATATCACATTGTTACAATGATAGTGTAAAAATATCATTCCAAATTTTTTTTCCTAATGGTGCACAAGTGTAACACGATATGACTATACAATTTTTGGAAATAGATTATTCTCTCCAACAAAATAGATGATTCTAACTAACCATTTCAAAAATAAAAAAATATACCATTATCATCGTGGAAGGATTCGCACAATAACTATAATGTTCCACAATCTCACCATCAAAATGAATTATTTTTTAGCTAAAAAAATAGGATAATCCCAATTAATAGAAGGAATATAACGTTTTTTCACCTCAATATAATGAATACTTCAACAAGGTAAAATATGAATCATTATATTAAATAAGATACCCCTTATGAATATATTTTTATGCATTCATCTAAATCTATTGCGACATATCTATGTATAGTAGTATACTCACTCAAGATAGTTAATTCCATAATGGATATAAAATTCGGATTAAGAAACAAAATTAGGGAGAGTTGAAATATGATCATAATAGTATGTTATTTTACCATCTTTCTCATCACATCAGATCTCATTTTCCTATTCTATTATATTACATGAATATTATTACATATTTTTCATCAATAATCTTTAATAAAATTATCACTAATGATTTTGATAATGAACTCATCATATAATTTTTATAATGGGTGTCAACCACCCTCTCCGTAATCATATTTTTTTAAAATTTAAATATTTTTCTTCATTATTTTCAGAAAATGTTTAATATAATTAACCCATTTAATTCCCAGTCTCCTCAAGATTATAATCAAACTCTACCCTCCAATTACATAAAAACTAGTTTTATATATTATTTACTAAATTCGTAACTTATGGATTTAGTTCCAAAATGGTTATATATTTTATGTTTTAATAAAATTCGATAAGAGGTTACACGTTGGATTAATTTGTTCATAATGGGATAAAATTATAATATTATTTAACAGTATTACCTTCTACATATGTTTGGTTTTAGGGATTCTTAATGACACATATAAATGATAATATGCTTATTTGGGACTAGTTTTTCAAATTGTTATGGTATATATATTTATTTCATTAAATTTTAAAATCATAAAATAGATTAATTATTTAAATAATGGAAAATTAAAAAATTCTAAAAAGATAAATTTATTCAAAATCGAATGAAAATTTTAGATTCCAAGGAAACATGAACATAAAAATTATAAAAAATATAATTATAAATAAATAAACCAAACACTAATATATATATTGAGAATATATTTATGGGAAAAACATAAAAAAATATAGTTACAAAATGATTGGATTAATAACAACTGGAAAACATACTATTGTGAGATGATGAGTAAATGTTTTGTATAATGTTCATTTTATGATATTTTGAGTATTATAATACACAATGAATTACTATATTTTAGGATAAAAAATTATGTATAATGATCTCTTTAACATAATTTTCCATCCTTTTACCAATTTTATATTTGATGCCTCCATATTATAAAATGCTGTGACCATTTTTATCAAATAGTAAAATTATTATTAGGATAAGAGATAATTTTTCAGAATATATTTATGTCGGTAATATTACAAGGGTTGTAGTAAAATGTCACACATCCACATAACCTATTAACATATATATAATACTTTATACTACATTATTTGAATCCAATGGAAGGGAGGAGAATAATTTTACTCAAAAAACTACTAAATGGGACTTTTTTAACAAAAATAATTTACATATTTGAAGTCAAGAATAAAATAATAATTATATTAATTATAATTATATTTAATATATTGTACGATGTACTAATGTAGATGATAAAATAAAATAAAAAAATTATGTTATTTTTCTATACCTACATAATGAAATAAATTCATTCCATATATAACTTATTATTATCTTCCCTTGTTTAAGTAATGAATCAATTTGTTCTATAGGATTTCTTAACTTTTATCAATTTTAAAAATAAATAAACATTATAAAATAAAAATTTATATTAAATTTGGAATTATTGTAACAAATTTTTTAGGATTGTAGATATTTTTAGGAAGGAAAATTAATTTACAAATGGTTTTATAAAATATTGACACAACTAAATCCTAATAAAAATAAATATTTCATAATAAAAAATATGATTTATATAATATTTTAATTGTATGATAAATTGAAAAATTAGTTCTCCAAATAAAAATTAATATGAGTTGTTAGTTCCAAAGAACATTGGTTTTATATAAAATTTATCATTCCAATCAAAACACCCACTACTGAAATGTACTAGATTAAATATTATATAAACCATGTTAGTGTGTTACCACCTAAAATTACGGTATTAATCATTATATTGAAAAAGATATAAAAAAGGTAATAAAAACTAATTATATATCCTACAATTTAGTAATAAAAATTGACTAAAATAATTTAATTAAAATTATTAATAAAAACAATCAATTACCACAAGAAAAAAACATTCAATTATAAATCCATGTGATATTCATTACAAATTTACTGGAAAACATGCATGTATTAATAAATAAAAAAAGTAAACCACATAATAACTTATCTTGAGAGAACTAGTATAGAAAAATAATTATTCCATCAAACAACTCAGATGAAAAAACAATATCAACAATTGAAATAATATCACCAATATCATTATATGTTGAATAATATCTGATAAAATCACACAAAAAAACAAATAAGAAACCCTTACAAGGTTATAAGGGGAAATAGTTATCATCACCACCTATTATCCTAGAGCTAAATACCATGACCTACAAAGAGAAGAAATTGGTCATATTTAATATGTATCATAAAAATGTGTCACTATTTATAAGTGGAATATTTATAGGAAAACATAATATAATATTTTTAATAGTCTCTATATAATTTAATTCGACAAAGACTATAATAAAATAAAAAAATTATTATTTCCAGTTTAATTCATAAACATGGACTGCTGGATTTTCCACCGAAGTGAAATTCTAGTGGTATAATTATTTATTAAACTCAAAAAAATCCTTAAAATATATTTATACAATGTATCTCCAAAAAATAACTCACATGTTTTATATAATAAAAAATTTATGATAAAATTTATTAAAATTTGAATCACTAATATATTTTTAAAATATAAATTAAATAAAATTACATGATTTAAGATGGTAAAATGATATTCATTTTCTTTATTTTCATCTAATATGTTTATTGTATAAATTACTTATAGATAGAGATATTCATATTTTTTCATTAACCAAATAATTTAGTAAAAATTTTGATCGTGATAAGACATAAAAAAATTGAACTGCAAAATTTGATAAAATAACATATGTTGATACAAATAGCATAATTATGATTTACCCATTTCCATTATGTACTGATTTAAAACTATATTCTAAATTTAAATGATAATATGATATAACAAAACAAGAACATAGAAAAATAATTAAAACAATATTTTTATATTATTATTAACCCCCCAAATAAATAAGTATAAAATATCATTAACCTTTTTTAATTTATATAAAGGAAAATGTAGAAAAAATAAAATTTATTTGAGAAAATTATACTTATTAATCCAAACAATTGATATTTTAAATAATATTAATTATGAAAATCAGTAGTAAAGATACAAAAATATTTTATTTATGGATGAATATTCGATCAAAAAAGGTATTATCGAGTCAAATAGAAAATATATATTATTATTTTAGACATTTCAATATAATTCAATAAAAAATTTAAATATATGTTATATTATTCTATTTAAAATTAAGAATAAATTCATATTATTTTTGAATTAGAGCTAAAAAACGATTTATTTTCTAAAAAATTATTTATATATTCTCTAAATATGATCAGTCACATTTAGATTTAGTGGATCATATAAAACAGATGAATATTTATATTTATATAATATTATGTTTGGAAAAAATAAATTATCATGGATATCTACAAATGTTTTCCATGAGTCTATCCATTTAACAATTTTAATGTAACTATGTTATATAATATAAAAAATAAAATTTATTGAATACACCTTATCTATGGGATCTAGTCTTACATATATAATATTAAGTCGCAAAATGGATAATATGATGAATATTGGATTCAAATATGTTGAAAAATTTGAAATAAATTTTTATTATATTTAAATTAAAAATATATAATCCAAAATAGTTAAATGAATTTATGGAGTGGGAAAAATAATTTTAAACATTTAAATATTCATAAAAATTTTCCTTAACAAATACATAATAAAAATAATTAAAAAAGGAACAAATAAAAAATAAAGGGCTATAGAAAATACATTTATACAGTAAATAATATTACAGAGTCTAAAAAAGAATGTGTCATTAAAATATATAAAATAATTAGTAATTAGTATGATAATTATGACCATGTTAAACCAAATATGATTCTTCACTCTAGAAGTTAAACATATTTTTGAACCACAAAATAAGAATATCTAATGGAGTTAATCTTTTGTTTATCATCGATATGATATTCGAGTGCTTTTTTCTAGGTTTACATTTCATAATAAGACCATAAGTTTCATCCTCATATATCGTAATCCCATTGATAAAAGTAGATTCATTAGATATTATATACTTTTAATCTTATGATCCTCACTACAGATTAAAATTTCTCCTCATATACAAGTAATTCTAATAGCGATGGTTGCCTCCCAAATGGAATGATTATAAATACGTATCATTTTCTCGAATGCATCAATAACAAATTCCTCTCTGAAATTAACTTCAATATATTCCCATTAACTTTTCTAATCAATGTAAATAAACTAACATTGAGATTGAGGATCATATGTCAATATTATGGAGTATTATGAAAGTACATGGAATGGTCCATGTTGTCTATTTTCACCGAGATCTACACACCCCATAGACATCCCCTACTTCTCCAAAGATTATAGAAAAATAAAGAGTTTCTTCATCATGTAATATTTTTTTCTCACTAATATTAATCATAACATTTAATGTATTATTTTTCTAACAGTGAGAATCCTATTATAGGCCTATATTCTCTAGAATATGGTCCTATATCAAGGGTTATGTGGTGTTACATCGAAAATCACTAACATCATTAGAATATTCTGAAAAATATCATATCTAGAGGTCTGTCAATAGACATACTCCCTTGATATTGGTATAGAATCCCAAACATTCATATAATAATATATACACAATGTTTATATAGTCGGCTGGTGAGAAAGGAAACTTTTATTATACCCTGAAATACTAGAATTTTCTAGTTGATCTAAAGAACCTATTTCTTGAGAATTATTTTTGTTATCATCTTCTCCAAATCCTATTGAGCACATCTAGACATATATAAATGCGGTCTTACTAAAATAATATTCCAATAGTATATTCCTTATGTACACATTGAGTGAAAACTTAGAATGAAAATTATTTCCTATATGTGCTCCAATTGTGTCATATTATTGTGATGAAATGGAAATAAGGGATTATTATGATACTCAACATATATTTTAAGATACTCGTTCAGTTTAGATAGTACCACCATACTCATGAAAATGTAATTAATTTCAATTATGATAATATTCTAGAATAATTTACAAAAATATCATTTTTGTCCATTTTAATTAGAATAGTGATTGAAGAAGAAATTTTAATGAGGGTTTTTTTGGATCCAAATTATAAAATTTTGGTTAAACATATGATCCAATATTTATGATATTAATTCATATCCTCAAATGGAATGAAATTGGGAACATATTCATTCTTGAATGGACCTAAGGAATTAATTTTATATCTATTTTTGATAATTCCCATTTTAAGGGTTAAAGGGGAACCCTAAGATTTCTCATAGGCTTCATGGCATTACAGAACCTGAAGTTCTTAATCGAATTCATTACTAACAATAACTACATGACACCACCCCTCCCCAACAACTGAATGTTGATCATATCTCCACTTTTGCATAGTTGTTCAGCTTGCAGTCCAGTAAAAAGGTACACTAGCCTGGTATCGATTGGAAATACCATACACTTTCATTCCTCCAAATCCTTTAGTTGAGATCATAATCATGAATTACATGGGAATTTGGATTCAGGGAGAATTAATTATATCCCCAATCACTTTCTAGTAGTTAATGTCTTGTAATTAATATTTTATAGAGACACAACATTATAAAAATGCCTTTTTATTTTGGGATTACCTATTTTTATAAAGTCATACTAACCAGATCCTTAGTATTCCAACATTATATACCCCTTAGGATTTCTTCCCCATAATTAATGGTGTGTCGAACCACCTATAATCACACTATTATACTATCGCACCTTGCAATCACTATGAAAATAAATTTTATTTTTGAAAATTATACCTATACCAATATCATGAACAGATTATATTTGTCATCACTTCGAAATAGAATACTTATATTATTCATCATGTTTTGAGTCTACATCAATTGAAGTTGTTATTATAGGTATTTGAGTTAAAATAACATGCTTCAAAGTTGTATTATTATTATTATTTACAACCATATCCATTGAGGTCCCAAAATCGTACACTTCACAATACTATTTTCCTCTAATCAATGCATCTTTAATGATATATAATAGTGAGGGGTTGTCCATTTCATATCATTCTAATGACCAGGTGGTGTAACAAAACCATGGTAAAAATTGTATATTATATCACTGTGTATAATATTTTATCACCAACACTATTTTAATAGTATCTCGAGTATATGGAAATTTATTAGTAGTAAATTTATATGAAAAAGTTGTTTTAATCATATAATAGAAATATTTCAGACAATCACTAAATATAGTATTGAGTTGTATATTGATATTTAAAAAGTCAAAAGAAAAAATAACTTTATTAAAATCCAACAATCATATATTTTGTTTTGATGTTGTAATATATTATTTGTTCTTAGAATTGCATTATTATCAATGATATAACAATTTATCCAAATAAAAAAAATCATTAGTTTGAAATTTATCAATTAAGTAGGGTTTTGTTTAAATGAATTTTGGATTTTCGCTAAGATTTTTTTATGAAAACAAAAACCAAATATTAACATTCATTCACTAAATTGATTTATTTTATCCATATAAGTTAAATATTGATATTAATGTTATGACAATATATAATTATAATGAAATTAATATTATTTTTTCTCATACTAAAAATATAAATTAAAAAACTATAGAAAACCTACAATAATTTAGCAAAATATTTTAATTAAACTGTGACATATCAATTCTTGAAATGTGTCATCATTGTATTTTAGAAAATGTAACTTTACTTTAGAAATTATCCTTCCCTTAACACCCTTTTTGAGAGGTATTTTAATGAAACCACATTGTTTCTTTTATGTATAATATTTTTTAATTTCAAGACTCTTCTTTAAAAAAATAGTATTCCCATTTCTAGTAAGGAACCATACCCCATTACATAATCTCAAATTGTTAACACTAGTAATCGTATAATTTTTCAACAATTCATATATAAATTTTTCATATATGATGGATATGTCTATCTTTTAATAATTGGATTTGAATTCATGCATATATAATAATGTTATTTATAAAAATATGTATGGAATAATGAACCCTAGTTTCTATTGTATATACTATAATATCAATATTGCAGGGATATATATCTTTAAAAAACAGATCTTGTAAGAACACAGTTCATAGGAATCATATTGAGGGAAGTTTTTATTTCCCTAAAATCATTTCATTAATGAAAATGTAAAAAAATGCTTCCCCAAAAATAAGGATTCCTAATAGAATAATTAGCGGGTCCATATATTACTACACTAAATTTGATTCTTTTTTTCACTTTGTACAAAATGGATGATTTCTTTTAGTTAATATTTTAAATGATAATGGGTGTGATCCTTACTTCACATAACTATTGGATTCAACTCAAATAATTGTATGTGACAACTCTATAAAACTAAAGATATATTTTTTCCACCTAATAATGTATTAAAATAAAAAAATGATTCATCCAATGTAACTATCTCCTTTATATAATGTAGGTTTCATCTTAAAAATGCATACACTAGAAAATACATAGATTCACATATATTATTAATGGTATATGATTATAATATCATGATTCATAGATATAAATACATGTATCCCATCAAATTCAATCAATTCATGTGATTCATAGATGGCTATAAATATCTAAAAACTGAATCTTATATAGTTCAGGTTAACTAATTTTCCATGATTCTATGCTCTAAACATCTCTCTAATCCCTATTGATCATCTGTTTATATCTACTCCCCATAAATAGTTTAATATTCTCATTCTATCATCATAAATCACAGTTTTACCAAATGTGATGACCTCTTTCAAAACACAATAATTATATTATGGTGGACTACCATTCTCTCACCACACTAATCACATTATAGGTTATAATTTACATGTCATCCAATCCTATTTTAAATTATCTTTTTATATAGTTTTAAATTTTTTATTCACTGTCTTCTCACGCATAGAATTTTAATCTATAATCCATATCAAAGAAGTAAAATATTTAGATATTAATATATTTGATCATTACCTTGTGATTTTAGATAAAATGGTATATTGATATTGTATATTTTTATTTGATCAATTGTACCTTGTTTGGTCATCAAATTATTTATTGAACATAGTGTGTCAGTTGTTTCCTGGATATTGGTGTTGATACATTCTTTTGAATAGGTGTACCTGGTATCCTGATGAGACTGGACCATTATTTCTATCTAATATTTAAACATTTATCCTCTATATAAGTGGTATCATATATAATTATGATGTGTATATGAACTCATAGTAATTAAAAATGTTAAAAGATAATCAATTTATAGAAAATTAGACATTCTATGAAATCAAATAACACATATTTCAACCTAATGGAAAGGGTTTATTACCTTTTTTTATATGATAAAACTAAAATATTTCAATAAATCATTCTAATTAGACAACCTAAAAGATATATTCATTATAAAAATCTAGATGTGAAAATAACTAAATTAAGTGTTTTGTATGAAAAGGATAATGAAAAATTGGTGCACATCCTAAAAATATTTTATGACATACATTGTTATATTTATACAAGAATTATATAAAAGGAAAAAATATTTTAATGAATCCATTTATAATATAAAAGAAAATTATATTTAATAGACCCATTACCCAAATTACAATCATAATATTGGTGTTTTATTAGTAGACACAAACATTTATAAATCATTGAATGATGATGTCCTACATTGTTTATTTAATACATTAAAATATTTTTTTATGAAATTTCATAGATCATAACAACCCGTTAACATATTACCAATTGGAGAAACTATTTTATTCAAATAAAATTTATGAAAATATATTACAGTAACTTTGGGAACTATTAAATTCTAGGATGTTGACTATCCATCTTCATGGAATTTTATTCATCTAGTGAAACATACTAATATAAATATCCAATATATTTAATATTTCATTCCACATATGGATGGAAATTTAGAAATTAATGTATGATGATCATTATATTTTTCCAATCATTATAAAAATAGCTCTTTTATTCCATCGAAATAAATGTCTTCACAACTAAATATCCCACCTAGGATTACATACTCATCCAAATCACCTAATAAAATAAAAATACATTATAACCAGTTTTGCGATCCATCTACCAAATATAATTTTATTAATATAGATAATGATTCCAATATTCTTAAGTCCATTTATATTAACGATAGTAGTATCAACATATAATCTCTTAACATTTTATAATTTGTCATGTAAATAAATTTTTTGCCATATGACATAAAATTATAAATGAAATTTCTTATATAAGATTTTGAATAAAATAAAAATGATAAAATAAATTTAAATAATGTTTCGAAGACTTATATATAAAAAATTTCGAATCAATATTATAAATTATTATAATACATAAGAATAAATATATAATTTTTTTTCATTTTATATGAATTCCCAATAAAATACATTCATGTATATAATAATATGATTGGATATTTAACAATAACTTTTTTCATAGTATGGAAACAAAAAATAATATTTTGTTACTTAATTATGCACAAAAAGAAATAGTAATTATTAGAGACAAATACAATAGCCTTGAAAATATGGTTCAAAAAGAATAAATTATCATTTTCAAAAATGAATAGAAAATAATAAAAACTCAAGAAACCTAACCCACATTTTATTGAAAACCCTCATGAATTCAGTAAATAAAAAAATTGAATGAACTTTTTTCACATCTAGTGGCCTTATCATAATGTGATCTAGATATCCCAGACAATAAAATAAATGGAAAATTTATCCTTCAAACTCCTTAAATATGAAAAAATATGTCCTCTATCGATAATTAATCAATTCTATAAAAAGATATTAAAAATAAGTGAAAAAATATATTCTAAACCCAAACATTTCCATTGGTTTATTACTATGGGAAAATTTTGAAATGTATTATTAAACCATATTATACATTTTCATCCTACCCTATCTAAAATATTGAATAATAAAATCATCTTAAATATATATCATACTATGACAGAACTCTTTTTAGAATATGATTAATGTAGAAATATAATATTTATCATTAAAAATTACATGAAATAAAATGAAGAAGAAAAATTTTAAAACTATATAATATACAATTTTCCATTCTATACAAGGATATAATTTTCGGATTCTTTAAGTGTTTAAATTTATGATGGGATAATTATTGATATTTATTAACAAAAAACCTATAAAATTTACTTACCAGGAATCTCCTCAATGTCAGAATATTAAATTAGAAACAAAATAAGATATTGAAAATTTTAAAACAAGTATTTTTTTTTATTTTCAATAATATATAAATTTTCATGAAATAGCTCAAAAATTTAATTTTTTTATAAATTTATTAAATCTGTAGTGATGGTAATGAAAATATTTTAATTTATATATGGTTAAATTTTATTCAATTAAAATTAAAATATTTTAAATTATGTTCAATAATTTTTAATTTGGAATAGTTTTATATTTCAAAATCTCTTTAAATATTTTATAATGGTGGTTAAATAGTTCGAAGAGGTACGATGAATCCCAATTGTTAAAATAACATGGATATGTCTACAAAGAAAGAACAGTCTATGTAGGAATGTATAAATCATATACTAAAAATTACAAATATATATATATAATAAAGAATAAATGATTATGTAATAAATAATAAACCCCTTTTATGTAATAGAAGAATATGTAAAAAAGATTATGGGATGAAGTGGTACATGTTTTCTCCCATCATGTATTGTTTCACATACCATTATTGTGTCTCAATGATTCCCGGGTTAACAAAGACATTCCCGAAATTAGGATTCATAAATATACTCTAAGATGGTCCCCACATTCCTTATCAATTTATTTTTGTTGATTCCAGTAAATATAACTTATAACATTCCACCATCATTGGATTCCAAATATAAAATGGTATGGGACAACCCTAAAAATTTGTTGATTTAACCTCAAATTTATAGAGGTAACCAATCTCACATAAATTTTTGTATTTCATTCACATGATAAAGATGAGTGTCCCCAATAATCAAAGGTATATAATATAGGAATAAAATAAATATAATATGGGTTTCAATATAGAAAATAATTTTTCCATTGATTCTAGAAGATAAATATTAATAATTTAAGGAATTTTATTCTTGTAGATGAATCCATAAATCCACATCCATGTGATGAATTGGATTATATATAGTCACATGGGTCACATAAGGTTACAAAATGGGTATTTGGGAAATATATAAATGTGAGGTCAACTAAGATATCAATAGTCTTTTCTCTAACATTATGTCTAACATCCCACAATGCACATATCATCTTCTTGTTCATTATCCTCACATTGTTCCATGTTCAATAATCTATTTGACTCCCATATTCTAAAAACATGTTATTTAAAAAAATTATTTAAATTACAAATTTTTTACAATTTAAAATTAAATAATAACATTTTTATTCATTTTTCAAAAATTGAAATATCATTCAAGAAATAACATTTTAATCTTCTTTAAATTCTTTTAATTTTATTATACGATAAAAAAATAATATTATTATACCTTTAAAAATAATACTATTGTTTCCCATTTTAAAATTTACAGCTCTAAAATTTATTTTTTTATATTTTAAAAAATAATATTTTTTCAATTTAATGAAAATTATTCATCTCTTATTCTATAAAAAATTATTCATTTTAATTTTAAGAATTAATAAATATATTTTAACATGAATAAATTATTTATTTTCAAAATTTTTTCATTTTAAAAATATTTTCAATTTGGTTTTTTTAAAGAGTGATCACTTTTTATAAATTTTAAAATAAAATATGAAAAATAAATCATTCAAAATAAATATTTTTTTATATATTATTGAAATAATAACCATTTTTATTTTTAATAATTTCATCCTTAAAATTAATTTCATTTCAATCTTTGAATAAATGTGACAAAATCATTATAATTTCATTTTCAGAATCCCAACTGACATATAAATTTTTTTGGATACACTAGAGTAGATTAAAAAATATAGATATGTAATTACATAACACTATCTATCTATTATTAGGAATATCTACTAATCCATCATTATATGATAAGGAAAAATATAAAATACAATAAATCAAGATGATTAATCGATAAGAATAATATGAATGATATTACCCCAATACATGTTGTTCCAATTAGATGAAAAAAATACATGTACAAGTTAAAATGTCATATATCAAACATTTTAAATCTCTGACATTACATAAAATGTATGTGCTTTTACCATTTATCATTCATCAAATTGATTTTTATCCATGTTAATTTTTAGAAAATCAATATTATTTTTATTAAATAAAATTTCTAAAAGGAATTTTCTGGTTATTTCTATGTTTGGAATTCTATATCCAATATCCATAGATTCAATCATTAAAAATAATTTATTCTTTATATGTCAGGAATCTTGATCCATGGTATAAAAATTATCAGTAATCTATTATTAAATCATAGAAATCAAATTTATTAATAAAATAGATCATATTAACTTCATAAAAGAGCTGCTAAATACTACTCATAATGTGATGTACCATTTGTAGATGATTTACATGTTTTCTATGATTACATATGAATTTCCATTAATTAAAATTATTAAAAACTTTCTTTTCTATTTTCTCTGAAAGTGACAATTACATAATAAATTTTTAATGGTTAGTGATTAACAAAATATTTAATCAAGAGTGGGAATTTAGGTCGGATAATCAGCTATTTAGGTGTATTTAGACCTTTTTTGATGTCTGGGGGTGTGTGAGGATCATAGATTATTTATCAGGAGTTTTCATTGTAATGGTCATGTCTAATAAAAGATATTAGTGAATTAATGATGTAGCTACAATATTGAAAAGGTGGAGATGTTTTTGGGATGTATAGAATTAAATATATTTTTTATTTTAATTACTTTTTATTTACAATGAATTTGAAAAAATATCTAATTTAATAAAGGTACATAGATACCCAATTGTATGTTCTTTCATGGGATAGAAATTTCAAAATTTCTTGTGTATATGTCACAATTCACTATGGACACAGAGGTTGAGGAAAAAATGTGATATCTATTAGAATTCCAAATGATACATAAGGGTTTAATAAATAAGGTAATATGATTACCCTGTAATAAGTAATGGTTACTAGGCATAAGGGATATAACTTTCTTTGATAGAAATATATGGGATAAAAATTTCATAATAAATGTTTTATTCCATGATATATATATGTCACCCAATTTTAAAGTGGTATACGTTGTAAAAAATTGTTCACGTATAATATTAAAAATGGTTAATTAATGATGTATAAGGATCATTAAATTTTAAAATATATTTATATTGGTTTTAAGGACATCAAAGAAGAGATATTGGGTGTTGAAATTTATATAAGTGTTATGGCATTATTTGTGGAACGTAAATGTTACTCATGGTGATGTTTAAGGTTTTACATATAAAAATAATGACATATACATATCTCTCGTATGAAATAACTAATGGTTCAATATATAGGGGTCCATATATTTGGTTTATAGTGATTACCAAAAAATTTGACAGTGAATAAAAAATTTCCACATATTTTTAATATAATTAAATTGATTAATTGAACATATTGTATAATTTTAAAGGGGATAATTTTATCCCAATAAATAATGGGTGTTCCAAGAATTTCAACTCTATTTCATTTCTTCACCATTCCTCGGACATCTCCATCAATTATTTCATGTTATGTATTATTTCTATTACATTTTGTGACACAGGGTATCATTGGATTCTGTCAAGAATTTTTTTTCTATTTCTCTATATGTTTCATTCATTATACCAATTTTATTCAAAAAATTATTTAATTCAACCTTACATGATTCACACCAATATGATTCATATCAACTTTAGTTTCAAATAATGGTGTGTTATGCTAACTCCAGGTTAGTGGTTCTTATCCACTTCATTTATGCATTGTTTATCTATGATAAGTGTAATATTATATCATTTACAAAAGCACCATATTTTCATACATTATCATTAGATAAATTTTATAGAATACACAAAAAATTATACAAGTAGACCCTGAAATAACGTAGTATTCTAGTTCTTATATAACCATGAAAACACAATAACTGGAATAATAAATGAGCAACATTTTCTCCCAATAGGTTATTCTTGATTATAATCCTTCTTATAGATAAATAAATATACATATCATCATATAATGGAGAAGGAAACTCAAAAGGGGGTAATATCAAATTCTCAATAAGGGTAACCAAGGGATATATGTAAGCATAATCATGAGTTTTAGGATACAGTAACATGATCATTATAATGTAAAATTATACCCTGTATATCAATGCTCATATTCATGAATAATCATGCACTACAAAAAAAGTGACCTTTACCAGCAGAAAATTACTTACAGATAATATATCTGTTGGTAAAAATGATTAATTCCAACAGATATTAAATTATGCTGATATTAACTATAAGTACCAAAAATTGTTTTTAAAAACATATATGTCTGTTTATATAAGCAGTTCAATACAATAAAATATTTTATTAACACTTATATCTGTTGTCTTATCATAATAATACCAACAATTGATATACCGATAAATGAATATGTTTTTATTATTTATTGTTACCAACAAATATTTTACCATTAAGACTGTCCATTACCAATAAATTATTCAATAATGTCAAATATTTTTTAAAAATTGAATTTATAGATATATATATTACCCACTACAAGAATATCATTTTGATAAAAAAATATATAATTAATTTAAATGTCCAAAATTTAGTAATGTTTATTGGTGATATATATAGATACATACATACATAATCTTCATAAAATATAATTTTTATATAAATTTATAACTTATATATATATAGGCAAAAAATAAAAAAGAAAAAAACCATAATTTTCCCTACACCCACTGCTGCTCCCCAGCCACTCTCGTCCCTTGTTCCGCCGTAGCCATCCCTTCCCACCCCACTACCACTCCTCGGACCCTCCTGTCCCTTCTACTTTCACCACCATCGCCTCCCACCCCATTTCCATTCCTTGGCCCCTCCCATCCCTTCTTCCACCACAGCCCTCCCATCCCTTTCCATTATCCTCTTCCCTATGGTAATCCCCGCAATCCCAGGGACTTGGGAAAAAAATGGATGGGGAAACAAGATGAAACCTTCCTCCCTATTACTCTGTTTAATGCCCTGGCAGCTACAGCTGCAAAATCTACCCCACCTTTCTCATTCCCTTGATCTAACGATTCTCTCCCTCTAACGCTGCCTCCCTATCGTGAAGTCTCCCATGCACAGTTAGATGTTTCTCACGGTGTTGGCGATTCCACCTCCCCACATTTCCTTACACAACCAATTCAAATCCCGAAATCCCAATATTATGAAAAGATTTGGATGGACGTTTTAGAAGGCCAACTTTCCGGTACGATAGATCATGTTGTCTCCTATATTAATTTTACTTATAGGTGTTCAAACAATTAACAAATCTATGAAAAGATCTATCACCATGGGTGTGGAATTAACATCTGAAAAGGCTAATAGTTATGATGTTCATGATCTTAATCATAGTGATTCATAACTAACATGGCATGTTATAGATTCTCTTAGATCAGTTCCACTGGGTGATATTGAAAATTATGACTAGATGATTGGGGTTCTCTAAAATATAGAACTCGATGAGGGGGCCTTACTGGTGACTATATTAAAGGACTTAACATATTTTGTTTCATCTATAGATAGTATCCTACACAAGAAGCTTCTTTCTACTATTTTTGGAATGAACATGTAAAACCATGGGATTGATGTGTTGGATGCACTGGTGGAACTTATTACATTCTTAAATGGGTCAAATGATTTTTTTTTCATGCATGCCTGGAGAAACTTCTAAGAAATTTCAAACCACATAATAAAGTCATGTATATCATATATTAGCCTTGGGTTATTTCAAAGAAGAATAATGTTTTTTCTAGGGTGTATTCTTCCCTAACCTCCATTGTTGACTTGGTGCCTTATTCTGCATTGTTCTTATTGAACATAATTCCTCAATGAATTCCAAATGTTTTCAGCAGGGAGCCCAATGATCCATTTGTGATATATGTAGAGAATATCTTAAGGTTGGAGAGTAGTTTACTTGGGGAAATGGTTGGGAGCATCGTGCTTAAAGAAATGATTGATTTGTTTGTAGATTTGAATGTAGAGATTGGTTGGGATTGACATTTTACCAAATGAACCTAGTAAATGAATTTTTCAGATGGAGCTGGAGGAGTTGGATGGTACCTCTAATGAATCCGAGGATGATGATGATGATGTTGAGATTCACAAAAATGTTTAATTCAGAGAATTTTGTACAAAAAAATAGCCATCGAAAGATTAGATAGCTTAATAGTGGTGATGTTTGTGCAGCTTCGTACATGTGTTGACAATGGTCGATTAATAGAGGTTTTTTGAAACTCTTCTTGTTTCATTCCAAACAACTGTTCTACCTTTATAAAAATCTAATTTTTCTCAGTTTGTGATGTTCTATTATTTCCCATTGGATCTTGAAAATTGTGGTGTCAGGTTTCCAATGGTGCTTGTAGATTTTTTTACATGAAACTCATACCCCCCTGAAAATAAGATGATCAGCATTGGTTATTTAGCCACTTGACTCGAGAAAAAATTACACCATATTCTCTTATTATCACCATGTTGAAGAGGCTGGTTGATTGGTGTATAAAGTATTGAAAAATTCATCATATTCACATAATTCCAACAACCAATAAAGTTTACTATTATGGATGTCAGGACATAATTTACATGATATACTTCTGGATGTGGTTGATGATAGATGTTCCACTTCGCAAATCAAAGCTTCTTCTAATTCTTGTAGAGGATATTTTGAAGAATTCACTAGATCCATTGAAGGTCTGTCTTCCATGAATAGTATAATAATTTTATCAGAAAGTGATGGCTAATGGACTCTATACTATTTCAGAGACATTTCTGACCTTTGTTGCATTAGTCTAAGAATTCATGCTAGTGCTCACTGGTTTGGATTCAATCCCTACAAGTGGACCAGATAGAGGCTGGTTATTTTTGTATGGTTGGCTCAAGGCTGGTTGGTATTTCTTGGTTTGGATTCAAGACCTGTAGATAGACCTAAAATTCATTAAATCCCCTTTCAAACCCCACTACCAGCCAAATTTCTTATAAGCCCACTCCCCAAATAACAACTCATTCATTAGCTTGAAACCATCCCAACACCTTACTGCCAGGAACCTCATCCTCTCAAAAAACCAAGCAAAACCAGCCCCACTACACAATGCTAAAGACAATCCAACAACATGAAATTGAATCCCAGTTGAAGGAGGATCATTCTCCCACTACCACCTAGATAAATGGGTAACAAATTCTCTCTCATCCTCTTTTAAACTATTGAATGCCCCAATATTGAATTTCATTTATATTTTGAACATCACAATGATTTTTTTTGTGATTATAAACCAATGGTTCTTCATTTTAATGAAATATATTTTATTTTAGTAGTTAAAATGAGTTATAAAATGTGTTATTTGAATGTTATCTTCTTTTTTAATATTCAATTATGACTGTTTATTAACTGTTGAGCAATGTTACATTCATTCTCGCTCAGAAACAATATTATTTTCTACTAAACATACATTAGTTTCTTTGTTAATTTACACTTATGCCTTTTTATTAATTTTTAAAAACCATGACAATCTTTCTCACTAATCAGTTTCTAAACAAATTGCAAATTTTCTGGTGTCATTGATGTGAACATTTCTGAAGAGAAAAGGGCGGGATAGATTTCTTTCACTTGAGATGTGTTCAAGCTGACTTGGAGGGTAACACTCATTCTCACACATAAAAAACATCATTTTTTACTCCATTTTCAGATTTTATAGGGTACATTGAATACTTATGTCATGGCAGTGGATTTAAATTTTTGGGTCATCTATAGATCATTTTTTCAATCACAACAGCCTATATTTGGTAGGCTTATCAAGTATCTCAAGTTCAAGATCTATAAAAATTGAGCAGTGTTGTAATTCTCTTCTTTTTTTGATACTAGATTATATTTAGGTGTATTACTGGGTTAATTGATTAGACTATTGTTTGAAGACATCATGGTGATGTGCATGATATTACTTGAAAATTCAATGTTACGTTTTTATATGGACTCCAATATGGCTTTTTTGATTTAGAGTTGTTACTCACAACTATACTTTTTGTTGTTAATGTGTTTGTTCCTACTGCATGTCACTATGCTCTCTCTTCTTGGGTACATAGAGAATTCACTATTTAGATGCCCTATGACTGGATTCTGCTGCATATATTATTTTTGATCTTGAAGTTCTTATATATATTGAAGAATGGAAGAGGGAAATTAGACTCAAGTGTACATTTGGTCAGTATTCTGAATATACAATATAGATTATAGGATATCCATATTATCAGTATAAAATATGCATTTTATTCTATATATAAGATACATATATAGGATAGACAGAATGGAGTATAAAAGATGTATACTTTGTACTATGAAATCCTTATTCATCTACTACTCTATTACTATATTTTTTTCCTTTAGAAAATAGGAAGAAAATGATGATCCACAAAGGCTAGTAGTTTTTCACTACCCTCTTTGGCTCAACTAGGAATAAAAATTACACTTAGGGACAAATTTTCAGTTTTTTGGTGATGGAAATAGTAAAGTTGTTATTTTTAGACAACTGTCATGGCTACATTCACAATTTGTATGGTGGATGGTCTACGCACACTTATTAAAGTGTTTAATTTGAGGCCCCCTAGTAATGTTTGTTCATTGAATGAGCTGGTTGATATTTGGGAGGGTATGATTGGTAAGAGGGTAAAAAGGATTTACATACCAAAAGGAAATCTTCTGAAGGACATCGATGATTTTTTTTCTTTCTTGGTGGTGTGCAAAGACTCCATACCCAATCAACATGGAGATGGATTTAATATATTCTGCATTCGTGAAAGGTGATCATACCTACTTCATCATTGATCCGGATACTGCAATAGAAGGTATGCAACTTTATACCCATCTGAAGAACACCATTGTAAGTGAATATTTGATCACACTCTTGTAATTATGTTGCGCAGTTGGTTTTTATATATTTATGCATTGTTTCACTTCTATTTCTTCTTCATCTTACTGATTATTTTTATTACTTTATCTATACAAATTATCATTCTAACATCTATTTTTTAATTTTTTTAACCCTCAGTGTTCTTTTGTGATGTGTTTTTATCCCTCATTTTTTTCCAAGAATTATTAAGCATTCATTCTAGTATACATGCAATTCAATGTTTCTAAATGTGTATTGTATTTAAATATTCAGATGGTTCTTGCAGGACACATCTAGGTTTTAGAGGATTTATGCCAAGCATGGATTTTCTAATGAAACCTGAAGATCTAATGACACTATCCTTGAGGATTAGCTTGAAGGGGTCGACGACACCTATGTATGTTGTGCACCTGAGTATGTATGGGCTGGCTAGCTGAATACCAAATCATATGTGTACAGATTTGGTGTCGTGTTCTTGGAGATTATTGTTGGAAGGTGGGTTAATGATATTGTTAGGCCCACTGACTAGTAAAATATGATATCATGGGTAATTTTCAAGTAATTATTTCAAAACTAATTCCAAATCTATATTTTTTCTAAATAAAATGTTGTATTTGATTGTTTATTTCCTTGTTTTTCAAAAACTACCTTTTTTAAAAGTAAAAAAATGAAGTTCAACACAAATGCAAGAATTTCAACACAAATGTTTATTCCTTGTTGTGTACATACTACCTTTATCCCAATGGTGTAAGTGTATTTTTTCAGTTGTTTTTGTACCTCTCTCTATTCAATATGAGGTATTTTCTCATCTTTTTACTCATTTATTTGTGAATATACTGAAGATGGCACGGATGAGGCTGGAACTGGAGCAGGTTTATTCTAGAGTTGGAATGGATGAGCTTGAGCTAGAGTTGGCATAGACTAGAGCAAGCATGGCTAGGGATGGAGCTGGAATGGATGGGATGGGGATGGAATTTATATGGATGATCTAGATCTGGAGCTTCTCGTGCTAGAGTCAATGGTGATGATGGTTTGCATCTGTTGTTAGGATGGTGGTTAGGGTTGTCGAGCGATAGAATTGTGGAACAGAATTGGTGGGGGTAGGGTTTTCCAATGATAGAATTGTATAAAAATCATAGTGGGGATCCAATAGGATCTGTTTGTAATGAATTTCATTGTTAATATAATTAATAATTGAATAATTTTTAACATGTGTTAAAATAATCATTGGTTTAATAATTAAAACATATGTATTATTTATGATAAATTAATAAATATAATTTGCATTTTTAGTGGTAATGAAAATTTATAATTTTAATTTAAATGTAATTTATAAACAAATATTATATATTGATAATATTATTAGAAACAGATAAATTTGTCACCAGAACCTATTGCTAAGCACATTAAATAACATATATATTATTTTTTGTTATTATTATAATTTCAACGGAGCTATTTTGTCTGTCGCAAAAACATTTAGCGATAGAGTTTTTACCAACAGTTTAGTGACATGGACATATATGTTGGTAAAATTATTTACCAATAGAAAATTCACTTTAACCAACATATATTCCCCTTTTGGAAAAATTGAAATATTTTGTAGTGATTTATATGTTGGATTTACGTAAGAAAAGATTCATAAGGAAATAAAGAACCTAATATACGAAGGAAAAATATAGTAATAAAACATGCAATTATAGAAGACAGATAATGTTTTCTATAATATTCAAGGAAACATTTCCAAGATAATATTAGGGGAAAATCCCTTTATTGAAATAGTTTCATACATTTTTCAGCCCTGTATTATTGAACTGATTTCACTCCTCGTTCCAACTAAATATTTTTTAAATTAATTCACTCCTCGTTATACCCCTGTATTACTGAACTGAGTTCATTTCACATTTATTCCTGTAAATACAGAACCATGTAAATTTTACAATGCATAAATTATCCTACAATGAGATATAAATATTTAACCAATGAATTGGTGGGAGATATAGGTCACACACATCCCATAATGATATCATATATACATCACCAAAATTATTATTAACAATCATATTGTGACCCATGAAATGAAATGGGTATAATAAACATGTAAACATTTCCAAACCCGTGGATAAGGATACAAGATTCGTATTTTATTCATCAAATTCATAACCCATGAAATAAAAATGGATTTCATAAATATATAACCCATGAAATAGAAACCAGTTTTATTAATTCCATGAAATTAATTAAAAACTATTCGTAGAAATAAGATGAATGGAACCATTAGATCACTCTATAAAATGGAATGAGTGACATCAACAGATGTCATCTTAGAAGGAAAATAATTTTAAAATATAATTCAGAATCATTTATTAAGGTAAATAGCCTTTCATATATGAAAAATAGTTATTAAAACATATAAACATGTTAATAAAAATTTCATTTAAAATATCTTGGAAAATTATAAAGAAGACATGAAATCATTTTGAATAATAATTTCCTTGAAATCATATAAAATTATATTTTAAACATTAAAAAAATATTTTAATTTTAAAACTCATTTAAATCATAAATTTAATGTTTTAAAATTTTTTCAAAACCATTTTACATGAAAACATAAGTATGAAGCTTAATAATGTACTGAAACCTATTTATTTGAATATAATTAGACAAATTATAAATAAGGCATTAAATTTTTTTCACTGTTTTCCCTTGAGACAATATAAAAATGTCTCCAATAAAATAATCTCCAATTTTCATGGAAAATTACTTATAAAAAAATTTTCATAAAATTTGTAATTTTATAAATGAAATTGATGCTTTAATGAAATAATGATAAGTAAATCCATATATGTCATACGATGTAAAAAAATATTCCTTTTTCATTGTAATTTTTTTTTAAAATACCCTTTTTCAAAAATTGATAAAAATATTACTCGTCAGATATTTTAAAATTAAATGAATTTTAAAAATGTATTTTAAATAGTATAGGGGAATGTTATAATATTCTTTGAAACCCTTTTTAGAAAAAAAAAATTTATGACCAAGAGAGGGTACTATCATGCTTTATTTAAAATCATTCTTAATTATATCATGTACCAAAGTGTATAAAAAGGCTTCTGATGCCTGAATATATAATGAATAACTATAATTATATAAAATTCATGAATTTCATGAGATATGGGTGATAATATTTCATCAATGGAATCATAAACATAAATAATCATAAATAGAAATAATATTATTTCAATAAACTCTCGTCACTTTGTATCTTCGAATCATACTCTTCATGTATGAATATGAAATTAAATAAATCTTGTAATATCATGGAAATATGGATATTTTTGTAATATCATTTAAAATTGAATTATATAAACTACAAAATTAATTTAGGCACTTAACCATACATGAGCCTAAAATAAGGAAAATTGAGACAAAACTATTTTAGTGATTTTATAACTTTGGAAATATAAACCTCGTGAAATAATGGTTACAAAATGGATACATATATAAAAGAACATGAATATATGTATAATTTATTACATCTATGGTCAGAATCCACACCACACAAAAGAAATGGGTGGTGAATAAAGTATGCATCTCACAAAAATAAAAAAGTAATATGAAATGCACAAACCTTTTTTCTTGATAATTTTTGTACTCATACCAAACACCTTTATAATAAATATAAATTTATAAAAAAACATATCCAGAACCATATTCTTATATTTATTATAATATTTGGTATTATTATGACCTTATTTTACCCACTTGTTAATAATCCTATGTTAAGGATTCACTTCCAGTAATATTCGCTTTATTCCTCGCATGAGACTTAATTTGTAATAGAATTTGTTAGTATACTTAAATCCTGATTTAAATAATCTAAATCATCATATAAATATCATATATATATATATATATATTATTTTTATTAAAATTTTCTATATAAAAAATTACAAAATGTAAAAAAACTATTAATGAATATGGTATGTCATACAAAACATGAAATCTATTTGAATTTAATTGTTTTGTTGAAATAAATAAAGTATAAGACATATTTGTATATATATATATATATATATTTTTGTATTATAGAATAATTATTATATAATTCATATATTATATATATTCACTGAACCCATCATTAATATAATCAATGTAGTGTATAAATGAATCACATCACATTAAGGGCACAGTAGTTGACTGGCATAAAGTAAATGGATTATTTTTCTACAGTAATACATTGCACATGCCTCCCAAAATTCAAATACATTGGACTATTTTTACCCTGGAGTCCCTCCCAGGGAAAGTGGTGGCATCACCTTTGTCGTTCTTTGATCATGCCTTGTCGTTTCATGGCCCATATCACATGCCTAAGCTTAATTTTATATGATCTCATGTGGTGCCCTGACAGTCAATCTCTTACCGGTATGCTCTCTCCCATTTTCCTACATCCTATCGTATACCCTTCTTCCATGATGTCAACCTGGCTCTGCCAGTGTGGGCTTCATTTGGTTCTATTCGTTTTCTCAATATCCCACTTACAACCTTCAATGATGCCTCCAATATCCTCAAATGGATGTTGGTAGCTATCTTCAGTGAAGAAATTCCATCACAACCTACCTTTAACAGTTTTATGGATATGTGGTCATTCGATGCCTCAGATTGGGTAATGACACTGAACTCAAGATCCTTTTTTGTTGTTCTAGATTCATAGGTGGACTTCATCCAGACTTGGTGTTGGGCTCCCAGGTCAATGGGATGGTCATGGTTTGATCTCTCCCTTTGTTCTATGGAAGTTTATCATAAGAGAGACTCGGCTTCTGATGTTATTTCTGTTTATCTATAATTTATTTCCCTCCATTTTTGTAATCGGCCTTTCCTGAGAGCCATTTGAAACTCCCTAAGTAGGTGTCTTTGTGTAGATGATCGAACAGTTAGTATAGTTGAGTCCTCAATGGTGCATATCTATGTTGATATGGATATATTTGTCCCTCTTCTAGGTAGGATACCCATAAGAGTGTAAGAATCTTTTTTCAGGTCCCAACCTCTCCTATTTTTAATAGACCCAAAGTTTTATTCATTTATCAACCTAATGTTCACATTATTTTTTTCTGTAGGAATTAATGCACAATTTAGGAGCCTTATCCTCATATGCATCCCACCCAGTTCCCTCCATCATTGTAGTTTTATTTGGCACCATCCTTCCTACTCTGGAATCTCCCTACGAACCTTTAGAGCTTCCCCTACCCCTCTATCGCCTGTGGAGTGCCTCTTTCAAAACCTAAACTTCATGGATCATATCCTCAGTCTGGCCCCACCATTTCCTTCATTAACTTGGTCCCCTTCATAGAGCCTACTTTTTCAAGTATTATGAATACCCTTAATGAACTTTGGAATAGGATATTAAGAGCTAATGAGACCATCGTGTCAACTTGAATTATTTTCCCATGGCATATATTTCTATCTAGCCAGATTACGTTCTTCCCAAGAGGTCTTATCAGGGTTCTTCTTCATTCTGGGCATGAATCCTAGGCACCAGTTTCTAGATCATTTTCCCCATTAGTCCCGGTGACCCTATTCATGGATCCCTCTTCTATGAGTGTGATTTTTTCTTCAACCATTTCTGGTATCTTAGGAATACTTGGTCCCTTGGTGGATGGGGTTATTCCATATAGATCAGGGAAGTCCCCTTGTGAAAATACCCTTTGTGTACCTTCAATAAACATACTAGACTCCCCTATCTAACCCTGTATATTGGATCCCTCTACTTCTCATTATTCAAAAGCCTCGCATCAACACATTGTGAATTGTACCAGGTATCATTCCAAGAAAAAAGGTCCTCATCTTTCTTATCCTAACAGTAGATCCCAGCAGCCTGGTGTCATTGCCAGTATTTCCCATTCCCAATGATATATAACATCATCTAGAACACCCATGGCCTGGTTTCCAGGGGAAAATATATTTCTTAACCATTGAATCCCAGTCCCATAGTTGCTCTACTCGGGTAGTCATGAAACCCAAGCAGTCCCCCTCTAAGACTAGAGATTAATAAATGAGAATCAATCTTGATTCTCACTTTCATGATGCACATACTAACCATTATATTTTGATCTTATTGAACTAATTTACCTCATTGAATATGATTCAAGCATTAGAAAATATCATAACCACTAAAAAATTCTTTTCATTTTTACATATTATTGTCTCTTCTATGTATCCTAGATCTGATCCATAGAACAAAGAATTATTAAGGAAAGACCATGAAGCCTTTGACCTGGGAGATACTATATTCTTTGTGAGTTGAGATTTTAATACCATTGTTTTACATAATGAAATAAAAGAGTGTTATAGCATTCTTTATAATTTATTGAGGATTTTGATCAGATCATGTCCCACAAGGGATAATGACATGGTTTCCACCAGTTATAAGTACACATAGTTCACCAATCAAATATGGGACCCATGCACAAGGTTCTTCGTCAACTATTTCCCTTCTAATGTTTTAATGGTATGAAATTTCTTAATTATAAGGTATCTCATATCATATAAATATTATCTGATCACGCCGAAATTTTGGTCTACCTCTCCGCACATCAAGATTATAAACATCACTGTGTTTTCTCTCATAATTGGCCCATCCTTCTGGGTTATCCCCAGGAAGATATCGACTCCTAATAAAATTCTATACAAGTCTCTAGAGAACTTTCCTTCAACAAAAAATTATGAAGACATAACAGTGACCTCGAGGTGTGACTGAGTAGACACCCCCATCAGAATGATCTGATTATTCATACAAAATATATTTATTCTAATGAAATACACTTTTAGTTTGATTGGTGTGAAATTTTTTTATGAACTCTCGGGAATGAAGGAAATTTGGGTGGATGTGGTTTTAATGGGGGAATGGGTGGCTACTGAATAGGAACCGATTAAGTTGATTAATGAGGGTGATCACAATTATGATTATTTCTATGCATTCATTAGTGAAAAATGTAGGTTGTTCGGGACAAACATTCATCTTGAGGATTTTAGTTTCACTAATTATCAAGAAATTATTGGGAGAATGGATGAGATGCACTTCAAATCTCTATTAGTAAATCCTAATACTCACATGATGGAGGGATAACCAAGTGGCCATGAAGTGTTTTTGAAGGTGATTCATATTCCATATCCATATAGGAAAATGAAATGATGGAAACTATTCCATATGAGAAGGATATTAATGAGGTGGTGGTTTGAATTAATCTAGAGAGTGACCTAGAGACATACATATTCTTAAGTGCTTCTTACAGGGCTTCTTGTGGCTTGGAGAAGGACATCTTGATTGCGGAAATACAAGACTTATTCAATGGAGGGATACTTCCCCACATTTCCTACAACGCCACTATGGTTTTGAATCATAATATCAAAGATCCATCATCCATTCTCTTTTACAGACCAGTGAGTATGTGCAATTTCCATTATACAAATCCTATAATCATCATTAACATGATATTTGTTGCCTATCTTCCCATCCTAATATCGGATGATTAAAATGGATTCATCAAGGGAATATTCCTATATTGGGTGATTTCCATGGACCATTAAGTTAATATTAATCCTAATATTAAGTTATGTTGTTCAAATATGGACATAAAGTTGGACATGGAAATGGATTACCACTGCCTGGACTCAATTTTTATAATCAATTTTCTTGATATTATATGATTTTATACTTGGTCAAATGACTATGTTTTTAGGGGCATTAGCTCTGCATTGCTTCTTGTTTGGCTCATGGGTAAGCATCATCGATTCTTTAAGATGATTCATAGCTTGAGACAAGGGGATCCCGTGTCACTGAGCATCTTCATATGTACCAGGATTTCCTTGGCTAGAATATATGTAAGATGATAAACATCATTACCTTTTATCATTATCATTATATCCAGAGACGGATCTATATTTTACACATAAGTTTCACTGATGACATGAAAATATTTATCAATGCAAATAGGTGATCCATCTAGGGATTAAATAGAGTAATTTATGACTACTTCAGTGGGAGTGGGTATTGCATCAACCGTAATAAGAGAACCTTCTACATCAAGAACTATTTCTTGGACTCTCTAAGAGACTCCTTAAGAAAAACATTTCAATGTTAATAACAATGATTCTACAATAAACTACCACCCTATAAATCCATGGTCCTGACATTTTGATCACATTGTTGATCATATCACCTAATATGCCACACCATAGAATCGCATGTTATATTAATTATGAGATAGGATAACAATACTAAATAGTGTCCTCCTCTCAATCATATTCTATGCTCTCTCTACCATCAACCTATTGAAGGTTGTGTAAGAATGTATTGACTAGGATATGGAATCATTTATCTGGGAGACACAGTCAGATGGGATGCACCATTGGGATTCATGAGAGATACATTCTTAATAAATTGTGGAGTGGGTTTCAACAGGAAGAGAATCTTGATATCCTTGCATGGAATTCATGATAAGCTTTCAAGTGACATTATCGATGCTCATTATTAATGGGGAGGGATTATAGAATCTTTATATCTATAGAGTGAAGGGAATCTGGCTGTTCAAGCCTCCTCTCTTTGGACCTTGCTAGCTCCTCTTATCACTTACCTCCAAACATACTTCAGATGGATCGTGGGGAGAGGGGACATTTCCTTTTAGAACCAAAATGGGATCAAATTGAGTGCTCGGTTCCCAAGTAGTCGTGTTACAAACAAATCATTCTTTTATGTAGCATGTATCCAATCATTATTGATGCTATTCAAAATCGTATTCAGTGGGAAACCATCATCCATACTAAGATCAATGATGACTGTGATATGTGTGCTTTCACTTATTCATGTTCTGGTGGTTTCCAATACTAGATTTCCATAGGGCCATTATTGTTACGGCTCGAGAAGATTCATGGGGAAGAACCCCTGGGAATAATGAAAAATTGGAAAAATATATCATTCTATTTTGGAGTCTTGTGAACTGGGAAGAATATACTGATGAAAATTTTAAATTGATGAGTATTAAAAAGGATTCACACTGCTCCTCTTGTAATAGAATAGGGGGAACACATGCATCATTTGTCATTTATGGGTAACTGAGCCAACATTGTATTGTTGGATTTTAAGGAAATTACATTTTTTTATATAAGGACAATATGTATACCCATTTCAATGGGATATAGTTTCATGGAGATGGTATCCAAGGGCTTGAGATGAAGGCTCGTGCCTTGGTTCTTGCTGTTTTCTACTAGTGTGTTGGGTACACTCTAAACAAATCAATTTTCAAGGGGGATATATGTTTTTAGAGGGATGTGGTGGTATAGGATATATGCCTTCAGTTGGTCCAATTTCAACAATGCAATAACTTGAATGATTGTCCCATCATGAGGTTTATTTTATCCTTTAATCATTCACTTATCTCTACCAGCAATGACAAGCTAGGGCACTAGGTTTTATGGTTCCCATATCTCTCAAGTCGCAAACTGAACACTAATGGTCCATGAACTACGGGCATCATGATGGTGGTGGTGCGATATGTGACAAAAATGGGTGCGATTATGGATTTTTTTTCATCCCACAATTGTATGGGTAATTTGTTTTAGTGAATCCTTGGTGATTCTCTCCAGTCTCTTCCTGTTCAAGAAGAAGAATAAATTTTTTTAGTGTAGTGGAATTTGACTACATCATTATCTACAACACTTTGATAGATATGAGCTCAATCACAATGTCCATATCCTACATCAATAAGAAATGAATCTTTCTCATGTATAACAACACTGAAATTGTTCATACATTGTGTGAGGGTAATAAGGCTGATGAATATCTTACTTCTTTACTAAGCCATGGGGAGAGTATCATTTGATCTCCTAAAATTATCTCTATCTATTCTGAGGGGGAGCGTCTGATCAAAGGTGATGCTATAGGGATCCATCATTTTAGACCCCCATATTTCACTTCGTTTATAGTTCTTTGGATCTTTTGTTGTTTTTATATACTTTTAGCTGTCTTTATATAATAAATTAAAAAATTGATGGTGATTATGGGGTGGTAGTCCCACTTCATAAAAAAGTTATTGTATTAACACAAAATGGAAAGTATAATGAAAAGTGTTATTAATTAATTAAAAAATATTAAATACATAATAAATATAATATATAACTTTTATAATTAGAGTTTTCATCATAATGACCACAATGAGAGTTGGTAACGGAAAAATAAATTATCATTGTTTCGTGAGGTGGTAGTTTGTCGTACACCCAAATAGTATGTGTGTTACCCATTACATGGATGTGTGTGTAAGTGTAGGTAAAAATAATAGAATATAAAATCATAGATTATTTAATATAATTATTTTTTATACAATAATGGAGTAAAGCGAGTGGATAGGGTGGTGAATGAAAATAATAGGATCTTGAGAGAAGACATTACCTCTTAATCGGGTAACTCCTTTTGGTTTATGTCCAAAGGCATCCTTGGATTGATTTCTACCCAAGAGAAGGATTCTAGGAGAAAGTTAGGGTTGTTGGTAACATTATTAGGATGATATTGGATGATACAAAGTGGGTTGAAAGGTATGAAGAATATGGATAGGTGGTGACATTTTATAGGGTAAGGAAAGGACACATACCAATTTTTTAAAAACAAGTAAAGGGAGCTCACGTTTTATGTAATGAATGTCATAAAAACACTCAAAAATGGATGGTTAATTGAATAATAATGGCCATAAAATTAGGTTTGTACAAGTTTATAAGTCTTTTTGTGTCATAAATTTATTGTTGACGACTTTATTAACCTATTTTTTTCTCTTTCCTATTATAATAAATCTTAATAAATTTCACTAATATTTATGGTTAAAACACATTTTTGAACATATTAAAAATTATATATTTGTACGATTCTAGATATGGAATCAATTTTTTCCAAATTATAATTACAGAAGTGGTAGAAATTAATTTATAATTTATCCTACTAATTGGACGACATTGCATATTTTTAAAGAAAAATCATCGGACATTTTTTATGTTATTTTTATCGAATTTAAAATTGAAATTGATGAAATTGTCATAGTTTAATTAATTGACAAAAATATTATCTAATTAAAATTATAAAATAATATTATATATAATTGATCCTTATAAATAAATTATTTGTAGAAGTAGTTTTCAATCAAAATCTTAAATTTTTCACTATTCATTTAGAAAATGATGTTTCTTAGAAAAATCGAAATAATCCATCCTAAGATAATTTCCAGATTCCAATTTCAAAAATGAATTTATTTTATAAAATTAAATTTAAATTTTTCTCGAAAATTAATTTTATAATTTTTTATAGACAGATATTAAAAACTATTCATATTATAAAATAGTCTTTTAAAACACATAAGAAATTTACAAAAAATTACATATTTCACCATAAATATGTTTTATTTATATAAAAACATTATAAAATATTTTAAAATAAGTGATAACTACTGATATTACTATGTTTAATTTCTAGATTACAATTATATTATTTATATACTTATAACAATAAAAAGTTGTTTTGTAGAAACTCATTATTGTGTGTAATGTATGCCATGTCTGTATTGCATGTTACGTGCACCATGTTAGTGTTTCATGTAACACACAAAAATCCACAAGATATACATGGTGTTAAATTTATAAAAAACTAAATATTGTGTTTTTTGTAGTGTTTAATTATCTTGGTGTTGCGTATAACACAAACGAAATATAGTGCTCTAATATAAAATTAATTATTTTCAGTGTCATGTAAAATGGAAAATATCCAAAATAATAACATTATTCAATAATAATAATCAAAACAATCTAAAGAAGTAACATTTTACCCACTTAAAATTAATTTCACCCTCTAAATTCATTTTTATTATCAATGGTTTAATAAATGAATGTTTCATCCATATAAACCCTCATTGTAAATTTGCATAGTAAAACATCCATTAAAAGGGGAATGTTGGAACCATAACCATTATCAAAATAAATATATATCTAGGTTACTAAATTGGAGAACATATTTTTGGTGTGAATATTAGACATGTAAGAAAAGTATAAATATTTATAGAGAGTTATTGGGGTGATTAATCGCAAACAAATGAATGATCAATGAAATTGTCAGGGCCTCAAAGTCAAAAATTTGTGATGATTTATAAGGCCATCAGTTGAAAAAAAATTAGTTATTAGGAAAACATATATTTAAAATTATACTATATTTCTATAATTATTTTATAGACCAATAATATAAAGAAATATGTAACGCCCCGACCCCAGCTACCCAGAGCAGGTGCATTAGTTAGTATCATTGGCATGATCACAAAAGATCAAGTCTCGAAAGACCGATTAGTTTAGTAGCCTTGGAAACACTAGATAAACTCATAAATGTTACATTACATCACAATGTGAAAAACTATAATAACATAGTCTCCATAGTCTACACTTCTATCCTCTTCGGACTATCCCTGCAGGTCATTCATAAAATACTTCTTCACATCCTGGAAAATATTAAAACATTGAAAGGGGTGAGCTCAGATGCTCAGTAAGGTTAACAATATAGCAGAAGCTTTCATAAATAAACATTAACATTTAAGGCAATGTATAACTAAAACAAAAGACTTTTAAACTTGAACATCAACATAATATGGCAAATGTAAAATGAGATAATGTCATTCACTTCTTCACATGGATATTCTACTGGTCGAATAATCACATGCAATAACAATAACCACTTTCATAATGATGGAATGCATAATGCCAGACTATCATAACCACGTATCCAAGGCCTCGTGCCATGACCACAAATAAGATTTTGTCAAGGCCTCGTGCCAAAACACTAGTTTGTCTCATGAGACCTGCCGATGCATCGAGGAGCTATAGCGGGCTCCACCCGTCACTTATTAAGTCCAATGCATTCCTCATATGAATAGGTTTAAACATATCATAAACAATAACATAATCGTATCACATAAAAAATGCATAAAGGAAACATAACTTTTCCACATTTCAATCTCAAGATATCAATACAACACATTGATATAATAAAAATGCTTTCAAAACCATTTTCAATACCAAAATAAAAGAAAGTTAAAATTTTGTATTTATTTTTCATTAAAAAAAATGATGGCTTGTAGAGGAAGCCAAAACTCAAATAATGGTCGCGGCGGTGAAGAAGTCGTTGTCACCGCATAAGTACAGAAAGAAAAACATTCCCTTTTTGTCGTTTAGTAAAACGCTTTGTATAAAAAAGATTCCTTTTGAATAAACGTAAAAGTCAAAGGGGTTTATACACCGTATAAAAGAAAGTTGTGTATAAAACCAAATATGCCTCAATGAAAGGGGATTGAGACGAAGTACTTAAAAAGATCATTTATAATATAAAATAGATATATTATTTGTATTCACTATAGTTACACATAAAGAATACAAAATAAGACATAATAATATCATGACATAATTTGAAAGTAGGAGATTAACCCAAAGAATGGAAGTTGGGTTAAGAAATTCCCTTACCTTGCGTCCTGTCCTGACTCGACCATTCTTTAACCTCCTGAATAATAAACTAGAGTTAATTTATATTTACTTAAGAACCTTTTTAATGTGCATTATCCCTTTTATGTCCCTTATTACCATGTTATGAACATTATTTAATTATTTAAGTTAATAACGGTCGTTTTGTCGATCTTTGGTACTTGAGTCAAAAATAAACTTCTTATAATTAAAAGTTGTTCATGTGGTGAAATATCCAGTATATCCAGAATTATATTCATGATGTAGATATCATATATATCATATATACATATAGTGACATCTTAATGGCCACCTTTGAAGGTGTTATATGAGTGTTGAACAATCATCGTTTCGTGAGGCAGAAATTCGCCATCCACAGAAACCGTATGTTCTTTAACCATTAGATGTAGGTGTGTGTAAGTGTAGCTCTAATCCTTCATATAAAAACATCCTAGTATATTGAGGATACTGGTGTTGTTACAAAAGTAATGAATAAAAAGAGTTTAGGGGGTTGGAGAAGAAAAATAAAACAAACCAACATTATAGAATACATTACCTCAAAATTAGGTAACTCTTTTTGATTTGAGCCAAAGGATTCCTTGTGAAGATTTCTGCCCAACACGAGGATTCTAGGAGTAAGAGGGGGAAGTTGGGAGAGTATTTGGGAAGAGTTTGGCCGAGACAAATGGCTTTAATGTGTGAATAAGGTGGGAGAGGTGGGGGCCTTTTGTAAGTGGAGAGGAGGGGCTTTTTTGGAATGATTGAAATGTTACATTGTTACACAATGATTTTCGGATTCTAAAGGTCCCACACTTATGTAATTCGTGGATAAGGTGATAAGGGTTTGAAATCTACCCATCCAATTGTCTTTGGACAAGTGTAATCCTTGGATTTTACATTATCTTTTCATTTTATTAAAATCTTTAAATAATGAGGTCATCGCTGCATCATAATGATGTCATAAATAATTTAATTTATTTAATGTCTAAAAATTATAAAAAAATACTATAATGTAGGAAATCTTTTTAGCTTTCTAATTAATGTTTATAGTCAAAATTGGGACTTCTGTAACCCCACTTAAAAACTGTTTTAGTAAAATAACTCATGTTTGTGTCAATTTAATTTTAACATTAAATAAATATATATTAATGTCATTTTCCAACTAAAGTGGCTCCATGGGGACCCCAAGTTGACCCATGAGTTGTCTTGGTCGTCCATGACTCATCCAATAGGAGTAGGACAAGTGTCATGCTCATCTAATATTATTAAAACATTATTTGTACCTTAAACTATACTAATTACCTCTAATCGCGATTAAGAACTTAAAAGTTACTATTCTCCAAAAATTTATTTTAATCTCATTGAACCACATTTTACTTCTTAATTACAACCATTTATGTCGTATTTTTGAAAATCAAATCACAGAAGTGGTAATATTTCATTTAAATGAAAAATCAGTTATTTAACTACCACTTAGTGGTTTCACTATTAATCAAAAATTGAAGTTTTTCAGAACAAAGCCAAAATTTCACCCTAAGCTATAATTGATATTCCGAATTCAAAAATGATGTCTATTTTACAAAATTCCAAACATATAAGTTTCATTAATTTATTTTATAATTAATTCCCGCTGTCACAACAAATAGAGTGTTTTTAAGAAACAATTTATATCAAAAGATTGGCAATTGTTTATGTCCAATTTCAATGTTAAATTAATTCTAATGACCACCATTGGATAAAATGAAAAAAATATATTCTAATTATACTTTAAAACCACTAAATAGTATAATTTATCACTATAAATTATTTTGATTAAAAAGGTTGTTTTTAAGTAATTTTCACTATTCATAAAAAATTGGAAGTTCTCAGAAAATTACAAAAAAAATCAACTTTGGATAATTTCGATATTACGAATACAAAAATGAAGTCCATTTTGAAATATAAAATTTCTATAATTTTAAAAAGTGGTTATTACTATTCATAATGGCTACTTTGATTAGTCGCGATGTTTTAGAACTCGAAGTTGCGTACAATGAAAGCTATTGCATTATTGAATGAGAAGCGTATCGTGGAAGCTCGGGGTGTTACATTCTCCCCTCCTTCAATAAATTGCATCCTCGCAATTTGAAATTTTTCTTTGAAAATAAAAGGTCGAAAAGAGAAAATACCTTTGAGTAAAACCCACATCGGAAATATGATTAATAAAATTTAGCCTTAATAAGAGGGAAGGGCAAATGAAAAAGTCACCACCCAATTATGATCTCGATTAGGAGAAAATTGGTGGCAATTAACGACATATAATTGGAGGAAAAACGTAAATATTTGTAAGGAGTGATTGAGGTCATCAATCACAATCAACTGTCAAATTGAGGGCCTCAAAGCCTTCAATCTTTGTTGATTTAAAATATCATCAGTTCAACAAGACATAAGGTATTAGGATAACACATTTTTTTGTTTTAATATCCCTTTACTAAAGTTTAAGAATTAATTTATTCATTGAATAAGAGATAGGTATATATATATTTATGCTTGACAGTTAGAGTTTCAACCATCAACTCATCTTTCACTCAAAAAGATAATAGAACTCAAAAATATTATACTTAAACTAATTGTATAAGTTTCCAAATGTTAACACATACCATTTAGATTAGTAAAATTATTTTTTATTAACCAGGGACTTCCTGTAGGCTAGTGGTAGGAAATAAAGGCCTGTCGCACTATGATTGTGGGTTCGATTCCTGCAGCTTTGTCCGACGCGACGGGTTATGCCCCACCCTGCAGGTTGTCCTTTTCCTAAAACTATAGTATTATAATATTCAAAAATAATCTTCATAAATTTTTAACCTTAAACAATACTATCCAAAGATCAACTTAATCCACTCCAACCTTTATAGTTATCCAAAATACCTCCGTCCAGACATTCTTTAAATGGTCTCTTAATTCCAAAATCAATTTATCATATTCCCCAAACAAAGTAAAGTTTCTATTATTGTCACATACTAAAAATATAAAAACCTTACTGAAATCAACAAGTACTGCAGTACAATCCTTATATATATATATATCTCATTATTCTAATAACCAGAATATAATCCATGAGTCCAAAAGCACCATTACATTAGTTATTCTGCTTCAACTGTAGTAACAGCATAAGATAGTCCTTGATCCCTTGGACTTTTCTGAGGTAAGTTTTCTTGACGCTTTGGACATTCATTTGCATAATGCCCCATATCCCTAAAATTGTAGCATTCAACTTTGATAGCATCTTTCTTTCCCTTGCAATCACGAGCCTGGTGACCCTTTTCTCCACATTTATAACAAACTCCCATTCCTTTTAGGCAAGTACCAGGGTGATTCCTCCCACAATTATCACATAATGGAAAATCCTTCTTTCCCTTTTTCCATTTATCTGTCTCTTGTTCCACCGTTCTCTTCGTCTCTTTATTTACTTTTTTGTCATAAGACTTAGAGAATTCCTTTTCCGTCTTGATAGCACATGAGACAATATCTTCGTATGATGAGAAGGATTGTGATACTAAATCTCTACGGAGAAAATGGTTTTAACCCATCAAAGAAACGATCAATCTTACTCCTTGGGTTACGTATATAATCGGCAACATGTCTCGCTAACCTTGTAAAGTTAGCCTCATACTTTGCGACATTCTCATCCTCCTTCTTCCTCAGACTCAGAAATTGTCTTTCTATATCTGCTCGATGGTCACGAGGAAAGTATTTTTCTAAGAAAAGCTCTTTGAACTCCCTCCATTCCATATTCTATACGTCATCATCTTCCTTTGTGTTTTGAATCAGCGACCACCACGGATCGGCATCTCCCGTGAGGCGGCAAACTTCCATGACAACCTTCTCCCTTTCACTACTCCCCAAGGCATGGAATATTTTCTCTAAGGAATTTATCCATTGCTCAGCTACTATAGGATTTGTACTTCCATTGAAGGTTGGTGGTTTTTTCCTCATGAAGTGGTCTAACATTGATCCTCCACATTGCGGATTAGGGTACTCCATACGAGTAAGGTTATTATTCATAACCTGAGTGAGTTGTCCCAGTATGGTAATAAGTTGATCAGAACCAGTTGTATCTCCAGCTCCACAATAATTATCTTGAGAAGGAGGGAAATCCCTACATGGAGTGCGTGCATTGATACGGTTTCCATTCCTTCCACTAGGCGCCATTTCTAAACAATGGCATAAACTATATTAGTTTATAAATCAAAATACATAATTCCATACTTGTAAGATACATAACATAAATTGAACTATTTATGGATATAATCCATAAAAATGTTTTCGTTGAGGAAGTATATACTCATAACCCTTCATAGTGGTTTATAAAGAAAATGAGAATTATCCAAAGCATATCCCCCGAGAGTGTCGTAACCAAGAGTGTAGCAAGGCCCGTTGTCGTGCACCAGTTCCCGTTCGATTCTAGCTCAAAGCGGTGTTTTCGGGTTTTACCCCTAGGTACATCTGTGCCAGAGCCGCCTCTACTTGCTCGTATCCAGACAGGGATTTATTGCTCGTAAAACTCACAAAATCTCTACAATAACAAAATTCTAGGAAGTTCTTCTATACTAATCCTCAAAGTCTATCTTTGGGCTATGTGCTCTAATCAGAGTTTATCTAAATCTAGCTTCCAAGGTTAGTACTAAACTGCCTCTGATACCAACTGTAACGCCCCGACCCCAGCTACCCAGAGCCGGTGCATTAGTTCGTAACATTGGCATGATCACAAAAGATCAAGTCTCGAAAGACCGATTAGTTTAGTAGCCTTGGAAACACTAGATACACTCATAAATGTTACATTACATCACAAAGTGAAAAACTATAATAACATAGTCTCCATAGTCCACACTTCTATCCTCTTCGGACTATCCCTGCAGGTCATTCATAAAATACTTCTTCACATCCTGGAAAATATTAAAACATTGAACGGGGTGAGCTCTAATGCTCAGTAAGGTTAACAATATAGCGGAAGCTTTCATAAATAAACATTAACATTTAAGGCAATGTATAACTAAAACAAATGCCTTTTAAACTTGAACATCAACATAATATGGAAAAAGTAAAATGAGATAATGCCATTCGCTTCTTCACATGGATATTCTACTGGTCGAATAATCACATGAAATAACAATAACCACTTTCATAATGATGGAATGCATAATGCCAGACTATCATAACCATGTAGCCAAGGCCTCGTGCCATGACCACAAATAAGATTTTTTCAAGGCCTCATGCCAAAACACTAGTTTGTCTCATGAGACCTGCCGATGCATCGAGGAGCTATAGCGGGCTCCACCCGTCACTTATTAAGTCCAATGAATTCCTCATATGAATAGGTTTAAACATATCATATACCATAACATAATCGTATCACATAAAACATGCATAAAGGAAACATAACATTTCCACATTTCAATCTCAAGATATCAATAAAAAACATTGATATAATAAAAATGCTTTCAAAACCATTTTCAATACCAAAATAAAAGAAAGTTAAAACTTTGTATTTATTTTTCATTAAAAAAATGATGGCTTGTAGAGGAAGCCGAAACTCAAATAATGGTCACGGCGGCGAAGAAGTCGTTGTCACCGCATAAGTACAGAAAGAAAAAAATTCCCTTTTTGTCGTTTAGTAAAACGCTTTGTATAAAAAAGATTCCTTTTGAATAAACGTAAAAGTCAAAGGGGTTTATACACCGTATAAAAGAAAGTTGTGCATAAAACCAAATATGCCTCAATGAAAGGGGATTGAGACGGAGTCCTTAAAAAGATAATTTTTAAAATAAAATAGATATATTATTTTTATTCACTATAGGTACACATAAAGAATACAAAATAAGACATAATAATATCATGACATAATTTGAAAGTAGGAGATTAACCCAAAGAATGGAAGTTGGGTTAAGAAATTACCTTACCTTGCATCCTGTCCTGACTCGACCGTTATTTAACCTCCTGAATAATAAACTAGAGTTAATTTCTATTTACTTAAGAACCTTTTTAGTGTTCATTATTCCTTTTATATCCCTTATTACCATGTTATGAACATTATTTAATTATTTTAGTTAATAACGGTCGTTTTGTCGATCTTTGGTACTTGAGTCAAAAATAAACTTCTTATAATTACAAGTTGTTCATGTGGGGAAATATCCATTATATCCAGAATTATATTCATGATTTAGATATCATATATATCATATATACATATAGTGACATCTTAATGGCCACCTTTGAAGGTGTTATATGAGTGTTGAACAATCATCGTTTCGTGAGGCAGAAATTCGCCATCCACAGAAACTGTATGTTCTTTAACCATTAGATGTAGGTGTGTGTAAGTGTAGCTCTAATCCTTCATATAACAACATCCTAGTATATTGAGGATACTGGTGTTGTTACAAAAGTAATGAATAAAAATAGTTTAGGGGGTTGGAGAAGAAAAATAAAACAAAACAACATTAGAGAAGACATTACCTCAAAATTAGGTAACTCTTTTTGATTTGAGCCAAAGGCTTCCTTGTGAAGATTTCTGCCCAAAGTGAGGCTACTAGGAGTAAGAGGGGGAAGTTGGGAGAGTATTTGGGCAGAGGTTGGCCGAGCCAAATGGCTTTAATGTGTGAATAAGGTGGGAGAGGTGGGGGCCTTTTGTAAGTGGAGAGGAGGGGCTTTTTTGGAAAGATTGAAATGTTACATTATTACACAATGCTTTTCGGATTCTAAAGGTCCAAAACTTATATAATTCGTGGATAAGGTGATAAGGGTTCGAAATCTACCCATCCAATAGTCTTTGGACAAGTGTAAGCCTTGGATTTTACATTATCTATTCATTTTATTAAAATCGTTAAATAATTAGGTCATCGCTGCATCATAATGATGTCATAAATAATTTAATTTATTTAATGTCTAAAAATTATAAAAAAAATACTATGATGTAGGAAATATTTTTAGCTTTCTAATGAATGTTTATAGTCAAAATTTGGACTTCTGTAACCCCACTTAAAAACTGTTTTAGTAAAATAACTCATGTTTGTGTCAATTTAATTTTAACATTAAATAAATATATATTAATGTCATTTTCCAACTAACGTGGCTCCATGGGGTCCCCAAGTTGACCCATGAGTTGTCTTGGTCGGCCATGACTCATCCAATAGGAGTACGACAAGTTTCATTCTCATCTCATATTATTAAAACATTATTTGTACCTTAAACTACACTAATTACCTCTAATCGCGATTAAGAATGTAAAAGTTACTATTCTCTAAAAATTTATTTTAATCTCATTGAACCACATTTTACTTCTTAATTACAACCATGTATGTCGGATTTTTGAAAATAAAATCACAGAAGTGGTAATATTTAATTTAAATGAAAAATCAGTTATTTAACTACCACTTAGTGGTTTCCCTATTCATCAAAAATTGAAGTTTTTCAGAACAAAACCAAAATTTCACCCTAAGCTATAATTGATATTCCGAATTCAAAAATGATGTCTATTTTAAAAAATTCCAAACATATAAGTTGCATTAATTAATTTTATAATTAATTCCCGCTGTCACAACAAATAGCGTGTTTTTAAGAAACAATTTATATCAAAAGATTGGCAATTGTTTATGTCCAATTTCAATGTTAAATTAATTCTAATGACCACCATTTGATAAAATGGTAAAAATATATTCTAATTATACTTTAAAACCACTAAATAGTATAATTTATCACTATAAATTATTTTTATTAAAAAGGTTGTTTTTAAGTAATTTTCACTATTCATAAAAAATTGGAAGTTCTTAGAAAATTACAAAAAAAATCAACTTTGGATAATTTCGATATTACGAATACAAAAATGAAGTCCATTTTGAAATATAAAATTTCTATAATTTTAAAAAGTGGTTATTACTATTCATAACGGATACTTTGATTAGTCGCGGTGTTTTAGAACTCGAAGTTGCGTACAATGCAAGCTATTGCATTATTGGATGAGAAGCGTATCGTGGAAGCTCGGGGTGTTACAAAATATAATTAAATGATATATTTATATAGAAAAATCATTCATAGGTTTTTCTTTTAACTATTTATAATTAATCCATTACATCAGAAAATAGATGTACATTAATTTACATTGATTCCTGAAGCACTAAAATACACTTTTAGAAAATATTAATTCCCATAAATGAAGTAAAGTATCAATATTTATCTAAAAACATTCTTAAAAAATCAATATATTTAATAAATTAATATATAAACATGAAAATAAATGCTATTGTTTAATGATAAATAAGTATTCATATAAAATAACTATACATTAACAAAGACATCCTGAAGGCCAATGGTAGTCATGATACCATTATTTTTCATCAAATATAAGTTCAAGACCCACAAACTTTTAGGGCATCAATTGTTTTCACCATATATATGTGATTTCCTTTTCTAAAACCATATTAATATAATTTCTAAAATAAATATGATTGACATCCTTGAAATAAGGTTAATCAAAAAATAGAATTTTAACCAAGGATTCCAATTAAAAATAACGGCATAAATACTTTATTTGATGTTTTATGTAAAATTTTCATTAATGGTAAACCTTATATCCCATATGAAAGATGAAAATACAAAACATTTGAATGTAATTACTGAAAAAAATTAACATCGATCCCCAATATATCACAAAGTATCTCTTGTTTGTCAAATTCTAAACATGTGAATACCCTCATTGTAAATTCTCATGGAACTTCGTAACAATCTGAAAAAACTTATAAACTATTGGAAAAAAATAATGAATCCTTATTCCATATATTGCTAGATATATTCCATAAATACGAGAGCGTGTATACTACATCCATGATAGTATGAACTACTTATCAACTGGTCTTTAGTTAGTTCATAGGTAATCAATATCTTCCAATATTATAATTCATATCACACATATCATTATCCAAACCACATTGTCATAATATAAGGATCATATTATCTATTATCTTTCCCTTAATCTTGTGTTTTCCATGGTCTTCACATATCCATATTATCACTTTTCTATTCTATTAGAACCATATTACATGTTCTTATATATATGTAGAAATATACATAAATGAAATAACCTATATGTATTTAATCATTAATATAACATAAATATTGAATCCAAACACTTAAAATATTTTATTATTCCAATTAATCCATATAAAAGTTTCTTGGATACCTCATCATATTACACAATACCTCTTTCCATTCACATTTTACATTTCCTTTTATTATCATCCAAAATGTAACCATTAGTCACACAACCTTGGTGATTCTCATTAGGATCACTCCTATTGGGACATTGGTGGAATAATGTCCATTTCATCCACACATAATCCAAATACACTTTCATGATGAATTTGGATGGCCAATATTCTTATACATTTAATTAATCAAATTCTTCATTTTTTTCATTACAGTCAATTTCTTTTTGTCTTTTTCGGATGATAAAAAATCTTATAATTCCTCAAATTAATTCACTTAGGTTATTATTTCCACAATATTAAAAAAATGGAAAAAATATATTCTTTCATACATGTTCTGCATTTCTCAAACACTCAGTGAACTCCTTATTTATCTTCCAAGGGGAGTGTGAGAGTTTTTTATGGTATACATTGTTAATCATGGCCCCTAAAAACAGATTAGGTGTGATCATAAAATCGTTATCTCTAGTGATCATACCTTGTAAATTATAATCATCAATCCCTACATCACATTCAATATTAATCCAATTCATTCTAGTTCTCGCAATTGACTAAAACCAAAAGAACAGAGGGAGCATTAAATATCATAGTATAAAACCACCTAATAATTATATTAATTACTTATAGTATGTATAAATTATGACACCATATTTAATCATGAAACCCTTGGAACATCCAATGTAATTCATATCCATCATATATTAAATACCTGAAGATGGGGTATGATGAACATTTTAATTCCCAAATCTAGCCCCTTAGAAGGGTCAATACAGTTGTGTAGAAAGGAAAATTGCCCGGTACTAGATTACCCAGAGTCATTCCCACAACATATAGTCAGCATTTTTACTCATTGGTATATTTTTTCTAGATCCACATCCAAAACTAGAATTTATAGAGGGGTGTATTTCTAGTAAAACATGAACTCTATCCTATAAAAAAATTATAGGACATTCTCCAAAAGATTAACTGCTACTTATAATTATCCTTAGATAAATACCCAAACATATCCTAAGAAATATATCTAGGGGTCTCACCAATGTTTTCTCCTATTAGATTTCAAAGGTTAATATAGAAATTTATTTGATAGAAAATATACTGACCCTCTATTTTTCATAAATTAAATTTACATAAATCCTATAAAATACATAAAAAAATATATAAACAGAATTTGAATGACCATAATTGTCTTGTATTTTTTGGAAACATGGAAACACAAACACTGGTACATAAATGAGATTCATTTTCACCCATTATCTTCTTCCTAACTATCACACATCTTAGAGAATTCTTAAATAATACATATCATTTTAACATGGGGTATGAACCATAAAAATGGGTGATATCAATTTCTCACTAAGAATAAAGAAGGGAAATTTATATACATAATCTTGAGTAAAATGGTATGATAACATGATCCAGAAAAAAGAATAGCATACCCCACATTTCAATGATCATATACATGAAGCATGGAATAAATTCTAGTAGTTCATATGACATGAATTAGGTGGAAATAAAAAACAGAATCCATGAAAGCATAACCTTTGAATTAAACATCGAATGGTGGTAGACACATAAGGATATATAATTATATCCATAGTTGTCAAGGAATCACTATGAAGGAAGTCTTAGTGGACACTATCCTTTAAAGAACTTGATTAACACCCTATTCTAGTTCAGTATTTGTTAACATAGTTCACTCCTCATTCCATCCTTTTATTGCTTAACTAATTTCACTATACATTCCATCCCTATATTATTGTACTATGATAATTTCTCAATGAAAAACATTAATAATGAACTGAGCTAATTTCTCATTCTATCCATTTATATCTCATAAGATAAAAATATTTACCTAATGAATTAGGGGGAGATATACATCCCACCAATCACATAATTAAATCATACGTAAATGTTCCAAAAAATTATAAGAAATCATATAATAAAATATTCAATGAAACATGTATCATAAACATGTAAACATATCATAACCTGCGGAAAATGGTACATATTTCATAATAATTCCTTTGATATCAAAACCCATTAAAGAGAAATGGATTTTATAAATATATAACCCATGAACAAGAAATGGGTTCCATGAAGACCAGTACATTAAGAATAACTCATTTTTAGAAATACCATTAATGGAACCATTAGATAATTTCTAAGAAGGAAATGAGTATTATCAACATATGTAATCTTATATTGGAAGTAATTATGAAATATCATTCAAAAACACTTATTGAAAAAAATATCTATACTCTAATGAAAAATGATTTTTAATTCCCAAAACCGATTGAAAATAATTTTTGTAAAAAATACAATAAATAAATAATGAATTGTTCAAATTATTTTAAAAACCTTTTTCATTGAAAACACATAAAATAACCATAAAAAGGTTTAATAAACGTTCTCTATGAAAAGTAATTTAAAACATATAAATAAATCTTGAAAATATATTAAAATGTTTTTCACATGATATTTTTAAAAAAATCATGAAAATCATTTGAAAAATGATCCTTTGAAAATATTTAAGATCAAATAAATAAGTCTTAAAAATAATTGGAAATTATTTCCTTTTAAAATAAAAAAAGGATTCTTGGAAACATTATGGAAATAATTTTCCATGAAAATTATATTTAAAATCATTTTCATAAAAAATAACCATTTAAAAATTCAATTGATTCTTCAACGATATGATGATGGGTAAATCCGTTAATGAAATTAGTAAATGAAAAAATGGAAACAAAATCCTTTTAAATATTATATGATAATTTTACAGTATTATTGGTTTCCTTTTTTTTTAAATAATGATTTTTGACAGAAGAGAGGGTAAATATGAGGTTTCATAAAATAAATTCTGAACAATCTTATGTACCAAAATGTAGAAAATGAAAAAAACACATTAATATAAAATGAATAACTATTTTAGAATAAAATTTTTAAATTTTAGTGACATATGGGCTATATAATTTCATCCAACAATGCATAAACAAAATAATTATTGAAAACTGATTAGATTTTTTCAATAAACTATTATCAGTTACTAAAATGGGATCATACTCTCCATTATTAAAAAGAAAATTAAAGAGTAAAAAATATCATTAAAATTTGGTTATTAATGATATATCATGTAAAATTGATTTATATACCCCTCAAAATTAATATAGGCCCATAACAAAATATGATTCTCAAAGAAGGAAAATTGAGAATTAACAATTTTACCAATTTAGAAAGTTTTGAAACATAATCCCCATGATATAATGGTTATATAATGTATTTGTAAATACACATAAATTAAACTATAATTATAATTTATTACAACCAATGGTAGTATAAACACGAAAAAAAGGAATGGTTGGTGAATAAGGCATGTATCTCGTGAAAAATGTGAGTTTAAATCCCCTTACCTTGTGTATTGACTCTCTTCGTACTCATAAAAACCTATTGTATAATAAATAATAATTTCATATTTGTATTTTACATAACCATATTATTATATATAATAACATATTTTTTTTATTATGACCTTATATTAAACCCTCGTCAATAATAGTAAGTTAAGGTTTCAATTCGAGTAAGGTTAGATTTATTTTTTGCATGACTCTTAATTAGTTATATCTTTTGTATTTAAACTTATAAAATTATTTAATAAATTAATACCATGATAAAATTACATTTATATACATTATTTTTTTAGAAAAATAATATATATAAAATATATGTATTAAAGGGAATACACCGTTCATGGACATGGTAAGACACACTTAGGAAAAAATGTTATTTCTGTTTAATTATCATGATGAAAGACGGTAAAAGACATATATATATATATATATAATTGTTAAATTATTTTTATTATATCGTATAGATACCATATGTTTTTACTAAAATATTCTTTAATGTATCCCTTGTCGTGGATGAATGATTCACTTTTCATTGAGGTGGTGGTAGTCCACACACCCTCGGAAACAATTATCTTAGTAACAAAAAATTAAATATATAACGACATAGGATGGAAATGAATTTAAAAACCAAAAAAAAACATAATAAAAATAATACATAACATTTATAAATAGATTTTACATCATAATGTCCACCATGAGAGGTGGTAAATTAATAATTACAAATCATCATTCCGTGAGGCGATAGTTCGCCATACATTTAAATAGTATATTTGTTACCCATAAGATGGAGAAGTGTGTAATTATAGGTCAAAAATATACATCAAAACATCCTAGTATATTTATAATAATATTTTCTAAAATAATGTAATAATGTGTGTGGATGCGATGGATATAGAAAATAACTAATGGATTGTGAGAGACAATGGGACCACATTATATGGTAAGTCATTTTTTATACCGAAAGGCTTAATTGGATTACTTCCTGCGTAAGGGGAGGATTCAATTAGGATAGTAGTGAAGTTTAGAAGTTTATTGGCTTGATATTTTCCAAACATATTTGGTTTATGTGATTTTATGACGAGGGAGAGATCTGGGCCTTTTATTGAGAAGGGAATAGACACACTTGTCATTTTTTAAAACAATTTAGTTGTAACCACATTTTTCACTAAAAACAGTCATACCAAATCTAGAAAAATAAATAATTCAAGGATAATTTCTTGTTAATTTACATCCAATGGATGTTGTAATATATTTTAGGTCGTTTTTTGGATATAATATTTAATGTTTAGTACTTTGTTAACATAATGTTTCTATTAACCATTGTATTTAATTTTAATCACTTTCACTAATATTTTTGGTAGGAAACTAAATAAAAATTATTCGTAATTATAAATTATGATTATTATAAATATTTAACCATTTTAACAAATTATAATAACACAAATGGATGAAATAAATTTATAATTAATCCTACTAACATGACGACATTAGAGGTTTTTAAAGTAAAAAATTCCTAAATTTTTTTTTGTTTTTTATAAATTATTATAAAGTGAAATTGATTCCAATAACCTAAAATGGATTAATTTATTACAATATTATATAAATAAAAATTGAATCCAATTAATATATAATTTATCTTTATTAATGTTTTAGATGAAAAATATGTTTTCAATTAAAATAAAGTATTTTTTCACTATTCATCCAAAAATGATGTTTCTCGGAAAAATCCAAAGAATCCACCCTATAGTAATTTAGAAATTTTAATTCAAAAAAATGTTTATTTTATCAAATTAAATTTTTATATATGTTAAAAATTAATTTTATTACTTTTTATAGAAGGATATTAAAATTAGTTTATTTAAGAAAATATTATTTTTAAACATATAACGACATTACTAAAAAATTTCATTCATCATCAATAATTTTTATTTATATAAAAAAATTATAAAATTATTTTAAAATTATTTATATCTATTTACATTATATGTATTAATTATACATTTTAATTATATCATTTAAATAATTATAATAATAAATATATCTTTCCTAGAAACATATTGTTGTGTGTAACGTACGCCAATTTGTGTTTCAGGTTGTGTACACCAAGTTGGACATGCTTGTAACATACACCAAGTCACAAGCTATATGAAGTGTTATGTAGAGATAAATATAAAATTTAGGTGTTGTGTAGTGAATAAATAACTTTGTGTTTTATAAAACGTAATCCAGAAATAGTGCTATAATATAAAATATATATGTATCAATGTTAAGTGAAATGAAAAATATTGAAAATGTTAAATTAATTCCAAAAGTAATAATTCAGAAAATATCAAGTGTTACATAATTGTTTTGGTTGTGTGTTTGTGACTGTGAATGTAACCATTAATTATTTTTCTTATTCACAAGAGATACATATCAGTTGTATCATATTGATAATGGTATTTTTATCATGTTCTGAATATTTATAGTTTTTTGTGGTTCCATGGATAATGGGAATAATAAAGGATATTATGGATAATGTTTCCTAGGATTAAATGAATTGTATAGATCTATAGTGTGATATATATAGTCTGGAAAATTGTTATGGGTGGAATCCTAGATTATTAGTGTTGTTTCTTTATGACATGGGTTATTCAACTCATAATGTATGTTTATGTAATTCTGGTATTGTATTAATAAGATATGACTAAAAAATATTTTTACAACTCATTTTTGGTGGTATACCATGTATATTGAGTGAAATATGGGATATTGTTTTGATATCATTAGGAATTTTCAATACACTTTAGATAGTCCTGAGGTAAGTTGATTACTAGGACAACCAAAAGGAGTGGAATTAAAATATGATATTGAAATACGGTATGATATAGATATGTATATTTCATTTTGGAATCATGGTTAACTCAAAAAATTTTAATTGGTTATGGATTTTTTAGAAAATATGTTATTTGGATTTGGATGGAATATTATTTTGCATTCATCTATGATAGACTATAGATTAATTGTTCCACATGGAAACTATACATGGTTGGTAATGTCCTCCTAATGAATGGTTGAACATGAGTGGGGTAGATTTCCAGATTTTATTTAGTTCCCATTTATTTCTTACATTATACACTGATATATATATAGTTTTTAAAATGTGAAACTTTTAATTATGCTGATTGAGTTCATAGTAACAGAATATAGTGTCTTATGGTGTGAATAGATAAGTTATGATTCATGAAAATTGTATGTTTATTGGTTCATCATGAGGACCACGGTAAAAATAATTGTGAATATGGTGGTAAAAATGTATGTTTACCATAATGTCAATAATTAATTCATTACCATAATAAATATTGAAAACAGTATGAATTAATTATTGGTGATAAGGTAAAATTGTTTTACCAATGATTATACTAAAAATAAATGGGTTTAAATTACATAAAATCATGTGAAATTTTAATTGGATGGAAATAAAACTACATTATATCATATAATATCAATAGATATTCCTTTTAGAAACATTTATAATGAGTTCAAATAGGTTATGATTTATTATTTTAAAAAATTCCATGTGAATCCTTCTCCCCATCATTTGAAAAGACAACCACTATCGTCACTTATTCACACATAAAAATCATTATTTATCATAATATAAATTCCCAAATACCATTCTTAAATCCCTCCAAAAATCCTATATGCAATATATAGATTATAATTTATGTCTCTAATGTATTTTATTACAAACCTAGAGGATTCTATGAAAAAGAGGTAACAATCTTAAATGAGTGTTTTTTATTTAATTATTCATACCCTTCAAATCATATTAAATAATTATAAGAATAATATTATTATTAAACCCAAAAGACTAATACACAAATAAATATATATATATATATATATATAATGAGTTATATATTTATCTTCTTTAATCAAATTTGAAATGATAATGTCATTCTTGGGTACGACATACTACTTTCTCATAAACTGATGATAAATATTTTCCATCATCACCACTCACGATTTGGTATAACGGCTGGTAATATATATATATATATATATATTAATTATAAAAGTATTATACCATTTGAATAATAATATAACATAAACCTTCATACAATCCATTTTATGGGGTTTATGATAACGTCACTCATGTTTACCGAAGACCACACTATCAGAAATTGATGTGATTAATTTTTCAAATTTCTTTTAAATTTAAGGTAATATGGATAAATTTAATGCATATATTTTCTATATATTTGAAATGATAATTTTTATAGAAAATTATTATATATCTTTCACATTCATATACATGTACTCATCAATGTAATGATATCATTGCTCGTGCATACATACGACCTACTATCTCCAAGAAGTGATGCAATTCACATTCTATGTTCAACATCAAGAATAATTATTAAAATTTATGTAAATAATAATTATTATATTTATAAAATCTATAAAATTATATATATTATTGAACTCTTTAGTATGATAATGATCCAATTATTTCTTGAAAAAACAAGAGTGAGAAAACAAGGTAATTACCACCTGAAAAAATAGTAACAATGTAATATTATTAACGAAAAGGGTATAAGACGTTATGAAAATATATTATATGATATTATGACCATTATTTTTATTTTTATAACTTAATAACATTTTTAATAACACTATATAAGAGTTTACAATAGTTCAAAAGAAAAGGGAAGCGTGATGTATAAGTTGTCATCTCAATATCCATTCATTAATGAATATTGATGTGTTATGAACCTAATTACATTTATGTCAGGTATATACTATCCCATGTACATGTAATGTCACAATTAATTAATAATTTATGGTGATTTTTGTTTTGGTTTCTACTATTTCTTCTATGGGTATTAGATTTAAAAGAAACCAAGTGAACTGCTTAACTCATGATAATTTCATTAGGTTATATTAATTATTCATTGTATTTAAAATTATTAAACAATGTGACTAATGGGATTTGATTTTCATATAATTTATTAATATTTATACTATTTGGTTTTAAATTTGGTACAAAAAACTCAATTCATTTATTAATTATCACTTTAATGTTTTGATCATTGAAATAATTTAGTTGACAATATCATTCTATTCATGATTATTTATTCATGACTGTATTGAAGGAATATTATTGAATATTGTCTTCTAAAGTTAATTAATTGTCATATCCTATGGTAATTTCTTATACTATTATGTGATAGTACCATTATTTCACTATTTGGAACCCAAAATGATTGAATTGTTTGAAATATGACTTCATTATTTTCTTTTTTCAGAAATATGTTTTCCTTCAAAATTATTATTTTTGGAAAATGATGCCATTTTTTTATTTTATAATGGAATTAAAAAGAATTTACCCCAATAATACTTAAAATATATTTTAAAATGAAATATTCATATTTTCTTCAAAGAGATTCTTTGTTTCCTTCACTAAAACAGTGAATGTAATCTTCCTCTTATGAAACTCTCCATGTATAAAATTTTATAATGGAATGACAACTAATTGTTTTAAAAAATTATTTTATTTTTTTCTTTGTTATTTATAATGAAAACTATATTTAAAATATTTTTGTAAACTTTTAGTTTTATAATTATTTTCTATGTGAATATAATATTTTCAAGAAGAGTGTTTTAAAAGATAATTTTATTGAATTTAAATTTTGAAAAAACCAAACACAATATTCCTTACAGTAAATTGTGATATGTTTCATTGATACCATCCTAATTATTTCCATGGTTAGTTTGTGATCATTTTTAATAAAATAATGTATTTCCATTAAAATTATTGATTATTTTTTGTATTCATTTACATTCCATTCCAATATTAAATTTCATGTGATTATAGAACATTTCATTTCCACATAATATCTATATTTTTTCATTCATATGATTACATCGTAAACTATATATAGTGTTAATATATTATGTTATTAAAATAATTTGAACGACTAAATAAAATATTGATAAATCCTTATTTGTTACTCAACATAGATATTTGTTGATATGTCATGTTGATTCAAGAATTAATAAGATCATTTTTCATTAGTGTAATTTTATTGAAATGTGGTGAAATTTGGGTCCCATAATTGTATATCCCTTCAATGCAACAATAGTCTCATGAGTTGAATCATCAATCTATAATTAAATTGAGTTTCCATGCATCGTACTTAAACTATCATGGATAATTTTATAAATTTTGATGTGCCAAAAGACTAATATCATGGAATAAAATAAAAATGAATTTCATTATTTATGACATTGGGTATTATTATCCTTAATATTATTGAAATTATGTTAATTATGGAAGGATACTATTCTCACTTTATTCATTAACATAAATGTTTTTAGTTGTATACATTTTCATATTAGTGATTATTTATCTAATCCATGTATTCATGTTATTTATTATATTGAATGTATATATAGTTAGATACATTTATATATTGACTATGATTTTTCATTAATTATAGTTTTTATTATACATTACCCATACATATCCTTTACGATCACCATTATTTTGTTTCCTTTTTGTGGAATCTAGGATGAGTAAAATGAGTGACTTGCATGGATATGATATAAGTAATAATTATATTCGCAAAAAAAAACTTATTTTCTATTTTCATCAAATGTTTTAATAGACTCATTTATATATCTTTTTTAGTAGTAATACTCGTCTATTTGTTATAAATACTTTGGATTTATTTTATCATATACCAAAATAATTAAATTTTCCATTGACTATATACTACCAGGGTTGAGGTTATTAAATCTATGTTCTAATGGAATTATTATATTACTTTTGTAGAGGATGTGAAGTCAATATATTACAAAGTGATATCATTTTTGTTTAGGGAAAATGTAATTGATCTTTTATATATTATATAATTTGTGGTAGATGTATATTTGGTATGTAGTGAAAACTTGTGATAGATGTTATATTCTTTGTTTTTTCACCACATGTATGATTTTAAATCCATATCATTATTGGTACTATGATTTTTTAGTATTCATTATTATATTTGAGATAATTTTTTATAAAAATTTGATATTTTATGTTATCAATTTTGGTTTTATATTTTTACACCCATGATGCATGTGAAGGTATGAATTCACAAATATATGCACATATGACTTACATATCTTACATGTTCCATCATGTGGTTTCCATTTATTTGAATCTAAATTTAAAAGGATGATTTATTCTCTATTTTTTAGAAAAAAATCAGAAGAAATTATACCGTAGTTATTATTTAAATAATTATAACATGTCATCTCAAGGATGTGAGTCATGGTTTTAATAAATACATGGATTATGTCTGTGTATGATATATTCAGTACACAAAAATTATTTAGGAAGTCATGGACATGATCCCAAATGTTTAAGGACATTTTTTTGGAAAGTGTAATTTATAGTGGGTGACACTGCATGTTACTTTGTAACCTAATGGATATATTCATACATTTATATATATATATATATATAATATGTAATTTCATTTTATATTACATTACAAATATTCATCCTTCATTAAAGAATCATTTTTAGGGGATATTGTGCAACCAAGCCATGTGTTGGATAAGATCACTACATGAGGAGGTGAATATTAATTTTTTTGTAGATGTGACCTAGTTCATCAAGTGTTGTTGTTGGATCTGAATATCATAGTGACCCTAGTTTCATTTATTATTAGTATTGATCATGGATATTAAGATGATTAGTAATATTTCGAATACATTGAAAGGGAGTTCCAACAACCATATCAACCTTTATTCCAAGGTGTGTATAGACCCTAGGTAATGGAGTAATAAATAATATCAGCATTGATTAATTTTAAAGATATACATAATTCACCTTTGGGTGTGGTGTTGATAGAAATTTTCACATTGAAAATACTAAAAAAGATTATGGGATATATGGGTATGGACATGCGGGAATGTTGTGATGATGTTGATTGAAATTGAGGTGGTTCTCATTAATCACATGGTGGAAAAGATGTTGAGGGTGGAAAAAGACCATTATGTCTTGAACATGGTTTACATAGAGATATAAATCATGTAATATTATATTAATTTCATTGAATGTTTTCTGTTTACATTAATTATTTTGGGATAGTAGATCTCCAAATTAGAGTAATTTGAGGACGGTTTTTTTTCTTTCGGTTTATATATTATCAATTTAGTGTTAACACCATTTTCAATGGAATGGAAATAATCATTGATAGTGGAGTGTATCATCTATTATGTATGTATAATAAGACATATAATGAAAAAAAAGAATGGAATGTAGTGGATCTATGGGTAATAAGATGTTGGAATGTAAAGAAACCTATTGAGGCAGTATGACTTGTGGAAAAATGATTCCACTATAGAGTAGTTCACTAGAGATGTGTTTATAGTATATCTAGACATGAAATATTTTATCAATGTTTAACTGAGTATCAAATGGTCATGTATGTGGCCATATTTGTAATTTTTATTTGTTTTATCATATTTACTCTTAATCAGGTGGGGTCATGGATCAAGATTATATCTATTATATAATTTAGTAGTAGAAATGGTAAATGGATATGATATTTAGGATATAATAGTGTGTGAGGGTCACAATGACATATTTGGTACCCAAAAATTGTTGTAGAATGCAATAGTAAAAGTGAATCGATATGTTGGAAAATACATTATGTATTAGGTCATAAGTTGGGTTTTATATGATTGATCATAAATATTTAGAGTTGGAAAATAATTCATTGATATGAATTAATATTATAGGATCATATTGGAGTCTTTTTAATAATATTTACTATATTAGGACTTATGTTTTTCAAAAATAATATAAAAATAAGCTAGATGAAAATGGGTAGTGGATTTGAAGCATTAAAATTAAAGGATGTGTTGGCATCTCGAATGAATATGAGAATTAGGAATTTTATATGATATGAGTGAAATTTTACAATGTGAGATTCTAATGGTTGGTAACTGGTAAATATTCATTGAATGATAGTGTATTAACCATTTGGAATGATTGTTGATTATGAGTATTTCGTAATTTTTTGTAGTTTATTATGATTTGAATTGTTATGTGAGTTTAATTATATTGAGTTTCTATGGAATAGATTAGTTAGTTTATATTTTTCTATGAGGTGAATATGTGTGAGACAAATGTGTAATCTCATGTATATATATTTTAGGAATTATTTTAGTGGGATTATTATGTTTTTGTATGATCTGATAATTATGTGTATCAGGATATCACATGGTTGAGCTATCATATAGGTGGTAGGATATAAAGGCTTATGTATATGAGACTAGTGATTTGAGTATGATCATAGAACAGATGTGTGCATTTTTACCTTTTATATCGATGTGTTTTGTTAGTGTGGTTTTGAGATAGAGTCCCAAGACTTATCCCATGATCAATGTTATATTTACACATTATTTTAGTGAATTCATGTTTTAGGTGTTGTTTAAGAGATATATGAAGACTTTATGGAATAATGGAATGAAAAATGGATTTCATTTGGAGTTTTTGAGTTTCATAAAAGTTATAAAATACTGGAAACCGATTGTACATAATGGTACATAGATATGGTTTCATAGGAGAGGGTTTTTATAAAACATTTGGTAATTCATATATTATGGTCAACATATGTAATGGTCACTATAGATAAGTCATAATTTATCCATCTTTTCGATGTACATGCTATATATAAGTATTTATCATGTAATGGTAAGTGTTGAACCAATAATACATATGGGTTACTTTGTGATGGGTTACATGTTTTGGTCCAAATATTGTAATATATGGGAATCCACAATGATACATAATGGTTAATTCCTTATCATGTATAGGTCACCATGTACATAAGGCTAACACTGTGTAAAAAATTCATAAATTGGGGACTATGTAATGGATGATTGGTGATATTAAGGGTATGAAAATGTTAAAAAAATATAAGTGTTCTTCCAAAGATATGATTGTATCATTTTTTAGTGAAAATTGAAAAGGTATAATTGAATTACCTATTATACATAAGATAAATAGGGGGTGATGTGTTAGTGTTTCATTGAGGTAATGTAGATACATTACTATATCTAAGGGGAATACATTTGATTTCCATGTATTCATATGTTAGGGTCACCATTTTTAAAAAATAATCATGGTATTATTTTTATTTTTTTAAAAAATAAAAATTATTATTTTTAAAATGAATATTAAATGGAAAAGGAGTCCATTTCACTGAGAAATTAACTGGTGTGACATAGTTATCAACTCTCTTTCATTCACTTTTTCTTCTTATGGGATATTATTAGATTTAGATTTCCTTCACCACCATCTATTACAATTATTAGTCGATGGTATGTCAAGATTCACTAAAGGATTTATTTATTATTTGTCAACATATTTTTGTAGTTTATATTGACCATTCCCTAAATGAAGGATTTTATCAGATATATTAATTTTATATGATTCAAATGTGTAAAAAGAGATAATCTATATGAGTGGTTTATTTAAAACTAACACTTTTTATTTTTATACATGTATTAATGTGATGTGTAATGAATTAATAGAGGAAGGGTTGTATATGTGTGAATTGGAAGTGAAAAACAGTTGTTTTCTTTTTTTCTAAGAGATTCACAATGGTTTTATCATGTGGGAGACTATGGGATTATCTTAGTATGGATTATTATTTCATATTTTTGTGGTTTTATGGTTAATATCCATGATGTCATGTGATTTGGCTAATTTGATGATTTGTACTACTCATTGATGTTTGGTTGATGGTGTTCAACATTACCAAAGGTGGTGATGGGGATTTATCCCAGTATAAATTATTATGTTTTTTATGTTTTGTTTCAAATTTATCTTATGTATCATTCATTCATATATGATAGGATATTATCTTGGAGGATTTTTGGAAGTTTCCTACTATATTTATAATCACACACTTCATAAGACCACCATGACACATGCAAACATTACATTTCATGTCTTCGTTAAGTGTAAGGGTTAATATTGATGAGATGATTTATGCTTTAGTATAGATGGTGCATATGTTGAATATTTTGTATTTTTATATGTTTTGTGTAGTTCCTCGGTGAATGACTGGTTAATTATTTCATTATGTTTGAGTAGGTATGAATATGATCATTCAAGGTTGGACTGTTTATTTCTCTATGATTTTTTAGCCACTGAAAACATTAATTTTCATCATGTATAGTATTTTTAATAGTTATACAGTGTTTTATTTATTTTTCATTCATTATTTCCATAGGATCCATTCGATATTAGAATTATTTTCATTATGAGGTTATAATGAACATTTTATAACCTATTTAACCCTAAATAGTAGTTAGTTTCCCTTGGTGGGTGAGTAAAAGAACCTATTTTCTAGTGGAATTCAAATCAAATTATTTTAGTGTGATCTATTTTGAAATCGTACACTATTAATAAATGTGAGCACTACTATGAAATCTATAAAACACACTCTCCATATTCAATTTTCTGCTGTTGTTTCTATTCCCTATTCACTATTAAATATTAAATAACAAAATATTTCGGTATATCTAAATTATGTGTTCAATATGTTCTAGTAATGAAAGATTATTTAACCCAAATTCTCATAATAATGTAATTATGTTTAACATGATTAATAAATCTAAAACAAATAAAAATATGATTTTTCTATAGAACTATAATGAATAGTTTTTATATTTCACTTATTTATGTCATTATCAGTCAAACTATATTGATTTATTTTAATACTAGAAATATATTGTTACAAAATTACTTAAAACGTAATTCATCTATAATTGAGGATCTTAAAAATTATAAAAAATATTTATATATGTATAACCATACATTTATTTCTTATAAATTATTTATTATTTTCCACATAGTAAATTTTCTAATTATAGATATTAAATTTTAAATCTCATACATATGATCATCAAATTTATAAAACGTATTATAAATGGATATAATAATATATTTAGCAAAAAACCCTATAATTTTGTTTAATATATTAAAATTTCCTTATAAAACATTTTATTAACTTTTCATTAATTTTTATCAAAAATTAAAATACATTTTTAGTTATTTAGAATCAATAAATATTGTTATCTAATTGAATTTTCCACAGTAATTATTAAAAAGTATATATAAAATATATTTTTTCCTTATTAAAATACATAAATCAAACCCTCCCACAAGTACAATAGCATACCAAAAAAGAGGAGCATTTTAGTAGGAAATCCATTTAAAATTTCAAAACTAATATTTACAATATAAATTAAAAAAAAACTAAAACCTAATAAAACCATTTAAATAATCCACTCATGCACTTTTTAATTATATTATCTAATATCCTAAAAAGGTAAATTATCATAAAAATATTCAAATTAAAAAATTCATTTAACCTGTATTATGAAAAATGTGATTGAAAATTTAAATGAAATGATTTTTAAAAAAATCTTATCATTTATAATTTTTTAACTATCCATATTGAAATTATTACAAACAAAACAATTAGATTAGATTATAATTTTGTTTAAAAATAATTTTTTTATTCATAATATCATTGCATTTACATACTTCCCTAGTATATTAAATATAAATAAATATTTTCATTTTTATTTTCTAATATTTATTTTTGTTCTCTATTTTATGTTTTTTCTCTAAATTTATTTCATTCCCTATTTGAAAATAATATATATTAAATAAATTTAAATATTAATATAATATACACATGTAATCAAATATTCAATAACATATGTTAAATAAAACATTGAAATATCTCTCATGTCATCATGAATAAATGATAGTCAAAAAAGTTTCACCTATCTTGGGAAAAACCCCTAACATCCAATGATGAATATGATAAAAAAATATACAATGTGAGTTGTTATTATATCATGATATTTAACACTTTATGGTATATATGTTTTATACTCTTTAATATAAGAATGGATCCAATGAAAAATTACATAATTTTGTATTCTCTCATTAGTATAAAATGTTATTTATTTAAAATCATAGTAATCATTTTAGGTGAAAAATTAGTGGTTTAACAAATCCATATAATGATTTCATATCATGATACATAATACTTTTTAGAGGACGAATAGATAAAATATAAGTATAAGGGTTTAATAAATGAAAAAGAAGTTTTAGATATATGATAATCAACATACTTGGGAAATAATTACTTCATGTTAATCCCCAACTCACCTCACATTAAATTTACTGTGATATATTTTTTAAAATCATCATAGTCACTGCACACATACAAGTTTTAGCTTTTATTGGAATTCTATAAACATAAATCAATAAATTTAAACATATTAATAATTTATTAAGACCAGATGAAGTTGTATATTATGTCAAAATAGGATATGATATTATTTCTTATATAAAATGTATCTATCGTTAATGTATTCTTATATAAAAAGATAAATATGTGTAATTTTTAATTTAATCCTTAATATGATATAACTAATTATATCTAAATATACATAAAAATTAATTTTCAAACAAGTTTTGATGTACAAAATAAAAAATGGATTATACTTTATCTAACTATAATTACATTATTTATAGAAAATGATATTTTTTATGATATATCTTTAATATCATATACAATTACCCTAAACATCACAATCTATATCTATTGATGATGAATTATATCTCTAATATTATATATAATCACATATTATATAATATTATTCCATGGATCTGTGATATGTCACTCATAATAATTTTGAATCTATGGGGTAGGGTGTAGGAATTGGATAAATATTAGAATGTGGATGAGTAAAATTTGTAGTAAGAGGTGGAGGTGTGGGATCAGAATAATGTACCTTAATTTTTCTCATATGAAATCATTCACTATATTGAAGATATAATACTATCCTCCATCATGTCACCCATCTCCTGAATTTTTTCAAATAATGATTCTATTATATATATATATATATTCTTTATTAATGAAATTTCATTTGAACAATTTTTTTTATCGATATACCTTTTCGGCTTCCGTGTACCTGACCTAGGTTTTCAGGCCATCCCAATATTACAGCTAAAATTTCATTTTAATATTTATCCATGGGCATCCACTATGTTCCATTCTTCTCAATTTAATCATTTATATAGTATTTGAAAAACTATGAAATGAATAACAATATATAAATATTTTATTTAATATAAAGAATATAACTAAATTTTATAACCTCTTACAAGAATCTTTTCTACAACCCTCAACATCTATGGAGTGTATTGTTCATTTTCCCCCCATTCTCACACTCTTATTTTTTTGATGTCTAACGTGGGGGAATAGACGGCCATCCTCTATAGAGAATGAAGACTCAACAGTGTGTTTTTGAAGACATTTATCTATCATTTCTTTCAATTTCACATACCTTGAATGAGATTAAGTATGAGGGTTTCTGTTCTTGGAATGTATATCCTGATGACATACCCTCATTTTCTGAGAGATAAAATTGAGTAAATAATTAATATATTCAATTTTCTTAAGAATTTATTAAATATAAAATTACATAATCCAAAAAACATTGTTGATTTATAACAATGGAAAATGACTTCCATGTATCATCATTAATATATGGATACATATCACATCAATTATAATGTTGTCAATTAGTAATAATTAGGTGGGATGATTTAAAATCCCTCCATTTCATCGTATCTAAGGAAATAAAATATCATACTGACTCTTCCAGTATCCATTATATTTTTTCAACTACTTATATGGGTACAAAATATATAATAAAAAACAATTCATGAAATGTAAAATAATAACAAAACTTCCTACACAAAATTTCTCCCATAATTGAGATATAATTAATTTTTCAACATTTCGTCATTCATAAATCAAAATAATAACTTCTCCATGACCTTGTACTACTATAAAATTAGGAAATTAATTTGAATATATACTCATAAAAATATCATTACCATTAAAAAACGGGTATCCTCTTATCTCTACTACCAGAAATTAAAATTTCTCTACACTTGTGTGGAAATATTTACTAACCCTTAATTCTATCTTCCTCGTATATAAGTAGATGGATCTTTTTTATGGTCTTCCCCAAAAAAATGTATGTTTCACTATATAATTTTGCAGTGTATTAAATGTTTGAACATCCATTATTGTAAAAAACATATTAACAGAAAATTAGAATATATATATATATAATTGAAACTATTGCATATAAAAGTAAATAAGAAATTGAAAAATGATCAGTAAAATAGTAAAATAAACTAAAAACATTTTCATTCATATTTTTCAAAAGAAATTAAAAAAATTATAAATACATTAATAAGAAATGGGGTGAAATAATTTTATGAAAAAATAGCAATATGGTGTTTCAATAACAAAAAATTACATCACAAATATAAAAATACGACTATTACATATAAAATTAAATAAAAAAAGAAAAGTGATAAGTAAAAAAATAATTCAAATATATAATTATTCATATTGTTAATGTATTTAACAATTAATATAAGAACATTTATGTGAGATAAAATTACACAAATAAATGTAATGAAATTCAAAATTGGTGTGTGAATACTTAATAATGAACCAAGGTATTACAATTATTTTTACACCAAAAAGATTATTCATTTTTTATTTTCTTTTATATGTGTTATTATTTTAATTTAACTTATTTATATAAAATTATTTTTCTTATATGAAATTAAAAAATTCTATATGGGTAGTCCTGGAAAATAAAACAATTCAGTCAAAACAAATTATCTTATTTGATATGATATATGTTTTAATAAGGAAATTAAAACTAATACAACTATAAATTTATAAAAAAAAAATACAAATGAAATAAATATATGATACAAACCCCCCAATGATTATTTAGTATGGAAAAAACTATATCTATGATTTAATAATCAATATTGTCTAATAATATTTCCATTGATGTAGGGATCTCAACTAAATCATTATCTTCATTAATTTTTTCTTACCAAAATATTGTTTCATCTGTGTATAATGATAAATCACTACATATTAGGCTGATCAAGAACGTCGAAAAAAAATCATGTGTTTCCATCGTAAAAGAACTAGTAGTTTATTCGAATATTTTCAGATTAACTGGGGTCATAGCATGTTCATCATGTTTGAACCAATTATTATTAAAAACATTTTAGTACATAAACACCCAAACATGAAATTTAATGTACCAATCCTACTATATTTCATCAATGAGTCTATACTATGCACTAGATAAGTGTATTTAGTTTCTATCATTGGACCACGAATAATGAAATTCTTCTATTAATGCCAAATCAATACTATTTTGAGACACTCTTCTTTTATCGTGATCTTTTAGCTGAAATGTTTAGTCATTAATTACATACCTAGAAAACGTTTTCAAATCAAAACATAGATCATCCCCTAACCATATCAACCTTTTTAGATATATATTATATTAAATGAAAAATATATTTAAACCACGTTAAAAATGTAACGACCCTAACTATAATAACTAAAATTTACCTTTTTATTTAATTAAATGTCTTATTATATATTTTTATAGAAGAAGAATTAACTTATATGTTTTAGTATATCCAATTGGATATAAATGACTATTATGTATATTTCCCATTAATAATATAGTAGTTGAATAGAGATCACATGTCTAATTTAAATATAGGGTTTTAACAAATCCTTTTTGAATATAAAATGGATGTGATGTCCTCAACTAGTAGGATCACAATCTTTGAATCCCACTTATAAATGATTTATATAGAGATATAATTTTTGGGATTTTCTGTAGACCAAGCCCAAGCTGAAATCTAACAACATAAGCATGAGTGAAACTATTTATGGGAAAAGTTCAAGCTCATCAGGATCAGGACCTAATACCCATTCGCCTAATATCCCCATGAAATCCCCACTATCACGCACCTTACTCTCAAATATCAGTATGGTGTATTAAATGGGTATGTAATAAGACCCTATATTCTAGGATTATGTACATTATTTTTTATAAAGTAATGAATATATTTTCATCCTATTATTTTTACATTATAAATGAATTTAATGAACATATTTCTTTACTAGTTAATTTTAAAATTTATTTAAATAATTTATGAATTAATGTATTTTTGAAATAAATAATAGTTTAATAAAACATAATATTTAAATAATTTGTATGGAATATAAATGATCGTATAAATTTTAAGAAGTAAAATCTAATTTTTATCAGGGTTCAAAGAAAGTTAATGTCAAAACCCCCTTGTTTTGAATTAGTGTTGGTCTTTATTTTAAAATTTAAATTAATGTATTTATAAAATAATTTATATAAAATGAATATTTTTTTTAATTTATATTTTGAAATTATATAATGGTAAATGATTCAAACTTTTATGTGAAAGAAAAATTTTTGGGAAAAAATTAAATATTGTATAAATGTGCGATTTGTTTTATGAAATCATAATGTGTCAATAGTGATGCAATAAATACTATAATGTGTATACATGGGAATTTATATGTTTTACCTTTAATATAATGTAATTAAATGTTTATAATAAATATTTTAAAAATTATTAATAATTCCTCTATGATTTATAATATATATTATTATAATAATATCATTCCTTAGAGAGTGTAGCTCCCCGCCAAATAAGCAAGGGAAATATTTTATTATGATAGGGCCTTGAACTTATAAAATAATCTAAACCGCTCAAATTTAGTAGAAACCATGGTATGGTTTGTGCTCTTGAATATTTTATTATGTAGAGTCCAAGACCTAAATAATAAAGAAATCCTCTTCCTTTCCTATATAAACCCACCCAATATCCCTTTTTTTCTTCACTAAAACTCCTTTAATAACATCCACACCCTTCCTCTACCTCCCTATATTTCTACCAAGGAACACCCAAGCTCATAAGAAGCATCGGCCATGCCTTTTGTGCAACACATTCATCTAAGGGATCTTCCACTCTCCTCTTTTATCAAGAATTATTTTTATGTTATGTATTTTAATTTAATTTAAAATATATTGGGATATGTTATTAAATATCCCCCTAAATTTACAATTTTTATTTAAAATAATATATGTCATCTCTCTCTCATTTAAACCTCTTAATAACCATTATTTACACCTACTACCATGCAGAAATATTTATAAAGGTTCTTTCCTTTAACCACTATCTTAATGATTATTTATTATGATATTACATTAATTTTCAATTCCATAAGTGAGTAATGTGTTCAAATGTCCCTATTAAATTAAATTTCATTTCTTATTTAATTTATACCACTTTCATTCTCATTAAAAAAATAGTAATTCTAAATGTGATCCTTATGCTGCTGAAATTGCACAACGATTTTCCATGCCAAAATAATTGGGTAGTGAATACCATACCCATTTTTCAATGAAAGGTATTTAGATTTATGTGCATATACTTATTTATTTGGGACTTAAATTTTTTTTTCAACTTATCTTGATCTTGGACTAAATTATTATGATGAATGAATCCATGAAAATACAATCTATGCGATATATTTAAGCATGAGAATGAAATTATTATAAAGGGTGCACCCAGGTAGTGCACTAATTCATTGGGAATTGTTTAGAATCATGATACATCATGTTCGGACATGATGGTATATAATTCCATTGTGAGACTTTTTTCCATAATGATGCCTTGGATGGTTTGGCCTTGACCTATGTTTATGATGATATGTTTTATGTTGTTTTTAAATTACCCATGATATGATTAGAATGATATATCATTTCTTATTATCCATGTCCTTTAATGATCCATTTATATTTTTATTGTATAACAAGTATTTTCTTCTTCATTTTATTCATAGTTTATTCCTTTACTGGGCTATATAGCTCACTCTATTTTTATGTATGTTTCTAGGATATCACATGAATTTTTATGATTGATGGATTGTTGTGATCATCTTAAATAATTTTTCAATAATGTATTGTATCCCATATAATAGGTTGGAATGTAATGTTCCTAATTTACCAATTACACTAGAACACTCTAGCTTATCATTTGAATTAATGGTAATTTTATATAATAAAATAAGTATTTAATGTATAATAAAGAGTATTCTCATTATAGTTGGTATGAGATTTTAGGTTTTGCTTTTTTGGGATTGGTATTAGAAATATCTAAAAAAATTTATAATTAGAGAACTCAAGTTAATGCCTTCTGGATAAGAATAATATAAGAAAACATCCCTGAATTCTAGTAATTATAGATTAATTTGTTTATCAAAAATATACATCATTTCCTAGATACTACATGTAAATGAGGTTCATGCATAGATATTCCTTGTGGTAACAACTTCGATAAGATGTTCTGGGCCTGACATGGGGTATTTATTAGAAAAACACTAACTTTTTAATGAAACTAGTTCAGAACTTTTGGGGGATACACTTTGGTAAATTTATAAGCTCATTACGATAAATTATTAATGGAAACAATTCCCATAGGAATATATGTTAGGAACTACAACATGTTTAACATTGTGTGATTGTAGAAAACTTATAAGATAAGGAGATAAATGTAATTTATAAGATATCCCATTAATTTCATTATATTACCCCATTATCCAAATAGTATTTTAAGGATAATAATTCATATACCTATATTATGTAAAGTAGAACAAGAATAAAAATGTAAAAGGTATGGTTATCATAAATAGTTATAAAAATTCCATTATATCATGAATGTTTATTATAACATTCCAAACACTGCCACAATGAATAAAAGTAGAGATGTTTGTGAAAACAATAAATGATAGCAATAATTTCATCCCTTGTATATATAAATCCTCCCTGGTAATAAATATTGGGATGAACATCCCATAGAATCTTATTACACTTGCTTTGGTTGAATTTTATGAAATTACAGGAATGTAATGATTGTACCTCTATAGAGGAAACATAATTTACATAGTGAAGTAAATCACTCTAAATATAGAGAATAGACCCCCCCCCCCCAAATTCTATACAAGTGCAAGGATGAAGATAAATCTAGTTTAGCACCATAATCTCAAATATGGATATTATTTACTTTTGAGAAATTATATCTAGCTACCATTATTTTCTATAATTAAGGAATAATCCTTGATGACAATATTATTGATATGGAATTCGTTAATGTGTTTGATGAGAATTTAGTGGTCATCCTCTAAGAAGGGATTTTGAATTTCAAATCAAGCTTATACATAGGGAATTCCCAAAATCCAAGCCTGTGTATAAGATGGTTATTGGGGAACTTGAATATCTAAAGAAACATCTATAAAAGAATAATGTTTAAGGGTTTATATGATATAATGTTTCACTAGGGGGTGCTCCGGTCCACTTCATAAAAAAGATACATTTGTAAATGGGCTTTTTCATTTATTATAATGATCTTAATAAGATCACAATAAAGAATAAGAACCATTTTCCACAAATTCATGACTGTATCAATCATCTATATAGAGAAAAATATTTCCTTAAGGTGGATCTATAGTATAAATATTACCATATAAGGGTGATGAACGAGGATATCCCCAAAACAACTTTTTGTATGAGATACGATAAATATGAGTTCATGGTGATTCAATTAAGAATCACTAATTCTCCAAAAAATTACATGTATTTCATGAATAGAGTTTTTAGATATTATCATGTGAAATTCATGGTAGTATTTATAGATGATATTATAATATATTATGTAACCAAAGAGGAGCATGAGGAGCATTTGATAACTATTCTAAAGACCATGAAAAGGGAGATTCTCTGTGAAAAGTGTCGAAAGATTTAGTTATTGATGAATTAATTTTTTTTTGTGGGAATATCATCACAATTAATGGTATATCTATGTATCCTTTAAAAAGAAAGAAACTTAGGGATGGGTGAGGATAGAATCTATGACATATATCCATGGAATAATTTGGTTAGCTATATTTTGTCATCAAATTGTGAGAAATATCTCATGACTGTAAAACCTTATGAACAAGAAATCATAGATGGGAGTCATGTTTTCTTGGATTGATGAATGTTGAGAAACAATCATATAGTTTAAAATGAGGCTTATCACATCCCTTGTTCTTATACTACCCACAAGTGGGTAGTTTTTTGTAAATTTCAGTGATTCTTCAATGAAGTGATTGGGGGATGTGTTGATGTAAAATGAAAAAAACATAGCTGATTATTCATGGAAGTTGAAAAATAATTAAAAAAACTACCCCTTGCATCATATGGAGTTGGAATTATTGATAATAGCATTGAAAATTTGATGGTATTATCTCTTTGGTGAGAATAGATCACAAAAGTGTTAAATATATATTCATACATAAACAGTTGAATATACACCAATGAAGATAATTATAGCTCATAATGGATTACCACTAGTCCATCCACTAACATCCTAGGGAAGAGAAAAAATTAGTAAATTATCTATGTATAATGGATATGGAAATTATTTCATTTGTGACAATTGAAAAGGATTTGATCTTCTTAAAAATTACGTGGATGGACATGGGAATAAGAAAAGGAACATTATTAATCCTTTGACAAATTATTTCACAAATGTCTCATATTAAATGTTTAAATAATGTTAAAAAGATTGATGTTGGAATTTAGAAGAAATTGGATACTATAAGGTAAGGGAAACTCCAAAATTTCAAAGCTAATGAAGAAGGAATTGTGAGATTTGGTTCAAGACTATGTGTTCTATTAAATCATATATAAAATAATGAACTATTATATTGTGCACATAGTTAAAATTTCTCAATTTTACCAAGAAACACAATGATGTTTCAAGATCTCTAAGACTATTATTGGTGGGATGACACGATTAAGAGATAAGTAGTTATACATCAATGTTCCAGGTATGTCAGCATGTAAAATATGAAAGGAAAAGGTTTAAGGGTATGATATAACCATTACCCATACCAATGAAGAAATGGTAAAACATCACCTTGGAATTTGTCACCAGAAATCCAACAACATCCAATGGAATAAATTATATATAGGTTGTTGTGGATATTTTTCAAATAAAAAACACATCATTGTGATTCTTGTGGATTTGTTACTAGATTTACTAGCATGGATATACATCAGATAAGTGGTAAGGATTCACAGAGCACTGCTATCAGTTGTGTCCGATTGAGATCCTTGAATCCCAACTATGTTTGGAAATGTATAAATCATGATCTAAACACTTATCTGAACATCAGTTTGGCTTATCCACCTTAAACTAATAGAGAATCTGGGTAGGCTATCCAAACACTTAACATTTGTGATCATTATCAATTGACTAAAAATGAGGATGAGACCAACATCTCCTTCAAGTAGATTTCTATTACAATGATAGATTCCACTTGAGAATCCAAATAGAGGAATTTAATTCACTTTAGGAGAATTGGTTACGAACAACATCATCTTCCAAGGACGTTGGGGAAAAAAATCTAGGTCTTAAAATGGTTGAGGAAATGGTTGAGAAGGTTAAAACTGTTCAGAAGAACATCAAATCTACTTAGAGTTAATAGAAGGACTATGATTACAATGATTGACAAGACACATAGTTTAATTATTATGATGTGGTATTTCATTGAAAATATACATGGAATAATGTGATTAGATTTGTGAATAAGGGAAAGCTTTTTCTTACGCACATCATGATTTTTGATATCCTTGTTGGTATCAGAGCAGCGGCCCATCGACTAGAACTCACATCAAACCTATCTCAACTACATGATTTATTCCATATATACCTCTTAATAAATTAAATTCTAGACCCATTACAAGTACTCAATCTATAGGTTTTACTATTTGATAATGACTTTTCTTATCTGGGGAAGCTGGTGATGTTCTCGGATTCTAGAGAAAAAATCATAAGAAATAAGACAATTTCCCTTGTCAAAGTGATATAGAAAGAACAAATTTTTGAAGTAATAACATGGGAACTCGGGGAGGTGATGAATTAGAGTTACCCTTATCTATCATAGTGTGGAAAAAGGAAATATCGATGGTGAAATTTCTAAAGGGGTGAATATTGTATTGACCCAAACTATTAAAAATAAATAATTCCATTATTATTCAATTAAATTTATTATTATATATTGTTATATAATATATATCAGTTTTTTATTATATCCAATTGGATTTAAATGAACCATAAGTATCATTTATGTTGATAATATTGTTACTGAACAATGGTCACATGAATAGTATAAATATTGGATTTTTATAATCCTTTTTCTCATAGACAAAGGATGTGATGGAATTAACCATTGGGAACATACCATATGAATCCAATTTATTGGATCAGTCATAGGAGATTTAATTTTGGGTTTTATCCCAAGACCAATCCCAATATTAGATATAAAAACATAAACTTGATAAAATCAATTACTGAGAGAAGCTCAATCTCATTAAGATCACGGTCCAAACTATGTTCACTGAACGCCCCCATGAATGCACCCCCATCACTCACCTTACTATTTGGCATTATGATAGTGTATTAAATGGAGATGTATCAAGACCATAAAGTAGTAGTAATATGTAATCATTTTTTATAAATCAATGAATTTATTTTCATCTTATTATTATACTTTATAAAGGATTTTTAATGCACACATTGAACTTTTAGATAATATTCAAATTTACTAATCAATTAATTAATTAATTGATTACTGATATAAAAAATATTTTCATAAAATATTATTGTTATATGAAATTTATTTAATATACTTGATCATATAATTTTTATGATATGAAACAAAATTTTTATAAGGGTTCAAAAAATGATATTGTAAAAAACCACCATTTTCAATAAATGTCATTTTTTATTATAAAAGTAAAAATTCAACTATTTAGAAAAAATATTAGATTAAATGAATATAATTTTTTTTATTAGGATGTTTACATTATCTAATAGTGAATTTTTCATAATTATTTACGATAATCAATTTTTTTGGGAAAAATTAAATATCGTATAAATATATGGTGTGTTTTTTGACATCATAATGGCCCAATAGTGATTTAATTAAGACAATAAAAAGTATCCTATCAATAATATATATATTATGATTAAAATAATTTTATTTCATGTTTATTTATATATTTTATAAAGCCTAATGTTTCCTCCAAGACCTGTAATATATTTTATAATTTTAAAATCATTTATCTAAGACTGTGACTCAACACCACATAAGAAAGAGAATTCTTTTATTATTTTAATCCATTGGACTTATAAAATAATATAAACCCATAATGTTTTATATAAACATTGGGATAACCCATAGAATGGTTTGTGGTTTTAATATTTTTTTATATAGGGTACAAAACCTAAATAACAATGAAATCCCCTCCATTCCTTTATAAACCAACCCAATATCTAATTTTTCTTCCATAAAAAGCTTTGAATCACGTCGAAACTCCCCCCCTTTAATCCCTAGAGTCATCCCAAGGTTCTCCCGAGCTCCCATGAATCTTCTCTAAGACATTGGAGTCCCACATACAAGTAAGGAATCTTCCACCCTCCTCTTTTTTCAAGAATTTATTTTAGGTTTTGTTTTTTAATTAACTTTTTCCAATTTTGGGATATGTTATTAAAATTAAACCTTCATTTGAATTATATTTATAAATTATGAGATCCCCTTTCACTCTCATTTTTCTCTCCTACAGACCTTTATGTACACCCATTACCATGTTGAACTTTTTTAAGGGTTATTTCCTTTTTCCAAAAACATCATGTTGCTTTTTTATGACATGCCTTATATTTCCATTTCCATATATTTGGGAATGTCATTCCATGTCCCTATAATTTTCAATTTCATGTCTAAATGGTGGGATACCACTATCTCTCTCATCAACCTAGTTTCTAAATTTCAATATGATTCCATTATGCTGTTGAAATTGCATTGCAATCTTTTATGCCAAAATAATTTTATAGTTAATACAAAACCCATTTATTTGTAAAGGGAATTCACCATTAGGATTATATAATTAATTATTTGTGATATACATGTATTCAACTACATTCCATGACCCTCATATAAATTAAAAAATTGAATGAATTAGTGATTATGTTATCTATATTGCACACATAATCATGAGAAGGAAATGATTATGAAGGGTGTCCCCGGAAAGTACTCTAATGTATTTGATAATGTCTAATATCATGATAAATCGTGTAGGAAAAGGGGTTAACCTGATTATTTTATGGGTATTTTCCACTATGATTTCTTGTCAGGTTTAGCCTTGAACTATTATTATAATATAGTTTTTTAGGTTTTTTCACATTTCCCATGTTATGATTACTGTGTCATATCAAGACTTACTATTCATGTTGCTTTTATACTCTATTGAAATGTTTTTTGTATAACATGTATTTTGTTTCTTCATTTTATGCCTTGTTTATTCCCTTACTAGGATTTATAGATAATCTTTTTTTGATGTATGTTCCTAGGATATCCCTTCAGTGTTATGTTTGATGGATTATTATTATCATGTAAAAGAAGTTTTCAATAATGTATTGTAAACCATGTTTGTAGTTGATATGTAATTTACCTAATTTCCCAAAGACACTACACCTATAGATCATCAATGATTTATTTTGTGTAATTGTATTTAATAAATTAAGTATTTAATGTCTAATAAATGGAATGGTTGTTATTAAATATTTTTTTATGAACATGAATAATCCAAATATATTTCTTATTTGGATAACAATTTTTTAAAATTTTAATATGATATTTTATATATGTATGTGAATCATATATGTTATTAATGATGTATGAATTTACCTTCATTAGCTATTAACTTATAAATGATTTTACCTTTATCCCAAAAAATATGTTTCCCTAAAAATTGAATCATTCTTGTTTATATGTAACCAAACTAATGTTCTCAACTAATGTAAAATATCTCGAAAGAAAACACCCTGACTTGCTCAAAATTAAATTCTCAATAATTCAGGATTTAGGAAGATATTTATTCTTAAAATCTCCCTTCAGAATCATCATATATCTTTCATTAAGATACATCTAATTTAATTTTTTTTCTAATCATTATTTCTCATAAAAAATGAACGATTACATGTCCCATATTGTAAATTAATAAAAAATTGAAATAGATTTAATGTTGAAAAAGTATTGAAACTACATCATTATCTAAATTGTTCAATTAAATAAAATAAAAAACACAGTTAAATATTTAATTTATAAAATAAAACAAATTCATGGTAGTCATTTTGGAATGTATGGTAAATTTTATACATGATGAAACTAATAGGATTTGATGAATCATGAGGTGAAATTAATGATATTTGATGTCAATCAACATCAAATAATATTGTGAAACAAAATATTATATATTTAATGAATAATAGTGAGGCACTATGATACCACAGATACAGTATAAAAAACTACACATCCCCCTCTTTGATAATGTATGAAAATCTATATGATTTTATATTCACCTTCTATTAGGTGTGAGAGTTAATATCAAATGTATTAAAATTTTCTTTAATTCTTATCTTTCTTTCAATTCATCTTATGTTATTCTTATAATATCTAGAAACGTGCTAACTAATATTTCATTGATATTATTTTTTCATATATGAAACCAATATTATATTTTCTTTTAGACATATATAATATGGTGGCTCAAAAAATATTAACCGTTTCATCAAAATATTTCCATAATATTTTTATTTTAGTGTCATTCTGAATATGGAATCAATATTTTTCACCCTCTAATAATACATATCCTTGGAAAATGACTTTGGATAAATATAATTTTTTTGATCTATTTAATAATTTTATTAATCATCAATAATAATGATCCACATATAATAATCTTTGATACCCTATGCATATTATTTTCTCCTATTTTTTATTTTATAATATGAAATCAATATTTTCCACCCACATATAAATGATGAAAATTATCAATTAATGGTGAAAGGAAAAATCCAATATACTTTACAGGATGTTTCTTTCTCGAGATAATTATATAAAACTTGATATATTTTTGATTTATACAAAATTCCATATATTATTTTTAAAGTATCAAAAAAATAGGGCATGCTCCATGTGTTCTACATAGGATTCTATATGGATTCATTCTATCTGTGGCTATTCCATGTCATTGATTTTTAACATCATTTCTAAATATAGGAAACTATTGACCAATTTCCTCCCCAATGGAAAATCATATTGTTAATTTAATTTTCCATCACATATCATCCCATGTTAATTTTGTATTGTTATTTTTTAATAATTTTATTTTTAAAATAAATGTTTCAAATGAGGAATTATAAGATGATAATTAATATCCATTAAATGAGTCTATATAATTTCTATACATCCATATAATTTTTCATTTAACTTATACCATTATGAACCACATTTAAGACACCTTTATAATATTTGAATCCTACCCATATAAAACTCAGTAATATGGGTATATATTTATTTTAAACTACCAAAAACCCAACAATAATAATATTTTCCTTACTCTAAAATTTGAATATGGAAGATCATTATCTTTTAGAATGATTTAATTTAATAGTATTATAAACTCTATAAACTCATCTCACTCAATAAATTTTTACCATTATTCAATAAATCCTAGCATCATTGCTAAAAACATTAATTGTAAAGATCCTAAATATATTGGTTCGTTAGAATCATCATATAGACACTAAATTGTTTCTTCATTACCAATTTTCGCAACAATTATACCATAAATAATTTCTTCAATTTCATCATGCATTCAATATTGAAAATCATAATCATTAATTTATCTAAAATATTTCATAGTTTCATGATACCAAATCCGATGGATATAATTTGATTTAGAACCATGAAAAATTTGGTTATCTTTGAATTATAGTTTTCTCAATATCATCTATTTAAATATTTAATGCATTGAAAGAAAAAAATATCACTGATTAGAATAATTAATTTATGAAATTCCAAAAAAGACCTCTTATTTTCATTATAATGATTAATTTAACATAGTGTATTAATCCAACATATACTCATTATTATCTAAAAAATATTGAAAATTTAAATGAACTCTTCATATTTGTAAAATTAAGGTCATATTTAATTTTATAATTTAAAAAATACCTTGAAAAATTTCAATAAAATAAATTCATTCTATTGCGAAATAAATTATAACATTGAACATATGTAATTATCATTTTTTCTATAAAAATATCAAACGGATTTATCTAAAACTAATCATTCACCATTTTAAAAATATATTGAAATTGTGAGAATTATCAAAGATTCAAATAAAAAAAGTAATGATAAATAACATATGTGGTAAATTTAATCTACATATTCAAATATAAATAACATGGATGAACATAAAATCAAAACAATAAATAGAAAATAAAATTTGATATTGGACGAAAGACAATTGAAACTGTGATACAAATAGGTAGAATGTTTAAGTTGAGTAAGATAATACATGATGATTGAAGGTGGTGGTGTATGCAATGGAAATATATACAAGGCTATAAGATTAGATAATTCATATATTTAGGGCCAATGATTAATGATTCAAGATATTTGAGTCCATGATTCTAACAAAGAAGGGTTATGGTTCACAGCATGAGACAGTATTAAATTCTAAAATATTAAATAATGAAAAAATAATTTGTTCCAATGTCCCATTAATATTGTAATTCTTTTCAACATTTTTTATTGAATTAATGATCTGAAGAAGGGAGGAGTTTTATTATCTATGTTGGTTTTTTAGTAACATGCATTGAAATTTCCTATTTTAAAGTTGCTTATTGAATAATTAAAGTGAAAACAATTCCCATTTTATTTAACACAAATATTATAGAATAAATAAATTAGTAATTCATTTTTTTCATGTATGTTACAAATAAATGACATGAATATATGGTCAAGATAAAAGAATTTTGTTTTAGTGTGTGAACATCAATTGATATTATAGTATCGTCCCTCTCACTATGGTATCCGAGATATTTGGTACACACTAGGGTTTCCTATGTCTCATAGTGGTATGGATTCCTCATTAGGGATCATCAATCTTTGGCATGTCTGTTAATCAATGACAAACACTTATATGGTATCATATCCCTCAAAAACAGCATAATATCTTCAATGAGTCATTTGTTTCCAAGGAATTACATATCAAGAAGATATCATGAACTGCATCCCCCATTATAATGTACAATTGGTTGGAATAAACACTCAAACTATCCCATGGCCTCTATCATATCTTCCCACCATAGTCCTCACTACGAAATAGGGAATGAATACTATAAGGCCCCAGCCTTAAACCTTACTTAATCTTGAGTTATTACAAGATTACACATTGAGGGTCTTTTCAGGTATAGAGTTTTAGAGAATTAGATCATGAAACCTACATTACATTCCACATTTAAACAAAGTGGTTACATAAAAGATAGTATTAATTCATCCCATCAATGGAAACATATTTAAAATAAAACATGGATTCTTTCTTGACACATCCATGACACTATCATCACATCATGTAACCTTCCCTTGACCTGTGTAAAACATTTCAAAAACATGGGATGAGCATAAAAAGCTCAATAAGGGATATAAAAATATGGAAAGGGGACATGAGTACATGTATACATAAGAATGAAATCCTACTTTACCCATAAAACATAATCACATTAACATACCTCATAAAAACATGAATAAATCATAGAAATCATAAGACATAAAAGGAAACTTGAGGCATTCATAACATTCTTACATAGGGAGTAACCCTCTTGGTTACGTTTTGGAATACCCATCAAAGTATATTCCCTAAATCTCTTCGGCGAAACCTTAAATTTTCACTCCTTCACGTTACCCAATGTGTTGGGGAGCTATATCGGGCTCACCCGCCCATAGTTTATCATAGAACCACCCATCTTCATAATAATGCCCAAGAACCTCAACATAGTCGTATCACATAAAACATGCATAAAGGAAACATAAAATTTTCACCATTCAATCACAAGATATCAATACAACACATTGATATAAAACATTATGGAAACCATTTTCAATACCAAAATAAAAGAAAAGTAAAACATTGTATTTATTTTTCTTTTAAAAAAAGGTATGGCTTGTAGAGGAAGCCGGAACTCAAATAATGGTCACGACGGCGGAGAAGTCATTGTCGCCGCATACGTACGACAAAAAAAATCCTTTTTTTCGTTTAGTAAACTCTTAGTATAAAAAATATTCCTTCTTAATAATTGTAAAAGTCAAAGGGGTTTATACACCGTAAAAAATAAGGATGCGTATAAAACAAAATATGCCTGAATGAAAGAAGATTGAGACGAAGTCCCCTACAAAGACGGTATCCTTGGTTTAAGGATAAATCAATTACATAATTATGTGTGACAAACGAATACACAAAATATAAGTGGATATTAAGTGTAAAATAATTGAAGGTCATTCACACATATTCAAAGGATGACATATTCAATAACTAATGTTGAACCCAAAGAAATCGAAATTGGGTTAAGAAGTTCCCTTGACAGCCTAACAGCGTCACATCAAAAAAAGGGTATCTCATCACTTGGACATAAAATTTACATCAATAAGGATATATGAGAACATATCCCAACATAAAAATATGTAAATTAAAAGACCCAACAAAAGAAGTCTTTTAAAAAGAGGAGGGTAAAAGGTTCCCTTTACGACATGGGTATCTTTTGAAACTTATGCCCCGTGAAAGAAGGACAATACAAAATTGATGTAAATACTCATAAATGAAAGAACATTACACAATGAGTAAAATAAAGGTCAGTACATACACCACTCAAAGGAAATTGTGGCAAATGTAGCATAAATCTCATAGGAATAAAAGTGAGGTGAAAAATCCCTTATGAAAACTCGGCATCCTAACGGCGCCACTTAAAACTTCCAAAAATTGATTGATGAGATCAAATAGGGTATCTCATCACATTACAATAAAATGTACAGAAAGAGGAATATAAAAGAACATCCCCCATCATAAAAAAAGGAGCTTAAAAGAAGTGACATAAAGGAGAGTACTTAAAGAGAAAGAGAGAGGTTAGATCTCTTACGAAAATTCGGCAGCCTAACGGTGCCACTCAAAACTTCCAAAATGGATTGATGAGAGTAAATAGGGTCTCTCATCATATTAACATAATAAGTACAGTAGGAGTAATATAAAAGAACATCCCAATCTTAATAATGATGAGCTTAAAAGGAATGACATAAATGTGTGTACTTAAAAAGAAAGAGAGGTGTAGGATCCCTTACCTCAATTCCAACTTGTCTTGTTCGTTTCTTTATATTCCTGAATAATAAACATTGTCCAATTAATAATTTCCTAAGTAACTTATTTAGATATTATTATTCAGTTCATATCGCATATTATAATGTTATAATAATTGTTTAATAATGTTAGTTCATATCAGACGTTTTTGCTGATGTTCGATACCTGAGTCAAAAATGAACTTGTTTGAAAAAAGGTTTCCCATGTAGTTATAAGTAAATAATTTCCAGAATAGTATTAATGATTAAAATATTATATATATCCAGTAAATATTCATTTTATACTATTCCATATCATTTGGAGATAAAAAAAATGAAAATTACCGTTCATGGAGACGATAGGCCGTACATACACATGAACGCTACTTTCATTTTTTTGTCATATTAATGGAATTAAAACACAATGAGATATATATATATATATATATATGTTATAATTCCAGAATTATATCCATAATTTAGATGTAATATATTACATATATATCCATTATATATATGTACTTATAATATTACATAACATTTTGAGATAAGAAATGAGATGTACCGTTCATGGAGACAGTAAGATGTACGTACGCATGAACGCTACTTCCATTTCTATTTCATATTTAATGGAATTAAAACATAATGATACATAATATTATTTTAATTCCAGTATGTTATCATATATAATATCATTAAATATATCCTTTATACGTACCACATATGGTATTAACGAATCAAATCACTTTGAGGGGGCGGTAGTCCGCACTTCCTTAAATGAAGATATCGCGTTTACCCATAATGGAAACCATAAAGGTATGCCATAAATGAAAAATAAATAAGCTTAAGTAAAACATAATAATATTAGATATCATATATAAATATATTGTCATATTAATGGCCGCCTTTGAAGGTGTTAGAAGAATGTTGAACAATCATCGTTTCAGGTGGCAGAAATTCGCCATCCACGGAAACAGTATGTTCTTTAACCAGTAGATGTAGGTGTGTGTATGTGTAGCTAAAATACTTCTTATAAAAACAACCTATCATATTGAAGATACTGAATTTTTTACAAAATAAATGAATAAAAAGATTTTATCGGGTTGGAGAAGAAAAATAAAACAAAAGGACCAAGTGAAGACATTACCTTAAAATCGGGTAACTCCCTTTGGTCTGAGCTCAAAGGCATCCTTGGGAAGACTTATGCCCAAAGGGATGCTTCAAGGAGTAAGATAGGGAAGTGGAGAGTCAAAATGGGCAGGGTTTGGCCGATCCAAAGGCTTTGGGAGTGTGGGTATGGAGGTAGAGGTGGGGGCCTTTTATAAGAGGAGAGGAGGGGCACTCTTGTAAAGTTACAAAATGTTACTTTATTTTCAAAGGAGTTTCGGATTTTAAAGGGCCAAAATTATTGTATTTAGAGTATAATGTAATAAGGTTTCTAAATCCACTCATCCAATAGGTTTTTGACATGTTTAGTTCTTATATATTACATTATCTTTCCATTTTATTGAAATCGTTAAATAATGAGGTCATCGTTGCATCATCATGATGCCATAAATAATTTATTTTATTTAATGTCTAAAAATTATAAAAAAAAATACTATGATGTATGAAATCTTTTTATCTTTCCAATTACTATTTATAGTAAAAAATATGACTTTTCTAACCCCATGTAAAAATTGTTTTAGTAAAACATCTCATGTTTGTGCCATTTTTACATTAACATTAAATAAAAAGATATTTATGTCATTTCCCAACCAAAGTGGCTCAATGGGGTCCCCAAGTTGACCCATGGATTGTCTTGGTCGGCCACCACACATCCAATGAGGGTAGGACATGTTTCTAGATCATTTAAGTTTATTAAAACATTATTCTTACCATAAACTACACTAATTACCTCTAATCGCGATTAAAAACTTAATAAGTTACTATTCACCAAAAAATTATTTTTATCCCATTGAACAACATTTTACTTCTTAATGACAACCATGTATGTTTTATTTTTTAAATTCAACACACAAAGATGGAAAAATTTTATTTAAACGGAAAAATCAGTTTTTATAAGTACCACTTCATGGTTTCACTATTCATCAAAAATTGAAGTTTTTCAGAAAAATCCCAAAAATTCACCCTAATATATATTTGATATTTGGAATTCAAAAATGATGTCTATTTTACAAAATCAAAAACATATAAGTCACATTAACTAATTTAATAATTAATTCCCGTTGTCAGAGCAAATAGCATGTTTTTATGAACCAATAAGTATCAAAAGATTGAAACTAGTTTAAGTCTGATTTCAAAGTGAAATTATATCCAACGACCACTATTGGATTTAATGGTAAAAATATATTCTAATTTCATTTTAAAACCAATTCAAAAGATAATATAATCATATAAATAAATTAGATTAAAAAGAGGTTTTGAATTAAAATACAACATTTTACACTATTCATTAAAAATGAACTTTATCAGAAAGATACCAAAAATTTACACAAAGTAAATTTTGACGTCCCAATTCTTAAGAAGAGTTTTATTTGGTCCAATAGAATGTATAAGAGTTAACAAAACTATATTTAATGACGGTTCGCCATCAAAAGGCGATAAGTGTACCTTTAGTGAAAACTAGGTCATATGTGCCTAAAATTTAATTCTTTCCATATTTTAAGCCTTAATATTTTATTGGATAAATGTAAAAACATTTAAAAACATATATAATCATATTTTAGTTATTTCTATCCATTCCCTCCAATACAACGGCTACATGTTAACTACCATTTAAAATAATATTATTTTATTATTAGAGTGCAACGTAAGATTTCACAAGAAACTCGTTGTTGCGTGTTGGGTACGCCATCGAGCATAGCATCCCTTTTAAAGTCATATTAATAATTTATTCACAAATATGAATAAATATGAAAATTTCATATTCATTATTTACCTAGGGTGTTACATCCTTCCCCCCTTTTGGGAATTGCGTCCTCGCGATTTTTAAAATTGAGCTTGGAAACATCCTTGAAAGTCCCACATCGGAACAAGAGTCGGTAAAAAAATCACTTTAAAATTAAGGAAGATAAGTACAGAGGTCACCCGAGTTAACCCATACTAGGATTCCATGTAGAAAAACATGGACATGGAAGAAAAAGCAAAGGGTCATGTTCTTGAGGGAGATTGATAGTAAACATGTCTAGGAGAAATTTAACCATAAGAAAATCACAAACTTGTGATGGGTTAAACGGTATTCGATTCCCCAGTAAGAAAAGTTAATAGACAACATTTTTGTTTTAAGTTACTTTTTATTGAGGAATTTATTCATAAGGAAAAATAATCACATATCATGTTGACTTTCAACTTTTACTAGATTCCTTAATCAAACTCATATTTTTTACAAAAGACGAGTATTTAGGGAGACTTGTTCACATTAAGAGTACTATAATCAACTTCTAGAGAGTAACCTAATCCAGAAAAGAGAACTATATACTTCCCATGTCTTTAGACTTTAACCAAAACCAAAACCAAAAAGGTTAGTACAAGATCAGATAATCCAGAAAAGGATAACCCTTTATAAAAAGAAAATCTATTCTTAATCTCCAAAATTTGTCCAACAAAACCCAAAGTTCAAATAGGACCATTAAATAATAAATTTGTCCATAAAATTCATCAAAGTAAACCAGACTAAGACTGAAACCCAAATATTTGAAGGATTCAGTCCCATAGTCTTCCATGTTAAATCGTAACATTTATCTCCAAACAACATCAGTTGCTCCTAAAGTCTCTTATTGAAAAGTAATTAACCTAATCACATATCCTCCATGATAGGTTAATAATTTTCATAAATAACCCAAAATCAACATACTCTTAATTCATAAAATCATATAACTAAAAAGAATCAGTCAAACTAACCAGGGACTTCACGTAGTCCAGTGGTAGCTGATAAATAGCAGTCGCACTTTGGTTGTGGGTTCGATTCCCGCAGCTTTGTCCGACGCGATGGGTAGTCACATGGTCTGTGTGTTGTCCTTTTTCCAAAACTATATAATTCTCAAATCATTCCCCAAAAAGGGATAAAATCATCAAAATTAACCATAACATAATTTAACCTCAATTTTATCTAATTCCTTTCTCTTCAATCATAACATATAGTAACCCATAATTACCTCAAAAGTAAGGATCATATAAACCCAAATGGTTCTTTATAACTATTTCCACAAAAGAAAAGATAAATATTCCTTGAATAAAATTTGCATATATTAAACATCAGGGTTACACATAATATAAAAAGTCTTCTAATGTAACCCCATCATCAAAAGAGACTTAATACTCTTAAGAATTTCATTATAACCCTTGAATCCCTTATATGTTGAAATCTTACTCATTCAACATTCTTCATGATCCATTAACCATTCATTTCCAACTTATTCCGAAATACCTCTTTCCTACAAACAAAATCATGAATCATATCCTAAGATTCCAAAATAGGAAAACAACACTCATGAAATAATACATACCTTTGATTGGTCATTGTCAGTTTCTTCATCCTCAATCGGAATGGAATTAGGTATTGGTAAACGAACATTTTATGCTCTTGGTGATACCATTCACGAAACATCTTCATATAACATGTGTTTGCATATTGACCATGCACACCACATTTGAAACATTCAATTGATCCCTCAGAAAGAACTTCTTTCCCTTTCCTCGAGTCAACTGGATGCATCCTTTTTCCATGGTAGGTTCTTGCTTTATGACCTTCATTTCCACATCTATATCATATTTCTTTCCCTTTGAAACATTTTCCTAGGTGTTTCGTTCCCTATCTTTGACACATAGGTTTTTGAACACACTTACCTTTATGATTATTACCTGTACTTCTGTAGGGATTTGTTTCTCGCATATATGATGCCTTAGAGAAATCACCAAGGTTTAGGTGGTCAATAATGACTCCAGATAGTTGGTTGAGGATACTCACAAGAGTTCTCATTGCAGCTCCCATATCATTCAGTTGGTTGCTCAAAAAACTGTCACAGTTTCCTTCACATCCACTGTTACTTTGGTGCCTACTAGATCCAGCCATTTACTAAAACCAAAAAGGTCAGTGTGAGTATATCAAACAACCATCATGTACTAATGAGGAAGACAAAAACTAAGCTATACTTACTCATTCACTTTATCTAAAACTAAGACTCTTTCTAAAATCTTAACCATTATGGTATTGTCACTTATGCTTAAAGAATACCCTAAACTCTAAAGTTATCTAAACCATCCTTTGATACCAACTATAAGCCCCAGCCTTAAACATTACTTAATCTTGAGTTATTACAAGATTACACATTTAGGATCTTTTTAGGTTTAGAGTTTTAGAGAATTAGATCATGAAACTTGCATTACATTCCACATTTAAACAAAGTGGTTACATAAAAGACAATATTCATTCATCCAATCAACTGAAACATATTTAAAATAAAACATGGATTCTTTCTTGACACATCCTTGACACTATCATCACATCATGTACCCTTCCCTTGACCTGTGTAAAACATATCAAAAACTTGGGATGAGCATAAAAAGCTCAGTAAGGGATATAAAAATATGGAAAGGAAACATGAGTACATGTATACATAAGAATGAAATCATACTTTACCCATAAAACATAACCACATTAACATACCTCATAAAATCATGAATAAATCATAGAAATCATAAGACATAAAAGGTAACTTGAGGCATTCATAACATTCTTACGTAGGGAGTAACCCTCTTGGTTAGGTTTTGGAATACCCATCACAGTATATTCCCTAAATCTCTTCGGAGAAACCTTAACGTTTCACTCCTTCACGTTACCCAATGAATTGGAGAGCTATATCGGGCTCACCCACCAATAGTTTATCACGGAACCACCCATCTTCATAATAATTCCCAATAACCTCAACATAATTGTATCACATAAAACATGCATAAAGGAAACATAACATTTCCACCTTTCAATCACAATATATCAATACAACACATTGATATAAAAACATTATGGAAACCATTTTCAATACCAAAATAAAAGAAAAGTAAAACATGGTATTTATTTTTCTTTTCAAAAAAAGGTATGTCTTGTAGAGGAAGGCGAAACTCAAATAATGGTCACGGCGGCGGAGAAGTCGTTGTCGCCGCATACGTACAAAAAAAACATTCCTTTTTGTCATTTAGTAAACTCTTCATATAAAAAATATTTCTTCTGAATAAACATAAAATTCAAAGGGGTTTATACACCGTATAAAAGAAGGTTGTGTATAAAACATAATATGCCTCAATGAATGGAGATTGAGACGAAGTCCCTTACAAAAACGGTATCCTTGGTTTAAGGATAAATCAATTACATAATTATGTGTGACAAATGAATACACCAAATATAAGTGTATATTAAGAGTAAAATAATCAAATGTCATTCACACATATTCAAAGGATGACATATTTAATAACTACATTTTGGACCCAAAGAAATCGAAATTGGGTTAAGAAGTTCCCTTGACAGCCTAACAGCGTCACATCAAAAAAAGGGTATCTCATCACTTTGACATATAATTTACATAAATAAGGATATATGAGAACATATACCAACATAACAATATTTAAATTAAAATACCCAACAAAATAAGTCTTTTAAAAATTGGAGGGTGAGAGGTTCCCTTACCGACATGGGTATCTTTCGAAACATACGCCCCGTGAAAGAAGGACAATACAACATTGATGTAAATACTCATAAATGAAAAAATATTACACAATTAGTAAAATAAAGGTCAGTACATACACCACTCAAAGGAAATTGTGTCAAATGTAGTATAAATCTCACAGGAATAAAAGTGAGATGAAAAATCCCTTACGAGAACTCGGCAGCCTAACGGCGCCACTTAAAACTTCCAACAATGGATTGATGAGATCAAATAGGGTATCTCATCACATTACAATAAAATGTCTAGAAAGAGTAATATAAAATATCATCCCCCATCATATAAAATGGGAGCTTAAAAGAAGTTACATAAAGGAGAGTACTTAAAGAGAAAGAGAGAGGTTAGATCTCTTACGAAAATTCGGCAGCCTAACGGTTCCACTCAAAACTTCCAAAATGGATTGATGAGAGGAAATAGGGTCTCTCATCATATGAAAATAATAAGTACAGTAGGAGTAATATAAAAGAACATCCCAATAATAAGAAAGATGAGCTTAAAAAGGAATGACATAAAAGAGTGTACTTAAAATGAAAGAGAGGTGTAGGATCCCTTACCTCAAGTCCAACTTGTCTTGTTCATTTATTTATATTACTGAATAATAAACTTTGGTCAATTAATAATTGCCTACGTACCTCCTTTAAATATTATTATTCAGTTCATATAACATATTATAATGTTATAATAATTGTTTAATAATGTTAGTACATATCCGACGTTTTTTACGATGTTTGGTACATGAGTCAAAAATGAACTTGTTTGGAAAAAGATTTCCCATGTAGTTATAAGTAAATAATTTCCAGAATAATATTAATCATTAAAATATAATATATATCCAGTAAATATTCATTTTATACTATTCCATATCATTTGGAGATAAAAAAAATGAAAATCACCGTTCATGGAGACGATAGGTCGTACGTACGCATGAACGCTACTTTCATTTTTTTGTCATATTAATGGAATTAAAACAAAATGAGAGAGATATATATATGTTATAATTCCAGAATTATATCCATAATTTAGATTTAATATATTACATATATATCCATTATATATATGTACTTATAATATTACATAACATTTTGAGTTAAGAAATGAGATGTACCGTTCATGGAGATGGTAAGCCATATGTACGCATGAATGCTACTTCCATTTATATTTCATATTTAATGGAATTAAAACATAATGATACATAATAGTATTTTAATTCCAGTATGGTATCATATATAATATCATTAAATATATCTTTTATACGTACCACATATGGTATTAACGAATCAAATCACTTTGAGGGGGCGGTAGTCTGCACTTCCTTAAATGAAGATACCGTGTTTACCCATAATGGAAACCAAAAAGGTATGCCATAAATGAAAAATACAGAAGCTTAAGTAAAAAATTAACATATTAGATATCATATATAAATATAGTGTCATCTTAATGGCCACCTTTGAAGGTGTTAGAAGAATGTTGAACAATCATCGTTTCGGGAGGGAGAAATTCGCCATCCACGGAAACAGTATGTTCTTTAACTATTAGATATAGGTGTGTGTAAGTGTATCTCGAATAATTATTATAAAAACATCCTAGTATATTGAAGCTACTGGATTTGATAGAAAATAAATGAATAAAAAGAGTTTAGGGTGTTGGAGAAGAAAAATAAAACCAAAAGACACAAGTGAAGACATTACCATAAAATTGGGTAACTCCCTTTGGTTTGAGCTCAAAGGCTTCCTTAGGAAGACTTATTCCCAAATTGAGGATTCAAGGAGTAAGAGAGGTAAGTGGAGAGACAAAATGGGTAGGGGTTGGCCAAGCCAATGGCTTTGGGAGTGTGGGAAAGGAGGTAGAGGTGGGGGAATTTTATAAGAGGAGAGGAGGGGCACTCTTGTAATGTTACAAAATGTTACTTTATTTTCAAAAGGGTTTCGGATTTTAAAGGTCCCACAATAATGTATTTCGAGGATAAGGTGATAAGGGTTATAAATCCACTCATATAATAGGTTTTGTACATGTGTAGGTCTTAGATATCACATTATCTTTCCATTTTATTTAAATCGTTAAATAATGAGGTCATCGCTACATCATCATGATGTCATAACTAATTCATTTTATTTAATGTCTAATAATTATAAAAAACATACTATGATGTAGGAAATATTTTTATATTTACAATGACTATTTATAGTAAAACATATGACTTCTATAACCCCATGTAAAAATTGATTTAGTAAAACATCTCATGTTTGTGTCATTTTTACATTAACATTAAATAAAAAGATATTTATATCATTTCCCAACCAAAGTGGCTCCATGGGGTCCCCAAGTTGACCCATGGATTGTATTGGTCGGCCATCATACATAAAATGAGGGTAGGACATGTTTATAGATCATTTAATTTTATTAAAACATTATTCTTACCATAAACTACACTAATTACCTCTAATCGCGATTAAAAACTTAATAAGTTACTATTCACCAAAAAATTTACTTTTATCCCATTGAACCACATTTTACTTCTTAATGAAAACCATGTATGTCGGATTTTTGAAATTTAAAACACAAATTTGGCAAATTTTCATTTAAATGGAAAAATCAGTTTTTATAAGTACCACTTAGTGGTTTCACTATTCATCAAAAATTGATGTTTTCCAGAAAAATCCCAAAAATTAACCCTATGCTATATTTGATATTCGGAAATCAAAAATAAAGTCAATTTTACAAAATTAAAAACATATAAGTCACATTAATTAATTTAATAATTAATTCCCACTGTCAGAGCAAATAACATGTTTTTATGAAGCAATAAGTATCAAAAGATTGACACTAGTTTAAGTCTGATTTCAAAGTGAAATTAATTCCAACGACCACTATTGGATTTAATGGTAAAAATATATTCTAATTTCACATTAAAACCAATTCAAAAGATAATCTAATCATATAAATAAATTATATTAAAAAGAGGTTTTTAATTAAAATACAACATTTTACACTATTCATTAAAAAATGAACTTTATCAGAAAGATACCAAAAATTTACACAATGTAAATTTTGATGTCCCAATTGTTAAGAAGATTTTTATTTAGTCCAATAGAATGTATAAGAGTGAACAAAAATATATTTAATGACGGTTCGCCATCAAAAGGCGATAAGTGAACCTTTAGTGAAAACTAGGTCATATACGCCTAATATTGAATTCTTTCCGTATTTTAAGCCTTTATCTTTTATTGGATAAATGTAAAAACAATTAAAAACATATATAATCATATTTCAGTTATTTCTATCCATTACTGCCAATACACATGCTACATGTTAACTACCATTTAAAATAATATTATTTTATTATTAGAGTGCAACGTAAGATTCCCAAGAAACTCGTTGTTGCGTGTTGGGTACGCCATTGAGCATAGCGTCCCCTTTAAAGTAATATTAATATTTTATACACAAATATGGATAAATATGAAAATGTCATATTCTTTATTTACCTGGGGTGCTACAAATACTCACCCATTAGACATATCACCATGTAAAATGTTATAAGTTATAACATAAAACAAATAAAAAAATGGGAAGTTGAAGGGAACTTATTATATTGTCCTCAAAGGCATAGTGGGTTCCGTATCTCATTTATAACCATTCATTTAATTTACAATTTTCACAGGTGTTCAATTATCATTTGGTATGAAATTATAATAAAGTAATCTCTCATCAATGATTGAGGTCAGAAATATATTGTGAAAGAGTCCTTTTTCGAATTGGAACTCTGCTTTCCACTCAATACATTTCATTTATCTTTATAAATTTGTGTTAAATTAATCCGTTTAAATTATTTTAATGATTTAAATTTACTAAAAAGGGGCACTCACCAATAGAGTTATTACTAGAACCCCATATTCATATAAAAATTCATAAATACCATAGAAATGTATATGACCATCACTTTCTTTGATAAGGAAAATATAATATTCTAAATCCCAAAAGAAGATTCCCACATATGACAAGTGTATCCCAAATCACTTCATATTCCTCCAGAAATTAAGAAATTATATGATGCTATAAGTTATGACACACAATCCACAAAAATAAATTATATCATTTATAATTAATTAAACTAGTTTTCAGTTAATGTATATTCAATTAAAACATAATTTTCATTGTAACATTGAAAAAAAACCTAGAAAAAACTTATGGGAGGACCAAAACACACTCTATATTTTCTTTTTCCAAATACCTAACAACACACATGAATTCAATTAATAATATAATTTAATTTATGGGTAAAAGATTTTATATTTTACTACACTAGTGTACCTCATAAAAACAACAAATGAATATGTGAAGATAGGGTCTTAGAACAACCACTATTTATGCTAAAAGAAAGCCCCATAATATCCAGATGATTGTACAACGCCCTGGTGGAATCATCCTAGAACCCTAACATGAAGAATATTTAAATTAGAAGAGATGAAGGGGAAATGAACACAAGTTAATAAAGGAAGACACATACCTTAAATAATCGAAAGAAACTATGAAATACATCCTAAATCAAAGGGGGCAATAATGAAGAAAGGGGTCATACCCCTATCAATTCAATATAACAAGATAGGGTTGGGTTGGTGTTTTAATTCTGACTGTAAATGTCCCTATGGCTGGATGGTGTCTACATGCTTAAATGTGTTCCAGGAAACCCCTACCAAACATTAATTCTCTAATAATGCACATTAATACTTCCTGTGGCACTAAATATTTATGAAATACACAACTTAAGAAGTTATAACACTCAAAATTATATTTGGAATTATGGTTTAACAATATATACCATTCATTAACTAAAAAATTTAAAATTTTTGTAGAATTTAACATCATGTTCACACATATATTATTATAATATAATTGGGGTTATTTTAAATTAGAACCTTCCTATTATTATATGGGGACATAAAAAGGGTAATTGGGATGATATTGGGATTATAGAAGTTTTTTGGAGTAGATTTTATATAGGAAGGAAGAGGGGTATTTATATTTGATGGGAGTTGTATTTTGGGTTACAATATTAAATATATTATTATAAACAATTTAGGAAATGTACTAGTGTTATTTTCAACCTTAAGAGTCATAATGAAATGAAATTGTATCCATATTTTTTTAATCAAGAACATTATAAAATTAATTAATTTATTAAAAATAAATGATGATAAAAATTGAAAAAAAATGTCGTTAAAAAGAATTATTTGGGTTTTTATGCTTCTAGAAATTATGTTTGTCTATTTTAAAGTATTTATGATTAATATTAATTTTGTTATATAGATTATAAAAGTCAACTAATTAGTTTCTTATTATTGAATTAAAACTATATTGTTTAATATCTTGTATTTGAATAACAATATTTTTTCTATCAACATAAAAAAAATTAATCATAAAATTATGGAAAAATAACTCTCGGAAAATTCTTGTTTATTTTAAGAAAAATTGATATTAATTTAAAAGAAAAATTAATATATTAATTAATATTAATTAATAACATAAAAAATACGGTTTTCACAAAATCTATTAAAATATTTTTTTTAAATAGTTATTAGTTATTTAAGAATTTAATTTGATTACATTATTTGGAATTATTATAATAGTATTTATATAATTTTTATATATAAAATATTATTTATATGACCTTATAATAAATTATTTTATTGGTTATAATACTATTCATATCTGTCATGTTACTATTAATAATTGTTAGATTATTATTCTAACTATCATATTAGTTTTATAATTCCAAAAAATAAATAATTTTTTTTGATTTAAAATTTATTCATTTAAATTCTTCTCAAAGATCTATTTTTATAATTTTATAATTTTCTTCTTAATTAATAATGTTTTCATTCTATTTTTAGTATTTCCTTTGGTTGTGATGATACTAAAAGATAAAAATTATCTATGTTTTCCAATTCTATTAATTGTTTTGTGAAAATTTTATCCTATCCAAATATTTTTCTTTTTATTATATATTTACATATTATATAGTGTTCTCAATTTAATAGATAATATTTTGTTAGTTTTTTGTTGTCTATGTGATTCATAATAACAAATATTTTTAGACATGAAAATTTTGTTTATTTAGAAATAAAATTCTATATATAAATTACTAGGTGACTAAATAAAATATATGAATCATACTAGAAAGAAAATTTATTTTTGAAATCCAAGTTCTATAGTACAAAAAATTACATTCCAAATTATAAATTTTTGTTACTGTACAACATTAGAAAATGATTATAGTGTGATGGGTTTGAAGAAGTTACACGATCAATTATTTTGAAAATTAGTTTGAACTTTATTTTCATATACATAAATGTTATTTAATATAAAATTCACAAAATTAAATTCAATATTGAGTTTTTAAAAAATTTAAATTTACATTAAACACCCTTAGTTTAAATTGTTTTTCAGAATGTTTTTTGGAAATTTATATGTTGAGAAACTAATTTTTTTTTCAAAATATCAATATATAAAATAGTATAAAAAATATGAAATATTATAAATTATTAACATTATTAAAATATTAATTGGTATTATTTGAATCTAATAAATTAGAGGATGTAAATATTTTTTCATATAGAATGTTATACACTTTTGAGATATTAGAGGATCCAATTTATAAAATGTTAAATAGTGCAATGGTCGCAAAGTGGAATACAACAGATATAAAAAATGTTTTATCACTGACTGAAAACGTATAAATGATTAAAATAACATGGATTCCATTTTTTTAATTAATATTATATTCTCATGTAATTATGTTTCAAACTATTTATAAAATTCCATTGCATAATTATTATGAAATTTTGTTTAAAACTAATATATTATAATTTTATGGACGAAACAAAAATTATTTCAATCGATAAGAGATATTATAGTCAAATTATTTCACTTTATATTTTCTTCTAAAAATAATTAATTGATATATTGGATCAAATGTTGGTTCATTTTAAAGAGAAATATATAATTCTCGTCCAATGTATATTTGATCGATATAAAAAACTGAAAGTTGTATAAATATATTATTAGAGAATGTCAAACATTAATGTGACCCAATAGTTTATATTTTGGAGTGATATATTGTGGAATAAGATATTGAATTTAGTACTAAATACTTATATGATATTAATTACAATTGTGTTCCAAAAAACACCAATGAAGTCACTTAAATAGTAAACAGATTTAAATAAAATATGTCATTACAATTCCCTCATTGATTGGAAAAAGTTATTATATACATGATTATCATGATAGTATAGAGGTTGGATAATATGTTTAAACATAAAATCATATTATCATGAATGTGAACAAGAAAATAGATGATATTTGGATAAGAAAGGTTTATAACTGATAGATTACATGCTGTTTTTGAGATCATATTCATTAATAATTATATGATAGCAATAAATCCATTAATTAATTTGTTTTAATGATACATAAATTATTAAGTGTTAATCATTTATTTTATTATATCATCATAATTGATAAATATATGTTCTATACAAATGAATATTCTAAATGTAGTATAGTACAAAATAGTTCATTAACCAATATAACTGAAGCGATTCTTGTATAAGGTGTCAAACCAAGATATCATTTATATATATATATATATATATATATATTAGATCATGTAGAAAATAATCAATTTAATATATATATATATATATATATATAATTACATGTTACATTTTGATACCAAAAAATGGTGGATATGAAAATTAGAGTACTATTGGATGCATTGATGTTTTAAAATGATAATTTTAATAAGTAAGGATACAAATATTGTCCCTTTGAAATATAAATAGAAGTAGTTATTTATTTTTATACACAATATCACCTAAAAAATATTATATTTTTCTTTTTGAAAATAAAGAGAATAAAAAATTAATTGATAATTTATTGGAGGATGATCCTTCCTTTGGAAATCCCAAATACTTATTTACTAAGACCAATATAGTAGTGTATTTAGCATCAGATGTGACAATATATAGGTAATTATGATAATTGATAAAGTAAAATTATATCAACAATTAATGTAAATTTAAAAAATTAAAATAATTTTTTAGTATCAATTGTGTTTTTTTACATATAATATAAGTTCTATCCATATGTTTTTTGTTTAATAAAAGTATAACATTTTTTAATTTATGTTCCAACATTCTGCTAAAGATAATTATATCTTTTCCAACTGATTCTCATCAACATAATGATAAATATTTTAGTTATAATGATGGCTAAAAAAAATTATTCGTATTTGAAATGTGAAAAAACATGAATATGTAAGATGAATCCTTTATGAATTATAGTAAAATTATTAAGAAAATGTCACAAAATTTATGTTGGATAGAATTACTAACGAAAACCAATTGACCCTAACAATTCAATATTTAATTATTTATATAGATATAAGTATAATATTGGTTTCATCTTATTGATCATATTTACATTGTTGATTCATTTTTTCTAGGACACTATCCTCTCTCTCAAACGATCCATCTCTTTCTAATATTAGTTTTCCTTCCTACCTCATACATTTATAAATCCACACACCACTTTATATTCATCGGGATTTTCCCCAATTATCCTTTGATATTTACTTGTTTCTTCTTCTAACCTAGGATTTAACACTTTCACATGATACACGTATAGATTAGTTTTGAAACAACAAAGATATTTTTTATTTTTATGTTCAATTCCCCATTTTATAGTCCCACATATCAGGGTATTCTTTTATTATATCTCTCATCATTTCCCACATCTATAAATACCTTTAACATCAATTTTACCAAGGGTAATTTTTAATGTCCGTTAATATTGGTTCTTATAAGGTCATACTATATTTAGATTCCATTCCATTTTAGTGATTCTACATCTAATAAATATGGGTCCCCTCTAGGGGGTTTTCCAATAGTTTTGTTTTTAGAGATTTTATACTTTTATTTAATTCAATTGACTTTACATCCATTAGGTATGTGGATCACTAGAGTATCAGTTCAATGTGATTAAAATGTTAATTTGGTTTAAGAAAAATTTCATTATTGATTAATGAATGTAGGTCTATCCTATTATTTATTAAGGATTCATCTTCGCATGTTTATCTTTTTTATTTCATTGAATATCCTAATGGAGGTTGTAATTTTCATTTGGTAGGGTTGCTTCTCTAATAATTTTTCTATTACCGTAGGTTCTTAACAAGACCCTTTTATATTCTCCCATCATTTTTCTATTGGATATTGATGCTCTATAACATTTTATTCCAGTCATTAGGTCCTTTTAATTTTTTTTATTTTTTAAGATATTAGATATAGATAGTTTCAGATTTTTTTATTATAGAAGGTTGTTACTTATAGATATGTTAGAGAATATTTAGGATATTGAATTTTAGGTTTAGGGTGATGTTTTGGGATGTTACGGTTAGGATATAACATTATTTATTCATTTTTTTAGTAGGTATGTTATGAATATTATTGGGGAATGTTTTTCATAGTGTTATCAATGTGATACATTGGATGTTGCATCGGAAGAATATGTTCCATCATGGTGATTTTTTATGGTATTAGTTTGTGGTTACATTAGAGCTTCAGTTATTTTCAATTAGCATATATTTTTGATAATGGTTCCTCAATGGGAAATATATCTAACAACTCCTGGTATATTGGATAACGACTTGACATTGTTATGACAAAATTAAGAAATGAGCTATATTAATAAGATGATAACCTCGATTTTCCCATCAATTCATGCAAGCATTCACTCCTTGAAAGATAAATGATCTATTGGGAATTAACTTTTGTGTTTTAAGGAACCCAATTAGTCCGCCTATTTATTTCATTTTTATTTTCCTTATGATTTTAACTTGTTTTTGAAATCTTGTGTCCCTCAATGATTGTTATTCAAGTTAGGGGTTTATGTTTTCACCTTAAAGACCATAAATTGGTTATTTCATGATTTAATAAAATGGGTTAGTATGATTTTGATAGAGAAATTTGATATAGATAGTTACTTTTTTTCATTTCTATAATTAATGATAATTATTTGGAGGAAATTATGGTGACATTTTATTATTGTTTCTACTATTTTACTCATATATATGATCTTAGAATACTAACTGTTCTTTTAGAATAAAATGTATTTTTCATCAAAGAGATTGTACTGTATTTAATTAGAAATGTTACTAATAATATTCATATATATTTATAAACAAAAATATTAATTTGTAACTTCTATAATGATTATGGGGTCATTAATCCCCAAAAACTATTGTAATATGATATCATGATCTCCCTAGAAAAAATATAATTTTTCCCAACATTATAAAAAATGTTTTAAGGAAAATTATATATTATATTAATTTTTTTGAAAAGAAATATACGACTTAGTAATCGTCATATATTCTAATTTATAAAAAATGATTCCAGATATTATGTTTCATGGAAAGAGCTTCCATACCAAAATGATAAATCAATGATGTAGTATGTTTCACATTAAATATAATTTTCACATTCATTGAATTTATAAATAAAATGGATATAAATACGATTTCTATTATTAAATTGTAATATAGATGGATTAATAACCACATTATGTAAATTTCACATCATTTTGGGGATACTCGTGTTAATTAAAATGGTCATCATATAGATAAATGACACTAAAATGTAAGGGATAAATGTGTGAGTTTAATAAAAGAGACATTTATTATTATTTAATATTTTTAAACATAAAAAAATATACTAGGATTTTATTTATATTCTTTAAACTCAAGAAGATCCATTCATAATAATTTTAAAAGAAATATGATTTTTTTTGGTTTTCCACCATCCACTTTAGTATGGATATTTTAAATCATTGTTGTGCGGTATCTATGAGAAACTAATTTAAGAAAGGGCATGGTTCAAATAATAATTATTAGTCGTTTCAGTAGTCATTAAAAAATAAAATCAAAATTGAGAAATACTATAAGAAATCTAATATTGTAAGTTATTTAATAACTAACGAATCATGGAACAAAATAAGACATAAATGAAACTACAATAATCAATTGACCAACCACCATAATCTGATATTTGAACAATATGTTTTAATGGAATATTACCCATTAAATCCAAATATAGGATAGGTAATAACATTTTTCACAATTAATAAAATATATGAAAAGTAAAAAAGTATTAATAGTTAAATTATATTGAAATGTTTTATTGTAAAGACCCGTAAAATTCCAGGGAAGTTTTTTTCTTAAATTTGTTTGGGATTTTACTAGAATGCAGTTTCTAACGGAACCTGATTCTGAGGCCCGGTGTGCCCGAAATCATTTTCCGCAGTTTAGCTCGGGTACGTTCAGTGAACGAACGAGTGGGTTTTTATAACTTTTGAGCCGGTGCTCAGAATTAAAATATGAGGGCACTGATGGAATCAAAGAGATGGTAATTTCTTAATAACACCTTTTTCGGAGTTGAGTTTGCTCAGGTGAAGTTTTACTTATTTGGGTTAACTAAAAAATAAAATAAAATATTGTGCAACAGATTTTATTTTTATTCAAGGAAGTGTTAACCTATGCTAAGTGGTTGAGTAGGACCCACATCCTAACTAATCCACTAGGTAGGATATTATTGGGGTGGGTCCCACACGAGCCCCACCCTTTCAACTTCCTCAAACCCTTTTTGATTAATGTAACACACCCTCACCCCCTATTAAACGAAGTCAACTCCTGTGTTTAATTAAATTTTAAACGCCTCTATTAATTGGGCGGTATAAAACGTTGCAATTAATTGGGTTAATTGTTTGATTCAATTTTTAATTTCAAACTGAAGGCTTGTGTAATAGAATAAGAAGGTTTTTTATTTTATTATTGTTGTTGCTTGGGTTGTGCGGGAGGATTTTGGAGAGAACAGCTCAAAGTCTCGATGTTCTTTGTTCTTCGTCGACGAACGCGAAGAACGCGAAGAACACGAATAACGCAAAGAAATCGAAGAACTCCAACCTCCGAGGAAGGTCGAAAAGGAAGTCAAATCCTTGGAGATCTACGACGCGATGCTGAAGAATCTTTTCTCTACGACGCGACGATCCACCATTCTCAACGCTTTCTTCTGCGACGTGCAATTCTGCGATGATCCTTCGTTCAACTACGCTCGAGGTAGGGAATTTATTTGTGATTTGTTAGTGAACCCTTGTTTACTTCCTTCTATATCTAAGAATGTGGATCAACTAAATATTATGTTGATCCATGAAGAATATGTTTGCGGGTTAGGAATTATTTATTGCGGGGAAACTGTTTGGGTTGATTACTTTTGTTCGTGAAAAATCCTTTTCGTTATTCGTCATTTGGGCCGCTTGTTATCTACTTAACGGGAGGATGTCGGACCGCACGAACACGGCTGACTCTCATCCCCCTTTTTTGTTTCATTCGTTACAGCATGAACAAAGGCGGTATGGTGCAACGACACCGCGAGGAAAAAAGAAAGAACGCGATGAAGAAGTGTGACGTCGTCGCGCTGTGCCTTTGAGGCCGAACGAAACTGCGGCTAGAGTCAGGGCCGCAGAGGCTATTCGAAGACTCCACTGGTTGATCGTTGTGTGTGGATTGAAAGTTGATGGAAAATGGGTCCGCAATGTCAATTTGAAGCCTCTGCAGGGAAGGTCGTCTCCCGGGAGGACCGTTGGCGAAGGCGGCGAGAAAAACGGACCACCGGAGCGCGTCCGGTGGTCCGCGGAAAATCCTGCTGGTGCGCCACCGGGAAGGGTCACCGCGGCTTAAGCCACAGTGGTAGGCGTCTGGTCCCCTAGCCGCACGGGACCTAGGACGACGTAGTTATGGGCTACGTTGCTAGCAGAGAGCGGCCCCCACGTGGGGGCCGCGGCTTCTTTTACAGGGGGGGGGGGGGGTGGGGGGCAACCGCACCCCCTGTTCCGCTCAGCCGGACAGTAGAGTGGCCACGCGGCCGCACCAGCGTGGCAAGCCATCCATTCGGGCTAGGCCATGGCTTATTGGGCCGGACCAGGACCTGGTTCGGGTCGACCCGGTTCGGGCCGACCCAGGGGGTCTCATGCCGGGTCGGACCGGGCCCGAACCCCCTATTTTCGGGCAGTTTTCGTTAAAATACCCATATCTTGGGCCACGGACCTCCGATCGATGCAATGGAAGTTTCTTAGAGATCCTTGGATCGAGAAGGTCGTTTCGGAATATTACACTCATGGATTTGGAGAACTTTGTGTATAGCCGGGTTGGTTCGAACACGAAACCAACTGTGCCCTCAGAGCGGAAACACTTATATCTTGAGCTCCGGACATCTGATTGACGTGACGTCGACTTTTTTGGTTTTCTATTCCGGAGACAGAACTTTTCCAATACTTCTTATGAGTTTTTGTTGCAGTTTGATAGTGGTCGGGTCGGATTGTACCCGAAATCCAACCGGACCCGTGGAACGGAAAAACTGATAACTTTCAGACAGGACGTCCGTTTGAAGAACCGTCAGTGGCTTTGGTAATCATGTTGAGAAATGGTCTGTATGAGTATAACCTATGAGATTTCGGGGTACAGTTGAGATACGGCCAGGTTGGTTCGCACACGAAACCAACCAGGCCCTTGAGGCGAAAAGGATAATAACTCACAGACCGGGCATCTGATTGACGCGCCGTCTATTGCATTGAGAACCCTATAAGGAGGTGGTCCATTGAGATACATCTTCATGGTACTTTAAAATACTTGGAGTATCGACCTGTAGCTCGTAGAGAGGACCCTCCCGGAGATCAGCGTATGGAGTACGGACACCATTTAGCCGGCTGAGACCTGACGACTGCTTGACCGACTCGACTTGGAGTGAGTCGACTAGCCCAGTGGACAGAGCACTACTTTGTTTGGGTGCAGACCCATGGCGGATGGAGCACTACTATGTGACAGTGCAGACCCACGGTACTCGTCTGAAGAGTACCTCTTCAGGCTATTAGGGGGTGTGCACTATTGTGTTTGGGTGGCATACCCCGGCAGGAAGCACTAATGTGTTTGGGTGGCTGACCCGCAGTACTCGACAGGAGGAGTACCTCAGCAGTCTTATGTTAGTGAGTAGTTCCTCGGAGTCGTGACAAGACCACTATACACTCCAGATACGGGTCTCTTCAGCAGTTACGGTTTTGATAATGAAAATCCTGGTTTGAGCTGAGTCTATGATCTTTGTGTTTACCTCATGATTGAGACGGGTCACTTGATAACTTAGGTATATGTATGGGAATATACCTGGGTAGTGGTTATTCGTTGATATCATAATCTTTGTGTTTCCTCATTATTGAGATGGGTTACTTGATAACATAGGTGTATGTATGGACATATACCTAAGTAGAGGTTATCTGTTGAGATCTTCTTTTTGGTTATCCTTGTTGGTTTTAGTGAGACCTTTATTGTCTCAGGGTCCCTACTGAGTATCATATACTCACCCTTGCACAGGCTATGCCCTCACCTCGTTGTGTTGGTTTCAGAAGAAGGGCAGCGCTGACCGAGGATGAGTGTTCGAGGACTGGACGGTTCCCTGAGGTGGACCACATGACGAGTCAGTAACCAGATGTGGACATCAAGGCGAGATGATACTCAGAGGAGGTTGAAGGGAGAGAGCGTTATGGAGGCTATCTGTACTTACCCTCAGGTAGGATCCGTGGTGGATGATCCAAGAGTTGCGCTATCTGTACCTACCCTTCATGTAGGATCCAAGGAGGACGTCCCAAGAGCTGCTTCCTTTCTTCCAGCTGTTTGTCTTTTTCTGTTTTACTTTCGTTCAGTTGTAGTTGTACTTTCAGTTGAGGTTGTATTCTAGGCCATTTACTTTTTAGCACTTTCATTTATACAAAGTGTTTTACTTCCGCTTGTACTCTGTGGTGTGTTGTTTACTTTTATAAATGCAATTTCTTCCCAGTTATCAGGAATTATTCCTTTGGTGCTAGTCTCCAGCCCCTGGCCTATGGAAGGCGGGCCTAGTGTAGTCATGGCACGTGCCCCGAGGACGGGTTGTCACACATTGGTATAAGAGGAGTCGGTTCTACCGCAGAACTTATAACTCTTATATTTTTCTTTCTGTGAAGCAATAGTGTTAAGGGAACCGAGTGTCGTTTTTAGTTCAGGGAGTCTAATGTTGGTGCGGTCGGCTGACATATCCATACACCAGGACCTGGACAACTGATTTCCGACTTTGTGAACGAAAACACTGATCGCGTGTTTGTTTCCAAAAGGTTTTAAAAGTCAGATCAAACCAGGTCAGCTCACCTGTTATAAATCGTTTGATCGTGTCACGTATGTTTCTTTCAGGATTCCTTTCCACGGACGAATAGCTAGATCCCAGAGGGATGTGCGTACTGACAGCCTTCCGAGCGATGAGGATTCGGTACAGGTCCCTCTTGTAGTTGAGGCACCAGCGGTACTACCATACGTTGGGCCACCGATGCCACCAGCCCCATCAGTAGGTGATGCATGGCACTTGAGCGCACTGCATGAGTTCCAGTGCCAGAGGCCACCTAGGTTCCAGGGAGAGACGGACCAGTAGGCGGTTGAGGATTGGCTGGAGGCCGTGGTGAGAGTCTTCAAGCTAGTGGGGACACCAGTAGACTTCATGGTGATCTTTTCTTATAGCCTCCTTCAGGCAGTAGCAAGCAGGTGGTGGAGTCTCTTGTTCCAGTTTTGTGATGAGATGACCTTCACATGGGGAGACTTCGAGACTTTCTTTAGGGTGGAGTTTGTACCAGTAGCTCTACACTCCGAGTGTGTTTAGGAGTTGCTTCCTTTGCCGAATGTTTTTTGATTGGTATCCGAGTCATCTGTGGGTAGAAGACATATGATGTAGAGGTACAAGAGTACCAGAGCCAGCCGTATGAGGAGCAGGAAGTGTTATGAATGCGGCACGAAGGGTCACCTGGCACGTAACTGTTCGAATCCTCACATAGTCGATCCGCAGGCGTTGGAGGAGCCACCGAGGCAGAAGCAGTAGCAGGTGCTTGAGCAACAGCCGAGTAGTGGAGAAGGCAGTAGATCTTTGGGAGCTGCTGGACAGGAGTGGAACTATTGGATATGTCGCTTGTACTTCCAGTTCCATGTTTTTGTTCTATTCATGTCTTTGTACTAAGAGATTCAATAATAAAAAGACACTTAACATGGTGATGTTTTCTTTCCTGTCCTTTTGTTTGGTTGATACTGAGAGGTACCAGATAAAACTGATGACTTGACCCTCACATTCAAGATTTCTACTGGAGGAGACCCAGTGACCTCACACTAATGCCGATAGCATGAATCGACCCTTGGAGGCGAGAGTGACGTTTGGATCTCTTGGTAGTTACGTCGAGGCCTTACAACGTCATCCATGTCATGAATGCATCATTCATGTCAAGATTGACTGTATTAGGCTATGGGCATGATTCATCCAGGGGATGAGACCGAGTTTCTCTTTTCGTCAAGGGAGAAATCTTAGCATCTCTTTCAGATCGTAGGCAAAGAAGGTGCAGATCATCCAGGAGCGGATGAAGACTGCATAGTGCAGTAAAAAATAGTAAACTGGTTCCAGTCTTAGAGACTCGGGCTTGTTAAATGTTTCAAGAAGAGGAATCATTAAGGAGAGATGAGTCTGCGAAGCAGCAGACATGGAGGCAGAGCTAGGAGAGCAGAATGAGGTGGTGTACATATTAACATGATACAACCACCCGCCTTAGTTTTCCCCACCAGACTTAGGGATCTAGATGGAAGAGGAAGATTGAAGCTACATGCGGTCAAGGAGTGTGACCCAATGGCTCTAAAAATGATTCAAGGGATAGTATGTGTCCACCACTAGCTGCTGTAGTAACAGATGTTGATATGAATCATTCCTTCCTTCCACAAATCTTGTGATAGACCTAGAGTTTCTGGTAAGTCGTAGACTTGACCCTCACGTCTGTAGATACCTTGGGATAAGACTCAATAATCACACATACGCCGACGGTGTGGTCAGACCCTCTAGGTGAGAGTTTCAGTTGAAATCTATTGGTGGAAATGTCGAGGCCTTATGACGTTGGTTTGAGTATGGACTGGGCAATCACAATTCATACACAAATTGATGGTATTAGGCAAAAAGGTTGTGGTTTAACTACGACGTTGGGATGGGTTTTCCTTGTTCAGCAAAAAAGGAAACCCCAGGAAGCATAGGATAAACTCATGCATAAGAGGGTGCGGCAGATCACTCTTGATTCGACCAACCTTACCCTCGCGATAGCAGGAGTTTTGAGTTTCAGTTCCAAATAGGAATTGGAGACCTCTAGAGTTCGAGGATGATGATCACATCTTTATATGGGTCTCACCTCGACATGGTTTATGGAGATGTGGTCGAGGAGACAAGTTATCTCTGAGGTTCAATGGGCCATTCTAGGTCCTCATCTGGGTAGGTGATGTGGTTTTCCGCTTGACCCATCCACCTTAGTTGCACCAGGTGCATGAAGACATCCACGTATCTCAACTGAGGAGATACGTGCATGATCCTTCACACATCATCGACCTCAGGGAGTTGGACGTCGATGACAGGGCGACATACGCAGATATTCCAGTGGGGATCGAGGATCGACGGGAGCGGATCCTACAAGGACGATTGATTCCTTCGGTGCACTTTCACTAGCAGTATAGGAACCTCCAGGTAAGCACATGGGAGCAGAAGTCTCAGATGCGTGCTCAATACTGCTTTGGTATCCCTAGTTTTTGTTAAAGCTTTACAAGGACCTATATCCATAAGGTGGGAGTATTGTAAAGACCCTTTCAAGCGAAATTTTTTTTCTTAATTTTCTTTGGGATTTTACAATAACGCAGTTTCTGAAGGCACCTGATTATAAGCCCCGGTGTGCCCGGAATCATTTTCCGAAGTTTAGCTCGGGTATGTTCAGTGAATGAATGAGCATGGTTTTCTAACTTTTAAACCAGTGCTCGGAATTGAAATCTGAGGGCACCAATGTAATCGCAGCGCCAGTAATTTCTTTAGAACACCTTTTCCGGAGTTTCGTTTGCTCGAGTGGAGTTTTACATAATTTGTTTAACTAAAGAATAAAATAAAATATTGTGCAACATATTTTATTTTTATTCAAGGAAGTGTTAACCTAAGCTAAGTGGTTGAGTGGGACCCACATCCTAACTAATCCACTAGGTAGGATATTAGTGGGGTGGGGCCCACAGTATCCCCACCCTTTCAACTTCCTCAACCCCTTTTTGATTAAAGTAACGCACCCGCACCCCCTATTAAACGAAGTCAACTTGTGCGTTTAATTAAATATTAAACGCCTCTATTAATTGGGTGGTTTAAAAAATTGATTTTAATTGAGTTCATTGTTTGATTCAATTTTGAATTTCAAACTGAAGGCTTGAGTAATAAAATAAGAAGTTGTCTTATTATATTATTGTTGTTGCTTGGGTTATGTGGGAGGATTTTGGAGAGAATGGATCAATGTCTCGAAGTTCTTCGTTCTTCATCAAAGAATGAGAAGAATGCGAAAAATGAAAAGAACGCTGTCCTCCGACGAAGGTCGAAAAGAAATCCTGATCCTCATAGATCGACGACGCGACACCGATGAATCTTTTCTTCGTGACGCGACGATCCCCCTTCCGCGATGCCTTCTTCCGCGACGTGCAATTCTGCGACATGCCTTCATTCAACTACGCTCGAGGTAGGAAATTTATTTGTGATTGTTAGTGAACCCTTGTTTACTTCCTTCTAAATCTAAGAACGCAGATCAACTAAATATTATGTTGATCTGTGAAGAATATGTTTGCGGTTTGGGAATTCTTGATTCTGGGGAAAACTGTTTGGGTTGATTACTTATGTTCGTGAAAAATCCTTGTCGTTCTTCATCTTATGGGCCACTTGTTATCAACTTAACGGGAGGAGGTCGGACTGCATGAACATGGCCAACTCTCCTCCCCCTATGTTGTTGTGTTCGTTGCGGGACCAACAAAGGCAGCACGGTGCAACAGCACCGTGTGGAAATATGAAAGAACGTGACGAAGAAGAGCGACACCGTTGAGGCCGAATGAAACGGCAGCCGGAGTCAGGGCCACGAAGGCGATTCAAAAACTTCACTGGTTGATCGTTGTGTGCGGATTGATGGGAGACGAAAAATGGGGAAGCAATGTCAATTTGAAGCCTCTACAGTGAATTTTGGGTCCCAAGAGGACCGTTGGCGAAGGCGGCGGGCAAAACAGACCACCAAAGCGTGTCCGGTGGTCCGCTGAAAATCATACCAGCGCGGCGGCGCCAGTGGACGGAGGTGGCGGCGACCCACGGGCCGCCGGGAAGGGCTGCCACGGCTAAAGCTGCGGCGGTAGGCTACTGGTCCCGCGGCCATGCGGGACCACGGACGACGCGGCGCTGGCCACGTCGCTAGCAGGGAGGGCACTGGGGGGCAACCGCACCCCCTGTTCTGCTCAGCCGGACAGCCGAGCGGCCACGCGGTAGGCCAGCCGGCTGGGCCACCCAGGCCGTTCCGGGCCATGACCTATTGGGCCGGACCCGGACCCGGTTCGGGTCGACCCGGTTCGGGCAAACCAAGGGGGTCTCGGGCCGGGTCAGACCGGGCTCGAACCCCCTATTGTCGGGCAGTTTTAGTTCAAACACCGATATCGTGGGCCACAAACCTCTGATCGATGCACCGTCAGCTTTGTAGCGATCCTTGGATCGAGACGGTCATTTCAGTATATTACACTCAAGGTTTCGGAGAACTATGGGTATGGCCAGGATGGTTCAAACACAAAACCAACCGGGCTTTCGGAGTGGAAACACTTATATCTTGAGCTCCGGACGTCTGATTGACGTGTCGTCGACTTTGTTGGTTTCCTATTGATGAGATGGATCTTTTGGCATACTTCTCATGAGTTTTGAATGCAGTCGGATAGTGGCCGGGTTGAATTGTACCCGAATTCCAACCAGACACCTGGAACGGAAAAGCTGATAACTTTCAGAATAGACGTCTGTTTGACGAACCATCAGCGGCGTTGGTGATCATGTTGAGAAACGGTCCCTATGAATATAACCTATGAGTGTTCGGGGTATAGTTGAGATACGGTTGGGTTGTGTCGCACACGAAACCAACTGGGACCCTAGGACGAAAAGGCTAATAACTCACAGACCAGGTGTCCGATTGATGCGCCGTCAGTTGCGTTGAGACTCCTATGACGATGCGGTACTTTGAGATACTTATTAGTGGGACGTTGAGATACTTGGAGTATCGAATTGTAGCTCATGGAGTGAACCCTCCCAGAGACGAGCGTACAGAGTACGGATACTGTGTAGCCGGCTGAGACCTGACGACTTCTTGACTGACTCGACTTGGAGTGAGTCGACTAGCCCAGTGGATGAAGCACTACATTGTTTGGTTGCAGACCCATGGCGGACGAAGCACTACTGTGTGATAGTGCAGACCCGCGGTACTCGTCCAGTGAGTACCTCTGCAGGCTGTTAGGGGGTGTTCACTACTGTGTTTGGGTGGCTGACCCACGGTACACGATAGGAGGAGTACCTCAGTAGTCTTAGGTTAGTTAGAAATACCTTGGAGTCGTGACAGGACCACTGTACACTCCAGAGACGGGGCTCTTCAGCAGTAAGAGTTTCGATAATGAAAATCCTGGTTTGTGCTGAGTCTATGATCTTTGTGTTTACCTCATGATTGAGATGGTTCCCTTGATAACTTAGGTTTATGTATGAGCATATACCTGGGTAGTGGTTATCCGTTGATTTCATAATATTTTTGTTTCTTCATGATTTAGATGGGTTACTTTATAATATAGGTGTATGTATGGGCATATACCTAAGAATAGGTTATCTGTTAAGATCTTCTTTGTGGTTATCCTTGTTGGTTTTAATGAAACCTTGAGGGTCTCAGGGTCCCTACTTCATATTGTATACTCACCCCAACATGGGTTATTCCCCCACCTCATGTTGGTTGCAGACAACGGGCAGCGCTGACAGAGGCCGAGTGTTCGAGGACTGGATGGTACCCGGAGGTGGACCACACGATGAGTTAGTATCTGGAGGTGGACTTCATGGCGAGACGACGCACAGAGGAGGTTGACGGGCGAGAGCGTTGTGGAGGCTATCTGTACCTACCCTCGGGTAAGATCCGTGGTGGACGATCCAAGAGCTGCGCTATTTGTACCTACCCTTTAGGTAGGATATGAGGAGGATGACCCAGGAACTGCTTCCTTTCTTCCAACTATTTTTCTTTTTTTGTTGTACTTTCATTCAGTTGTATCTGTACTTTCAGTGGGGTTTGTATTCTGGCCTATTTACTTTTCAGCACTTTCTTTTGTACTTAGTGTTTTACTTCCTCTTGTACTCTGTGGTGTTTTGTTTAATGTAATAAAGTCAATGCCTTCCCAGTTATTGGTATTTATGCCATTGGTGCTAGTCACCAGCCCCTGGACTATGGAAGGTGGGCTTGGGGTAGTCACGACACGGGCCCCGAGGACGGGTCATGACATTTATTGAGAAATTTATTGCCTCTCACATATATTAAGGAAACCATAGTGAATCATTTTTAGTTTTGTGTTGTTTAATATTTAAGATAGTATAAAAAAGAAAGAAACATTTTCATTTGATAACTCGAGTGTTGGGTTTTATGTATCACATAGTTCATTAGATGAGATACATGTTACCATTTATAAGGTTGACATTCCAATAGTTGATTATGATATCAATAAAATTTATTATTGGAAAATAATTCTTATAAAAATCATTATATGATATGGGTATGTCATTTTTATCTTACATTATAATAAATATATTTTCTTAGACTTTAATTTTTTATTTTAATGTATATAATGATTAAACAATAACCAAGAAAATAGTTAAAGATAGTAAATGAAATGAAGTCTTGTATCACATATGTAGAGACATTCATGATGAATATTTTATTAAATTTAGTATTCTTAATATTAAAATTTATATTATACTATTAAATTTTTTAAGTGATTCCATCATAAATATAAGAATGGTTCCCCCATTCATTTTTCAATTATTGATGTTCTATTTTTATTAAAATTTAAATACATATTTTTTTAATAAAAATATTTATATTAAAATCTATATGTCTTTTGAATGAATGATCATTATTTTTAAATGTAAATTCCCATATTAATTTTATAGATGATACAATATTAGATGGAAACCAAATTATAATTGTAAAAATTTATCTGTGTATTTGAAGGAAATAAAATATATGATAAATTTATTAAATATATAACATAAAATGGGACATCTATATACTCTAATTATACTTCAGTTATTATTTCAAATAAATTATTCATTATTTATTTAATTTTTATAGGGTTTTCTAAAATTTTTTAAACTAAATATTGATAATACAATGATATATTTTGACATCAAATTATTAGATATTTGAAAAAAAAAAGTTGACATTTAAATTCCATTTTTACCATGTAAATATGAAATTTTGAACATTTATTAGTCATTCATTTATACATTATATAATATCAACTAACACCCAATTTTTCTTTTTTAGTTTAGTGAAAATGTATCAACTGATTAGGGTATTAAGAAAGTGAACAAAAACAAGAAATCAATGGATTATTATAGATATTGATATGTTTAGGTATATATTATTTCAATTCAAAAGTAGAACAAATTTTAGAAAAATATCTTATAATTATCATTATATATTGGGTGTCAATTAACAATGGGAAACTACCCTAGTTGTGGGAATTACCTAGGTTTGATCCTTAGCTACCCAATATTTTGGGTTTTTTTACATCCATATTTGAGGTTGGCATAGTACAATTGGTATATTTGGTGGATTAGTTTCCTCAATGACCAATGATGGTGGATATACATGGGGTGTGTATGTAGTGATGAGATATTTAGGATTTAGATTTTGGAAGTCCATAATTCAAAATAAATTTTACATGCATACATCAAAATTCTGTTGGGGTACATAGTGGTTATGGAACTATTTTCTCACATATGACATGGGTTCAGGATGCATAGGGTACTATAAATGGCATTTGAGTGCGTGGGGTATACAAAAACATTAAAAAGTAATATTTAAATTTCCAAAAAAAATTAATTTTTATTAAGTATTTTTTATAATATATTTTTATTTACATTTATCTGAAAATAAGATAATTAATTTCTCCACATTAACAAAATTTATTTGATTGAATTAAATATATATTTGAAATCATAATTGAAGAGTTATCAAATGGTAAAATATATAGAATATTTAGAGAATTTGTATTTTCCTATGCAAAATGAAAGACACGGTGTTTTATAAAAAATTGTATTTTGGTTTCATCAATTTGAAAAGTTAATTTTTTATTGAAACATGATTCATTTTAAATAATATATATTATGTTATTAATAATCCAATTAAGTTCATTAGAATAATTTTTTTGTATGAAATTGTAATAAAAATGTTTATACATAAAAGGGAAATTTGTATGAAAATATTTTTTTCATTGCATTTTTTAGATTTATTTTAAATTAAATTTCTCCAAAAATTTGTTTTTAATATTTAAAATTATAAAATCCATATTAAGATTCATTATTTCCTAATTTAGTAACAATTTTTCTTTTATTTTACTTCAATACGAATAATAACATTTGTAATTATTGTTTCTATGGTAAATGTAATATCTAGTAATAAAAGATAGATAAAATATGAAAAGGTGATGAAATTGACTATAAAAAATACCAAGATATTATTGGTTGATCGTATTTCTTTTGTAACTATCAATACATTGGTTATAACTAATTTTAGGGTCACATAGATGGTATTAGAAATTTTATAATATTCAATTTCATGAAATGTCAAACATGTTTTACGCTTGTTTCCATAACTATAATATTTTAATATGGTGTCATCCAGACGATATCTTTCAATAGATATTGTTTTCAAAAGAAAAAATAATTATATTTATCATGATTAATTATTTACTATTTTTGGTGAAGAAATAATTAACATTAATTCTTATACAACGCTGATGAATTATTTATTTAACTTATATGATAATCATATAAATGATTTTAAAAATATAAAACGTAATATAATATTTTATATTTAAGTTTATAGACAAATTATTTTGGTAACAATGTAATTTTTAGGATAAAATATTATAGTTTATTCAAATTTTAGTTGATGTTTGGATTATTTCTATGTCAATGTAATGAATATTTTCAATATTTAAAATAATAATATTTTATGTGAATAATATTATATTAAATTTATTAATAATCATAAAAATCATAATTAATAACAAATGGGATAATATAGGCTATGAAATTTCAATCCCATTACATTTATATGACATTTTGTAGAATTTTTGATATATAGTAGTATGGATATTCATTAATATTTTGAGAAATTTGGAAAGTTCCTCTCACCTCTATTATAAAAGGTAAAATCCTATTAACTTATTTATATATTTTTTATCCATATATAATAAGAAAATACCTCCCATTACTCTTTCATAATCCCAAATACTTGTTTTGGATGTTATGGTATCCACAAATGACAAACCTTACGCCACTTACCGAATCATTCATGTTTATTTCATTTTATACTTCATCTTGATTAGTTCCTACATTCATAAAATAAAACCTAAAACCTAATTAATATATTTACATGTTTTTATGATTATTTTATAAGATTTTCCAACTCATTTATTTCCATAGAAAATAAAAAACATCACTCATGCCTACATACGACATACTTTCTCTATGTTGATCTGTAGTTCATTTTTATCACCACATTATTTATATTTTCATAAATATTTAACTGAAAAATATATTAAATAAATACGAAATTAAAATAATTCTATATAGGATAATTATTATTTAACTTTCATTCATTCTATCCAATAAAAAATGAAAATAACATTCTTGCGTACGTATGAACTAGAATATCTACACAATGTGTATTTATTTTTTCAATATATATCATTAATGGATCATGATAATTATCTATATATACTGAATATAAAAAAAGTATTTATATTTTCAATAATATTATATATATAATATATCCTTTATCAATGTACATGTTTTAAAATAATCAGACCAAATCATATATAAAAAATAAAGCATTTACAACATAATACATGGATTTTTTAAATAAAGTGATAATAATTGGGTGATAAGATATTATAAGTAAATCATATATGGTATGATATATATATATATATTATTATAATTTAATATGTGTGAAATTAATGAATAATTATTATACATTTGGTTAGCATTCATATAAAGGAAGTCGAACATAAGGTAAGGGTTATCTTCTAACATTTACTTCTGTGAGACATGTTCAATATTCACCAGTTAATTATTTTGTGTTTTATATTTACTAAAAAAAGTTATAAAATATGAAAAATCTTAAATATTAATTGTATATAATGTTTTATATGAGTTGAATAATTTAATGGGAGTTGGAATTCATTTTTACTCTTGTATTTGGGGTTTGTTTCATAATCTCATCATTATTCGAGATTCTATGTGTTTATATCTCTCAATATTAATATATATATTACTATTATATATTATCAAAAAAAGAATATATTTTTTTAAAATATTATCCATTTATTTTCAAAGTTCATTATCACCCATGATTGAATTTTTATAAAATATTTTTAAAGGAACTAATTTTTTAGATTTCTGAAAGAGGTTCATTTTAAAACATAAAAAAGGAATGTGTTTAAACATAAAAGGAATGAATGGATTTTTTTATATTAATTTTCACCAATTCATTAAATTTTCTGTTAAATTTAAATATATTTCTTTAAAAAAAATTAAAATATTGGTGCTTTTTAAAACAATGTTTTTGGAATGTGAAACATGGAATTTTCCTCAAGATTGTTTAATTATGATCTTATAAAATTATTTTCATCAATCAAAACATAATTTTCAAAAACATATGATTTATTGAGGATGTTATATTATAAAACAATATAATTAATTTTAATGAATTTTATATGATCCGTTTAACCTGGGATGCACTATTTTTGTAAAATTTACAATATTATTGTGCATGGTTTATTATTATATTTGGTTATAGGAGAAATGAATAACATTTTCTATTTTTTTTCAATTTTAATGATTATCATGATTATATAGATCCAAATTAATATGTGGAATTAATTGGACTAAGTAAGTGATATGAAGATCTTTTGTATCCCCTTGATGCATTGGTATATCACATGAGAAAAAATACATTGGTTATTGGCTAAGGCATCACCCATTTATGTATGATATATTCGAATTAGGCATCAAAGGTATGATTATGATATCTATGATTATAAATGACATCAATAATAAATAAAATATTGAAATTAATGGGATTAATTATTTAGTTGGAATATCCCTGAATAATAAATGATCTCATTGGATTGTTTAGATAAAATATTTGATCATCCTTTATTCATACGATTTTTTTTCTCAAATTATTATTAAAATGTAATGTGTTTTATTTAATTGAATTTCAATATTTTTTATTCATATTTATTCATGATATATTCCACTATATTGATAACCTTAATGATCATTATAGATCACACCAATATTTTTTCCTTTCAATAGGATTTTTGGAAGTGTATTATGATTGATATACAAGGAAATGATAAATAGAATAATGGTGCACCCAAAAAATAATATGTGTTATATATTTTTTTAAATTGTAATTTGATATTAATTTTTGTATCTAGTTTACCATGACTACTATAATACTCAGTCTATTGGGATGTGATTACTTCTATATATTTCCAATGTAATTATGTAACCACCAACTCTAGGATACTAGAGTTGGGGAAATTATATTTGGTGTCAATAGAAGATTATTAAAAACCTTATTATATAGATTTCATAAAAAATAGGTTATATAACATAACAATATTATATAAATTCATTATAAGTATATAATAACCTAAAAACGTTTTTCTAAGATAGTGATTATTTGATTTTTTCAATAAATACAACAATGTTGGGTAAGATAAGTTAAAATTGGTTCCAGAACTAATATATCTAGGTTAATAACAATGAAAAATGCATATTAGTAATAACTCAAGCATTACCAAAAATAAAAAAATGGTCCTTAATACTCACCAATTTTGATAATTTGATAGGATTTTATTTGGATATATTATACATTCATTAAAAACTAATATGAAGGATTTGAATTAATAATGAACTATAATAACCAAGTTAAATCCTAAGAAGATATATGTTGAAAAAAATCATGATTTAGATATCCAAAAAATGATTCATTAAGACAAATAGATTTCACACTATGATCATTTTTTGTCATATTTTTTGGGTTTTTATAAATGGATTGAACTATGAAGAACCACGTAAAAATTGAATGCAATACATAATGTGTTTTAGAGAAAACAAATGTTTTGATGAATGGGGTGAAGTATATTGGGATTATTCCTAATCATTTATAATTATATATGATTAAAAATAAGAACATCAATCAACATGAAAACCCACCAGAAAAGAAAATGATTTAGTCAACCAAGATATTGAATATTAGAGACTATATATGAAATAATTCATGATTTCCTCCATGTCATAAATGTGTAAATAAACACCCTATCACTTTCATTAATAGAATGCGAGTTGGAGAAATGTAAATAGAGAAAGTCCATAAGGATCATGATTTCACATAATAGAAATAAAATAAAAATTGGAAATGATTCAACTATAAAGAGATGAGGATCAATGAAAATTATTTCCCTAAGAATATCGAGATTATAAATCAATAAAAGAGGGATCTGGTTCAAGATTATGTTATTATTACCAATGAATTGTATTGATTAATGTTTATGTGTATTTTTGATTATAGATTTATTTTATATAATTATTTTATAAATGAAATTGTGATTATAAGAATTAAAATTTTTTGAAGGATTTTACTGTAGTACAATTTCAAGAAGGATTTTAGGGAATATGTTGACGGAAACTGATGACTAGAAAAATTGATTCAATAGTACATTTATGATTTTTGGAAACACATTATCGGCGAATGATAGCCATTAATATGTAACTGATGTTGATATCATAATGATAAATAGATGTTTATAGTATAGTATTGGTGGCCAAAAATTGGTTTTTTATATAATGGATTGTGATTTCATTGATTTAGTTTGTACATGTTTTTATTTAAGAAATATATTAGACAACATGAGATAGTTTTGGATGAATGCATTTTTCAATTATGTTTTTACAGCGATAAATGTATTAAAATATTGTGTATATGAATTTAATTGATACATTATGTTTTTTAGGGAAAAAATAAAATATTTATATTGTAAATTTAGTGAACTTATTTCAAATGTTATTAATTTTTTTTGAATATAGGCAGTTATATTTTTTAGGACCAATAATATTCACTACATATACAATGGATTAATTAGATCATTGTACTTTTTTGTATGCAGTTAATCTATCATTTATCTTATTGGATATTCTTTAGTATCCATTTTAGGTTTTATAAATATTAATAGTCCAATATAATTAATTACAGATCTTTTTATTCATTAAATTTTTCCAAGGATGTCAAATTAATATAGAATATTCATTTTCTATAATATGAGATAATTTGGAAATAAATGCAATCACAAAAAATAATTTTATTTTCATGATTACATGGAAAATATAAATTAAGTATATTTTATTAAATTAATTATCAATATAGTAATATATTTACATGAATTTCTAAATATAACTCAAAATATAATAAATATTACTTGTTTACTTTTATTTATGATAAATCAATGTCATAATAACCACATATATATATATATATATGGTTTTTGGAGGTTAAATTTCTTAGAAACTTTTTCTATATAACTCTATATTAATAATTTGCAGTTATTTTTATTTTCCACATCCATGTTTTCACTTAATACTTATGTCCTCCTACTTTTAAATCTATTATGTGAAACTCCATATGACCTTCATACATCAATTTTCATTCTTATCTTGTTGACATTTCAATAATACATTTATGATGCAGGATTTCCTAAAATGTATTTTAAATTGAAAAACCCTTGACTTCTAATCTCATGTAAATATTATGAGGGTAAATTTTTTAATGGTTGGGGGATAAAATATAACCCCATTATTTTAAAATAACAATATATTTGATAATGTATACAACACGCAACACAGAATTTTAACAAAACCAGATACGCTATTAAAAAAATTATTATTTTAACATGACCATTATAAACTAACAGTTAAATTAATGGATGAGAGTAGGGTTAACTATATTATTTAATATTTATAAATTAATTAATAAATAAATAACTATTTATTAATTATTTGGGAATAAACATCCATATTATAGTGATTACATTTTATATGTTTTCAAAAAAAATGATATCTTTAGTTTTAATGAAAAAATAATGTATTCAATATTTCTTACTTTTCGAAAATATATTTTCTGAAATGAAAATAATTTTTTTGGAATATTTAAATGAAAAATATCTTAGTTTGAATGTTTCATATTTTTTGTAAATATTTAATTTCTAGTGGAATGTAAAAAATATACTAAATGAAAAATATTTTTTCAACAATTTGAAAAGATAAAAATTTTCTTAAGTATATTTAAATATGAAATTATTTGTACAGTATTATAAATAATATAATTGTGTCCATTGGAGTCAATATCATGGTATAATTTAAATTACAATCATTTTTATAAAAAATGTCATTTTTTCTAAAAATATATTTTTCGTTCTGATTTTCAAGTTTATTTTTAAATTAAATTATGAATGTTTTATATTTTAATTTTTTAGAAATGATAAATATATTTGGATTCATGGTGGAAAAAGTTATTAAATTGTTTCGTTTTATTTTTGATCAACATGAATTGCAACTTAATAATTTTTCCCATGGTAAAGGGTAAGTTGGGTAAATAAAGTTATAAAAAATAACAATCACTAGACAATTACCCTAAAATATTCATAAATCTTATTATTTTTACAAAATGTCTTCCATACTCATTCAATTTTCTCTTATATATCATTTTATAGTAATTTTGATGATTTTATAACAGTTATATTATTTTATTTCATTAAAATTCATACATGTACCAATCTTGTTTTAGTAAATATAATATTTTAATATTGTGTGATCTAGATGAAATTTTACACTATAAATATTATTTTTATTCTAAAAGATTTATATTAATAATTGTATTTAAATTTAATTTTTTTGTGATAAATAATTAACTTAATTCCTTACACAGCACTGATGTATTAATTATTTAGTTAATTGAGTCATCAAATAAATGATACAAAAAATCTCCAAAGTATTGTAATATGAAATATTAAATGTATAATAAGAATTGAAATTCTTAACTAGACATTTTTATGAGATAAATATTCTTTAAATATTAATTCTACTTATTTTTGGGATGTTTTTATACTCAATGTCATTAATTCTATCAAACAATACAGTAATGATATTTTATAAGAACAATATATTATTAAATTACTATAAAATCATAAAATTCATAAATAACCAAAATTGGGATGATATATGATCTATTTATTCTTAAACTATTACATTTTAGTCCATTTTAGTTCTTATTTTCTTATGAATTTTCCTATTATATTTTAATCTTTTGAGAAATTCCCAAAGTGCCAATCATCCCTGTTATAAATTTGAACCACCTCCATCAATAATTCAAAACAATTTGATCATTATATCTCAAAAAATTCCTAATAACTATTCTTCATAATTTCCATAGACATATTATAGAGGTTATAGTATCAACAATATTGCTTCGCTTACTCCATTATGAAAGGATCTAAATAAGGTCACCTAAACATGAATTAGACATATTTACCAACTCATTTATGTTTATTTATTTTTATACATCCTCTACCTGTGTTTAACCCATCCCTAAATATTAAACCCATTTTTATAAATATAATTTTAAGTTATTATGATTATGGTACAACCATGTTCATTCTTGTTTCAATCCAATGAAAAGAAAAAACATCGATTATGCATTCATACAACTTACCTTCTATGTGTAGATGTGTACATTATTTTTCATCACTAGTTGTCATGAATGGATATAAATATAGAAATAATAAAAATAGTTGATATATATATATCATAATAACTATTCTGAAAAGTATAATTTTTATTTTAAATTTTTTGATTCATTCATTGAGATATGAAAACATCATTCATGTGTATATATAACATATTATGTACATTAATGGGGTAATTGATTTTTCAATCCCCTTATTTAATTGATGTCTCTAATTTCCTATATGTTGAATATAAATGATATTATAATCCATTAATAATAATTTTTATATTTTTCATCCCTTATCAATGTTTAGTTACTAAAGCTATAAAACCAAATCATATATAAAACATGAAGTACTTACCACCTAAAGCAATGTTTTTAATATTTAATTGACAATAAAAAGGCGATAAAATATTACAATATAATAATTTATGGGAGGATATTTTTTATTATTTTCATATAATATTATTATAATAATTATATATTTATTATGCACTAGTTATGAATGCAAACAAATCATGTACGACCTAAGGTAACGGTTTCCCATCTTACATTTAATTATATGAAAAAGATGTTGTATTCACCTCTTATTTATATGAATGGTTTATATATTATATAGTTCATAAACATTAGAATGACAATATTTGGGTTAATGGTACTAAATGATTCATTTGAATTTATTTATACTATAAGCATTATAATTGAAAAGTTAAAAACATTATAAGGGTTTGTCTTGTAATCTCATCATCATTACACACTATTTATATTTTCTTCTTTACATGTAAATATTTTTTCTACTAGTATATTATCTATATTTTAATTAAATTTTATTTTTATATTTTCCTATTATATTTTATCTTTATTTTCACCCATTTTTTAATTTTTTACAAGGGATTTAAAAGTGATATTTTTTCAATTTCTGAATGATGTACTTTTTTATAGTGTGAAATGAATGTTTTTAAATTATGTGTATTGAAATAATATACCACATTCACGATGAAAAAATGATTTGAATATTATTCTAAATGTTTATATGCTTATTTTGAAAAAAAAATGTTTGTTTATAATTTCCTTTTTTATTTAATATAAGAGACATTAATTAACAAAATGGTATTTTCATATATTTTATTTTAAGGATATTAATAATGATTTTCATCTATGTCAACAATTATTTTGATAATATTATTATTCATTGATTTTGAGAAATTATGATACCATATTAATATATTATTTAGTGGTTTATGGTAATTTTTACTTGGAATTTACTATTTTGATACCATTCTCCATATTACCCATGATGGTTTATAATTATATTTATTTAATAAGGAAATTTTTGACATTTAATATTCAATTTTGAATAGGAATATATATGTTGATTATGTTTCTCACATTTTATATGAGGAAAAATTATAATTAGTATGTTATTTACATGACATTCTATAACACATCAATGCGTCGAGAGGTATCATGAGTCAAAAATAGAATGTGTATTAGATGAGGCCATACCATTTTCATATAATTTCTTGGCCTGAGATTTAATTGTTATGATTATGATTTATTACATTTTATATCCCATAATTATGAAAATTTTTATTTATGCCCAATTGATTATTAAATTATATATAATATCATTGGATATGTTATGAGGTCTTGTAATTGTTTAGATGGATTATTTTTCTATCTTTTATTCTAGCCATATTATTAAAATGTCTTTATTTAAATGGAGTGTTCATTAGTAATTTATTATTCCATGTCGATTATTCTTATCATTTCATGATATCTAATTCAATATGCATATCCTAACCAAGAGTTAGGGATATCCCATTATTTATGAGTCTATTGCCAATGATGGTTGGATGAGTATTATGATTGATATGATGTGATGCGTATAATAGAATAATGTTCTAATTAAAAGAAATTTTTTATATTAACTTATGTTTTCAATAGTAATAATTAATCAATGTATGTATCTAGTTTATCAATATGACTGAAAAATTTGGACCTTTAAGATGAAATCCATTGTATATAGAAAAACAATATAATAATTTTACCACTATATATGGAATAATGGTGTTGGGGTCATTACGAAATATTTGTTTTATGTGTGAATAAAAAAGGAATATTTATTATTAGAAATAAATATATAAAAATTATTTTTGCATGTTCAAAAATAGGAAAACACAATTATTTATTAGATAAATCATTTTAAAATGAAAATATACATATTAATAATATATAAAAATAAACCACAAGTCATTACAATTACAAAAAATATTGATATTTTTTATTTTATATGATTTATAATGTAGGCTTAAAATTTCTTGTGAAAATTTGAATGTTACATTTAACATTCGATAAAAATTAGTATATATATATATTTTGGGGAATAAATTTATAAAATATGATTGTAAATGTGTAATGACCTTGACTCCAATAACCATGATCTTTTTTGTGATTTTTTATATTGAAATATGATAGAAGGTATCTCATCCTCATGAATCTAATAGTCTTTTAGTATTTATAACTAGACACATACAAGAGCCTTCCAATAAAACAATAGAACATGAATTACAATATATTTTGTCGAGAATAACATTATTACTTTTATTTTTTCAATCAATATTTTTCTTGGAACATTTCCAGAATTCATAGGAATGGAAAAATATAAGATTGATATCAAATTCTAATTAAATTAAAATATAATCATTATTAATTAAATGCAATCGATGAGAGTAATATGTGAATAATGGTTTGAAATCCTAATCAGAGTGTATGACCAAATCATAAAATATCTCATAACAATAAATACCTAAATCATCAAACATAAAAATATGGTATAAGGAAATAACAATGGAATTATTTATCATAATTAATAGTCATGAGAAATGTGTTCACAATTTTGATCAAAGGAACCACTATAAACACAAGGAAGTCATTGGAAAAAAAATTAGTATCATGGAACATCATCAACATAGAACACATTTAGGACCTTTATATATGTAATAACGATACATTATACTTGAAATATAATTTTATTTAAGACATAGTAATTAACAAATTAATTAGGCGATATCAGGGAACACCAATTTTTGGTGCTATATCTGGAATACCCAACTCTATCTTGGTTCCCCATCATATAAAAAATCTCTATTAACTAAAAAATTAATAATGTATACAAATATTTCATTTCTTCAAAAAAAACTCTTGAATAACCATTACCCATTTCATATCATAATTAGATATTGGAAATAAAATGGGTTCCCAAATAATATATTTGAAATATGATAAACCCATGGAAAGGAAATGTGTTCCATATCTGTCTATTAGAAATATAACAACTGAGTGGAAGAGAAACGAGTTCCACAATAATCTCTTGAAACATGATTGAATGATGGAAATGAAATGGGTTTCATATCAATTTCAGGGAAATATGATTAAACAATGTAAATGAAGTAGGTATAGTAAAAGTATCCTTGATAAAAAATTATCCCATGTAAACGAAAAGGGTTCTCTAAAATTAGCATTGATTTTTTTTAAAAAAGTGAAAAATAAATAGGTTCCACAACAATATTTTTTAAATAATATTAATCTGTCTAGAGAAATAAAAAGTATGGTTTCATTTAAATTTATTCTCATTGAAGCATAAGTAACTACGGTGATTATTTACGTTGATTAATAGAAATACAGTTAATGTATTATTAAATAAATTTTTAGGTAAATAACCTTTTACTTTTGAAAAATTAGTTTGTAATAAATAAAAATGAATAAAATGATGTTTAAAACCTTTTATTTGATAAATAATCCATAATCAAATGGAAATTATGCTTTCTTGGCCACTTCAAACAATTCTTGAAAAAAATATCCTTCCAATATAGAAATTTTTTTTGATACATTTTATTAATAATTTTTATTAATAATTACCTTAAAAAATATACTTGAATCTTCCAAGTAATTAATTGTGATGCACATAATAAATTATTTTCATATTGTACATCATAAAACAATTATTCCTTTTAAATATTCTATAAAATCTAAATGGTCATTGTTTGGAAAAAGGACATGGATATTCAACTAAAACTCTTTTAAAAAAATTAAAATAGGTTAAAAGGACTCTATTAAGTCATTTAATAATGAAAAAAAAATTAAAACATTCCTAGGAAACATGGTTTTAAATAGAAAAGTTTTTTGACTGAAAATAAAAATGAATATACATTTTATTAAAAACAATTATCAATTATTTTAAGTTAAAATGAGTGTAAAATTCGTACAATTACATAAAAATATTATGAATAACCCATTTATAAAACAATTATGGGAATTATAGCGAGATATATATAAATATATCATAATTGAAAATTTATTTCCAAACGAACTGGATAAATGATGAGATTGCAACATAGAGGATTTTCCACTTTGGTAACTGTATAATTGTAATCCCCATGAAATAATAATATGAAATTAAACATTAAAAATTATAAGAATAATTAAATTCATTATTTGACATATCAATGGGGATATGGACACACCGAATAAAATAATCTAGGTGGATAACATGACAAAAATCAAAAGTACAATTGAGATAAATATCTGTTACTTATTAATAAATTTTTAGATCGTTATGCCCAATAAATAATGCCATCAAATTAAAATTTCAAATGTATTTAAAATAATCGTGTTTATTATAATCATATTTTAAATAGTACATATATATACACCCATAATAGAAACAATACGTGAATTTTCATGTCTCCTAGAAATAAAAGATAAATTAAAAATCCATTAAAATCATATCATTACTGAGGGGATTCATAAATGATATGGTTATTTGTAAAAAAAATTAAAAACACATTAAAAATTTAATATAACATATAAAAAATTAAAGGTCATTTCACACATTATCATAAAATGACATAATCAATGAAGCATTGGTTTAACCTAAGAAATGGAAATTGAGTTAAGAAGTCTCTTACCTCATGTATCCATTTGGTTAAACATGAATTAAATTCATGTATAATGATTTTAAACATGTTATTAATTTATTAAAGAACAATATTAATATTAATAATATGATATATGATTCTTTTATAATATATTATCACTCTTTCATCAATAATCATCCATTATTTTCATTTTATTGGCAGTCGGTTGCCTTGTTTTCTCATTCGTGTTTGGTCTTGAATGTCTTGATTCATTTGATTGTTATATATTTCTATAATATGAAGAATAATAATTTTTAAATAATAATATTATATATAAATTAATTATACATTTAACACCTATCATAACATATGGATATAAAAAATAAAATATGTTATAATCATGGGGTTGATAGGTTTAACGTATGCATGAGTAACGACTCAACTGTTTAACGATTGTTATGGAAAAGGGATAAGTTTTTTTAATAATTAAATAATTGTCATAATATAATATATTTCATATTTTTATTCAAATATATTAATATATATCATCCACATTTCGGGGATATTAACAGATAATCACATGGAATTATGAATGAGGCAGTTCACACATATTGAAATGATGATATTATTTTCCTGTTTAAAAAAATAAAATTATATACTGTATTTTTATATTTATTATTATAAACATTATATAAATATGATTTTATTTATTTCCAATACAATCATTAACTCTATCCTTATTACATTCATTATAAAGCATTTGTGAAGGAACAATCACATCGCTCCGCGAGGTGGTAGTCCACTGTACACATGAGCGAAATTTTTGTATCACCAATAGAATAGAAAGTAAAGTTTTTTATATGATATAATTAATCTTGAATTAATATGTTATATATATCATATATATAATTTAGATATATCATAAAACCAATCCATGAGAATTGTTAATGGAAAAATGAAAGATATCAATTAATGTGGTGGTAGACTGTTGTACAAACGAATGTTGATTCCAGAACCTATTTAATAAAAGTGGAGACTATTTTCTGATATTTATTTAACATAATAAAATATACGGACATTTATGTTACTATGGTTATTATATTTTTATGCTTTAAAAGTTATTTAATGACATGGTGTTATAAAAAACTAGAAAATGCTTGTAAAAAAACTTTACCTCTTCTTCGGGGTTCGTCCCCAAGCATTCACCAATAGACTTCCTATTTTGGATTTCATCACAAAATAGGGGTTAGAATATTATAGTATATTTTTTAAGTGATATTTTATGGGCATGTATGAACCAAAAGGGTTTAACGTTGTGAAGAATAGAGAAGAGAATGAGGCCTTTTAAAAGTGAGTTGAGTGCACACTTGAGATTTTTTCATAGAGTGAATCCCAAAAACACTTTTATCATGTATCAAAGATAATATAAATGAAAAATATGTATAAAAGAAATTAAAATTTGAATATATTTCCATAAATGATTTTTATTAAATTTTCTAGGTCATTTTTACAGTTAACGTTGGAGATTAACCCCACCTATGTCCATTTTTATTCTAACACCGATAAATTATTATTATTATTATATTCCCTATTAATTTATCCCAAAATGTATGTTTTTCTTATTAAAAAATATATATTATGATGAATAAAATTATTTTAACCATTTTATCAAATTTAATTCATATATTTGGAAAATATTAATTGAAAATTAGTACCGTATACGTGACGAGGAATCATGTTTTCAAAGAGAAAAACATCAAATGTTCACAATGTTTTTATCTAAAAATTTATTATTAAAATGATTTGAATGAACTAATTTTGATTAAGATGTATAATTTAAATAAATTAACTTTAAACCCAATTAATAATATAGTTTACCTTAATATAAAAATTAAATTAAAATTAAAATCCAATTATAATTCATTATTTTACAAAATTCATCAAAAAATGAAGTATTTTATTAAAAATGCTATTAAATAACCCTAAGATGAATTATATTTTATGATTTAAAAAACATTTTTCATTATAAGAAATAATTATTTCATATTTTAAGGAAAATAAATTTAAATAAAAAGAAATAATTGTTACAAAACCACCATTTACAAAAAAAAATTAAAAACATTATTTTTAATTTAATTTGTTGATATTTTATTTAGAATAAATAGTTATCCATAATTTTCATAATTTTGATAATATTTTTCAATCCCATGAATTTAATGGTAAAGCTATAATGTTACACAAAATTTTTGTTCGTTTTGACTTCAGGTTTCTTTTTTCACAAGTTATCAAATAGATTTAATTTACATAAAAATTAATATATCATAATGTATTAGGGTGATACATTCCTTTCAAGGGTCTCTATTGTGTGATTTTTATTCCACCATATATAATTTTATTATTTTTAAATCACTAGGTGTTACATCCACCCCTTTTAATAAATATCATCCTAACAATGATAACATTATCTCAGTTATCAAATGATGTACATTTGAAAATACATTTGGTTTAAAAACAGATTTTAAAAACAATGAATAAAATGGAATCTTGATAAAAGTGATACTAATGTATTAAATTAATATATAAAAAACATTCTTGGATTCTAAATAGATAGAATTTTAGGAAGTTATGATTTATACAATGAATAAAATTTCAAATAATTATAGAGGGTGATTATGGCCATTAATCGCACACAAGAGAATGATCAGTTGAATGTAATGAGATGCAGGAAATATAAATGTTGGTCGGAGTGGACACTCAAGAGGGGGGTGAATTGAGTTCCAATAAAAATTTCTGATTAAAATCATTTTACTAAAATCCCACAATTTAAAATACTAATTGAATTATAGTGAATTTGAACTCAAGAAAACATTCAGTTATGTCACAACCCGTCCTCGGGACCCATGTCATGACTACACCAAGTCCACCTTCCATAGGCCAGGGGCTGGCGACTAGCACCAAGGCGTAAATCCTGATAAACAGGGAAGGTATTTCCTTTGTAAAGTAAACAACCATCACAGAGTAAGCAAGCGGAAAGAGTAAACACTAAGTAAAAACTATAACAAGCTGTGCTGAATGTAAAAGGGGCCAGAAATACAAGCCCAACTATAAAGTACAACTGAAAGGGGAAAACAAAAACTGAAAAGAAAAGATGCAGTGTCGAGCCATCCTCTGGAAGTCCCACCTGAAGGGAGAGCACATATAGCCTCCGCAGCTCCTCCGTCCAGCCGTCCGCTCCGAGTATGTCCCGCCCAGTGGTCCACCTCCAGGTACCGTCCTGCTCCGCAAGCCTCCACCACGATCAGCGTTGTCCGTCGTCTGCAACCAACACAACGAAGTGCGGGCATAGCCCGTGCAGGGGTGAGTATAAGATACTCAGTAGGGACCTCGAGACCCTCGAAGGTCTCCCTAAATCCACAAAGGATAAACCACAAAGGAATGATACAATCACAAAGTAACAACCGACACTGCTTAGGTATATGCCCATACATATACCTAAGTCATCAATTCCCGTTCGGGTCCAACATCCGAGCACAAGCACAACCCAGTCCACACAAGAATGCAAAACGTATACTCACACAGAATAGCACAACACAATCCATGAAGGAGAGAAAAAGTAATCCACAAAGGATAGCTCAACACAATCCCCAAAGGAAAGTAAACAGTAAATCCACATAGGATAGTTCGACACAATCCACAAAGGAGAGTAAATAGTAAATCCACATAGGATAGTTCAACACAATCCACAAAGGAGAGTAACACAGGATTCATCTCACACAGTTATACTTCGTCAAAAAGGTGAAATGGATGATTAGATATAGATACTGAATCATCTAAGCTAGGACCCATTGAGGATACAAGACCAGCTGTCTTCATTAATTCATCTATGTTGGGACCCACATAGGATAGAAGACCAGCACTGAATCATCTAATATGGGACCCACGTAGGATACAAGACCAGCACAGATGGGACCCACATAGGATACAAAACCAGCACTCTTCATTGATTCATCTATGCTGGGACCCACATAGGATACAAGACCATCACTCTTCATTGATTCATATATGCTGGGACCCACATGGGATACAAGACCAGAACTGAATCATCTAAGCTGGGACCCACATAGGATACAAGACCATCACAGTTAGGACACACATAGGATAAAGACGAGCACTCTTCATCGTCGCAGTCCACTGAGGATCTCTGCACAGTCGTCGTCGTCGAAGTCGCAGCGAGCACTCAGGTTCCCGCACACAGCAAGCTCATTCAGGAGGATCCGCTTCAAGAGCCGAGAGGCTGATACATCAACTGACACAAAGTCCAGAGTTGATGTATCCAAAAGCTCCGTATCGTCAACAGGAACTCAACGTCGCAGATGACACGTCAATCGGACGCCTGGTCTGAGAGTTATTGTCTTTTTTGTCCCAGGGGCCCGGTTGGTTTTTAAGGCAAATCCAACCTGACCGTACTCCACCTGCATCCAAAGCTCGGGCGGAGTATGCCAAAAGTTCCGTCTCACTTAGAAGAATTCAACGTAGTCGACGACACCTCGATCGGACATCCGAAGCTCAAGATATGAGCATTTCCGCTCCGAGAGCCCGGTTTGTTTCATGTACGATCCAACCCTGCCGAACTAAAAGTATTTCAAAACCTTGAGTGTGACATACCTAAACGACTATCTCATTCCAAGGATCTCTACGCAACTGACGGTGCGTCGATCGGAGGTCTGTAGCCCAAGATATGGGCATTTGACCGAAAGTAGTATGAAATTAGGGGGTCTGGGCCCGGCCCAGCCCGACCCAGTACCCCTTGGGTCGGCCGAACCAGGTCAACCTGGCCCGGGCGGCGACCCGGCCCGACGACCCGTCCCGGCCCAGCGCGGCAACGCGGCAGGGCGGCCAGCGCGGCCTCGCGCGCCGCACGAGCGCGCCCAAGGGAGTGGCTACGCACCTCATTTATTTCAAAACGGCGGCCCCCTTTAAGGGGTCGCGCCGCGTGTGCAACCCGGAGGGTGTAACCCCCGGCTTTTCCCCTGTAACGGCCAGCCAGCGTAGGGCTGGCCCGTTTCTCGCCACAGGACCCTGTGGTCCCGCGCCATCCGGCGCCGGTGGCTGGAGTTCCGGCCACCTTCTTTGAATTCTCCGGTGGGTGGTTTTTCCAACCGCTACTTCTAGGATGGCTGAAAATTCGTCTGGCGCGGCGTGATGATGCCGCGTCTTTCCACCGCGGCCCGACTCCGGCCGCGGCATCGTTCGTACCCTTGACGCAGCGCGACACTTTCATGTTTCTTCGTCGTGGCCCGCATCGTTCACGTCTCCTTTCACTCAGGCACGGTGCAACGATGCATTACCATCTTTGCTAATCAAAGCGAAGAATAGCAAAAAGGGGGGAGGGGTATCAGCCCTATTTGTACGGACAGATCCCCTCCCGTTATTTCGATAGCAGTTGGCCGAAACGTAAAACATTTAACCATCACAATTTTTAATTTAAATAAAAATTGGAACATGGCCGTCAAATTTATCTTTCTTATTCGAAGGAAAGAAATCACCAACTTAAAAAGATTCAAACCCCTACCTCAGTTCAGGAACGGTGCACATCAATCGAGCCGTGGAAGACGAGCGTCGTGGAGGTCGGGCATCGCGAGAAATGAACGTCGATTCCATTGTCATCGAGGTGTGTTCTAAGAGGAAACATCATTGGAAGTAGACGTCGCGTTATTTGGCGGAGATGTTCTTCGTTGAAGAACGGTGTTCTTCGCGTTCTTCGTCGAAGTTGAAGAAGATGAAGAATTCCTTTATCTTTCTCTCCAAAAGCTCTCAAACAACCCAAAAAACTAACCCAAATAAAATAAGTTCCCAACTTATTTTATTATCACAAAAAGGATTTTGAAAATTTAAGAGTTTGAAAATAAAAACCCACACTTAACTCACTAAAGTTATTAACATGAGTTGTAAAAATAAATGAGGAGTTAAGTTTGCAAGAATTAAATGGGGGGGTTAAGGAGTTTAAAGGGGGAAGGTGAAAGGTTGGGGCTCGTGTGGGCCCCACCCTTTCAATTATCCACACATGGGAAGTTGGGTGTATGTGGGCCCCACTACCAACTTCCCATGGGAGAAATTAACCACCGTGATATAAAATAAAATTGATCCAACAATTTTATTTACTTCTTAATTAAACCCCATTAATTAACTTCTTCTTCCGCACAAACACAACTACGATAAAGGTTCCCTTAAGCGATTACTGGGGTTGCGAGTTCATCAGTGCCATCGGATTTCAATTCCGAGAACCGATTCAAAAGATTGGAAAACCCACTCGTTCGTTCACTGAACGTACCCGAGCCAAACATCAGAAATTGATTTTGGTCACTCCGGACCACGGAATCAAGTGTCATCAGAAACCACGTTCATGGAAAATTTCAAAGAAAATTAATAAAAAATTTCCCTTCAATTTTACGGGTCTTTACATTACTCCCACCACAGGGCGTTACGTCCCCGTAAAGATACATCAAAACTAGGGAAAAAATGAGGGTAATGAGCACGCATCTAAGCCTCCCACTCCCAAGTGCTCTCCTGTAGGTTTTCGTGTTGCCATCTGATGCGCACTAGAGGAATCGACTGTCCACGAGGGACCCGTTCCTGTCGATCCTCGATCTCCACTGAGACTTCCCTAAAAGTTGCACCATCATTGACATCAAGCTACCCATGGTCAATGATATGCGTCGGGTCGTGCACGTATCTCCTCAGCTGAGATACGTGGAAGACGTCGTGCACCCGGTGCAACTGAGTTGGTAGAGCCAGACGATAATCTACCTCTCCAATCCTGATGAGGACCTGGAAGGGTCTGATGAAGCGCGTAGATAACTTTCCTCCTTGGCCAAATATTCGTAATCCATGTCGAGGTGAGACACGCAAGAAGACGTGGTTTCCATCCTCGAACTCTAGTGGCCTCCGCCTCCTGTCAGCGTATGACTTCTGCCAGCTTTGAGCTGTCCTCATCCGCTCCTGGATGACCTGGACCTTCTCTGATCCCACAAGAACTGCTAAGATTTCTTCTTTGCCAATAAGAGAAATCTGGTCTCATCAACAGGATGAACCACTTCCTTTACCTAATACAGTCAATCCCGACATGGATGTTACTAATCCATACCAAAGATGACGTCGTAAGGCCTCGACGCTACTACCAAGAGATCCAACAGTTACTCTCGCCTCCAAGGGTTGAGTCACACATTCGGCATCAGTGTGTGGTAACTGGGTCCCCTCCAGTTGATGTCTCACAGGTGAGGGTCAAGTCAACAGTCTAAACTGGAACCTCTTAGTAACAACACAAAAGAGGACAGGAATGAAAACATCACAAAGGTAAGCGTCTTTTACTATTGTTGATCATAATACAAAGACACTACACAACAACAACAAGGAACTAGCAGTACAAAAGACGTATCCACTAGTTCCACTCTTGTCCATCTGCTCCCAGAGCTCCATGATCGAAGGCCTCAGCTTCCTGAAGCTGAGAGCTCGCATGTCCACCAACTCCCTACGGTTGGGGTGGACCTCCTGGTAGTGGTGGTGGCAACACCTCGATGTGTTTCCCACCATCTACTACTTGGACATCTCCTCTGCCTCGTCCGCCTGCATCCTACCGACCACCGTGGCCGAACCTCTATCTGGGAGGTCCCTCTACCACCTGCTGCTCATCTGTAAGACGAGTCGCGCAGTCTCGAGCCATGTGACCTCGCCCGCTCCATGCGTAGCAATGCTTTCCCCTCGTGTAGCTCGCTCTCCTTCGGGTTCCCCACACAACTGAATCTTCATGATGAGACTGCCCATCTGATGGTCTGGCCCGTTTGGACCTCTGTGTCACCTATCTACTGCGAGCTGCAGAAGACCCTACTACGGGCCGTCTTGGGGAGGGCCCTGTCACTAGAGCCTTCTCAGCGAGAAAACACTCCACTAAAAGGGATCTCTCCAACACCTCTGCCCGTGTCGGAATGTTGAGGGAGATCATCGAAGCCCTAATCTCATGCCCCAGTCCCTGCTCGAAGGTTCGGGCCCGGAAGAACGAGTCCCGTACCATATCTGTGGAGTAGCGTGAGAGATCAGTAAATCTCGCCGTGTAATGGGCCACTGTCATGGTTCCCTACCGTTGTTGTAGCAGCTCTTGGATGCGCACTGCACAGAGGGTGGCTGAGACAAACACTAAGCGGAAGAGGCTCTCAAAGTCTGTCCCGAGTAGAGAAGCCTCATCGTGCACCTGGAGCATCAAGCTCCACCATCGGCCTGCTGCCGCGTGCAGTAGGCTCGCAGTGAGGATCACCATGAGGTATGATGGTGTCCTCACTAATCGAAAAACTCTCACTACTGCCTCCAGCTAGTCATCGGCTGCCTGGGGGTCCGTCTCCCCGCGGAACCTAGGCGGTCGCTGGCGCTGGAACTCATGCAGTTCACTGAGGTGACGTGCATATTCAGCAGCTGGTGATGGAAGCATCGGTGGCTCGGTGGGTAGAGCTACCACCGGTGCCACTGCTGACAAAGGGCCATGCACCGAGGCCTCTTCGCTCAGTGGGCTATCATCAAGCTCGACTCTCGGAACCATAGCTAGCTGCCATCGTGGGGCCATCCTGAAAAGGAAACAGGTGCTCCATGGTCAGAATAGTATACATGGTGATCTGACACACGTAATCAAAAAGAAAACTTGAACACACATGAAATCAATGTATTCTTGCATTAAGTCGGAAATCAGAAGTCAGGGTCCTGGTGTATGGATATGTCAGCCACCGCACCAACACTAGACTCCATGTACTGATAACCACACCCAATACACTGAACACTATTAATTCACACAGAAGAAAGATCAGTGTTTGCAGTAGAACCGAACTCCTCTGATACCAATTTGTCACGACCCGTCCTCGAGGCCCGTGTCGTGACTACCCCAAGCCCGCCATCCATAGGCCAGGGGCGGGCGACTAGCACCAAGGCGTAAATCCTGATAAACAGGGAAGGAATTGCCTTTGTAAAGTAAACAACCATCACAGAGTAAGAAAGAGGAAAGAGTAAACACTAAGTAAAAAATGTAACAAGCTGTGCTGAAAGAAAAAGGGGTCGGAAATACAAGCCCAACTGTAAAGTACAACTAAAAGGGGAAAACAACAACTGAAAAGAAAATCCGCAGCATCGAGCCGTCCTCTGGAAGTCCCACCTGAAGGGCGAGCATAGATAGCCTCCACAGCTCCTCGGTCCAGCCGTTCGCTCCGAGTACTTCCCACCCAGTGGTCCACCTCCAGGTACCGTCCTACTCCGCAAGCCTCCACCACGATCAGCACTGTCCGTCGTTTGCAACCAAGACAACGAAGTGCGGGCATAGCCCGTGTATGGGTGAGTATAAGCTACTCAGTAGGGACCCCGAGACCCCCGAAGGTCTCCCGAAATCCACAAAGGATAAACCACAAAGGAAATATACAATCACGAAGTAACAACCGAAACTTCTTAGGTATATTCCCATACATATACCTAAGTCATCAATTCCCGTTCGGCTCCAACATCCGAGCCCAAGCACAACCCATCCCACACAAGAAAGCAAAACGTATACTCACATAGAATAGCACAACACAATCCATGAAGGAGAGCAAAAGTAATCCACAAAGGATAGCTCAACACAATCCACAAAGGAAAGTAAATAGTAAATCTACACAGGATAGTTCAACACAATCCACAAAGGAGAGTAAACAATAAATCTATATAGGATAGTTCAACACAATCCAAAAAGGAGAGTAACACAGGATTCAGCTCACACAGGTATACTTCGTCGAAAAGGTGAAAGGGATGATCAGATATAGATAATGAATCATCTAAGATAGGCCCCACTGAGGATACAAGACCAGCTATCTTCATTGATTCATCTATGCTGGGACCCACATATGATACAAGACCAACACTGAATCATCTAAGCTCAGACCCACATAGGATACAAGACCAGCATAGCTGGGACCCACATAGGATACAAGACCAGCACCCTTCATTGATTCATCTATGTTGGTACCCACATAGGATACAAGACCAGCACTGAATCATCTAATCTGGGACCCACATAGGAGACAAGACCAGCACGGCTGGGACCCACATATGATACAAGACCAGCACTCTTCATTGATTCATCTATGTTGGGACCCACATATGATACAAGATCTGCACTGAATCATATAAGTTGGGACCCACATAGGATACAAGACCAGAACAGCTGGGACCCACATAGGATACAATACCATCACTCTTCATCGTCGCAGTCCACTGTGGATCTCTGCATAGTCGTCGTCGTCGAAGTCACAGCCAGCACTAGGGTTCCCACACACAACAAGCTCGTTCGAGAGGGTCCGCTCCACGAGCCTAGAGGCTGATACATCAACTGACACAAAGTACAGAGTTGATGTATCCAAAAGTTCCATATCATCAATAGGAACTCAATGTAGTAGACGGCGCGTCAATCGAACGCCTGGTCTGAGAGTTATTGGCTTTTTCGTCACAGGGGCCTGGTTGGTTTTTAAGGCAAAACCAACTCGACCGTACTCCACCTGCTTCCAAACCTTAGGCAGAGTGTTCCAAAAGTTTCGTCTCTCTTAGATTAATTCAACGAAGTCGACGACATGTCGATCGGATGTCCGAAGCTCAAGATATGAGCGTTTCCGCTCCGAGGGCCCGGTTGGTTTCATGTACGAACCAACCCGGACAAACTCAAAGTATTCCAAAACCTTGAATGTGATATACCTAAACGACCATATCGTTCCAAGGATCGCTACGCAACTGACGGTTCATCGATCGGAGTTCCGTATCCCAAGATATGGGCATTTGACCGAAAGTAGTCCGAAATTAGGGGTCGAGCCCCAGCCCGGCCCGACCCAATACCCCCTGGGTCAGCCGAACCGGGTCAACCCGGCCCGGGTGGTGACCCTTCCTGACGACCCGGCCCGGCCTGGAAGCCCGGCCCGGCCGGCGGCGCGGTCGGCACGGTGGCGCGGTGGTGCGGCCAGCGCGGCCTAGCAGGCTGCGCGAGCGCGCCCATGGGAGGGGCTACGCCCCTCTATTATTTCAAAACGGAGGCCCCCTTTAAGGGGCCACGCCACATGTGCAACACGGGGGGTGTAACCCCCCGACTATTCCCCTGTAACGTTCGGCCTGTGCAGGTCCGTCCGGTTTCTCGCCGCGGGACCCTGTGGTCCCGCGCCTTCCGGCCGCCTTCTTCGAATTCTCCGGTGGGTGGTTTTGTCTGACCACTACTTCCTGGATGGCTGCAAATTTGTCCGGCGTGGCGTGACGATGCCACGTCCTTCCGCCGCGGCCCGACTCTGGTTTCGGCCTCGTTCGTACCCTTGACGCAGCGTGACAACATCGCGTTTCTTCGTTGTGGCCCGCATCGTTCACGTCTCCATTCGCTCAAGCGTAGTGCAATGATGCATTACCGTCTTCGCTAATCAAAATGAATAATAGAAAAAAGGGGGAGGGGTATCGGTCGTTTTTGTGCGTACCGATCCCCTCCCATTATCTCGATAGCAGTTGGCCGAAACGTAAACCATTTAACCTTCACAATTTTTAATTTAAAAAAAAATTGGAACATGGCTGTTAGATTTATCTTTCTTATTCGAAGAAAAGAGATCACCAACTTAAAAGGATTCAAACCCCTACCGCGGTTCAGGAACGGTGCACGTCAATCGAGCCGCAGAAGACAAGCGTCGCGGAGGTCTTGCATCACGAGAAACGAACGTCGATTCCGTTGTCGTCGAGGTGAATTCGAAGATAAAACGTCGTTGGATGTAGACGTCGCATTCTTTGGAGGAGATGTTCTTCGCGTTCTTCGTCGAAGTTGAAGAAGAAGAAGAATTCCTTTAGCTTTATCTCCTAATGCTCTCAAACAACCCAAAAAACTAACCCAAATAAAATAAGTTCCCAACTTATTTTATTATCACAAAAAGGCTTTTGAAAATTTAACAGTTTGAAAATAAAAACCCACACTTAACTCACTCAAGTTATTAATATGAGTTGTAAAAATAAATGAGGAGTTAAGTTGGCAAGACTTAAATGGGGGGGTTAAGGAGTTTAAAGGGGGAAGGTGAAAGGTTGGGGCTCGTGTGGGCCCCACCCTTTCAATTATCCACACATTGGAAGTTTGGTGGATGTGGGCCCCACCACCAACTTCCCATGGGAGAAATTAACCACCTTGATATAAAATAAAATTGATCCAACAATTTTATTTACTTCCTAATTAAACCCCATTAATTAACTTCTTTTTCTGCACAAACGCAACTACGGTAAAGGTTCCCTTAAGAGATTACCGGCGTTGCGAGTTCATCGGTTCCATCAAATTTCAATTTCGAGCACCAGTTCAAACGATAGGAAAACCCGCTCGTACGTTCACTGAATGTACCCGAGCCAAACTTCGGAAATTGATTCCGGGCACTCCGGGCCTCGGAATCAAGTGCCGTCAGAAACCACGTTCCTGTAAAATTCCAAAGAAAATTAAGAAAAAATTTCCCTTGAATTTTACGGGTCTTAACAAGTTAGGTTCTCAAGGGATTGATTAATTCCCAGTTAATCTAATCAGAAGATCAGATTATCTTTTGATACTAACCTAATGATTTACAAATAATGCAAACACTTTCTAATTCAATTATCATAGTATCTTTTAAAAGAAATATAATGTTTAAAGCACTTAGTAGTGGAATAAAAACGTTTTAGATAAAAATAAACAAAGAACAACAGATATAACCAAGTGGTTCAGTCTCAAGCTGAGACTCAGTCCTCTCAAAAATTTATATAAATTGATCCACACCCTAGATCGGGGCTCACAACAGTTTACAACTGTCCAGGTCAAAGACCTATACCACAGTTCTACATGGGAAACAAAAAAAAAGCAAATACAGCTTTCTAGGTCACACATGACCTCCACCACTATCCACAGTGGGAAATTGAAGATGTAATGAGTTTGAATGAGGATTTATAGATCCTACAGTTAAGGTTCAAGAGACAGTGTGTGTGTAAATTAAAACTGATGACACACACTGCTCGTAATGTAAATAATAAATCACTGAGCAATATATAGAGTTTAGAATGGCTCTAGTGATTGCATTGTAGCTCTGGAATCCTTCGGATTGATCAGAAATGGTTTTGAGTCCTCTTCTGGTTTTGGTCTGGAAAACAGAGTGTGGGCTTCTTGACATCTGGGTTCAAAGACAGTGAAAATGTAGTCGATGAAGTTCTTCAATGTCCTCGTGAATGTACACATCTCTTCTTGATTAAGAGTGAGTGTGTATGAGCATCTGTGTCTTCTTGGTAGTGCATTTATATCTGTATGATCTATTATTGTGTATGTCACTTGTATATCACTTCTGTATTTCACTTCTATATGTGTTGCAGCAATAGGGACTTCTTATATTTATGGCATGAGCTCCAGAAAAAGAAATGATTTCTTTTTGCAGGAACGAGGTATGGTTCCCTGACATCCAAAAACCTTCATTACATAAATTAAAGAGCATTAAAATATAACTAATATGAATGTTGGTTAGATTAAAAAAATATAAATAAATTAAGGCAACGTCGGATTCTCTGGAACAGTAGCTTTGTAAACTGGTAGCCTTGTGTCATGGTAGGTCATTGTATCGGTAACCTCTTGTATCGGTAACCACTTGTGTAACAGTATCCTTTCTATTCGGTAGACTTCATTCTGTCAGTAGACTTGATCGGTAGTGGTAGACTTAATGTTCTGGTGACCTTTCATGTAACGGTAGTCTTCATGTACTGGTAGCTTCCTTGCTGTATCGGTAGACTTCCTTCGGTAACTTGTCTATATCGGTAGGATTGAATAATGGTGACTTGTCTATATTGGTGACCTTCATGTATAGGTAGACTTCTTGTACTGGTGGACTTGATGTATCGGTGACCTTCACGTATCGGTAGACTTATTGTACCGGTGGACTTGATGTATCGGTGACCTTCACATATCGGTAGACTTGTTGTACCGGTGGACTTGATGCATCGGTCAACTTCACGTATCGGTAGACTTGTTGTACTGGTGGACTTGATGTATCGGTGACCTTCATGTATTGGTAGACTTGTTGTACCAGTGGACTTGATGTATCAGGGACCTTCACGTATCGGTAGACTTGTTGTACCCGTGGACTTTACAAATCGGTATTTTGTTCTGTAACAGTGACCACTTGTCTATTTAAGAATTCTATTGGTAGAATGGGTTATGTTAGAGTATATATCCATCCAGTAACTAAATTCTCTGAAGATAATATAAATATTATAATATATGAATACGCGCATGGTGTACAAAAATACTGAAATAAGTAATTAACCATTAATCAATGTAGGTATTATCAAACTATAATTGAGAATAATTGGGATTATCAAAATATGAGTTCAACTTATTCTCTCAGAGGGTTTAACAATCTCCCCCTTTTTGATAATCACAACTTATACGAAAGTATTAAGAAAAATATAATGGTATCATAGGAAGAGTTTCCAAAAAAACGTTAAAACAAAGTTGTCATTTTTCTCCCCCATTCAATTGCACTCCCAGTTCTCATTTGGTTTCATTTTCTTCCCCCTTGTGATTAAACAAAAAGAATGGTAGAATCAGAGAAATGTAGAGACTAAAAGAGAACAGATTGAAAAGAAACATAAACACAGTAAAGTGTTGAATATAAGAGTAAATTTCCATTAAATCACAAAAGGTACAAACTGATAAAGTCAGTATTACAAAAATACAAGTGAATACTATCAAAAACATCCAGAATCACTCAATCTTCCTCTTGAACATGAGTATTTCCCTTAAGATCAGAAGTGGGTGCAAGTTCAGATTGATTAGACGGCTTGGGAGTAGCTGAAAGAACAACTGGAGGTTCATCCACTGAAACTGTTCCAGATCTAAAAGATGTGCTTCTCTGTGGGATCATATGTGTCATGTTTCGAATAGCCTAAACTGGAGTCAACTGAGGTGTACTCCCAGAGGCAGAGGTAGGAAGAGCAGGAGGTACAATCATAGTTCTGGAATCCACATGCAATAATGGTAGCAACAGGTTCCTGAAATCAATAATAATACTACCTCCTCTCTCCATTACTGACACAAAATCATATCGATTTTCAATGAATTTATCCAAGGTATGAGTAAGCTCCTTGATCTTACTAACCAGTTCTCTAAAATCATGAGTCACTCGAGGAAAATTCATATTCTCTATCAAGAGCTTTAAATGGTTGGTCATTTGATGCTTGGTATAGACCTTCTCAATGTAGGCATCCACTTTATTCTTAATGGCCTATTAAGAAGCATTAACTGCCAGTAGGTGATCACGAAAAAAACTGCTAACTTCCCTAGTGGTAGAAAGTATCTGAGTATCATAGTTTCCACTGGTAATGGCCTTAGGCAACTATTCCTGGATCACAGTTCTGATCTGGTCAATTTTCACAGTGGAGCTAGATGAGGGAAGGGGTTTTACCGAGAAAGCTATTGTCTCATTGAAAGATTGTGTCAAGTTACTAACCACCTTCTGAACAAGTGCATCTTGACTGTTTAAATGTTCTTTGACTAAAGTATTAAAATCCTCAAATACTTCCACAAACTGCTTGACTACTTCTTTGATATATCTGATATCAGTATTCACTTGGGTTTGAGAACTGTTCATAGCCGTCAATGAAGAAATTGATTATCTTAGAGCAACCACAGCTCCTGTCCAACTCTCAATTTGAGTATGGAATACTTTAACTTAATCCATCATTTCCATCACTGTACTAGACATAACACATCCCATAGATAGCTCTAGGGATCTCTCCACACTCCTCATTTCATCAACTAGGATTTTCTTCAAATCTTCCACTGATTCTCTCAGTGCTTCATTCATTTCAGCCATTAATGACTCAAGGTCCTCCTTAGTTTCCAAATTGTCATCCACAACAGGTAGGATAACTGAATCCTTTTGGGTCTAGTCTTCCTCATCAGAATCTCCATAATTGAGTCAAAGTACCATATATCCTGGATCTGATGACTAACCTTCGATGTCATTCAACACAGAAACTGAGCCAAGATGCTCCCCCTCAGCATGAGCTCTTACCTGTCTCTCTACAGGCACAAGTATAGGATCTACGGCGAGGTCTTCATCATCTGAATCGTCAACAACCATATGCTCTGATAGTTCAGCATTACGATTAGTCCTATCCTTTTCTGAGCCATCAATGACTCTCTCATCAATGGTGGTAGATGACACTTCTTCTGCCTGATCAGGCCCAATCTTGTCTATGTTATCAATCAGAGGGCTCAAACTGAGCTCTTCTTCTTCATTTTCATCATTATCTGCTTCACCATCAGCCTCCTTTTCTTCATGAACAAAATTATCTAATTCGGTTTCCTCATCCTCTTCAGAGGTGTCCTTGACAACATTCTGATATGTTTCTTCTTCTTCTTCTTCAGTGGACCCAGTATCATTCTCATTCAGAAGATTTTCTCTCCTTTGTAGTTATTTTGGAGGGCTAGCTGCTCCATAGGAAATATTTTGATGCACAGGACTAGGAGGTAAATATGGGTCTCCTCCTTCCACAACTGACATCTCTTACTCCTCAGTTTTAGCCTCATCATCACTGTAGACCGGTTCTGGCTCATCTGGTCCAAGATCCGGATCCCTCACATCCTTTGGTCTAGAAGGATGGTCCACAGGAGTGTACTTGTCATAGAATTTACCTTCATCATTAACCCATGATTTCTTCCAAGGGTTCTAGCTAACATTCATATACTTACAAACAGTCCTGGTGATACAAAAATTATCCCTAACCATAATAGTTTCATCTTGTGGTCCCGCTACCTCCTTTTCTTTCAACAGAATAGAAATCAATTTAGAAATTAATAGTGCATTGGACTTAGAATTCGGTCTAGTCATATCCTCAATCTGAATCATTAGCAATATGCACAAATTCACCTTTAATCCATTCTTTAATAGATACAACAAATAAATATCTTGAAATCTGAGGGTAGCAAAATCTCTTCTCCTTGGACTAATCACTTGCTTAATGATCTTAAAAAGCAGTTTATCCTCCCCTACCGTCTCTGCAGCATTGATCTTTCTAGGAGTTCCATTTCCTATCAATTATAACAAGGAATCCTCATATTTGAAAAAGTCACTAGTAGTAGGTATGGATTTTTAATAAAATATATAATCACCTCTATGAGGAACTATAAGGTTCTCAGCCCATTCAACAGATGAAAATGAAACATTTTGACCATTCACAAAGGAAATCATCCTATTATCCTCTTCTTAAGTCTCAAAACAGCCAAAATCATATAATTCCTTTACCAGTACTAGATAATATGGTCCATTATTGTTCATGAAGCATTCGATCCATCCTTTCTCTTGTAAAATATTCAGAATCAAGGACTTACTTTCCAACAACCTTTCCACACCTAACTCCTTTTCCACTAAAATTTCTCGCTCTGATAAATGCGGATTCACAAGATTCCTTCGAAAAACACTTATACTTCTTCCACTAGCACCAGCATTGGTTACTTTCTACTTCTTATCTTTAGTTTCATCCCTCCCTTCATCCACTGAGGGTCGCTTCACAGGGGACATTTCATATTCTGAGGCTTAGGGTTTTGTGAGGATGAGAGGTTTAGGTAGGATGGATACGAACAGATGGGTTCGCGGTGATTGAGTGATGTCTAGAGTCGGGATTAATATCATTTAGGATTCACATATAAAATAAATCTCACATTAAAAACGGTTCGATGTCTCGGCCTTAATACGAAAATTTTAAAACAACACGAGAGATGTACCAGTGAGCTGTCCTTAAATGGTGAGGTCTATCCTAACAGTGAGTTTTTTCCTAACGGTGAGGTTTATCTAACGGTGAGGTTTATCTAATGGTGAAGTTTATCCTAACGGTGAGGTTTATCATAACAATGAGGTTTATCTAACGGTGAGGTTTATCCTAACAGTGAGGTTTATCTAACGGTGAGGTTTATCCTATCGGTGAGGTTTATCCTAACAGTTTAAGAGTAATTTATCATTCCTAATTCGTTTCTAATGAAACTTAATCTTTCTAAACATAATGGATTAGTGAAAATATAATCCAATTGGAGTTTAGTACCTATAAATTCAATATTTATATCACCTCTTAGATAATAATCTATTAGAAAGTGGGGTCTAACAGCAATGTGTTTGGTTCTAGAGCGAGACACAGGGTTCTTAGAGATATTGATCTCACTAGTGTTATCAAAGTTAATTGAAACATGTTTAAAATAAAATCCATAGTCCAATAAAGTTTGTTTCATCCACAGAATATGTGCAAAGTAACTACCAGCAGCTATATACTCTGCTTCAGCAGTAGATAATGCAACTGAGTTCTGTTTCTTACTTCACCATGATACTAGGGACTTTCCAAGTAAATGAGATGTTCCAGATGTGCTATTTCTATCTAACTTACATCCAGCAAAGTCAGCATCTGAATAACTTATTAAATCAACTGATTGTCCTTTTGGGTAAAACAGTCCCAAATTAGTAGTATATTTAAGATATTTGAAAATCCTTTTAACAGAAAGTAAGTGTGACTCTTTAGGGTTATCTTGAAATCTAGCACACATACATACACTAAACATAATATCATGTCGACTAGAAGTAAGATAAAGTAAACTCCCAATCATACCTCTGTAATTAGTTTGATCCACTAGTTTCCCAGTTTTATCAATATCCAATTTACATGTCGTACTCTTAGGTGTATCACATTCCTCAATATTATCCAAACCAAAACAATTTAATAAATCCTTAGTATATTTACTTTGATTTAAAATAATACCATCTTTAGTTTGAAAGATTTGAAATCCAAGAATGTACTTAAGCTCTCCCATTAAGCTCATTTCAAACTCATTTTTCATAACCTTTGAAAAATCAGTACATAAAGAATTTTTAGAAGATCCAAAAATAATATCATCGACATAGATTTTTACTATTAAAACATCTTTTGAAATTATTTTTATAAAAATAGTGGGATCAGAAATTCCTTTTTTAAATCCGTTTGAAATATTAAAAAATGTAAGCCCTTCATACCAATCTCTTGGATCTTATTTTAAACCATATAAAGCTTTAGAATTTTTAAAAACATGATTTTGAAAGTGATGATTTGAGAAACCATGTGGTTGTTCTACAAAAACATCTTCAATAATAAAATCATTTAGAAAAGAACTTTTCACATCCATTTGATATAACTTTAATTTAAGATGTGATGTAAACGTATGTAAGATCCTAATTGCCTCTAATCTAGCTACAGGTGAAAAGGATTCCTCAAAGCAATTCCTTATTCTTGATTGTAACCTTATGCATCTAGTCTATCTTTGTTTCTAATGATGTTTCCATATTCATCAACTTTGTTTCTAAACACCCACTTTATGCATATGGTTAAAGTGTCTTTAGGTCTTTTTACTAATTCCCAGACTTTATTTCATTCAAATTGATTTAGTTCTTCTTGCATAGCCATTACCCAAAATTCATCATTAATAGAATCATTGCTATTTTTAGGTTCTAACTATGAAAGAAAGGATTTATGTTCAACCTGATTTCATAGAGAAGCTCTACTCTGTGTTCCTCTATCTAGATTACCTACAACAGCATCTAAAGGATGGTTCTTTAGATTCCTAGTTGGTCTCGAAAAGGTAGGGCTAGAGATTTTAGGTTCATCAACAGGTTGGGAATAAACATAAGAAAGTTCTGGAAAATGTCCAGAACTAGATGTTTTAACTACAGGTCCACTGTCTTTATCATTAAGGTTTAAAACAGGGAGATCATCTTCAAGATTTTCAAGATAGGTATTAGGTTCATGTGGATCAGTTTCATCAAATTTTATGTGAACAGATTCCTCCACACATTTGGTTCTCTTATTGAAAACTCTATAGGCTTTACTAGAAATAGTGTAACCTAGGAAAATTCCTTCGTCACTCTTGGATGAAAACATGTCAAGATTATCTTTGGTATTAAGAATAAATACTTTGAAACCAAAAACTCTGAAGAAGTTAACCTTAGGTTTCCTATGGTTCCACAACCCATAAGGGGTATTCTTAAGAACTGGTCTGATCAAGACTCTATGGATAATATAACAAGCTGTATTGACAGCTTCAGTCCAAAAATAAACTGGTAGGTCATACTAATTGAGCATGGTTCTGGCAATTTCCTAAAGGGTTCTATTCCTCCATTCTAATACACCATTTTGCTGACGTGTCCTAGGGGTAGAGAAATTGTGACTATAGCCATTGTGTGAGAAGTAGGATTCAAACTCATGATTTTCAAACTCACGACCATGATCAGTTCTCAAGGTTTTAATCTTAAGTCCACTAAGGTTCTATGCAGACTTGGAATATTTAATAAACTAAGAACAAGCTTCACTTTTGTGATATAGAAAATATACCCAAGTATACCTAAAATAGTCATCTACTAGAACATAGACATAGTGCTTCCCATTTAAACTAGAAACTCTAGAAGGTACAAAAAAAATCATGTGAAACAACTCGAGAGGTTGAAAAGGTGACACCTCTTTATTTGATTTAAAATAAACATAATGTTGCTTTCCCTTTTGATAGGGATTGCAAACTTTATCTGATGGGGATTCAAGTTTTGGTAGGTCTCTAACTAAGTTCTTCCTAATAAGTTTTCTAAGTGAATGTACATTGCAGTGTCCTAATCTTCTATGCCAAAGCCAAGACACTTTATGAAAAGCATTTAAAAAAGTAATATTTTTCATAGCTAAAGAATTTAAATCAACAGCATAGACATTTTCATTTTGCAAGGTAGAAAATACTAAATCATTTTTATAATTAAAAACATTGAAATAATAATTTTCAAATTTACATTAAAACCATCATCACATAACTGATAAATACTTAGAAAATTATACTTAATTCCATCAACAAATATAACTTTAGAAATTAATACTGAGTCAGTGTTACCAATCTGGCCTAAGCCGATGATTTTCCCTTGAGAATTATCACCAAAGGTGACAAAGCCTCCATCAACTTTGACTAAGATTTTAAAGCATGATAGGAATCCTGATATGTGTCTTGAACATCCATTGTCTATGTACCAAGTCTTTCTACAGGAGCACTTTAAGCAGGTTCCCTATAAAACAGATTTAGATAAGAAATGATTTTGGTACCCAGATTTTCTTGGGTCCAGATAGGTCAGCTAATAAATCTTTAGGTACCCAAATTTGTCTTATGGGTCTCATAAAATTTGTAGAATCAAAATTTTTTGAAAGATAAACCTTATTGGATCTGTAACTATGAATATAACTAGTTGAATCATATGAACTTCCCAAACTAGAACTATCTACATTCTATCCAAATTTAGGAATAAATCTAGTTTTGGTAATCTTTCTTGGTCCAGGTTTGTATCCTATACCATTAGTATATCTAGGCGTAATCTTCTTACCTAGAATTTGAGTAATAGTATCTTTTCCATTTGTGAACTTTTCTAAATCCTTCCTATGTTTCTCATTTGACAATTTCAGTTCAGTCTTTTCCATAAGCAACTGAGCATTCTTTTCCATTTCTATGTCAAGATCAGATTTATGATTAACAGTTAAGGCATATTGTTTCTTTAAACCTTTGTATTTGTCTTTCAGCTCATTACAGGTTTCCTCCAACATATCAAAGTATTCAAACAGTTCATATTTTGACATATTTTCAAAATCAAAATCATCTCCAGAATAATAATAATTTAAATCAGGAGTTTCAGATGTTACCTCAGAAGTGTTTTTCATAAAACACATGTTTTCCTTATTTCTGTTTTCAGTCTCAGAATCTTCATATTCACTGGAGATATCCTCAGAAGCACTCCATATATCCTTCATAGATTTCTTATACCTATTGTCCATGTACTCATACTTCTTCTTGTATTTCAGCTTTGGACAGTCTGCTTTTATATGTCCATTTCTTTTGCATTCATAGCAGACAATTTCATCAGATTTGTCAGATTTCATCCAGTCCTTTTTCCAGTGTCCCTTGTTGTCATACTTACCTTTGTAATTTGATTCTCTAAAAAACTTCTTCCTATAAAACTTCTTAAATCATCTGGCTATGTGATCTATCTCTGCATCACTATCAGATGCACTTTCATTACAGCTTGAGCTATCAATCATGGTCTGAATTTTTCTTTATCCTTATTCTTTGAAGTTGATGTTTTGAAAGCAACTGACTTCCTTTTTGGTACATCTTCTTCTTCTTTTTTTACCTTAAGATCTTCTTCATACATCATCAGCTTACCAATAAGTTCCTTGACTGGTAGTTCACCAATATCACAAGATTCTCTGATTGAAACAAAAGTGCCCCTCCATCTTTCAGGTAGGCATCTCAAAATTCTCATCATCTTCTCCTTTGATAGAACATCCTTTCCCAGTGAGATCATTTTATTGACAATTTCGTTAAACCTGAGATATATATCAGAAATGGTTTCATTAGGTTTCATCTTAAAATTATCATATTTAATAGTATAGGTGTTCAATCTCATTTCCGTAACATTAGTTGTTCCTTCATGAGAAACACCTAAACTATCCCAAATTTCATATGCAGTATTACAAGCAAAGATTATATTAAATTCCTCATCACCTAATGAACAATACCATGCATTCATAGCTTTGAAATTATTATTGTAAGCTGTCTTAGTAGCTTCACTCCATGTAGATCTAATAGTAGTGGGAATTTTATATTCTAATTCTCTGGTAGTCCAAATATCAAAACACATGCTTTCTAAATGAATTTTCATCTTAATCATCCACTGAGCATAGTTGTTTCCATTGAAAATTGGTGGTCTATTAGTAGCAACACCTTCAATTCTGTTATCCATGATAACTAGGTTAAAAAAATTAAAAGAGGTAAAAATTTATAAATAACAGAACTTTTAAGAACATTAAATTACAACTAAAATCACAGTTGAAAAACAGAGTACTTAAGAAAATATTTTAAACCTCTGATACCAAATGTTGGTTAGAGTGGACACTCAAGAGGGGGGGGGGGGGTGAATTGAGTTCCAATTAAAATTTCTGTTTAAAATACATTACTAAAATCTCCCAATTTAAAATACTAATTGAATTGTAGTGAAATTGAACTAATGAAAACATTCAGTTAGGCTCTCAAGGGATTGATTAATTCCCATTTAATCTAATCAGAAGATTATATTATCTTTTGAAACTAACCTAATGATTTACAAAAATGCAAACACTTGCTAATTCAATTATCATAGTAACTTTGATTTTTTTTAATGTTTAAAGAACTTAGAAGCGGAATTAAAAGCTTTTAGATAAAACTAAACAAATCACAGTAGATATAACCAAGAGGTTCAGTCTCAAGCTGAGACTTAGTCCTCTCAACAATATATATAAATTTATCCACACTTTGGATCGGGGTTCAGAACAGTTTACAACTGTCCAGGTCAAAGACCTCTACCATAGTTCTACGTGGAAAACAAAAACAACAGCAAATACAGCTGTCCAGGTCACACATGTCCTCTACCACTATCCACAGTGGGAAATATAAGATTTAAGGATTTTGAAGGAGAATTTATATATCCTACAGTTAAGGTTCAGGAGACAGTGTGTATGTAAATTAAAACTAATGACACACACTGCTCGTAATGTAAATAATAAATCACTGACCAAGATATAGTTTTTAGAATGGCTCTAGTGATTGCAGTGTAGATCTAGACTGATTCGGAATGATCAGAAATGGTTCTGATTCCTCTTCTGGTTTTGGTCTGGAAAACAAAGTGTCATCTTCTTAACATCTAGGATTAGAGACAGTGAAAATGTAGTCGATGATGTTCTTCAAAGTCCTCGTGAATCTACAGAGCTCTTCTTGAGTAAGCGTGAGTGTGTATGAGCTTCTGTGTCTTCTTGGTCATTCATGTATATATGCATGATATCTTCTTGTGTATTTCAATTGTAGATAACTTCTGTATTTCACTTCTATATGCGTTGCAGCAACAAGGACTTTTTGTATTTATGGCACGAGCTCCGGAAAAAGAAATGATTTCTTTTTACAGGTACGAGGTACGGTTCCCTAACATCCAACAACCTTCATTAAATAAATGAAAGATCATTAAAATATACCTAATATGACCGTTGGTTAGATTAAACAAATATAAAGAAATTAAGCCAGCATCGGATTCTCTGAAACAGTAGATTTGGATTTCGGTAGCCTTGTGTCACGGTAGGTCTTTGTATCAATAACCTCTTGTATCTGTAACCTCTTGTATAACGGTAGCCTTTCTATTCGGTAGACTTTATTCTCTCAGAAGACTTGATCAGTAGCAGTAGACTTAATATACCGGTGACCTTTCGTGTAACGGTAGTCTTCATGAACTCGTAGCTTCCTTGGTGTATCAGTATACTTCCATCGGTAACTTGTCTGTATCGGTAGGCTTGAATAACGGTGACTTGTCTGTATTGGTGACCTTCACGTATCGGTAGACTTGTTGTACCAGAGGACTTGATGATCGGTGACCTTTACGTATCGGTAGACATGTTGTACCAGTGGACTTGATGTATAGATGACCTTCATGTATTGGTAGACTTGTTGTACCAGTGGACTTGATGTATCGGTGACCTTCACGTATCGGTAGACTTGTTGTACCGGTGGACTTTACAAATCGGTAGCTTTGTTCTATAATGGTGACCACTTGTCTGTTTAATCATTCTATTGGCAGAATGGGTTTAGTTAGAATATATATCCATCCAGTAACCGAATTCTCTAAAGATAATATAAATATTATAATATATGAATATGTGCATGGTGTATAGAAATACTGAAATAAGTAATTAACCATTAATCAATATAGGGATTATCAAACTATAATTGACCATAATTGGGATTATCAAAATATGTGTTCAACTAATTCTCCCAGAGGGTTCAACAATAAATATTTGATGTTTTAAAATACCATCTAATTCATTAGATATGAATGTAACAGGATAAAATTATTTTTTCTATGTACTTTACTGAATGTCGAGGAATTATTATATTATACATAAATATAATGAAACATATTTAAATGATTCATTTTTATTAAGTAATCCCAATTTAATCTTTCAGTTAGGCTTTGATCAATTCACAACCTATCCCTTACTACAATATTTTTGTATCCAAAAATTAATTTTATTTTTTTAATCTATGAATTTATATTTTATTGGATCATATGATCCATACAAGAGGTAAAATTCATTCCAGATATCTCTAACTATTTTCAATGTCTAATTCAGTTAGCTCCAGTTTTTAAATATAATAAATTAAACTCTATGATTAATAAGTAATAGTATTTGTTTATAATTAATTTTTATATTTTAATTAAATTAAATAAAAACAATGTTATGTTAACAAGGACATCGTGTGTTCCAGTGGTAGACTCTAAACCTTTATCATCCTTGGAAAATGGGTTCAAGCACTATGAAATTAAAAATATCAATGAGTATCCACCTATTATGCAGGTAGTAATTTATATAATAATGTTAATATAATTCATATAATGTTCAAAAATTAATAATATAAAAATCTATTAATGAAAAATAATAAAAAAAATTAATCTTTTAATAATTTCTATTAATATTATCTAACATTTTTTCTAATGGAATTGATGATTATAATTACCCTAGAGGTAATCAATACCATTAATCATATTTGTATGTAATTTAATGTAATTATTTATCAAATAATGTTTCCTCTAAAACATATAATTCCCATAAAGTTCTCATAAAATATACTTAATATTGGTATGCTATTATAACATATAACCAACCAATGTTTTTTGTTGACATTGAACTAATAATCAATCATGAACTCATTATTGCATGAATGGATCCATTAAACATCAGTTAATGAATAAATAATTTTTTAAAAAAATTTAACTGAATCCTTTGAAATTTCCTAAGTCGAATACCAAAATAAAATTGAAAAAATAATTCCACAATATAATTCCAAAATTTAAATAAATTATTCAATCCTTTAATTTCAACAAAAATCCTTCTTTGGTGTAGTAGTTATCCTTTAGAAGAGTTAAATGAATCTGATTACACCCATGTTCTCCACATTTTATATAATTAAATATAAAAATATTCATCGGATGATATTTAATTCCATCCATTTTAATCTTCAATTTACTGAAAAATTATTTTCAGTATTTTGATAATTTACACACATAAATATTTTTCTAATTCCATTTGAGGAACCATTTTTAGTGTAAGACTCCATAGGTTCACCCTAGGTCATTACTTGTCACCATATATTCGATTATTTAAAATTTTCGTGTCAATAATATGTAAATTATCTAATGAATATCCCTTGGGAGTGTCAAACCCAGTGTTAATTATGACTTATTTTAATACACTGGGTGTTGATCTGGTAAATCACAAGGAACTGATTTCAGACATATTACCCCTAGGTACATCCTTTCTAAAACCAAATCCAATTGTAATATCATGTTGGGGATGAATTTATAATGAAACCCACAATATATAAACCTTTCAAAATATTAGGACACTCCATTATAATTATCCTCAAATTCTACCATAGGTTTATAATCTATGATCAATGTTTTCATAAATCTAGTTCCCCTTGTTTTTAAAAAAATTATTCTGGTGAAAATGTTATGAACATGACTCCAGTAACCCCAATTTAGTTTTTGATTTATTACATTGTCAAATGATACAAATAACCACATCCCAAATGATGAAATAATATAGTAGTTTTTGTAAACTATAAATACAATTCGGTCTTACATATGTTTTTAAAACATAATATTTCAATATAATAAATTTTTAAAAATTTCATCATTCCCTCCTGCATATCCAAGAAAAAAATTATTAGTACACATAATGGATTCCTGAGAAAGTGACAAAATATGGGTGAGATTAAACACTCAGTAATGGTAAATATAATAATTAACAAATTAATGATGTAAATTTGTAAAAGAAGTATATAAGGGTATTATTTCATAATTAGAGTACAAGATAAAAAATATCTCATACCCAACTATACATGAATCAATTAACTAGAAAAAAATTTCTGAGACTTTATCAAATGAATGAGTGTCTAAAATCAATAATTAAGAGTCATGCGATATCAATATTGATAAAATATATCATTATGAACCCATTGAAGGAATAGATAAAATGAATTTTTATATTGGAACGTCATCATCATTAATAACAAACCAAACCCTTGCGAAAAACATACAAAAATATTAATTATAAAATTTAATTCCAATATAATTATCTTGAGAAGATAATAATTACCCAATTAATTAGAGAGATATACAGTCACACCCAATGTTTAAGCTATATCTGCACCACCCTGTTCTATTAGGGTGAACTGATTGATTAATAAATTTCTCAGATCTACAACTTGAATAAATTAAATAGATAATTCATTTCATCATAAAACATATAAATAACCATTAATACTTTTAAAACATAATTAACCAATTAAAAATAAATAGGTCATTAAAAAATTATGTGAAGTATAATTAACCAATGGAAAATAAATAGGTAACAAGACAATCAATTTAAAATAGTATTACTACATGGAAAATGAATGAGTTCAACAAGAATCTCATTGAAACAAGATTAACCCATAGAAAATAAATGGTTTATATAAGAATCTCATTTAAATATGATTACCTATAGTAAAATAATGGGATCCACCAAAATCCAATTAAAAATTAATTAACCCGTGGAAAAGATATGGATTCTATGAAAACCACTTTGAAATATGAATAATGAGTTAAAAATAGATTATATAATAATCTATAGGAAAAAATCATAATCCATCCAGATAATTATTGATAATGGTATCATTACAAAAATATCCTTATTGTAGAATATTTATATACAATTATTGTTTACATTGATGAATGAGAATACCATTAAAATATCATTTTGTAAATTTTAAAAGAGATAACCATTACATTTTGAAAAATTATTTTTTATTACTAGACATTCAAAAATTATTTTTAAATTCAATTTATTTGAAAACAACTTTTGAAACATATAATGTATGGATTAGAAATCATTAAAAACACTTAATGAGAAAACTATACTTTATATTTTTCAAAAAAACATTGATACATTATCAAAATAAATTTATTTAAAAATAAAATTGAAATTATAAAAGGAAAAAGCAAGGTAATTTTTTTATGATGGTGGAAATTTATGTTCATTCTATTCTTGTTAAAACAATGATTGCTTTCACAGTTTTAGGAAAATAAAAATGTGCATTGTTTGGAAAAAAATATGGAGATTATGTTAAAAAACTAAAAACAAAAACATGAGGAAAAATTTATTTAATAAATCATTGGAATTATATTAAAACATGTTTATGGATTTATGTTAGAAAACATGGGTTTTAAAGAAAAAGGGTTATCATGTGATCGTAGAAATAAATAATATTTTCTTAAAAACTATAATGTAATTATTTTATATAAAAAATAGTTGAATGTGGAATTATTACATAAAAATATCATTAATTACCATTCTATAATAAATTTAAACATATTCATATCATATAGATCATAATATTTCATAATTGGAAATATATTTATAAATAATCCCAAAAAAAGATAGTAACATAATGCCATTTCCTCTTTGGAAACTCTTAAATCATAGGCCCATGAAATAATAACATTAAATTAAACAGAAAAACATCATATGAATAAATAAATTAGTTAAATGAAATGTAAAATGGGATGTATATACAACTCGTAAAATGAGATAGTCACAAAACATGACATAGGTCTAAAAGCAGTAAAATTGAGACAAAAAACATAATTACTTTAGAAATAATTAGATTGTAATGCCCAATGAATCATAAAAAAAGATGGAATTTGGAATATAATTAATATAATTTTATTCATGATATAACTTATCAAAGGATAATTATTTTCTTAAACCACCTAAATGAAATAAGTTGTGCTTTATTATATATGTCCTAGAAATTATTGAGAGACAACAAATACCTTATAAAGATCATACATTTAAGTAGAAATTTATCAATAAAATTTATAAGTTTATAAATTTTATAAAAAAATAAAAAAAAAATTTTCCAAATAAAATACTCAAATTAAATTATAGATATAATATTAGCATGATATAGTCGACATAGCAGAAGATTAATCAAATTAATTTTACTTATATTAAACAATATCGTACCTTAGGGATACTATTGGATGAATGTGATTTAAAGTATTATATAATGATTATAAGCATATTATTAACTTATTATAAAACCTTATTAATATTTATAATATCATATATAAACCTTTCATAACACCATAGCATATATTTTGTTTCATAAACATTCATTATTTTATATGATTTTATTGTTAATTGTCATGTTTTTACTTTTGTAAATTGTAATGAATGTTATAGTTCTTAAAACTATTATATTCTTATTTCATTTATAGAACAATAATAATGAAATAATTATCATCTTTATTTTTTGAAATCCACTCATAAAATATGATTATGAATAATGAAGTGTGTTATGATCACGGAGATGGTAGTCCATACATACACATTCATAACGTTCCATTTTTATGACAGTAATTATCGAAATGGGGTATGTAATATTATATATTTAAATAATTATAATAAATTACATGTTCCATACAATCTATTAAAATATACAAATATATATAAATCATCCATGTTGGCTGGTGATGAAAGGTTAATCACATTGCTTCATAGATACGGTAGTCCACAAGTACTGGAACGATGTTATCATTTTTCGTTTGAAAAAATGGAAAATGTTATATTATATTTTTAAAATCAAATAATTTCCTAAATATCATAATTATATAATTCATATCACATATATTAAATAAATTTATACTTATTACTTTCCATGTACACCATTATTGACTGACAAATCACATTGCTTACGAGGTAGTAGTTTGTCCTAATCACAAATGACATTATTGTATCCCCTATGAATGGGAATGTAAAATGTAATATATGAGATAATGATTCCAAATGTATTATTATTTTTTAAATTTAATATATATACTTTATATACCTCATAATACCATAACATGATATGTGTTAATGGAAAATAAATGGCATCAGTTTGAAATGTTATAGTCTACCGTACACTTCAATGATGATTTTATAACCCATTTGATGGAAATGGATATGGTTAATCGATATAAAATTAAAATAAAAGAATCAATGTATGTATAATATAAATATATTTTTATATCAATATGTTTTACTAATAATAAATGAGATGAAGGAGGAAATAAAATAACAAAGCTTTATTGGACAATGTTCTTTCTTCTTCAGGTGTCCTTCTTCGGTTTTCACCAAATCCTTACATGGTTGGATTTATTAAGAGAATAATCATTCTATGATGGGAGGAATTATTTTGGGATGTTATTTGGTTAGGAATTTTTAAAATTTAAATGGTTTTTCAGTGTCATGATGATAAGAGAAAGGGTGGCCTTTTATATACGAAAAGAGTGGCAAACTTGTAATATTTCAAAAAGAATGAATTAAAACAATGTTTTGTCATGTCCAATTAATGAAATTTTAGAAAATTCATTATACTAAAAGTGGTATCATTGAAATATAAAAATAAAAAATACTTTAGAAATGTTTTTTCATCATTTTAACGATTTTAATTTTAGTTTTAACCCCATAAAACCCATTTTTAACGTTAACCATAATAAGTTTTTCGGGTTTTCACTAGTAATTTTTTTCAAAAATTAATTTGGACTTATTAAAAAATATAAATTTCAGGAATTGAAAATATATAATCCATTCTAATTAATTTATTTTTTAATAGTGGAAATATTTAATATTAAAATTTTCTCACAAATATTATGAGAGAGTAAAATTTTAATGAGAAAATGGTCAAAGGTTGTAAATGTTTATATATCATAATTAAATAAAAAAATTATTAAAATCACTTCAACTATATTAATTAATATATTTTTTATGTTATTATACATTAAAATAAACTAAAAATATAATTTAACATTATAAATATTTTAAATGAAAATGTAGTTTTCATTAGAAATTCATTATGTTTACCTATTCATTGAAAAAAGAAATAATATTGAAAATATCGAAAGATTATCCTGAAGAAAAAAATATAATAATATTTTATAATTATAATTTTATAAAGTACATCTTCTAAAATTTGTAAAATTTAATTTTAAATTATATGCACGAAGCATGATTATACTGTCTTTTAGAAAAGAATATATTTTTATGGAAAAAGTCATTTTTCATTTAAATGATTTTTATTTTATTTTAAATAAATTTATAACCTTAATTTTAATTTTTTTTTAATATTCATGTATATAAATTTAATGGTTATTTTATATCAATACACTATATTATGCTTCATTTCGACTTAGGGTTGCATGTTCCTCAATTTGTCGAATAGATTAAAATTATGTTTAATGATGTATATATTAAATTATTATTTAATACCATTCTCATATGAGATTATTTATTTCTATATTTCATGGTTATTAATAGATATATACTCATTTAGATTATATAAATGACACATAATGTTATTTCACAGTCCAAAATTTATGTTCTATTTGAAATAATATTGTTTTTACAAAACAATTGTTTTTAGGGTTATTATGAATATTAATTAAAATATTTCAATTAAAACCTAATAAAAATGAATAAAAGTATCCTTAATCACATGAATTGGGAATTTTGGTAAAATTACTAAAAATTAAAATTACTTCACATATTTTGTGAGAATTATTTTTCATGGATGGAATAAGGATTATCTAAAATAAAATAATTTTGTACATCAAAAAATTCTTACCAAGAATAAAAAATCAAAAAAATATATTTGATGATGAACATAACATATACATGTAAATCAATTACATTAACATAAACTAAATCAAAAGTTATATAGAATAAGAAATAATCCAATGCACTATTTTTTCTAAAACTCTAACACAATGATAATGTACTTATTTATGACATGTATTAGTGAGAAAAACAATTTCCATTAATGATGTTCTTGGAATAACGGGAATTTTAGGTTTTTATATTTAAAATAGAAATTATAGTTAAATATTAATGTTACATAGTCGAATCCATGAAATTGATATGGTAATTTAACAAAACACTATGTAAACAATATTGAATCCATTTTTTAGATGTTGGAATGAAATTGATATCTTTTTAAAATTAAGTTTGGTTGATATGATTAAAAGTAAATATTTTCAATTTAAATGATAAATTATTTTAAATTGTTTGTCAGATGCTAAAAATGTAGGACAATATCATATATTTACATGAAAGTATAAAAATTTATTATTTACACATATGTGATATTTTAGATTAATATTTATGCCATTTCAATGCATGATGTTGTTGGATTTAAAGGATGTGTTTTTTCACTAGAATTTATATAGAAGTTCAAAACATGCATCAAATGGGAAAAAATTAAAGAAAAATATTGTTTCATTGTGAAACATAACGAAATTAAATCTAGATTCATTTACATAAAATTTTATGAATATATGAATTCATAAATTAAAAGTGATATTACGTTTCATAACATAAAACATATGATTCCAATGTAGAAACATAAATTAGGTTATCATTATATCTTATTAAAATTATAATTCATTCATTTGGGACCTTTTGGAATAATTTAATCATCCATTGGAAACATATAATGGTCAAAATAACATGATTTATAAGTTTTAATTTCATGTTTTATAGAAGTAAAATATGTGCATAACTTGGTAAAAATCTGAAGATAACCTTTAGTTATCATGAAAATAATATATAACAATTTTTATTCATTTAGGCCATATAATAATTACAATAATTTAACATTCATGTGTACTGTGTTCAGTATTATTTAATGGGGTTGCCTTCAATATAACAGTGTTATTTTATTTCAAAACTGGCATAATATACTCCTAAAACCATACAAAAAGAGTGGAATTTTATTATAGGTTTAAAAATAATAATATATTTATTTTTCACATTTATTAATTAATTTTACATCATTATGAGCATTTTGTTAAAAGAATGATCTAATTTTTATTTTTCAAGATTAACTATTAATAATGTCTGAAAACACAACACCAGGTAAAAACCTAAAAGAAAATACTATATTTTTATACATATAAAAACAAGTATAAGATTTTTTTATGACAAGTAAAAATAAATCACATGTATTTTTGCAATATATAATTGTTAGTTTTTGGAAAAAATTTATAGGTAGAATTTATAATTTAAATTTTAGTTAAAAATATATATCTCAAACTCAAAACTATAAACCAATACCATATTATCATAAAAATAAATATATATGTTCATATATTAATTTCATTTTAAAGTAATCAAACTCATAGATTATAATGTTTGGTGTCGTAAAAATGACATGAAATTTATTTCTTCATTTAAAATATTAGAGAATTTAAAATTGTGTATAAGATGTTATAAATATAAAAAAAAGTTAATTATCATGAATTTTTAGGAGAAATATCATAAATTCATATATGACATGTACTAATTATCATGAAATCATTTAGATGTGTGGTGTGGTTAATATGACTAAATGTGTCTGATTTCAATTTAAAGGTTATAATTTAGTTCATAAAATCTCACATATGTAAAAAACTGAAAACATGTTCTTGGATTATCCTGAAACTCTATGAAAATGATCATTGATTCAATTGTGACATGTATGAATGAGTTGTAACCCATTTTGACATGCAGAATAGTTAGAATAATCTAATTTTTATTTTAATAAATACAAATTTTTATATTAGTTATGTGTTATTAATAACATATATTTTGTCATTTATTTCGATATATGACCAGTTTCAATTAATTTTATACTTATTTTATCTGTAAAAAATAAATGTTTTATTTTTTGATAAAATCATAATCAAATGTTCCTATATATAAATTATTATAACAAAAACATATAATTATAATGTAATAATATATTGTTAAATAATGATATATATGTTATATAATGTTGTTGTCGACTCTTTTATGCTTGATTTTGATTCTGATGTTCATGAGTTTGAACATGTTGGTTTTTTTATCATCTCTAACCCCAAATAATGGTTGAAATAGTCTACAATTTCCTTTCTATATGTGGAAAAATTATAAGAAGGAACCCAACTATCTATTATTAAAATTCATTGAGAATGACTACCATTAATAGACCTAAAATGTGCTATGAAAGTGTTCATTTCTAAATTAATAATTTTTTATCACTCTTAAATCATCAAAATATCAATTTTATAGTGTTTTGAAAAAGGTTATTTGGTTTTACTATAATAGTTATTCATGTTAATATTTTTCAATTATATGAATTCAAATCATTATAGGAAAAGTTAAATACATTTTCATCATGAAAAATATAATTGGAAGAATATAATTTGACAAAATTATTCTAATGGATGTAAATGAAAATAAAAGTTAAAATTACTTTAGCCCATAATGAAGTAACATCTTGAATTGTTATGTTGGGGTAATGGTCAGTCAAATATAGATGGAGAAGAATTGATGATCTTTGAAAATTTTTATGATTTTTTTAGTAAATTATTTCATATATATGTTGGATCCTAGCATTCCATGGAAGCCCCAAACATGTGGGTTATTACAAAATATCCACCTAAAATTGATATAAACATGTTGAGATCAGCGAAGAGCAACACAGTCTTAGCCAACGACCACGAGTGAAGGATTTGGAGATAAAAAAACCGAAATGTACCTTGTTTAATTCTGATGTTGCGCACAGCATCTACTCGTCATTGATGATCGATGCTTGAAGAACCCGACATCAAAATCATCTAGATTGTCCAAACAAACATCAAGAAATCTACAGAAGCGCCATTCGTAATAATCTGGGTTCTAGTGCATAATTTTGATGATTCCTTCGATGCTCAAATGATCACCGCTTATCTTCTCAAGTGATGCCTGAGAGAGTGCATGATCCATTCTTAATGGATCTACATCTTCTCTCTCTAGAACATTGGAGATATGAGAAGATAGAGAAGCACCATGAATAGTTATTTGAAATATCCTCTCCAATTATATTTATAGTGTCATGTAATTACCTGGAAATGCCAAACGGACTCCCAAATAATCAATACACTATTAACAACATTTTATGACTACTAAACTGAGTCATAAACATTATTATCATTTACTTGTAATATATTATATATATTACATGACAATACTTGAGTCCAATATATGACCCATTGTTCCCTATAAATATTAATTAAACCTTTAATATATTTAATATTCATCAATTAATATTTTTCACATATTTACTTGAAACTCATAAATACATTTATTAAATAAATTAAATACTCATTATTCTACACCCAAATAATATGAATATATTTAAAGCATTTGTGAACGTTTGACCATGGATATATACCTAACCCTAGTGGTGGGGCCCACTATGCCCAAAAATCATGTTCACCTGAATAGAGAAGATCCTTGACTACGCTATTGTGTGTGACCCTCTAAGACCATATCTTGAAAGTAGTGAATAGTATTCATAGACTAAGAGAGGGATCTAGCAACCCATGAAGGCCCCTTAAGAGATACTGTTGTCACAACAGTGACAACCATCCTACAAACATGTTCTGTGTAATATAATCTTTTTGTGTGTAAAATCTCATAAAGAAGGACAAACTCTCATGTCATTTCCCTTTCTTGCTTTATTGGTGGTTGATGTAACTAGACTGATTTACCCATGATTACCTAGGACATGGTATAATAAAGGTACAACCATCCATATCAACATGGCCTAAAATATATTACATCCATAAACCGGAAGCGAAAAATACTTTCTTGACCATTGAACCAATGTCATACCACCAATGATGCACCTAACACAAACAACCTCATCATGACATCATTGCCAATGTTTTTTTCTTGCATCAATGTATGCAATTAAATGTCATACAGTGGTAATGATCACAATCCCGGAGACCATTACACATGGTCGTAGATTGGAACATCCAATGACACATGAAACATGTGGTGTTACTATTGCTAGATTATTTCTCATGATATCACTAATTGAGATCACCATGTGTGAACTTCATGAGAAGAAGTCTCAATGCTTATGTTTCCTAGAACCTGATAGTAAACAATATAGTATGTCCAGTCAGTAATATTTATCTAAATCATAGAACATATATTTAATATTAATGTCATATTATCTCGAGGTTTTCATTATAACAGTGGAACTAATAGAAACTCTTGATACGTAAATTAACCTTTGGAAATTACCATTTCAATAGTGGATTCAGAAAATTCTACATGATTATGGTAAGACCACAACATGTATATATTATTGAATACACAATATGGTAATCAAAATCACACAATAGTTAGGTCTAGGGGACCCACTATTTCAAAACTCCCACTTTCACTAGAGCCATCTAGCATTCCAAACTTGTTAGCTACTTATATGATGAACATCACATTTCTATTGTGTAAAGGCTTTAACATCTAGGTATGCAACAATTTCTCCACCTTGATATTCTGCTATAGTGACCATATATCCATAGGAAAAATATCCCAAGGGATTGTATCCTGAGTATATCCCACTCACCCACTGTCATAACCTGACATCTTGGATAGTAAGAATATTATAATTTACATTATGATAATACTGTTCTCACCAGGTGGGATTCTATGAACATGGACAAATCATTGAATTTATCTTCTTCTTAGCTACCTTATAAGCTGCAACATACTCATTCCTTGTCATTATAATCACCACTGGGTGATATGAGCATGACTCAGTCATCGTCTGTAGCTTAACGATGATAGTAGATCACCCTGATCTATGGAATACTGGTTTGTAACCATGAAAACTAGTATCCTTTCTTCTCCACTTCCTATGTACATATCTTCTTTAATTTCCTATGTACAATTAGATAGTTCTTGACTACATTATTTGTAGTGATCTATGATATAACTAATATATACCCAATATACCTTGGAAAAATAAGTTCTTGTACATATATTGGCATGTGTGATTGACCAATCGCTCTAATGTATGGGTTTCAAATCACCACGTTTATCTCTTCCTATATACCATACCTGTCAACCTTAAGAGATTATTCCTAGTGACAGAGGCAACAATTCATCTATTGAATATTTCCATCTTGTTTTTTTTAATAAAATTTCACTATATGTATGATAGAGTAGGACCAAGAACGTCATAGATCTACAACAGTAGATCTTGTTACCTAGTACATAATTTGTTGCAATAAATCAATCATTGGATAATATATTTCATTTTCATCTTCACTATATGTATGACCAATTTTTTCATATGTTTCCAATAATATTTCACCTGGAAAACCATTGTGCTCCCACTATCCCTTGGTAGACACATGAAAAACATTTGATTCAAATGTATATTCTATGATCATGTTGTTTACTTTAACAATAAACCATATTTCGGTAACTTGCAACCTTTATTAGCATTCAGTGATGTTACCATCCCTTTCTGGTTCGGTCGTATGGACACCATCCATGATTGACGGTGATGACATACAATGCTAAATATATTGATCATAAATATTATCTATTATAAGTAAAATTAATACGGATTTAGGAATAACAATTTGGTCAAACCAATCTATCCTTTTTAGTACAACGCAAGTACCATCCATGAATCAATTTTCATGAATACCCACCAGTGTACTCAAAATATTAACCCCCTTTTCACATTGATACATTGAATCCATTAAATAAATTTTAGTTGGTCTTATAAATTTTAGCTAATTGTCACACAATCTTTTTTTGTAGTAAATATTATTCACATTGAATAAAAAATCACCAACCATGGTGAATATAACCCCATTTCCATGGTTTTATCCTTCCTACATAGTATGTGTCTCTGGAACATACTCTGTTCCATACACAGTTTTGGAACTAGTTATTATGCCAACTATTTTTCCATCTTGACCATTGACTGAACACAAGTCAATATAGCTCCCACTATCTCTAATAGAGATGGTCACCCTTATATTTAAGTGTAGTCTATTTCTTAACTACCTAATTTTCTATTTTTATGGATTTATGTAACATCCAAACCAATCGTTGGATAAGTGTCGTAGATGAAAAATGTCTTTATCTTGATGTAAGTTAGTTTTATCCAAAGAAACTATTTGAATCCAAATGCATGTCCTTATATCCTATTGGATTTACATCATACTATGAATCGAATGATATCTATTTTTCATTATAGTTGGAATATGGTTGTGGGATATTTCCATTATTTTCCAAGCATTTTAATAATTATAATGCTAGTTTATTCTGGTTAAAACATTGATATTACATACATAAATACTTTGACGTATAAAATTTTCATTTTGGAATTCCCCCACACTACATGTTTGTTGATCCATGTTGATATGTAAGACTTCAACAACTGTCCTCCTCATTAACATATATGTCATGTTGTTGATTATGTAATGTGAAATTAAGAATTCTTCCATGCTACATTATCATGATTGATGTATGCTTTGTCAAGATATTATTTGGTATCCCAACCCGAAGAAACTCATATAACCTGACAACACATATAATTCACGTAATTTATTTATTAATTAGTTACAGGAATATTATGATGTATATATACCTCTACCTTATACTCAGAATAATTTATTCTTATTTTTTCAACTATTCTCAAAATATTTGTGACATACCTTTATTTCTAAATTCTCTTTTGTCCAAACTAAAGACGTCGATAATACCTAAATTATTTACCTCTTTTGGGCCTAAATACCATATTTTTTATATTCATGATGTCCATTTTTACTATTAAATCAAAAAAGAATTTGTAACAGCCCTAGATTTTATGAGAATTATTCTTTTTAATTTATTTTATGTATTTTGTTGTACGCTATACCTTGATTATATTGTTATAAATGCAACACCATATTAGCTTGTAGTATACGCAACACTATTCATGTTTTGTGTTACATGCAAGAGAAACCTTCCTTGATAGCTTGCATTGTACGCAATACTGAGTTTCACTAAGCAACGATATGTTATTAAAATATTATGTAAACTAGCAATTATGAATATTAATACCCACTTTTTAAATTTTAATAAGTTTTATCATTCAAAATGGACTTCATTTTTGGATTCAAAATATCGAAATTAACCTAAGGTGAATTTTTGGTATTTTTCTGAAAACATTCAATTTTTGATGAATAGTGAAAACAATTAGTTATAGTTTAAAACCAAATTTTTATATAAATTATTTTTTATTTTATTTAAATTTAATTTAGGTCAAAATTGATTCATAATACCTATATATCTTCAATTTAATTCATTGGAGTCATTTTATAATAATTTTTGATATATAAAAACTTTATTGAACTTTTCACTCTCTTTTACCCACATCCTAAGAGCATTTGCAATTGTAAATAAAACATAATATTACAACTTCAATGAATTGAATTTGGAAAATATTAGAGACATAGTTAATATCAAAGAGTAAAATTGGGTTCAATAAGATAAAAATAATTTTTTATGAATAGTAATTTTTTACTATTATTTACCATAGTTGAATGTAAATAGGGTAATTAAGGGTAAAAATGATATTATTATTATTATCCTAACACATGTATTAAATCTATTGGATAAGTGTAATTCGACCAAAAACAACCTTAGGAATAAAATATTACCCTTTAGGTCCACTTGGATTGGATTAGGCCATTTATTATTATTTTATTTAAAGAAGAGTTTCAATAGTTAAAATCAATGTTTAATAAATAAAGGATTTTTAATATAGGTTTATTCATAAGATAAAATCAACTATAAATATTCATTATAAATTTAAATATATTTCCTACATAATGGTATTTTATTTATAATTTGGAAACATTAAATAATTTAATTTATTTATGACATAATGGTGATGCAGTAATTACATTATTAATGAAATATTAACATAATTGATATTATAAATACCCAAATAAATGTAATTTGATAATTTTATTTAATTAAACTGATTTTATAGGTTAATATAACATATTTGTGTTTTTTAGATGAATTTTTTTCAAAGTAATAATTCTGTTAAAAATTTAGAAAAAACAAAATACCAAATAGTCTCAAAATTGACATAAAAGAGTTTTTTAAAAAATATATTATATTATAAATTGATATAATGGTCCTAAAAATATATGGTCCAACCAAAAGACTTATATAATAATATATATGACATTAATGAACATATTGGGGATTGATTGGTAGTTTATAGTATGTTTATTAACCATATAGTGTAAGAATACAAGAAGACAAGATAAAAGTTAAATTATTAAACTTATAATTAAATCTAAATGATGAGGATAAAATGGTAACAAAAACTTGTCTAAAACCTATTGGAGGATATGATTCCGACACATACCCACATTATATTCGAAATATATCAATTTGGAGCCATTATAAACTGAATATGACTTTATTATAAAATAATATTTTATGTTTTTCCTGAGGTGCCCCTCACCCCTCTTATAAAAGGGAACCTCCTCACTCTCCTCTTCACAGAAATTTGAGCCTTAAAACTCAGCCACACCCTGCCCATTTCACTTCTCCACTTCCATAGAAACCTAATATAGGTCCTTGTATTCTTCAAAGACCAACATTAGTTCCCTAAGAAGAGGTTAAGTGGAGGCCCATCGAATAAGAGGTAATCTCTTCTACAGATTCTTTCAAGTTTCTTTATTCTTCTACTTTCAATTCATTAGTTGTTTCATTATAAAGTAATGAAATAATTATTTCTAATATTATAATATGTTATTATAAATATGAGACAACCCCATTTCACCTTTTATCCATCATACGGAAAATAAAATCACTGCGCGTGCGTACGTACAGAATATTGTCTCCATATCGTGGTGTAATATGTTTTTCCACCACCACCATAATTGGATTGGTATAATTGTGTAAATAATAACTATATATGGTTATTATAACATCATAATATTTCAGTGATATTTTATACTCCACTCTAATACCATTCAATAATTATGGGAACGATATCATCGCTCGTGCGTACGTACGGATTACCATCTCCAGGACGCGATGGGATTCATTCTCCATATTAACCATTCAAAAATGATTATAAATTATATATAATTAATAATAATGATATATATGAAATAATAATTCTACTTTTTATATATATATATTTCATCTACTTACTTCCATTCATGTCAATAAGGAATGGAAAACAACGTTCATGCATACGTACGACCTACCGTCTCCATGAACGGTTTGTTTCATTTCATTTATCTATATTATATATATATAAAGAATATATATGACATATAAATCATTTTTTACATTCTGTATGTAATTAAATTATGATATAATTAATAATAATATCATGAACAACAATTCCAAACACGTATGATAATTGAATCGATTTTACCCAAAACGCTGTTTTAACATGGAATTGACAAAATAACGGGTAATAAAAAGTCATAAGTGAATCATATATGATATCATAAATATTATTATGGTTCTTGTACAAGTTAAAAATATGTATAAACCCACAATACAGGAGTTTCGGACACGTATGGAAGAAATTGGACCTACGGTACGGGATAACAATTCCAATCTTGTTCTTATCTGAGATTGTTATTCATATGTATTTACAGGGATTATTGTTATCATACACGTGAAAGTTTTCTAAAAATGTTTTCATGTATTTTTAATGTCCTTTTAACCATTTTTTAATTTTACCACATGTTATGGATATAATCTTTATTTGTTTTTCAGACGTGGTACTTTTTTTGACATTTCCGACAAAAGCACGAGGAGGATGTTTTTTAAATTATACGGAATGAATGGATTATTTTGGTATTATTATGCCTTATTTCCATGAATATTACTCTACAATATTTCATGAGTATTTTCAACAATTTTTTTTTAATTTCATGGTATTTTGTGAATAGAAAATTATTTTGAAGAAGAAAGGATATTTTATTCAAGAATTAATTTCAAGTGTTTTATCAAAACCATTTTCCATCTAGGATGTAATTACTTTATATGTGTATGTTTCAATTATAATGTCTCTATGATTTACAAGTTTTCACTTTTCTTATGATGAAATGATATCCATTTGTTTTATATGGATTATGTTATGATTGGAGGATGTTTATGAAACTCATTTTATTCGTTCGGTTATGACGAATGATTTATGTTTATGTTGTGGCACACGTAAGAATGATTTCATTATGAGATGGGTGTGACCTTGATCTATCTCCAATTCATTTGGTAAAGATTTATATTTCATGATATAGACATGGATGGAATGGAAGGTTAATTCGGTTAAGTGAAAATGGACTGGAATGAGGAGTGAACTCGATTCAGTAAGGGACTTTGTCCACTATGATGGTCTTGGAAGCAATGACTTGGCTACAATGGAAATCATATCATGTTCAAAATGGCTTGACCCAATTTCATTTTTATTTTATCATGATTAATGTTCCATTATGATCTATGTCTTATGTACTTCCATGTTTTATGATGTTATATATTCAAGTTTTAACGTTCAAATGTTTATGGATTGTTTTTATGTTCTCCATATGTACCCTTACTGAGCATTGGAGATCACCTTTTTTATGTTTTCTTTTCCCCAATATATAAAGAAATGTTTTAGGTATGAAAACCAAATGGTAATATCCTCATAATAGATGTTGAATATCTTTGACCATGATTAGATGATTATGTTCTGAGTTTCCAAAGACACTAAACAAATACGTTATTTAGGCGTCTATTTTTGTCATATATTAAGTATTCCGCAAAAGTAATTTGATGTCTATGTATGTCAAGCTTTGGGATGCAACAGTTGGTATCAGAGAAAAGTTTTAGTTAACCTTTGGAAACTAGGATTCAAAAACATTAGTGAAATCTATAGATATATTTCTATGGTAAGTATAGGGATGTCTCTAAGTCTAAGTATAATTATAGGTTATAGTCCTATAATTACGGTAACGATCTTAGAATTAAACCTAATATGATATATATTGAAGGTACTCCCCCTTTATTATGTTGTTTTCCTAGAATGAGTTTTTCCTCTCACACTATTCTTTTTTGGTTTTAGACAATGGAAGGAACCCGAAAGAACTTTTTTTGTCAATGTAATGGACAATGCAAGGATTGTACTCCTGAAAAAGACAATTTTATGGGAGATAGAGTGCAAATTCTTATTGCTATACTTACACCAGCTTTGAATCATAATAGAATTCCAAATGAGAAGAGAAGGGAACAATATTCTATCGAGTCTTTCATGAGGCAATGTCCACCTTCTTTCAGTGGGTATTTTGATCCACTTATTTATGAACAATGGATCAGTTCCATAATGTTATTTTCCATAATTCTCTATTCGAAACATGAAAAAGTCATTTTGGTTATTTACCATTTAGAAGGTGAATAAGAATAGTGGTAGGATCTAATTAAGAATACTAGACCCCAAGATGAAATTGAATCCATTGAATGGGATGAGTTAAGGAACTTATTTTTCAATAAGAACTTCACTCGTATTCTTCAAACAAAGATGGAAAAGGAGTTCCTTGAGCTTATGAAAAAGGATGATGAATCTGTTGGTATATACGAGGCGAATTATACAAGGATTGAAAGAAATGTATCTGGCATTATCATCAAACCTAAAAGTAAAGTCTATTGATTACTTTGTGTCATAAAACCATGTATTTGAAGGGAATTAGAAATAAGATACTTCAATAGCTATGAAGAAATTGTGTGTTTTTCTATCAAGGTAGAACTGGATGTTGTTGTAACATATCCATCTCATGGTTTTGACAAGAAACGAATGAAGGAGTTCAAGGAAAAACCTCAGAACAATGGTGAAAAGAATTTGAATGTTTCTTTAAGCTCAAAGTGTGGAAAGAAGCATGGTGGAGATTGCCTAAAAGGTATTAGAAAATGTTTCAAGTGTGGAAAATAAGTTCATCGAGTAGCTGAGTGTCGAAGTAATGGAAAAAAGTTAGCTAATTATGAGAATAGAGAAAAGACTACAGAGAATGCACCACCAACACTTCAATGATTCAAAGTGCAAGGAAATGAGGCATTATGCTAACCAATTTTGTAATCCAAGGTGTAATGATGATCAACCTCAACAACATCTTAAGTCAAAGGAAAAAAGGGAAGTTACATGCAAACACTATTAGTGATGTTGAGTATGAAAACAATGTAGTGGACTGGTTATGTGTTTATTTAATGGGATTCAGAAATAATGATGTGGAATATCATTTATAGTATTGTAGAATATTGGAATATCTATGTATTGGTTTATTGTGGTTATCAGTAATTATATGGTACCAGCAACCATGAAAAGTTATTGAAATATTTTTGTAAAGTAGATGATATGTGCATAATGAAGGGATAGGAGAAAATAATATGTTTGATAGTATTCATTAGCTCATGAATGATATAAGGACAAAGTGATATCATGGTTGGAGTATATAGAATTTTTTTGATTTTGGTATGTGGAAAGAGTTAACTTTTGACAGTATTCATGTTTTCACTAAGGTACAATGGGTATTAATATTCCAAAAGAATACATGATTAAGGTATTCACATGTTTGTAATTTGACCAACAAGATATATCTTATGATATATGGGGGATAAATGATGGTATTCACATGCTTCGTTTATGAAATATCTAGTAATCTTTTTCTTTATACTATGAGATTGGAAAAATGAAATTTTGATGCGCCTAAAGGATGGAATGGATAATGTTAGACATCAGATAGTTTTGTTTAAGGATGGACCTTTTTGATATGATTTCTAAAATTTTATAATAGTTAAAAAATTGAAAAAGGACGACTTGTAGGAAGGGCAACAACCCATCGCGTTGGACAAGGTTACGGGAATAAAACCCACAACCGAAGTGACACATGCCTTTATCGCCTACCTCTGGCCTACAAGAAGTCCCTGGTTAGTATAAACTAGTTTTAATTTATTAAGTTGTATGATAGATGAAGTATAAGTCCATTTTTTGAACCATATATGACTAATCTCACCATAAGATGAAATTATGTATATAACGTTTTCTAACCTTATGATTGAGACAGATGGAATGACCTATCATTTTATCTCATGATCTATAAACACTTCATTGAAGACAAATTAGACTTCATTTCTTTAAGAGATGAAGTGGAAATTGTTCAAGGCACAAACAACATTGATATTTTATGAAAATCAAGTATGTATTTCTTTTAATTCAAAAATTCTTCAATATTAGGGAAATGATCATGAAAACCAAAAAATGTGTTCCTATTTCCCTCATATCTGATGAATCAGATCTTACCTATGATCAGCAATAATTTATGGCTTTGTGTTTGTTGGATTTTTCATATCCATGTTCTCTACCACTATCCATAAAAACATGATGGTTAGATTTCACTTCCATATCCATTTTTTTGATTATGTTCTTCTATGTGGAAACATATTGATGAGTTGGTTTCGGTAATTGTTACGTTTCATACATTTTTTTTTAAAATTATGATTTAGTATTCCTTTTTACTATGTGGGTTTCTATGAAAGAATCTTTCAAGTAGATATCCATTTATAACCCCGACGAATTTCGAGGGTGAAATTCATTTTAAGGGGGGTAGAATGTAACACCCCTAGATTTTATGAAAATTATTCCTATTTATTTCTTTGATGTCTTATGTTGTACGTTACACCAAGATTTACTTGTGCTATATGAAACATTGTATTATATTGTAGTATACGCGACACTATTTTTGGCTTGAATTACACGCAAGAGCATCCTTCCTCAATAGCTTTTGTTGTACGCAATACCGAGTTTCACTAAACAACGATATGTTATTAAAATATTATATAAAATAGCCGTTATGAATATTAGTACCCACTTTTTCAAATTTTATAAATTTAATCATTAAAAATGGACTTCATTTTTGGATTCTGAATATCGAAATTAGCTTAGAGTGAATTTTTTGTAATTTTTTGAAAAATTTCAATTTTTGATGAATAGTGAAAAAACTGAGTTATAGTTTAAAACCGAATTTTTATTTAAATAATTAATTATTTTATTTAAATTTATTTTTGGTCAAAATTGATACATAATACCTATATATTTTCAATGTAATTCATTGGAGTTATTTTATAATAATTTTAGATATATAAAAATTTTATTTAACTTTTCACCGTCTTTTACCCACCTCCTAGAAGCATTTGCAATGGTACATATAAGAAAATTTTACCTCTTCTATGAATTTAATTTAAAAAATCCGAGAGACACAGTTAATATCAAGGAGTAATATTTGGTTCAATAAGATAAAAATATTTTATGATGAAAAGTAACTTTTTGCTTTTATTTACCACGGTTAAAAGTAACTAGTGTATTTAAGAATAAAATGATATTATTATTATCCTAAAATGTGTCCTAAATCTATTGGATTATTTTAATTAGACCAAAAATTCCCTTAGGAATAAAATATTACCCTTTAGGTCCACATGGATTAGATTAGGACTTTTATTATTATTTTATTTAAGGAAGAGTTAAAATAGTTAAAATCAATGTTTAATAACTAAAACATTTTTAATATAGTGTTATACATAAGATAAATTTGACTATAAATTATAATTAGAAAGATAAAAAAATTTCCTACATAGTGGTATTTTATTTATATTTTTTATACATTAAATAATTTAATTTATTTATGACACAATGGTGATGTAGTGATTACCTTATTAATGAAATATTAACATAATTGATATTATAAATACCCATATAAATGTAATATGAGGATTCTAAGAATTAAAATAATTTTATAGGTGTATATAACATATTAGTATGGGTTAGATGAACTTTATTCGAAGTAATAATGCCGTTACAAATTTAGAATAAACAAAATACCAAATACTGTCAAAATTTACAAAAAAGAGTTTTTAAAACAAATATTATTTTATTATTTGATATAATGGTCTTAAATATTTAAGTTTTGGAAAAAAGACTTATATAATAATATAAATGACATTAATGAACCAATTGGGGATCTATTAATAGTTTATAGTATGTTTATTAACTATATAGTGTAAGAATACAAGAAGACACGGTAAAAGGTAAATTATTTAACTTAGTGTTAAATATAAATGATAAGGTTAAAATGGTAACTAAAACATGTCTAAAACCTACTGAAAGAGATTATTTCTACCCATAACCACTTTATCTTCTAAATAAATCAATTTGGAACCATTATAAACCGAATATGACTTTATTATAAAATAATAATTTAAGTTTTTCCTAAGGTGCCCCTCGCACCTCTTATAAAAGGGAACCTCCTCCCTCTCTCTTCAAACAAATTTGAGCCTTCAATATCAGCCTAACCCTTCCCATTTCACTTCTCCACTTGAATATAAACCTACTAGAGGTCCTGGTCTTCTTCAAATCCCATATTTAGTGCCCTAAGAGGAGGTTAAGAGGAGGCGTGTCCAAGAAGAGGGAATCTCTTCTACCGAATCTTTCATGTTTCTTTATTCATACACTTACTATTATTTAGTTGTTTCATTATAAATAAATGACATATGTATTATTAATATACTTATATGTTATTATAAATATGAAACAACCCCATTTCACATTCTATCCATCCTACGGAAATCTAGATCATCGTGCGTGCATACGTACAGAATACCGTCTCCACGCCGTGGTGTAATTTGTTTTTCCACCACCACCTTACTTGGAAGGGTATAATGGTTTAAAGGATAACTATATATGATTATTATAACATCATACTAATGTTGAGATATTATATCATCCACTTAAATTCAATTCAATAATTATGGGAATGATATCATCGCTCGTGCGTACGTACGGATTACCATATCCATGACGCGATGAGATTCATTCTCCATATTAACCATTAAAGAATGATTATAAAGTATATATAATGAATAATAATTATATATATGACATAATAATGATAATTTATATATATATATATATATATATATTTCATCTACGTACTTTCAATCAAGTCAATACGGAAAGGAAAACAACGTTCATGCGTACGTACGACCTACCGTCTCTATGAACTATGTGTTTCATTTAATTTATCTATCTATTATATATATATATACATAATATATATGATATATAAATCACGTTTTACATTCTGTAATTAATTAAATCATGATATATGTAATAATAATATCAATAAAAACATTTCCAAAAACGTACGATAAATGAACCAATTTTACCCAAAACGCTGCTTTAATGTGGAATTGTCAAAAGAATGGGTAAAATAATTTCATATGTGAATAATATATGATATCATAAATAATATTATGTTTTTTTTACAGGTTAATAATATTTGTAAACCCACTATACAGGAGGTTCAGACACGTAGAAGAGAAATTGGACCTAAGGTAAGGGATAACTATTCCAATCTCATTCTTATCTCATATTGGTATTCGTAAGTATTTACTGGGGTTATTGTTATGATCAATGTCCATGTTTTCTAAAAATGATTTCATATCTGTTTAATGTCCTTTTTACCCATTTTTTACTTTTACCACATGTTATGGAATGAATCTTTATTTCTTTACAATACGATGAATTTTTTTTGACTTTTCCGAAAAAAATACGAGGATAATGTTTTTTTAACATATATGGACTGAATGGATTTTTTCGGTTTTATAAAGCCATATTTTCATGAATCACACTCTACAAAATTTCATGAATATTTTCAACAAAATTGTTTTTATTTAAAATTTCATGTTTTTTTGTGAAAAGAAAAAAAATTTGAAGAAGAAAGGATATTTTCCTCAATAATTCATTTCAAGAGTTTTATCAATACCATTTTACATATAAGATGGCATTATTTAATATTTGTATGGTTCAAGTATAATGTCTCTATGATTGACATGGTTTCACTTTTCTTATGATGAAATGATATCTATTTGTTTTATATGCATTATGTTATGATGGGATGATGTTTATGAAATCCATTTTATTCTTTGGGTTATGATGAATGATTTATGTGTATGTTGTGGAACATGTAATAATGATTTAATTATGAGATTGGTGGTACATATATCTCCCTCTAATGCATTGGGTATGTATTTATATCTCATGAGATAAAAATGGCTGGAAAGGCAGGTTAATCTGGTTCAGTGATACAGGACTGGAACGTGGAGTGAACTCGATTCAGTAAGGGACTTTGACTACTATAATGGTATTGGAAGAAATGCCATGGATACTATGGAAATCATATCATGTGCTTAATGGTTTTCCACAATTGCATGTTTATTTTATCATGATTAATGTTCCTTTATGATCTATGGCTTAAGTACTTCCAAGATTTATGATGTTTTATGGTCATGTTTTTACGATCAAATGTTTATGGATTATTTTTATATTCTCCATGTTTACCCTTAATGAGCATTTGAGCTAACCATTTTTAGGTTTTCTTTTCCCCGAGATATAAATAAAGGTTTTAGGTAAGAAAACCAAAGGGGAAGATCTTCATGGGAGATGTTGAAGAACATTCAGCATGATTAGAAGATTATGTTCCAAGTTTTCAAAGACACTATACTAATACGGTCTTTTGGCGTATGTTTTTGTCATGTATTAAGTATTCAGAAAAAGTAATGTAATGTCTACATACATCAAGATTTGGGTCGCTACAGATTTATCTTTCTATAATTGGGTATAAGTCTTACATTTATATTCATAATTAATTACCTTATGATTCTTGTATTACGTAACTAGTTTTTGAGTATAACAAAAAAACTCATTTTAGAACCTGAAAGAATGTCTCCATGCGTGCAAGGAAACCTGAGATTAATGTTTTTAGTTATAATCAACATTATTTAAACATGATTATTTCACATGGAAATTAAAAAGTTGTGTACTTCTCAATATTATCCTAGGTATCAACCATTCACATCCACTTTGATAATGCACATGACTTCCAAAAAGGGTTCTATACTAACATGGTTATCATATTAGATTACCCATATGTCACCAGTATATTTTATTTAATACCCAAGTAGTAAAATGGAATCATTACATTGATGAATACTCTTTATGTAGAAGTGGAAACATTCTCCATTAAATTTGGTTATTGCAATTAAACTTACATTGTTTATATTATAATAAGCAATGCAATAACCTTTGGTAATACCTCATTAATTGAAGGACTTCATGAATTTGTCATTAGAATTAAATGCCTTTGACCATTCCACATCGTCTTTCAATTTATTCTCCATTTGAATTAAATATAATACTATCTTTAAATTCATATTCACTGGGAGAAACTTACCTAGAATGGTAATGAATTGTTTACTTGATACTTGTTCATTTTGTGACTTAAAATGAAACTTTGGTAATAGGGGTAAAAATGATATGAGAAAGGGATCCATTTAATGATCATGATCCATCTTTAAATTTACACCTGTTTGTGTAAGATCACCTTATTCATACCATTTCTTCGTTTTCTCCATGAGAACATATCAGAGATGAGACATCATGTTATATCAACCATGTCCTTGTGTAGCGACCGTAACTGAAATCTGACATTGATGAAAGAATAATGATATAACCATCATATACTTTGTACATTAGTCTCCTATAATCAGTTTCACCCTTTCTTTTTTGCGGCAGTTTAACAGTGTTGGGTACACTTGGTCCTTGAGTTTATTATATCATTGTACTATGCGCACAACCATGTACTACTCATGGATTATCTAGTAACTGTTGATATTTACTTTTTACAAAATTTATCACAGTTTACAAATGATTGGTATATCATGCCATTTTCTACAAAATTAATTATTTCAGATTAGTTCCTTTTATCTGGATTTCTTACTTAGACATTTTGATTAGTTACTTAAACCACTTAAGGACTCCCACTATTTTATCAGATTCTATTTACAATCAGTTCTATAATTAGAACACTCTTTTAGTAATGTATTTTAGTGTAAATGACCCTGGGACCACCCAACATAGTCTAAATTCTATGGATATTCCACAACATGTAGGGTTTGAGGTAGGATTTTTGTTGGCCAACCACTTTAACATGCGGTTCCCTGAATTTTTGAGTGATGTCCTAGCTTCTAAAATCAGAACATCATTTACTCAATACTTGCCTCTAAAATTACAACAAGTTTGATATGGCAATTTATTTGCTGGAATTTTAGTTTATTCAACCCATCAATCTTATAAGGACTCCCCGGTAGTAAGAGGCACCCTTATCTATGGCAAGACCGGCACCTCGGAAGTTGGTTTTGTCCAAATTTGAATAACGGAAGGCTGTTTAGACATAATATTTCTTTGAGGGTTTTATTATTTTTAGTGAAACCAAGTAAATCATTTTATATTTTTTATAAGCACATTCTATGTGATCGCACTCAAAACTGACTATGCATGATATAGAACTTTTTTCATGCCACATTTAAATTTTATATTACATACTTGTTTATTATTATTCTATGTGATCATGTAATAAACTACACATGGAAAAAAATAATAAAACGTTCAAAACAAAAAAGAACACTTCGTCCTAATCCAGTATTGTTGGTTTATTAGTTGAGTGAATAATGGAACAATTGAAACCCTAGAGGCGAGTGCCTTTTAGCCACGTGGCTTGGAACTTTAACATCCACATCTGCTCATCCAATGAATCCAACTCATGTATGGTGCATCACCGTCACTTTGAAGAACTGTGTCAAGCCTCGTCTCATCATTATAAAAATGTAATCGCACGCAGGTGAGGGGCTCTCAGGGTATAAAATACAAATCCTTCAATGGGAGTGCATCCCCTTATATATAATATGACTTATGAGATGATACAAAGATCATATTTTATTTAATTAAAATAATTATTAAAAAATCACATGAAATAATTAATTAAATAATTAAATAAATAATCACGAACTAAACATGCATCAGTCTGTCTCAAACTCATGATCAGCATAACTATTAAACTCATGTATATAAAATAAATGTAGAATAAAAATTTAACATGCAATAAATAAATTCTGAAGTAATTATTTAATGAATTAAAATTTCACCATAATTTTAATTCAACAAATGTCGTCATTGGGTCATGTTTAATTAATTTTAATTTTTTAAATAAATAATTAAATTAAATTAATTAAATTAATTTCCCAATAAAATTAATTATGCAGCATATTAATTTTAATAACCAAACATTTTTATTACATTAATTTAATTCCCAACTGTAATTAAATTAATTAATTTAATTAATTTTGAATAAATTAAATCAATTCACCCGGGACCATTTATCTTTGGGAAGGGCATGTGCGGGTCAGGGTTAACCTGTTCATGTCATATCCGAGTTGTAACGACCCCGTGCAAGGTTATTCTAGACCGGGCCAGTCCACCCAAGCCTGTTTCGGAATGGGCCGACCTGCCTAATCCCATTTCGTGGCTAGTGTGGTCGATGTGGAATGGCAAGGGGATTTCCTTGATGGATCTGATGTGGGATAGTCTAGGTAGAAGGGGGTCTCAATGCATTGTTCGGAAGAGGAATATCCTTCTCTCTGTGGGATACAGTTGAGCGCAAAGGCTGGAGGCACCAGGTCCATAGTGGGCAGCCTAGATTGGCCGTTGCGAGTGAAAATGGTTAGGGGCTTGACCTACAGGGCACCGCGCATGGGGGTTGGTAGCCAGATGGAGGGTCGGCCATCGCTCCCCCTCAAGTTGGTTATTGTGGGTCTCTGTAGGGCTACCGCGGCCGGTGCAGCTGAGGGTAGAGGACGTCAGGACTGGGGTCAGGACGGAGGTGGGGTGCAGGAGCCAGCAACATGGCACAATGGTACAGGGGTCGACCTATGGTGGCAGGGAGGCTGTCTGGCCTGCTGGGTGCATCTTCAATGAAGCCACAGGGTGGAAGGGGCCTGGTTTCTCGTGCCCTTGTTTGGTGTGCCGATGTAGGTGCTGATCCAGACGTGGAGGAGAGCCAAAGGTAGTCCAGCTCCTGGGGTTCTTCCGCATGTCCGAGGGGGGATGCGGAATGTCTAGGAGCGAGGAAGTCCTGAAGAACTCTGCAGCACTGCTGCTATTGCTACATGGGAGAGGCGGCATCGGCAGGATCCATTGTGCAGCGTGGCGGGGAGGACCAGCCTGAGGTGGAGGCAGTCGGTCGTGTGCCTTCTTTGAGGTGCGGGATTGTGTCTGGTCTGGGAGGAGTAGCCTTGTGTGCTGCCAAGATAACGAGAGGGTGGTGGTGGCCTAGGGCTGCCATGCGCTATTCTTGAACAAGAAGAGGGAGACCTGCTCGGGTCTCCCACAACCATTTTTTTTCTTTCCAGAGGATTCCACCAATGCCCCTTTTTCCCTTTACCCATTTTTTTAAAACGTTATTGGAGACCTGCAAATCATATCTCCAAAATTTTATTAAATTAATCAAAAATTGGACATCAAACCTTTCTTCAAAATTCTTAATTAACTATGACTCATATATTTGAGTCACTCCCTCCATTAATTTTTTAATTTCTATGTCTACATTTAGAATAAAATAACAACTTATAATAAGAAAAAATTATTATAATATAATATTATAAAAATAAAATTATTATTACAATCAAAAAATTATTATTATAATTAAATAATTACAATAATGAGAATAATTAAACATCACCATAAAACATTATTCTTGTAATCGGATGTCTACTGGAGATCATAAAAAAGCAAGTTTAACTACAAATTTAATCTTCAAATGACCGTAGATGGGTCATCCGATATCAAATTCAAACTTGGACTGTGGTGTTAGGACTATAACGATGCCATAATCATATTTTTTTGAAAATTTAATTTTTTCACTTAAAATCCACATGAAATCGCTTTGATATAACTTTTTTGAACCGGGTGTGCAACAAAAGCCCAAAACAAGTGGGTTTTTACAAATTTTCCACGGAAAATTGACGAAAATATGTCTTTGTTAGTGAACAACAACCCGGTCTTAGACGAGAACCACACATGAAGGATATTAAGAACAACAATAAATTGTAAAGTACCTTGTTTAATTATGATGACTTTCACAACGTATTCTCATAGTTGGCCATCACTGCTCGAAGAATCTGACATCGAACTCCACTAGACTGTCCTAATTCAACTCAAGAAATCTTCAGGAGGGTCATTTGTCATAATCCGGGTGCTACTGCGGAATTGCAATGATTATTTCGATGCTCTAATGTTCAGTGCATCACTTTGAAATTGATGCCTAAGAGAGTGCTTGATCCATGCTTATTGGATACAGAGCCTCTCTCTATTGAACATGGCAGTGGGGTGAAGAGAGATAAGCGCTATGAATTGTAATTGGAAATCTCGTCTCCTATTATATTTATAGTGTCATGTAATTACCTGGAAATTCCAACCTAGCATTAGAATAATCAGCGCACTATAAATGAAATATTATGACTGCTAAACTAAGTCATAAATATTATTATCATTTACTTGTAATATATTATATATATTTCATGCCAATCCTTGAGTCCAAAACTTGACTCTTCATTCCCATAAATATTAATTGGATCATGAATATATTTCATATTCGTCAATTAATATTTTTCAGGTATTTACTTAAAACTTGTAAATATATTTAATAAATAATTTCAATACACATTATTCTAAACACATGTAATTTGAATTTATTTATTTCATTGGTGATCTTTTAAGAATGTAGAAATTCTGAACCGTAGTGGTGGGGCCCACCTTGTCCCAAAATCCAATTCAACAAAAAAGTAGATCCACAAATAAGCTATTGTTTGTGACCTTCTAGGACCTTATATTGACAACAGTGAATAATATTCAATGACCAAGAGTGGGATCTAGCAGCCCATCATAGCCCCTGAAAAGATATAGATTGCCACAACAGTGAAAAACAGCCTACAAACACACACTATGTAATATAACCTCTTTGTTTGTAATATCTCATAAAATAGGATGCACACTCGTGTCATCATGGTTTCTTGATTTATTTTATTCAAATGTGATGAGACAGATTAACCCTTGAAAACTGTGACCATGGTCTTATAAGGGTACTACCATCCATATCATCATGTCCTGAGATATATTAATTTCATAAACCGGAAGTGGAAAAATGTTTCTTGACAATTAATTCAATGCCATGCCAACAATGATGCACTCAACACAAACTACCTCACCACAACTTCATTTCCAGGACTTTTGTCTTCTATCAATGTATGCAATCAAATGACATACACTGGAAATGTTATCATGTAAGGAGACTATAACAAATGATCTTAGATATAATCATCGAATGACACCTGAAACATGTGGTGTTCCTATTGGCAGGTCAGTCCACATGATCTCATTAATAGATATCTCCATGTATGAACTTCATGAGAAGAAGTCTCAATTTTTATGATCCCCCATCACCTGATAGTCAATCTTCTATTATGTCTAGTCAGTAAGATGTATCAAGACTATATAAAATATATTTAAGATTAATGTTGTAGTATCTCGTGTTTCTCATTATATCCTAGGAACTACTACAACCTCTTGAAACGACAATTAACATCTGGACATTACCATTTAAAAAGTGGACACAGAAAATTCAAAACTATAATGGTAAGACTCCATCATGTATAGATTACTATATACATGATATGTTAATCAATATCACTGAATTTTTGCCTATAGGGAACACACTATGTCAACAAGATATAATTGGTTTTTGGTAAATTATCATTTATCAAGGACCATATATTAATGAATGATTTATTAAAAGGATAAACACACCATTTTTATATTATTATAGATAATATAGGTTAGTGGTGTAATTATTCCCATGTTGTGAAACCATTCCTACTGTTTGATTAAGAGAATATTACTCACATATTAGACCATTATTGTGTTCTCTAGTAAATATTTTTTTGATCAAAAAATATAAATCATCACCCAATTATTATATTACTTATAACATACAAATTAAGAATTATAACAAGTTAAAATTTTAATATATGGTTTTTGTTTAATGAAATATGTTCGAATGTGTAAATGATACGCAAAACCGATCTGAACTGAATAATGAAATACCTTTATTTAAATTCCAAAGTTATGTAAAATACCAAAATTTCATTGAATGAATAATATTATATGAATTATGAAAAAAATAATGGTTCTAATAATATCTAATTCATCTAATAATTCATTAGGGATAATAATTTATTTCATAAAAGGCCATTAATTATTTAATGATACATTTTATTAAAAAAAATATGTTTCTTATCGTTTTAACATTCAATATTTTAATTAATTTATAAAAAAGGTAACAAACATTATGTGATGAGATAAATTTAATTTTTTAATTCATCATCTCCAAATAATATTTCGATGAGTTGTTGGAAATTTTATTAAGGTATTGATTTTTTTGATAAATTGTGAAGAATATAAATTTCAATTGAATTCTACAAGTTATTTTAATGCATTAAAAAATAAAATTATATTTTTTTTAGTTTTAAATTATACTTTTTAATTATAAATAAAATTTATTCAAAAATGAATTTTATGTGATTTTTTTAATTTAAATTATCATTATGTTATTTTACATTCAAAATTGACATTTTTGGGAAAACCATTTTTCATTGCATATCTCCTATTTGATTTTAAATTTATTAGATAAATTTTATATTTTGAATTTATGAAAATGGATTCCCTATTTAGAACTATGATGTCCATATTATCTAAATATCACCATTTTAGTTCTAGTGGTTTTGAATAGAAACCATGGTAATTGTTGTTACCCCATTAATGAGACTAGATATTAAACCTAATGCACGCATTATTTTTATTTGATGAGTCTATTTCTGCCATATTCATACCAAATATGTTTATATGCCAATTTTATACAATTTGGATGTGATTATAACCATTAGACTGTTTTATGTAAATAAAAGTAAAAAATATCACTCTTGTTTTCGATAACTATAATATTTTTGACATAGGGATAAAAAAGTATATGTTAGGGTATAAATAATCATTGAAAATATTAATTTATTATGTTTATTATAATAATTTTTTTATTTAGGGAAAAATTACCTTAAATGATAATAATACGTTGACATAGTAATTATTCAATTATTAGAAAACAACATATTATATTAAAAATAGAAAAATTTATATTTTTTAAATAATTAATGGGATACATGAATTTTATAGATTGTTTTATCTTTTTCAAAATTTATTATTATATTTTATTTGAATTCCATTGTTTCATTATTTTTATTAATTTCAATGTAGTGAATATTTTTAAATTTACATTAATGATGTTTTATAATAAATAAAATTTTATTAATTAATATATATTTCCTAAAAATAAACTATTGGGACATTTTATTTGGATATAGTTTCATATTTCCACACATGTTAATTTATATGTATTTTTCCTTTTATAATAACTATAATCACCAACGTGTAGAAAAAATATTATTGCCAATATTATTGTGAAATGGCATACGAGGGGTGTTAAAAAAATGTATAACATTAAAAAAATGGACAATTGCAATAAAATAATTATTTCATGATATTATTTTGACTTAAAATCATCTTAAATTTTAATCCTTTCCATTTTGAAATTTTTTAATTAAAATGTAATTTATGTATATTTTATATTTTATGAATTTATAACAGTGGTCGTCCCCACTTTTATAAGAGAGAATTTATTCTCCATTTTAGTTCAAAATTGAAAAATAATTTTTTTCAATAAGGAGATACCCAAATAACTTCCATAGATCCTTACTCACATCCTAGAAGAATTTTAGTTATCAAAAAATTAACCAAGTGAAGCATTTTTTGTCAACCTAATGAAATTATCCAAAAAATATGTATCTTTCTTAACCGAGAGTTTTTTTATTTAATCTCCCTCCTCCTTAAAATAATAATTAACATGATGATATTATAAAATAATCTCATATATAATTACATATTATTTTTATGCACTAACCTATTTCCATCATTTAAATCAATCAAATGGAATGAAATCAATCATTTTTATGTACAGTGGACTACCGCATAAAAGACTGATGTAATTACACATCCATTAATTTACCTCATAGATGGTTCTAATCAGAAATGTTATGTATATATATATATATTATATTAATTAAATATTTAAAAAACATTAATGATATATATAATCATTTTCTCCTTTTTATAAAATTATAATTAATATCATTGTTTGGGCGTATGTGTGGACTACAACCTCAATATGAAAATGGAATTCATTTTTTCATCAGCACATCACATAGATGAAATATATATGTGTATTTGATTTTATAATGGGGTGTTTATTATTTTATTATAATTTTATAAAAACTAAATAATATTTAGATTATTACAATAATGATCATTGGGAAATTGAAATGTTACTTATGCGTGTGTATGGACTATCGTCTCCAGAATTGTAATGTTGTTCATTTTCTAAAATCAAATTTAATGATTGGTTTTATATGTATAATTCATGTATAAAAATTAAATTTATTTATTGATAATTTTTTTTGGATATGGGTGAATAATAACCTCTTTGACAATATCCCACCTACTATAGTAATTTTCGACATATGAATGGAATATCGTCAAAATGATAGAAATAAGAATAGTATTATTTCTAACTCTATATCACATGGTATTAAATTTTAAAAACAATAATAAAACATAATTTTTTAACAAAATATAAATAATTATCATTTTTTTCAGGAAGATGATTAACATATTCGATGAATTAGACTCAATGTAGGGGATACTTTGGCTTAAAATCATTCTTTTATATTTATTTCCGTTGCATATATATTCCATGGCGAGGTTATTAAATTTTTATTATGAAATATTTTATATAGGAAAAAATATAAAAAATAATTTTTTGTCACCTTTTTTTGTTAAATATTTTTCAAAAGAATTCTTTTTAAAAAATGTTTTGACTTTCTACACACACAAAAAGAAATGTTCAATTATAACATATACAATTAAAAAGTGTTTGACCACTATTAAACTCATTATTTGTTTGTTTATTTAATTTATGAGATTTATTGATTTCAATAAATAAAAACCCTCATTCACTATTTTTTTAATTTTAAAATTTAAAATGATTCTATAAAATTAAATGGTATTTTAGTATCCAAAAATGTTTTTAATATATTTTTAAAAGATCATTTCAAAGGTTTTTTTAAATGTTGAATAAGAAAAATAATTTATTCTACATATAGTACATGTGTGTTATATACGAGGAATAGGTAATCATAATACACCATATATGAATGTTTGATCTGCATTTTATCTCATGAAGAATGTGTTTGAAAATAAATCATATACAATGGTTTGAACACCATTATAGCTCACAAGTGTGTTCGAAATAGCTTATATGATGATTAAGCCCATATAACACTCTAATGGATTGTATAATGTTATTTTTCATTAATTGAATTAATGAGGTACTTACTGATGGTGATTATCCTAGGGATTTCCAAGGCTCTATGTATTTATGACCCGTATTATGAATATAATTTTTTATGTTTACCATTAGGGTTTTTATTTGTTTACTCTGGATTTTATTTCTTTTATTTAATCTAATGGATGTGTATTTTTCACATTGAAATGATTTTTTATGTTTCTTAGATAAAATTGATATTATAATAAAATTTTAGGGAATTTCAGGTTTTTCACAAGGATAATGTTTTTCTTCTTTTTTTTGTCCTTAACTAAATGTTTTCTCTCATTCTAGGTCATAATTGTTTCATAGGTTTTGGTGAAGTGTAAGGGATATGTTGAATTTTATTTTATTTTTTTAAATATTTTTTATAAATATATAAAATTTTAATTTTTAAATGTTATATATTTGAGGAAAAACGAGCACAAAGGTAATGTGTCCACTTTTTAATTTATGGTTATAATTTGTAAAATTTATTACATAATTATCAATGACATTAAAGCTGAAAATTTCCCCATGAATGTAAGAAAGTGAATTTTAGTCTAAAGGCACTATGTTATGTGATTTATATCGTTAGTTTATAATATTTGGCATAGAATAAGGGTTTATATATCTTTGGTTATTAGGATGCTTCTGTGTGAGGTTTTCTTCTGTTTTATAGAAAGCTACATGAGTTTATATATTTATTTTTGATCAATGTTTTAATGTATTAATGAACCCTTTTCTGGTATTAAGTGATTAATTTGTAGTTTATTGAAGATATTTTTTAGACATTATTTATAATGGTACCACACATAGTATAACTTATTCTTAGGATAATGTATTACGTAATTTCTAGGGGTATTTTTATTTTAAGGAAAATTTTCATTTTAACGTGCAATAATTATTTTGATGTTTTTATCATATTTATGAATATTGATTAACGATCATTCATCAATATGTAAGGGAATGGAATAAAATTTTCCTTCTTTTCCCTTAAATATGATATAACCATCACTATCATGGAAAACATTTTTTAAACTATTTGGAAATCATTTTGAACATCCAAATCACTTGCAAGAAACAATTTGATCAATCCAACGCATTTTATTCTTTCCATAATTTAAATAGATCATGGTGTCTTGTTTATTTTATTTCCTATTATAAATTGATTCATCTTTATGATAAAGAGAAATACTACAAGTAATTGATATTATATTTTCTACCGATAGGTAATTCATGTTGGAAGATAAATGGGATATCCACAACATAAAATTATTATCTGCAATTTGGATGCATGGTATGCATTATTTTATTATTTTATAAGTATAAAAAATGATTGAGTATATATTGTAAAACCCAAAGTACATATTTTATATTATTTTTTGTTGTAATAAGGTATTAAGTAATAATTTTTCAATTAATTTTTTATGGTTAAATAAGGATGATGAATAAAACATGTCATTGTGTATCATGTTTTCATAATTATGAAGTAATATTATTTCAATAGTGACATTAAAATATTGTGTAATTCTATAAATATTAAGAAAATAATGAAACATATACTTATTATACGATAATATGATTTTTTCAGAATATGGAATACAATTTCAAGCAGAATCGACACATTTGTATAATGGATCAATGAAAATGTGAAAATTTTGATGGGATATATATAATGAGTTTTTATATAAGTTGGAAGGGTATGTAACTCTTATGTATATAAAGTGGAAAAGTTATTTTTGGAAGAATTATTTTTCTTTTCGTGGATATAATTTTAATGGGATTGATTACCTATAGGGATTATATGATCCTTGATTCTAACATAATTATGTGTTTTTACTTTATTGGGGATGCAATCCAAAAGGTATGAGATAAAAAATGAGGATAGAAAGGTATTTATTATTCAATTTATTAAGTTTACTTTTTTGGATTAACATTATATATTTTGGAAACATATAGAAATTATATCTATATAATAAAAGGACAAACCATAGGGTGTGAGACAAACTTCCATATCTGATATGGATGTGAAGCCCGAACTCGCAACCTAAGGGAAACAAGTGTGTAGTTCCAACCACTGGAATATTTAATTTCCCAGTTAGTATGATTTTTAATTTTTATGATTTGATGGATAATGAATACATTTAATTTTGAATTTCTTTTTTTATAGATCACTATGTATTGAAATTCGATTTGGTTATTGAGCAATTTATGTTATTTTGGAAGAACACCACTATTTTTTGAACCGTATATTATTAAGGTTAGTAGAATATTATGGGATTTCATTTGATAAATAAATGTTAAACTATCATTTTGATGAATATATTATTTTATTGTATATTTCTAGATATGATTACAATATATTTGATATTATATCATTGGAAAATATATATTTTTATATGAGAGCTTTGGAGTGACTGATTTAACAAAAAATAATAAATTTATCTTAGAAGAACTTCTAATCATTTTTTATGTTTCAATATTATTCTATAATAAGTTTTCAAGGATTTTTATGGATAGTGATTTATCAAATGATATACATTGATCTGTGGGTATTACAATTAAAATTTTCCAATTTATGATATTTTATTCAATTGAAATTGTATTAATTTTTGGTAATTATCATTCAATAAACTGACCCTTTATTGAGGGTTTTAATGTCAAAAGGAATAAGGGATGACATTTTATAATTTTATGGAATATTTTATTTGATATAAATTTATTTTGGAGCTTCATAAATGATATTTTCATCTTGTATATTGAGTATTTGAAGAGAAATATTTATGTTTTGAAAAAATTTAATAATTGAAGAAATTATTCTATTCTTATAAGTATATTTCCTTATGTATTTAGTTTAGATTATAATTTATTTCATTAACTCTAGTAAATGGTCCAAAAAATAAGAATTTTATCCTATAATATTAATTTTTTATGATTTGATGGTCCTTTTAACAACTCATTGGTTTGTAGTTTTTGTGGTCCTTAACATTTTCATGGTTGATCACATCATTATGATCAATGTTTTTTGAAATTCTACATCATCATACAAAAGTTTTTTTTCTGATTATATGTACATATCATCATTCCATTATTATGTTATCATATTTTGAAACCATGTATTTGTTATACTATATGGATTTAATAAAATCATTTTCACAGATTTCAAGAAATTGGTTTTATCCATTTCTACAATGGAGGATTTCTATAATAATATTTTAGAATGTAAACCTTTGATTAATAAGATTGAAATGAAAATTTAAGGACCAAATTTAATAATTGGGGGTGGGGTAAAATATCTTGAGATTTTAAAACAAAAGAACATATTTTATAGGTTACAAGATACACAACACTGATAAAAAATGAATAAAAAATTATTATTATTTATATCAAGATAAGAACCACCATGGCCCTCTAAGATCATCGTAAGAAAAATGTGAGACCCCAATCCCACCTGCAAAAATATAGGAGCTAGAGACCAACACTAAAGGTATAAATGAAATTTAGAGGCATTATCAAAATATATATGTTTACACACACTAAACAATATCCATAAAACTATAAACACGAATAAATAAAAGAATATAACATATAACATAATACTATACATGGAATAACCACAAGGGATAGGTAATTATATGATAGTAAAAACCAATATGAAAAGGTATATTTATATATATATATATAACCAACTCAAAATGAAGTGCCATTCTATAAAAAACATGAAAATAGAGGAAATTTAATAGGGAAAAACTCTGGATCTACAAGTCCAATCCCAAAACATAGTCTATAATCCCACGTATCGCTAAACTCCATCAATTTCTTTTAATTTGTTTCTATATTTATCATACTACATGAAATATGATGAAAAATCTCACAAATGGGTGATAATATGTTTACCTAGTAGGACACTGCAAAAAAACTAGAGGGTTGAAATATAAATATTCAACGAAAGACATCTCAACTAGTATTAAGTGGGAAATGAAAACCCAAAGTATATATGCTCAAAGAAAATTAAAAATTAGAGAAATAAGATCTATATCTCCATAGACCAGATAAAAATATGAGTCTCTCTACAACTTCATGGGTCTATCAAGGTTTCCAAACATCTTTTTTATACATATAAGTAATCCATTTCAAAGAGCCTCACCTCCATACTAACATACAAAGATCAAGGAGGACTATATTGTTATTTGGATTCACTACCTCGAATGTTAGTGGAGTGCTAAATATAGTATATAGAAATTTCACCCCAATGCATTAGGGGATTCCAATAGGTAAATAGATTTTGGACCCAATCCCTATTACATCAGGGGGTTCCACTCAGTGGAAAGGGGAACCATTTCTCAGTTCAAGAGAGGGGTTCAAGTCTATGGATGAAAGATACATTACATACTGTGATCATGGGTTTCCCTGAGAATATAAAGGACGTTTTCCCAAATTTGATAAGGGTTGGCACTCATTATGTATATAGATGACCCAAAAACTGGTACAATAAGGGGTTCTACTTAGTGGTCATAATAACAATACCTGTAAATAATAATGAGGTGCCACTCAAACTATGTAATGATCATGGGGGACCCACATCTAGGTGTGACAAGGGGGTTAGAGACCCCATTATCTATTGGAATATATGAAATTATCACTATAATAATTAAAGAATCATTAAAAGAATAATCATGCTTATCACACCGCATGTTATATCTTAAAAGTGACTATAAAGGATTCCATCACATTCTATGTGGAATAATACCCAGGATAAATTACTTGTGGGGGGAAATTTCAGGGCAAATGAAGGTGACACATAATATAGAATATTCTCAAAAATGTACACAGTGTGATATTAGGGTCACATGGAATGTAATATCAATTAAAAACAATGACTTTTCCTAGACACCACATTGATTGTTTGACTGTGTGGATCTATATTTTGTAGATATGAAGTCCAAAATGTTTTTGGTTCACTCATGGTTTGGTTATGTCCTTCAATATCATTTCTTTTTACCGAGGGATATTCTTATGTACTTAGGGAATGACTGTGTACCTATCCATATCAGAGTACAAATTTTTTCCTACGAGCATGGATATTCCCATATACTGCCGTAGTTCAGGGCAAGTCTAGGCCACATGTTTTGTTTCATGAGTGAATATGGCACATGACGTAGCCTTCTAGGTAAGATCACAAATAATGTGGGATTAGTCACATGTCATTTATTCATTATCTTCACCCAAACCATTATCACTGAATCATGGGGACTATAATACTTTTGTTTCTAGACTTCACATTGTATAGTTTTGTTTTTTCACTAAAACCTATAGTTGTTTTCCCGTGTTCCCCCATCCAACTAAATCCACAATTTCTACCATGGTACATGAATGGTTTCTTGGTATGTGGCCTTTCATGCTCAGTCAATCGATGATGGTTGGATTCTAGTTACCCAACCCCTACTCGACTCATCTAGTTGCATTTAGCCTTTCCCATTTCTTGATCTCAAATCCAAAATCCAGAACTATGAATCCACACCATGCATGCATACATGAAAAATCCACAAAACAATTTTATGAACATCTTTTACATACTAACCAGGAATCCATGGGGTCAATCACACATGATTCGACCCCAATAATGTTAAATTTTATCCTTTTGTTCCGGTTGTAATGAATATGATGAAAAGTGGGGGAAATATTTAAGAACAAAGTAATAAAACATTTGAATATTGTTTTATTACTACCAAAAATTATAAAACATGAACCATGGATGGAATCAAGGGTTTATGTGGCATAAATCATGGGATCCATGATAAACCAATTGAAACATGACCATCGTAAGAATAAATTGCTAAAAATTGATGAAGATAATATATTCCAAATTAGATTAAATCAAATAGAGTAAATCTAAAAAATATTACATAATTAGATTAATGATCAATCATTGGTGATGATACTATTATATAATGGTGGAGAAGATTCCAAGAGTTCTCTATCAAACTAACTATTTACATCATAGTGATCATTAGTCATCCATCTTGATCAGAAAATCAAGAACATTTCTCCTACATCTCTTAAATACTTTCTTTTTTGTGTGGATAGTGATGTAGATTTTATTAAATATTATATTGGAATCAGAATATAGGATATAAAAATTTAATATAAATAAATTTAATTATTTATTTTTTAAATACACTCCACAAAGGGTTACATCCTCCACGATGTTCTACGGTGAAGAACATTATGCTGCGCCTTTGGTAAAATCTGCATTCTAAAATCATAATTGGTCTTAGAATCCCATAAAAGGACCCTAACAACATTACAACCATTTAAACTAAAAGGATTAACCCAAATGATATAATATATTTTATATTTATAATATTTCTATACTGATCCTCTCTATATTTTGTAATCTCATGCTTAATTAGTGCTTGGATATGAAAATATCTCATATAATAATTCAATGTCTTCTAAAAAATAGAGTAATAAAATTCTAAACTCGTTGAATGATTTTCACACTAAAATGAAAAATTTATACAAAAATGTGGGGTAATTATCCATGATATAGCTCTTATACTCCACATACCTCTCCTTCATTCTCCCATATTTCTAGAGAACATGAACCAATAGGATGGTCCATCTATGTAGGATTCATTATAGCTGGTCATTGATCACCATTGAGAACTATAAAACAATGTATCTAACATGGATGTCTAGCTCACTCAAGTGCATAATAAATGTCTGGTTGTGAACAAATCTCCTCAGCTGTGACACATGAATGATTCCATGCACTCGGTCATATTATGGTGGAAATTGAAAATGTTAAGCAACCTCACCAACCATTCATTATATCCTTAAGGTACTGATGAACCTCAGGGATAACCAACTGCCCCAAAAATTCCTCCACAATTATTTTCATGGGGTTAATTTCAGAAAAAACATACTCTCCAAACATTAACAATAAGATCTATAAATTAAATCATTTTTATATTCTATTATCTTTCAGTTTCCCTCATAAAATCATTGAAAACTTGAAATTTATTTTCCTTATCCATCACCATCTATGGTAAAATAAAATATATCTCTCAAATATTAGTCTAATATAAATATAGCCTGCAGTGTCTGCCATTTCAGGCATTTAATGGTTCCATCGAAATATTAGAGTAATAAATATTATTATAAGTGAACCCCAACAATGAAATTTTATCCTCCCAGCCCCACATGAAGTCCAACACATTAGTTCAAAGTATTTCCTTCAACAACTATATAGTATACTCATTCTAAATATTTTTCTAAGGTGAACTTTGTGTGCGTCCTAAACTATTTCCTAAAGGACTCTAGAAATCCACTCTACAATTGTGTTATGAACCAATAATCACGGACATGGACAATCATAAATGGTACCCCAAGACATTATACAATATCTCAAATGTAAAATAATATAGAATATCAATTGTACCATTCTACATGATATAAAATATGTGATATGACCGGGCGAGTCAATAAAGAAGTACACAAATTGAATCATTAACTATCACCTTACACGGAATCCACCTCAAAATGACTATGTATATTCCATACCATTTCGACTACAATTTCTAAAGTTTCTATGTCAATCCAGACATTATCTATGAACAAAAAATACCCTCTAAAATGTGATACACTTATAAGTGAACTCAGATACAATATCCCTTATTATATCCCACAAAAACTCTCTATTGAAGGTCTACATAAATATTCCCCACATCGGGATGTATATCCATGGGGAAGTGTGAAGCTCCCTTATCAACACCTCTAATAGGTCTACCAGAACCATTGTATATCTCTTGAAAATGTTGAAATCCTCTCCTATATCAAATAATACATTTCGTAAATATCTATTGGATATGTTTTCATATAGAACCTCACATTTGATGTATCCCAAATGAGCCTCACTCACCCATTGAATAACTATTGGAGTCATCACCATCAATATATGAAAAACTACACCCTCTCCTCCATCAGGGTTAGTTTTGGTTGGGCTATATACTAAAATGCATCTCCAAATTCGCATGATCAATAATTTTTACTAAGGGAATCAACCACAACATTTTCCATTCCATGAGAATAGACTATAAGGAAGTTATATTCCTATAGGAACTATAAACAATTCTTCTTTCTCATGATATGTTCTCTTTTTGTGAAGATATACAAAAGACTATGATTGTATAATTTAATAAGAAAACACTCACTGAGAGTATAGATCCTCCAATGCTTCAGAGTGAAGAAAACTAATACATATTATAGTTCATGAATCACATAGTTATTCACATGGGGTATTAGCATCCTTGACCTATTCATAATCACTGCATGCTTCTACATAAACCCAAAACCAAGGCCATATCTATATGACACACAAAAATATAAACACAAAATACATTCCAAAAATATTCCTAACATAGGATCATTGGAATGCCTCATCCTCAATTCATCAAAGTCTAACTATCACAACTCTGTCTAGATAAATGGATATACATTCAATGTCAAGAAGGTTAATGTGCCTAATATCATATAGAAATTCTCCATGAACCACTTGGAGTACCCCACTATACCAAAAACACTTCATACCTTCATAACACTCTTGGGTGGCTAACAACATAGAACCACACTTGCCATCATTGAGACCCCATTTAAACCATGATAAAATATAACAGTACTTATAAAATTAACCACACTGACCAAAACTGGATCTTTGAGAGCATACTATAATGATTGTTCTCTCATAGAAAATATATGATCGTACATAGATGCTCTACATGATTGAAATATGATTCTATGTTAATGATTCTTTCAATAATGAAGACAACCAAAAATTTATCCAACATTGGATGGAAGATCATGTTGGTAAGATGCTTGTTCAAAGATGGTAAATTAGAATATATAAAGGAAAAACTATGAATTAATATTGTATATATAGATATTAGACATTTTTATTTGGAATAATATTCTCTAGAACCCTAATATGATGTTTGAATAACTAAAATGTATCTCAAACAAACAAATCACCCTGTGAAATTGAATGAATAGGTTATAAATCATCGGTAAAGGTACTTGTTTATAATTACATTATTCATCTGATGATAATACACATAAATCCCAATAACCTATTATTCTTTTTCAAAAACAATAATAAATTTTCCTAGGTGTACAAATAGGGTCTCACAGATAACGCATCGTAAAAGTCCTCCAACTATACTCTATGCTCTCAAAGTTCGTTAAGGGCCATCTAATATGTTTTAGAAGATATTCACATAGAATTGGGGTTTATGTAAATCCATAATTCTTTCTACATCTATTGATGTAGTCCCAAAACAATTTCCGAGAACACATACATACAATCCACCACAGTTAGTTGAAGTATAATTCTTAAAGATCCTTCAATTTCAAATTATAGTTTCCCTATATGACAAAGGACGATCTGCAGTTTCCTACTCATAAAGACCATTCACTCAACCATGATATCTCTCTCACTTGAAAAGTATAATATAGTTTCATTTTACTTTTTATGTATATATTTTATAGGATGAAAATATATTTTTGGAATATATTGTATACATGTACTTGATTCCCAAGATGATGTCATAAGGTCTCATCATGATGAAAAAATGTACCATGGGAATATCTCTCAATAGATAGCCGGATTTCACTTCTAGAATATAAGCGATATAAAATAATCACTCCATGTGTGAACCTCTATAGATAGATGTTGGGATAATTTTTCAATTGAAAGTTGAAACTCTCATAAAAAAGATATGGAGTTCAAAAAATGAGTTTCAAATATGTATAATACTACTAGAGATAGAGTATAAATGACAATGATTATACCATGTATCATCCCATGTGCATCCATGTTATAGACCCACATAGCTAGCAACTGCCTACAACCCCTACTAGCAGCTCCCTCCTCCTAGTGTGGGCCCCATAGTGTATGTTTTGATAGTATATCATGGAATATTTATATATCAAAAGTTCCTCCCTTCGGAGCTACAAATTCTCCTCTTTTGACACTTCATCTTAGAGATTCACCTTTTCCTTCCTTAGGTGATAAATAATCATGATTATGCTTTTATCATGGTGGTCTAATACCATCTTGTCTACCCTCAAATACACATCCAGCCAAAAATTCACAAGACCTATGACCTCTCCCATCATAATAAGAGAACAAACCCTCTATAATATATGCAGATCCTCTATTTGAATCTTGTACCATATGATAACCTATCTAATTCATTCCATTGGGAGATCTCCTATGGCGAGACCCTATCAACTGGATCCTCCTAGCCACAAAAAATGACTCACCACCATAACATCCTCGGGAAACACTATCTACATGGTGTTACTATGGTCATATTATCTCAATAATCAAATCTAACTCCATAACTCAATAATATGTTGGAATGTATTAGGGGAACATGTTGGAATTGATATCTCCATTGATACAATAAACACACATCTGTTCCTTGAAGTATCAATCTCGTACCATTTTAAGGAAGTATCATGTAGGTCATTGAACCTCACGGTAAACTTAGGAGTGATCATAAAACCCTTATGTAGATCAATAAGATTTTAAATACACATAGATCGCCTGACCTAGGGGTAATAAACCACATGATATAGTGATTATAAATCATCCTAAGATAGAAATGTCCCATAATGAGTCAACATAACCAAAATCTAAATGTTCCCTACTGATCCATTGAACAAAATGGGAACATGTGAAACCATAGGTTCCCTCAGGGTATTAATAATCCTTAAGACTCAGATCACTGATCCCAGATAATATTATAATACTTGAGTATAAGGATCAACAAAAAACCCAAATGGAATCTCACACTAGAACTCATGGATCCCACTATCCATACACATGCCATCCACATTTCATTATATTACCATACGCTACATGGAAGGTGTTGTTCTACTCCCTACTCAAAAAAAAGGTACCACCTTCGGAGTAAGGAACTGAAGAGAGGACTCATCACTCATCTAATCATTAACACAATCCATTATCAGAATCACAACTGGCTATCATTGCTGTGGCATCCTAAATATAATGAAGATGTTCCATAATTAGATAGTAATATATAAATTGGTATCTAAATCAATAAGGAGGATCAAATTAATTGATAATATATAAATCATTTACCACTTTTACCTTCAACGGATTTCTTAGTGTGATAATTCAACATGTAGGTAGTAAATGTCCCAGTTAATGGATTCTTCTTCTATTGTACCAACACTACGTTCTCTAGCATGTATACCACACTCAGTGAACTCCAACTGAATTTTTTTATGTCTGATATGATCCCCATAAATATGAAAACAATTGAAACTGTCCCATGAGTAGAACATATCTAATACCACTCTTTCACATCCCCACCCACTATGGCTTACTTAGACTACTTCAATATGAGTGTGACACCCCCTGAACACATACAACATGTTGGGTTCCAACAACTAGCTCTAATAAGGCATAATTGAAATCGGATGCCTTAGCCAAATGTACCTATATGCACACACACCTAACCATATCGATGAATTGGTATGTTTAGTCAATAAGTTTGTAGTAAAAGTCCATGTGAATTGGTATTTCTTCTATTGTACCAACAATAGGATCCTTGGCTAGTATACCACACTCAATACACTTCAAATACGTTTTTTATAAGTCACAAATGATCCTCAAAAATTTGAAAACACCAAAAACCATCCCATGAAATTGATATATCTAATACCACTCTATCACATACCCACCCACTAAGGCTTGATTACACACAAAAAAGACGAGTTTGACATTCCTGGGGAAAATGCTTCCAATAAAATGTGGGGAGCTAATCCATCTCAGAGTATCTCATTCTATCTCATTCCATCTAGGACACCATGTAGGAAATCTTTTCATCCTTTTCTATTGTATTTATATTCTTTTATATGATTATTAATTCCTTATTCATCCCCATTCAGCTCGATTACCCTTACCATGGTGGGGAAAATATTTTTAGTGATTGAGCAAGGATTGATTTTCTATATTGTAATTCATGAGTTATTGGACATAATTGAATGATTTTTTTTTATTATTCAATGTTGTTTTCAATTTTAAATACAATATTTTATAATAATGTGTGATCATTCTTGATTATTTTATTTTTTTATTTGTAAATAATTTGTATCTCCCTCCACTAATTTGTGTTTATATACGGGGGAATAGACTAGGGATTATTGGAGAATAACTCAATGATCATCAATTTGTTTAAAAGTGGTAGTAAATGTTCTTGATTTTTTGGGATTAACTAGGCCCGATTAGGTATTTTCTATTTCAATTGGGGATATTAATTGAATATATTTTGTACATGGATATAGAGTTGATCAAACTGAGATCATGGTATAGTTTTCTCTCTCTATCATAATTTCACCAATGAAATTAGAAGATAAAATTGTGGAATTTCACTTTAATCAACCCAGATGAAGTGGTTTCAATAAAATTTAACAAGGAGTTCATTATAATTTGGAAACCGACCCCTACATAATCAACCTTATAATATTATAGTTTTCAATCATTTCAATTTCAAATTTCATTCCAATAATATTCTTATTAATTTATTCTAATAACACTACATTTTTACCATCGTTTAAATGTGAGAAACTATTTTTTGGGCACTCCTATTCAATAGATTGCCTTGGGTTAATCACTAAACTACACTTATAGAATATAAAAATTGATTTTCGAAGCCCCATGATTGGCGTGCATCAAACATGATGTCATTTTTTGGGAGGCAGTTTCAAAATATAATTTTTACTATTTTAATAGTTTCAAATAAAATAATAATAATAATAATTTCCCATGATGTTTTCAAAAGATTTTTTTTAATTCATGGAATAATTACCCACCAATGAAAAAACCAATTATTGATTGTCCTTTTTTAATGGAGGAAGGTGTTGAAACTATTTTTAAAAAGGATAGGTTACTTTAGAAATCACATAGTGGGCATAAAGTATTCAATGAATTCATTGATGGACTCAATGAGTACATGAAAAAATTATTTTTTGACGTGATGGCCTAAGAGATAACTTAGTTCTCCCATTACATTCTGGAATTGTATAATTTTTCCAAGGTAAAAGAATATCCACCTTAGTATTATGAGATTATTCAAAGGAGATCATTGAAATTGAAGAGACTAACTACATGACTCTATCTGCTACTAATTAACTTCAAGAGGTGATTTCCACAAAAGAAGATATTGAAAATAGAATCACTCAAGGGTGTGATCTTTTATTGATCATGGTGTCTTCTAATTTTATTAAAAATTAGTTTTGTATCACCTGCCCTTGCATAAATTTTTTTGTTTCATCCAAAATATGTTTTGATTTGGAGGACGATTGTAAAAAAAATGATCCACCAAAAGTGGAAATGATGGAGCTCCCCGAACGTGTTGATCATTTATTGGAGGGAGTTCAAAAGAAGATCGAAGTGGATTTTCCTGAGGAAATATAGGCACAAGATTCATACATTGAAAGAGTATACGTTGATATTGATTCACCATGATTTAGTTTTTTTCAAATATAACTAAACTATAATAGTCCCTATGATTATTCCAATGATTTCGTATACCTTGAGAAATCGCTGGTAAATGAAGATGAAATGGTGGAAGTGAGAACAAAGAAAGAGGATGACCCATTCAATATCATACCTCTACTATGAATGTTTTACATTATTCCCATGGATTTGGATTTATAATTATATATCCACATATCCCTATACAAAACAGAACATTTTCATGATTGAAAGAAGAATTTTTATTGGTTTATTTTCAAGAAACATTTCCCACCATCAGATTGGGGATAATCGATTTGAGTTACACATCTAGAGACAACAAAAACCAAGGGCCCAATTAGGGTATTAAACAAATATCTATCCATGTTTTATAATTATATTTCTTTTTTTTCATTTAGTTAATTTTTTATGTTTTTTTACTTTTTCAGGGTCTCAGTGTTCAACACATAGGAGCATAACATAATGTTACATTTCGAATAAGTCATGACGTACCTATCATTTAAGTTTTATTGATTTCTATGATTGATTTTCAAATATTCATTCATTTTAAATCCATTTTAATTCATAGGAGACACTACATCCTTTAATTTTCCAGTAGGGAACCTTTATAGATTAGTATTTTCATATCTTCTTTGAATTTATTTTTTAATGATTGTTTGTTTTTTGATATATGTTTGTCTATTTTTTTATTTATTGCGTTTTAAAAACATTTGATCTAAAATGATTATCATTGAAAATTTTTTAAACATGTTTAAATGAATGAACCAATCCATTCAATGAAAAATATATTAAATGAATGATTAAATGGGTTTGTTTTATGTTCATATCATTTGGAATTTCCTAAACAATACACTGATTTTTAAATCTCATGCGACATATCACTATGTTTATTTTAGAAATAACATTAATGTGAGTCCAAATTACCATTGTTTTCATATTATTTACATTAACCTCATTTCTTGAGAGAACAATACCATATATTGTTTAACTATAATTTTATTTATTCCTATCAAAAAATGAGGGTTTGAGGTAAATGTGTTCTAAATGGTTGATGAATTTATTTGGTTTTAATCAACCTTTTTAAAATAAACATATTTATTATATTCTACCATGTACATTAATACATTTAACCCTTAGAAACCATTAAGATACTGTTAGGTTATCAACATTACAATCCACCTTTCCATAACCAACATGATCTAGACGTGAAATTGCATGATCTAGTTGAACATGTGTGTGGGGGAAGTTATCTTGTGTTGTACTACCTCATTTGATGATACATTGGGTGGAAAATTAAATTATGAAGAGATGATGCTTCTACTGATTTTTTTCATTTATTTAAATATTGTTCCTTTCTTGAGATTTCATTATAAAATAAGTTGCTACTTTCTAGAGCTTCCAAAGTTGATCGATATTTGTGTATATTTGAAGCTTTAATGAAATACTATGTTTATGAATAAATTCCTTCTAGGGATCTGCTAAATGGAATGAACTCTCCAAGATTTTTCTTGATTATGGAGATATTTTTCTAAAAGGGGGAATATAAGGAGACCATACTTGAGTAAAAATAAAAATATTGCAAATTTTCTTCAAAAAGTGTCAAGCCCTCCTTTTTCGGCAACATAATTTTCAATATCTAAATACAAAAAATCTGTAGCCATAGAATAACCCTCAACATTCATCATGAAAAACATATTAAATTGACTCACATTGGGTGGATATGTAGGAATTTATCAAGACTATAGTGTCTCTTATGTGTGTTTGTATGAGAAAAACATTGTTAAACATTTAAAATTGTGAGATGACAGAAAATTCATGTGAGGTAGGTGTTTTTATTTCATGGGATATGAAATGAATTGAAAATATATTAAATGATATCAATGTTGATATTTACATAATTATTTTTGATGAGGAATGAAACATTTTTTTTTCTTGGAATGGATTTGGTAGATCTCATGGATATGTGTTGTTTATTTGATTTTATTTGACTTAATTTTATATTAATTTGTCTAGAATTCCAAGTTCTATATGTGAGGGAATTTATGGGGAAAATATTTTCAATAAATTTACATTGAATTTAGTTTTTTAGATTACAGCAAATGGTAACTTAAAGAAAAATTTACATTGTTAATAATATTTGTGGTATTTTGATCTTAATTGTAGAAATGGTGAATTTCAGATTTTTTAATATTTTAAATTATTTCTGCACTTTGACCATAATATTTTATATATTAATAAATAATGTTAAATTAATTATTTTATTGATTCCAAACAAACTGATCTTTATTTCATCCCTCTGAACCAAAACCCTAATTGACAATATGGAAGATCAAAATAAGATTACAATTTAGACCATGAAAACAGGTAACAGATATGTTGATTTTCAGTATTGGAACCCTAACTCATTTATGATAGGCCCAATTACTGTAAAATATGGTTTCTGTAACCAAAAGGATTATTTGAACTTATTTAATATAGGATTGGACGTGCTAATTTGGCCATTGTAATGGTCATCAGGGCATCTAATCCAAAGGGTTGCAATATGAGAATCTAACTGGAATGAATAAATTGTCAAAGTAAAATCGAAATAAATCTCATAATGCATGTACAAATGTGCTAAAAGATTGATATGACATGAAATGGATATTTAAAAACAACATTGAAGAATGGAGAAACATGTGAAATGTAATTTATTAGGGGTAAAATGTGTCATCTTTTAGGGGAGAAATTATTCTTATAAAATGATTGTACCTCATCCCTCTCAAAGCATCTTATTCCATCCAATTTCTTCTAGGACACCAAAGAGGATAATTTTTTGTATTTTTATCTTATATTTCCTTTCCCTTAAATATTTTTGTAATTCATCCTTCTTCCCCATTCATCTTTATTACCCTTACCATGACAGGGTAAACATTTTGAGTGATTGGGGAAGGGTTGGTTTTTTATTATTTAATGCATGAGTTCTAGGACATAATTGAATTAAATTTATTTCCACTTCAAAGATGTATTAAATTTAATATAGATTATTTTTTTATAAAGTGATATAATTCTTGAATTTTAATTCCTTTATTGATATTTTATTTTTGTAAATAATTATTATCTCCCCAACTAATTTTGTGGTTAAATATGATGGAATAGACAAGAGATTATCGGTGAAGTACACGATGATCGTCAGTATGTGTAAAATGGGTAGTAGATGTTATTGATTATTTGGGATAACCAAGACCCAATTGGGTATTTATAAAGACAATTGAGAATATTCATTGCAACTCATTTACACATGGAAGGAGAATTGTAAAAATTGAGATCATAGTATGGTTTTCTCTCACTATCACAATTTCACCATGGTAGTGAGTGGAAAAGATTGTGTAATATCTCATTAATCAACTCAAAAGAAGAGGATTGGATTTAATTCTTCAAATATTTAATTAAAAATTATAAAATAAACCCCAAACCAATCACCATTATAATATTATAGTTTCTATTCAGTTGAATTTCAAATATCATTTCAATTATTTTCATATTGATTTATTGTAAAAGCATTTCATTCATATCCTTGTTTACATGTAAGAAATATTTTTATGTGAACTCCTATTCTGGAGGCTTCCTATGGTTAATCACTACAATATACATAGGGAATATAAAATTTGTTTTCCACACCCAATTACATGCATGCGTCGCCACTATACATGGTCGTGTTTGAGTACTAGGTTAGGCCTTTTTACTTTTCCCTTCTCATATAATCTTAGAGTAAATGGAATTTTAAGGCCAGATTAGGTCTGGGCATGATCATTTGGAAAATAATTTATAATACTTTTTAGGATCACATGGAACATGGTTGTGGGAAGACGTTGTGTGATCATAATCTTTCAAAAAACGATGGGCACTGTTTCTAGGGGAATTTCAGTGCTTATTCACAGACCACTAGAATATTTTTCATGTTGTGCAGTAAAACCTATTGAATTATTTGAATGTATCACTGACAATTACACTTCATCCATTTATATATAAATTCATATTTGAGATATCATATCTACGATCATCCATGCCTATTCCATTTCTGGTGGCCAGATTTTCGACACTCAATCCTTTCTTGGCTCATCTCATTATACCGTTCCTCTCTTGTTCACATCTCCTTGATACCAAATAAATGAATCCTCATCTACATCGAAATTTTATCCATTATACATATAAATTGATAATTCAGAAATATTTCACATATCCTCTAAAAGCTCATTTGTTTGATCACCCTCGGACACACCATAAAATGTATGAACAATAACCCCATGGGAAGACAATGATGAATATTAAGAATTTCAAGGGAAATTCACATGAATGAAGTGATTACTAGTCTTTTGATATTGATGTTATATCCCAAAATTATAAAAAAAATAGATTAGGTATGAAATCAATGATGTAGGTTGTATATATCAAAAGATCTATGATAAAAACTGAAATAGGGATCATGATATTTACAACAAAACAATGAAATAAAAGATGATAATTTAATCCATGTTTGATTAAATCAAATGGATGGAATCAATATTTTTTTAACAAATCTCAATTAATTATTTATTATTGGTTAAGTGGGAATTATATAATGATGGAGAAGATCATTTTCATTATCTATCTTCTTCTCTATACAACTCGAGCTGATCATTTATCAACAATATCAATCTACTAACATATAAAACTCATTCTCTGATCTTATATCCTCCTAGTGTTATCAAGATAAAAATCGTGATTTTTTATAATTGGTTATTCAAATAAGAAATTAGATCATGGGAAATTTAAATAATCAAATTGTTTTATTTTTTTATTAATTATGCCAACTGATAGTCACCTCCCCTAGAACATCCGATGTAAACTAAAAATATGCCACACCCATGGTAAAACTCATGTTTTTGTAATCAACCATGGTCTCATATTTTCCATTTTAGGTCTCAATAATGCGAAAATCTATTATAATAAAATTATGACCACATAAGATAAGATATTCTAAATAGATTTAATATATAAATATCGAGCCTATATAGGGAACAAAATCCTGTACTGAATTAGTTCCAATATCTGAAAACATTTCTTATATTATTCCAATGTCTTATTTGAAAAAAAATAGTCATAAAAATTTAAATTATAATGTTGTAATGTACCCTTTAAATTGATGGTTAGTAATAGTATTGTATTTATAATGATATATATAATTATTATATTCATTTCAAATTTATTAATTAATTACTTGGAAACAAGCACTTGTTTTTTTGAAAAGTAAATTTATTCTTAAAAAAAAATTTCTTCAAAATATGGGTTTTCATTATTTTTAAAAGATAATTTATATACCTTTCAGAAAAAAATGATAAATCTATTTTTTTAATTAAAAATATTGGATCCATATTAAAATGATTTGTATATAATTTTTTAAAATGTTTTATATTTCGATGAATAGTGAAAAATTCAGGTTTCTATATTAAATTATTTAATATTTTAAATATGAACTAAGTAAATTTATATTTGGACCATTTTAAAATTATATATATTTCTTTTTGAATTTAAATAATATATTTTAAAATTGAATTTAAAATTTAATTATTTATATATACATTAATTATTTAAAAATGATTGTTTATTTGAAAAAACTACTTTTCATATCATTTTCTAGATTTTATATTAAATGAAATTATAAAAATAATTTATTTTAAATTGTTAATAATGTATTTTTATTTTTAAATAAATCTGTGAATTTTTTTCAGTTAGTCCCTTTAGTTTTTATTAATTATAAAGAGTAACTACAATAAATTTTATTTCCATAATAAATGGAAAATCTTGAAATTAAGTGTTTAAAATAAAATAGTAGGAAATAAAAAATGACGTTAAAACTTACTTATCAGCCATACTATTTAAAGATTTATTTTTATGTCCTTTTTAGCTATATGTATGTGATTGTGACCTTTATTTTATTAAAATCAATGAAATGGGAAAAAATAAAGACTATTATTTTTAATATATATGTTATTTTAATCATCAGAAAATATAAAGGATATTTTTTTCTATAAATAATAAACTAAAACATAAATATTTTTTCTCATCATAGTAATTTATTTTTACCTTTTAGGGAATAAATAATTTCCAAAAAATTTTATGCATCTTTGACATAATAATTACATAATTAATGGAAAAATAAATTAAATGATATTAACTTATTTAAATTTAATAAAATTATGAATAATTAATGTAATAAATTAAATTTATTGATATATATATATATATCACTTTAGGTATGTATTAAAATTTTTACTCAAATATAATTGTCTTTCTGATGTTATTGTTTTCAAAGTGACGAATATTTTCTAAAATTGACATTAATGATATTTTAAAAAAAATATTTTATTAAATTATTAAAAACTACAAAAATTTATTTATTCCCACGATTTTTTATTATATGGTTTAAAATCTAATCCAATATTCACTTATCATCTCTTTATTTATTTTTTAATATCTATTATGACCCTAAAGAGTAAACTAGCATGGCATCATGGTATGTATGAAAATTGTTGAAATAGGGTTAAAATGAAAATATGTCCATACAAATATAGTGAAAAAAATTGTAAATTTTTTATGAGAATATTCTGACTCAAAATCGTCTTAACACCGAAACATATTTGTTTAGGGGAATTTGAATTTCAAATTAATTTGTATTTATTAAATATTTTGGAAAATTCCATGATATCCCCTCTTCTCTCTTATAAAAATCATTTATTCTTATCTTTACTTAACACTTAATAAACCATTTTTATAAAAGAAAAATACCTAAATAAATACCTTAATTCTTGACTCACATCATATAGGCCCGGATTTTATGATAAAATAAACCAATGATATCATTTTTTATAAACGTTAACATGTCTTCCAAAGAAGAAGAATTGTTCTTAACCAAGCATTTTTGTTTTATTTCTTCTTCCACCTCATTGAAATATTATGTAACTATGATAATATAGTATAACCATCATGTGTCATATATTTACATGTTATTATGCTAATGTTAGAACATATATCCATCTCCAATCTCAATAAAATTGGAAAGGAATCCATCTTTGGTGTGTAAGGAGGACTACCTCCATGAAAACTAATGTAATTTTTTTTCTAGAACTAACTCTTGAGGATATTTAAGATGTTCAAATTTATTTATATTGTATACTTTTGAAGATATATTTATTATTAATTAAATATAGTATATCTTCTATTTTATTAAATTTAAATACACTAAAACATATAACATCATTCATGTGTACATGTGGGTAACCACCTCCATGAAGCAATGTGATTTATTTTTCATCACCACATTACATGGATGATATATATAATTTATTTAAATAATTAATTTTTTATTTATGATATTATTGTCATTATGTAAAAATAAAATAAAACATACATTCATGCCATAATGATAAAAGAAAAATAGAAATTTCAAACATATGTATGTATTAATTACCATCTCTATGATTTTAATATAGATCATTTATCCGATCCATATTACATGTTTGAATTTAAAAGTATAAGATAAGTATTAAAATTATGACCATTTATTTAATATTATACATGAGATATTTTAAGAGTAAACGATTTAACTATAATTAACCTACCAAATTAATTTTTTACATATGAACTGAATAACATCAAAACATCCAACATAGACAAAACTATATAAGTAATTATATGGTGGTATTAAATAAAATAATATTTATAATGAAATTGAAATATGTTTTTAAAAAGATTAATAATTAATATATATTTGTCATTCAGGATGTTAGAGAACATATGTGTTGTGTAACAACCCGATATTTTATGATAAATATTCTTTTTAATTTATTTGATGTCATGTGTTTTATACTACAACAAGATTATCTTGTGCTATACGCCACACTGTATTAGCTTGAAGTATATGCAACACTATTCTTAGATTGTGTTACACACAATTTCAAGTTCGTTATATAATAGTCATTCTACGCATCATTGAGTGTATAGATATATATATATATATATATTCAATGTATAAATGAAATATGGTTGGATTATTTTAAACTAAACAATGATGGATTATTGCACAACACGCAACCCTGACTTGGCTTGCATTACACGCATTCGTGACTTTCCTCGATAGCGTGTCTTGTACGCAATATCAGGTTTCACTAAATAATGATATATGGTTATAATATTATTATGAACTAGCCGTTATGAATAGTATTAACTAAATTTTGAATGTTATAACATTATTATTTCATCTTGCACATTTTCTATAACACGGTATGTGAACAAAATAAATTTTTCGGGTAAAATAAGTATTTTTCAAAAAATGCATTTTTGCCGCCTTTTAATGGAGAAACCACATTAAATCTAGTTTTTGTCATGTTTATAAGTTCAATTTTACAAAATAAACTTCTTCTTCTGAATCAGGATATAATAATTTACATTTGATAATGTTTTTATATTTTTCTGATAACTTTCATATTTTAATGAATAGTAAAAACACGCTCTATTTGAATTGAAAACAACTTTATTCATCACAATAATTTATATGGTTAAATTATAATATTGAATTCTTTTAAAGTTTAAATATAATATATTTTTACCATTTAATATAATTTATTTCATTAGAATTGATTTTACCTTGAATTTGTAGGTTAAATAAATTCAATCTTTTGCAATGTTTTAAACAAAAACCCGTTTTCTTTCAACAACAGGATTAATTTTAATTTAATTTCTGCAACTTTTGTGTATTGAATTTGAGAAAATGGATTCCGTATTTGGAATCAGTGGGTCCAAGTTATGTTAAGAAGCTATTTTTTATTTTTTGGGTTTCTGAATAGTAACTACGGTAAATTTTATTTACCATAGTTAAAGGTAAATCAGGTAATTAAAGGTAAATATAAGATTATAAAATTACCCTAACACCTGCCAAAATCCAATTGGATGACTAAAAGTTGACCCATATCACCTAAGTATCGGATTAGATTAATTTAATGGACTTTTGTCCATGAAAATAATTTAATTGTTATTAAAACCAAAGAAAGTGACAACATGTCACTTTCTTAAATCGTATAAGTATATTAATTTTATTTTAGTGATAAACTTCATGAAACATCATATATAAATAGTCTCCAGATATATAATAAAATTATCTACATCATATTTACTTATTTATAATTTTTAGGGATAAAATATTTATTATTAAAGGTGAAATAATTGTTATGTTGAAATTATATTATTAATAAATATATAAAATAAATGATTTTAAAAATATTAAAATAAATATCATATGAACTATTTAATGTGCTCCACTAATTTTATAGATAAATATGACATGCTGTTAATCTATTAAACCTTTTATTTCGAACATAAATTCTGTATATTGTTTATTTAAATTCAAATAAATGAATAGTTTCAAAATTGACACTATTGTTATTTTATAAAAATAACATATTATAAAATTGTTTAAAAATCACAAAAATATTGAGAAATTATAAATTTACATTTATATGGTCGAAAATTTCATAATGTGTCAAATTATGGAAAATTTACAACACATATGTAATTATTTATAATAATTTAAAATTTAGAATATTGTGACCAAAAATAAAATAAAATTGATAAATATAGATAAATCAAGTTGATAATGTTTAAAATAAATTCCTAACTTGCCTAAATTTTATTGGTTGATGATATTAAAACCCTATCTCATCTAATCATCGGATATGAGTCATTTTGAAAGTTTTTATGTGGGGTTGGGATTAAATATAAACTAATATTTCTTATATTTCCAAAGGTTCCCCTCTCCTCCCTTATAAAAGGGCACCTCCTCCCTCTCCTCCTCACACCAATTTTAGCCTTCCAGATTGGAAAAACACTACCAATTTCACTTCCCCAATTCCTTATAAACCAACTAGAGGTACGTATCTTCTCAAAAGACCAACTCTAGTACCCTAAGAGAATGTTAAAATGAGGCACTTCGAGAAAGAGGAAATACCTTCTACCGTTGTTTCACGTTCTATTCTTCTTATACTCCCTCTTATTTAGTTGTTTCATTATGAAGTAATAACATATGTATCCCTAATATACATATATGTTATTATAAATATGAAACAACCCTATTTCACCTTCTATCCATCCTACGGAAAACAAAATCACCCCGCTTGCGTACGTACAGAATACCATCTCCACGCCGTGGTGTAATCTATTTTTCCACCAACACCTTACATGGATGGGTATAATGTTTTAGAGAATAACTATATATGGTTATTATAACATAATATTGATTCTGATATATTATACTATCCACTCCAATTCTATTCAATAATTATGGGAACGGTATCATCGCTCGTGAGTACGTACGGACTACCGTCTCCACGACGTAATGAGATTTATTCTCCATGTTAACCATACATGAATGATCATAAAGTCTATATAATGAATAATAATTAAATATATGAAATAATAATTCTAATAGATTTATTTATATATATATATATATTTATGCATGTCATCTATTTAGTTTCATTCAATTAAATAAGGAAACGAAAACATCGTTCATGCGTACGTACGGCCTACCGTCTCCATGAACGGTGTATTTCATTCCTTTTATCAATCTATAATATATATGTATATTATGAATATATATTATATATAAATCATGGTTTACATTATGGAATTATGGAAATCAGGATATAAGTAATAATATCAAGAACGACAAGTCGAAACACATACGATAAATGAAATGATTTTACCCAAAACCCTACTTTAACATTGAATTTACAAAAGAACGGGTAATATAACGTCATAAGTGAAACATATATGATATCATAAAAATTAATATGATTAATTAATAAGTAAATGAAATTATTTAAATCATTATACAGGAGGTTCGGATCCATACGAAGCATATCAGACCTAAGGTAAGGGATAATTATTCCAATCTCATTCTTATCCGAGATTGTTTATTTGTAAGTATTTACTCGGGTTATGATTATTATCCATGTCCATATGTTCTCAAAATCTTTTCATGAAATGTTTAATTTTCTTTCATGTATGTTTAATGTCATTTTTACCCTTTTCTACTTTTACCACATCTTATGCAAGGAATATTTCTTTTGTTTACCATACAAGGAACTTTTTGACTTTTCTGAAAAATGTACGAGAAAAATGTTATTTTTAACTTATACAGAGTGAATGGATTTTTAAATTTTTATAAATCCTTATTTTCATGAAGCTTCCTCCAAAATATTTCATGATTGATTTCAATAAAATCCTTTTATTTTAAAATTTCATGGAATTTTGTGAAAAGAAAATGATTTTGATGAAGAAAGGATATTTTGCTTAAGAATTCATTTCAAGTGTTTTATCAAAACCATTTTCCATATAAGATGGAATTATTTCATATTTGTATGTTTCAAGTGTAATTTCTCTATTATTTACATGTTTTCAAATTTCTAATGATGAAATGTCTATTTGTTTTATATGGTTTATGTGATGATGCGATGTTGTTTATGAAACTGATTTTATTCTTTGGGTTATGATGAATGTTTTAAGATTATTTTCTGGCACAAGTATGAATTATTTCATTATGATATGGGGGTACCTATATCTCCCTCCAATGAATTGGTTAAAGATTTATATCTCATGAGATAGACATGGCTGGAAAGGTAAGTTAATCTGGTTCAGTGTTACAGGACTGAAACGAGGAGTGAACTCGATTCAGAAAGTGACTTTTTCCACTAAGATGGACTTGGCAGCAATGCCTTGGCTACTCTAGAAATCATAACATGTGCTGAATGTTTGCCACAATTACATGTTTTATTCCAATTATATTCTATCATGGTTTATGTTCCATTATGATATATGCCTTAAGTATTTCCACGGTTTATGTCTTTGCTCATGATTTTGATGTTTAAATTTCATGTTCAAGTTTTTGCTTTCAAATTTTTATGGATTGTTTTATGTTCTATATTTTTTCCCTTATGGATCATTTGAGCTCACCCTTTTTATGTTTTATTTTTCCCAGGAAATAAAGAATGGTTTTAGGTAAGGAAACAAAAAGTGGAAGATCATTATGGGAGTTTTTGAAGATCTTTCAAACTGATTAGAAGTTTATATTCCAAGTTTCCAAAGACACTAAACTATTACGGTCCATGAGTGTTGGTTCTTGTTATGTATTAGGTATTCTACAAATGTAATGTAATGTCCATGTACATCAAGCTTTCGGGTCTCTACAGTTGGTATTAGAGGAAATGTTTAGTTAACCTTTGGAAACTAGGATGCGAAAACTTTTCTAAGATCCCTAGAGATATTTCAAAGGTATGTCTAGAGATGTCCCTAAGGATAAGTATACATATAGATTATAGTCCTAGAATTGCGATAACAATCTTAGAATTAAACCTAATATGTTAGATATTGAACGTACTCCCCCTTTATTATATTGTTTTCCCTATCATGGTAGTTTCCTCTCACAATATTATTTTTGGGTTTTAGAGGATGGATGGAACCCGAAGAAACCATGTTGATCAATGTAATGGAAAATGAAATGATAGTCCTCCTGACCAAACCAATGTCATGGTAGATGGAGTGCACAATATTATTTCTATACTTACACAAGCTGTGAATCATTCTAGAATTCAAAATGAGAAGAGAAAGGAGCAACATTATATTGAATCCTTCATCAGGTAGCATCCACCTTCATTCTGCGGGTCTTCTGATCCCTTAGTGGCTGAACTATGGATCAGTAATACTGAAAAGATATTTTCAGTTCTACAATGTTTTAATCATGATAAAGTCATCTTAGAAGTATATCGTTTGGAAGGTGATGCTGATCAATGGTGGAATCTTATCAAGAATACGAGGCAAAGATATGAAATTGAGTACATAGAATGGGATGAGTTCATGAACTTTTTTTTTCAGTAAGTACCTCCGTCGTATTCTTAGAACAAAGATTGAAAAGTAGTTTCTTGAGCTTAATCAGAAGGATGATGAATCTGTTGGTATATACGTAGCGAATTTTACAAGACTTTCAAGGTATGCATCTGGCCATTTTATACAAACTGAAATTAATGTTGATCGATTGTTCAGTGGCTTAAAACCACGTCTTCGAAGGGCATTAGCTATATGAGACTTTAGTAGCAATGAAGAAATTGTGTGTTTTTTCTATCAAGGTAGAACTGGAAGTTGGTGTAACATATCCATCTCATGGTTTTGAAAAGAAACAAAAGATAGAGTTCAAGGAGAAATCTTAGAATAATGGTGAAAAGAAGATGAATGTTTCTTTATTCTCAAAGTGTGGAAAGAAGCATGGTGGAGATTTCCTAAAAGGTACTAGAGAATGTTTTAAGTGTGGAAAAGAAGGTCATCGAGCAGTTGAATGTCGAAGTAATGGTAAAAAGGTTGCTAATAATTTGAATAGAGAAAAGACAACAGAGAACCCTCCACCAACACTTCAATGCTTCAAGTGAAAGGAAATGGGGAATTATGCTAATAAATTCCGTAATCCACGGGTTAATGATGATCAACGTGAGCAACCTCTTAAGGAAGAGGATAAAGGGAAGTCTCATGCGATCACTATTTTTAATGTTGTGTATGAAAATGATGTAGTGTAATGATTAAGTGTTTATGTAATGAGATTTCAATGTAGTGTTATGGAATCTCATTTATGGTATTGTGGAATTTTGGAATATCTATGTATTGGTTTTCAATAATTATATTATACTAGTAACCATGAAAAAGTATTTGAAATATTTTTAGAAGGCACCTAATATGCACATAAAGACATGCTAAGGAGATAATGAAATGTTTGATAGTATTAATGAGCTGATGAATTATATAAGGACAAAGTGATATCATGGTTTGAGTATATAGAATTTTTGTATTTTGTTGTGTGGAAAGAGTAATCTTTTGACAGCATTCATGTTTTCAATAAGGTTCAATGGGTATTCATTTTTTTCAATAGAATACCTGATTAATGTATTCACATGATTGGAATGTGACCAACAAGATATATGAGGGATAAATGATCATATTCACATACTTGTTATATGACCTTTTTAGTAATCATTCTCTTTATACTATGAGTTTTGAAAGAAGAATTTTGGATATGCCTAAAGATTCAAATGGATTATGTTGAACATAAGTTTGTATTGTTTAAGGCTAGAATTTTTTTTTCAATATTATTTCTAGAATGTTATAATAGTGTCGTTTTAGAAAAAGGAAAACCTGCAAGATGGGGGACATCCCATTGCGTCGGACAAGGCTATGGGAATAGAACCCACAACTGAAGTGTGACATGACTTTATTGCCTACCACTGGCCTAAATGAAGTCCCTGGTTTGTGGAAACTAGTTTTATTTTATTAGGCAGTATGATAAATAAATAATAAGTCCATTGTTAGAACCATACACGATTAATCTCACCATAAGATGGAATTATAACTTTTGCTAGCCTTTTTTTCAAACAGATGGAATAACCCATCATTCTATCACATGATCTTCTAACACTTCATGAATAACAAATTCAACATAATTTCTTTAAGAGATGAAGTGGAAATTGTTCAATTCACGAACAACAGTAAGATTGTACCGAAAACATGTAAGTGTTTCTTTTAATTTATAAACTTTAGAGAAATGATCTTGAAAATGTTGTCCCAGTGCCCTCATATCCAGTGAATCATATAATACCCTAGATCATCACAAATTTATGCCTTTGTGATTTTTGTCTTTTTCATAGCCACATTCTCTACCACTCTCCATCAGAACATGATGGTTAGATTTCTCTTCCATATCCATATTTTCACCAATGTTTTCCTATGTGGAAACCCAATGATTTGTTAATTTGGGTAATTGTTACATTTCATACTTTAGTTTTTAACGTTATGTTTTGGTATTTCATTTTACGATGTGTGTTGCAATTAATAAAACATTCAAGTAGAAAACCATGTATAACCCCGAGGAATTTCGAGGGAGAAATTAATTTTAAGGGGGGTAGAATGTAACAACAAGATATTTTATGATAATTATTCTTTTTAATTTTTTTTATGTCATGTGTTTTATGCTACAACAATATTATCTTGTGCTATACGTCACACTGTATTAGATTGAAGTATACGCAATACTATTTTTAGATTGTGTTACACACAATTTCAAGTTCTTTTTATAGTAGTCATTCTATGCAACATTGAGTGTATATATATATATTCAGTTTATAAATGAAATGTGGTTGGATTATGTTTTATTAAACAACAAAGGATTCTTCCACAACATGCAACCCTGACTTGGCTTTCATTACACGCAATCACGACTTTCCTCGATAACGTTTGTTGTACACAATATCAGGTTTCACTAAAAAAATGATATATGGTTAAATTTTTATTATGAACTGGCCATTATTAATAGTATTAACTAAAATTTGAATGTTATAACATTATTATTTCATCTTACACATTTTCTAGAACATGGTATGTGAAAAAAATAAATTTTTCGGGTAAAATAAGTATTTTTAAAAAATGAAGTTTTGTCTCCTTTTAATGGTGAACCCACATTAAATATATTTTTTGACATTCTTATAAGTTACATTTTACAAAATAAACATCTTCTTTTGAATCGGGATATAAAATTTTACATTGGATAAAGTTTTGATATTTTTCTGATAACTTTCATATTTTAATGAATAGTAAAAACACAAACAACTTTTTTCATCATAATAATTTATATGAGTAAATTATAATATTTAATGGTTTTAAATTATAAATAGAATATATTTTTACCATTTAATACAATTTATTTCATTATCATTGATTTTACCTTGAATTCGAAGGTTAAATCAATTCAATCTTTTGCAATGTTTTAAACAAAAACACGTTTTCTTTCCACAACGGGATTAATATTAATTTAATATCTGAAACTTTTGTGTATTGAATTTGGAAAAATGGATTCCATATATGGAATCAGTGTGTACAAATTATGTTAATAAGCAATTTTTTATTTTTTGGGCATTATGAATAGTAAGTACGGTAAATTTTATTTACCATAGTTAAAGGTAAATCAGGTAATTAAGGGTAAATATAAGATTATAAAATTACCCTAACACCTGCCAAAATCCTATTGGATGACTATAAGGTGATCCATATCACCTAAGGGTCGGATTAGATTCATTTAAGGGACATTTTCCCGTGAAAATAATTTAATTGTTATTAAAACCAAAGAATGTGACAACATGTCACTTTCTTAAATCTTATAAGTATAATAATTTTAGTTTAGTGATAAAATTCATGAAAAATCGGATATAAATAGTCTCCAGAAATCTAATAAAATTATCTACATCATATGAATCTATTATGAATATTTAGGTATTAAATAATTATTATTAAAGGTGACATAATAGTGATGTAGAAATTATTTTATTAAGATAAATATCGAAGAAATGGTTTTAAAAATATTAAAATAAATATTATATGAACTATTTAATGCGCTCCACTGATGTTATAGGTACATATGACATGTTATAACTCTATTAAATCTTTTATTTAGAACATATATTCTGTATGATGTTTATTTAAATTCAAATAAATGAATAGTGTCAAAATTGACAATACTGTTTTTTATAAAAATAACATATTATAAAATTGTTTAAAAATCACAAAAATATTTAAAAATTATAAATTTATATTTATATGGTATATAATGTCATAAAGTGACAAATTATGGAAAATTCACAACACATATGTAATTGTTTATAATAATTTAAAATTTAGAATATTATAAGCACAAATAAAATTAAATTGATAAATAAGGATAAGTCAAGTTTATAATGTTTAAAATAAATTCCTAACATCTTTAAATTTTATTTTTTGATGATATTAAAACCTTATCTCATATTATATTCAGATATGAGTCATTTTTAATGTTTTTTCGTGGGGTTGGGATTTAATATAAACTAATATTTCTTATATTTCCAAAGGTGCCCCTCTCATTCCCTATAAAAGGGGACCTCCTCCCTCTCCTCCTCACACCAATTTGAGACTTCAAGATCGGCCAAACCCTGCCCATTTCACTTCCCCACTTCCTTAGAAACCTACTAGAGGTATTGTTCTTCTCAAAAGACAAACTCTAGTGCCCTAAGAGAAATTTTAAAGGAGGCACTTCGAGAAAGATGTAATACATTCTACCACTTTCTTCAAGTTCCATTCTTCTTCTACTCCATCTTCATTAGTTGTTTCATTATGAACTAATAAAATAAGTATCCCTCATACTATGATATTTTATTATAAATATGAAACAACCCTATTTCACCATCTATCCATCCTACAGAAAACAATATCACCGTTTGTGCGTACGTACGGAATACCATCTCCACGCCGTGGTGTAATCTGTTTTTCCACCAACAACTTAATGGATGCGTATAATGGTGTAAAGAATAACTATATATTTTTATTATAACATCATACTGATTCTGAGATATTATACTATCCACTCCAATTCTATTCAATAATTATGAGAACGATATCATCGCTCATGCATACGTACGGACTACCGTCTCCACGACGCGATGAGATTCATTCTCCATGTTAACAATTCATGAATGATTGTAAAGTTTATATAATGAATATTAATGAAATATATGAAATAATAATTCTACTAGATTTATGTATATATATGTGTATGTCATCTATTTAGTTTTATTCAATTCAATAAGGAAACGAAAACAACGTTTATGTGTACGTACGACCTACCATCTTCATGAACGGTGTATTTCATTCCTTTTATCGATCTATAATATATATATGTATATGATGAATATATATTATATATAAATCATGTTTTATATTATAGAATTATGTAAATCAGGATATAAGTAATAATATCAAGAACGACAAGTCGAAACACATATGATAAATGAAATAATTTTACCCAAAACACTGCTTTAACATGGAATTTACAAAAGAACAGGTAATATAAAGTCATAAGTGAAGCATATATGATATAATAACAATTAATATGATTATGTAATAATTCAGTGACATTTTTGGAATCATTATATAGGAGGTTCGGATCCATACGAATCATATCAGACCTAAGGTAAGGGATAATTATTCCAATTTCATTCTTATCTGAGATTGTTTATTTGTAAGTATGTACTGGGGTTATGATTATTATCCATGTCCATATGTTCTCAAAATGTTTTCATAAAATTTTACTTTTCTTCCAGGTATTTTTAAAGTCCTTTTACCCTTTTCTACTTTTACCACATCAAATGGATGGAATCATTCTTTTGTTTACCATACGAGGTACTTTTGCACTTTTCTGACAAAAGTACGAGAAAAATGTTAAGTTTAACTTATACGGTGTGAACAGATTTTTACGGTTTTATAAAGACTTATTTTCATGAAGCTTCCTCCAAAAGATTTCATGATTGTTTTCAACAAAATCCTTTTATTATAAAATTCCATGGAATTTTCTTTTCCTTAAGAATTCATTTAAAGTGTTTTATCAAAACCATTTTCCATATAAGATGGCATTATTTCATATGTGTATGTTTCAAGTGTAATTTCTCTATGATTTACATGGTTTCACTTTTCATTTGAGGAAATGTCCATTTGTTTTATATGGGTTATGTGATAATGGGATGTTGTTTATGAAAATGATTTTATTCTTTGGGTTATGATGAATGTTTTATGTTTATTTTGTGGCACAAGTAAGAATGATTTGATTATGAGATGGGTGGTACCTATACCTCCCTCCAATGTGTTGGGTAATGATTTATATCTCATGAGATAGACATGGCTGGAATGGTAAGTTAATCTGGTTCAGTGTTATAGGACTGAAACGAGGAGTGAACTCAATTCAAAATGGGACTTTGTCCACTAAGATGGTCTTGGCAGCAATGCCTTGGATACTATGGAAATCATAACATGTTCTGAATGGTTTCCACAATTACATGTTTTATTCCCATTATATTTTATATTTGTTGATGTTCCAGTATGATATATACCTTACTTAATTCCACAATTTATGTCTTTGCTCAATATTTTGATGTTTAAATTTCATGTTCATGTTTTTGCTTTAAAATTTTTATGGATTGTTTTATGTTCTCTATGTTTGCCCTTAATGAGCATTTGAGCTCACCCTTTTTATGTTTCATTTTCCACAGGAAATAAATAAAGGTTTTTGGTAAGGAAACAAAAAGGGGAAGATCGTTATGGGAGTTATTGAAGATCTCTCAACACGATCAGAAGTTTATATTCCAAGTTTCCAAAGACACTAAACTATTACGGTCCTCGAGTGTTGGTTCTTATTATGTATTAAGTATTCCGCAAAAGTAATGTAATGTCCATGTACGTCAAGATTTTGGGTCTCTACATGTTGAGTCTTACTCATTTTAAGAGACATTATCATGTAAAATTATAATTTTGATAACTTATCTATAAAATATTTATATTCTATGTATTTTTTAAATTTGTATTATGAATGTATTTAAATATAAATAAAAGAGTTATAATGTGAATTTTAGGCCTCTTATTACATTATAATGATGTTATAAAAAATTATATAATGTTTTTACTTTCTTCCAAATAATAATGTTAAATTTTAACATATACATCAATAATAAATTATCCTACTATAATTCAATTATATGAAATTGTTTCCCTTTATATATGTCATGTTTTATTTAAATAAATACTAACATTCTCTTATTATAGGTATGTTTGTTTTAAAATTTTGTTATAGATTTAATGAGTGTTTAGATATTTTAATGTGTCTTGTATTGCGTTATAATGCAATTCACCATTATAAATAATGATTTCTTGGGATTGAAATAGATTATATTTTGTTTTGATCCCAATATAATTCAATATAAACATGTGAGTCCAATATAACTTATCTATTCATAAAACCCAATATATATCACGGGTGAACCCTATATAGATTATACAATGGGAAAATCCAAATATTCATAGAATACATTATGTAATGTTACTTTTCATCAAAATCAAGAAGGAAGGAGTTACCAAGAATGATTATCCTATAGAGTTACCTAGGATCTAGATATTTCTGGGGGAATTTATGAATATATTTTTATTTAATTCCCAAATGGTTTTAATTTATTTTGATTTAATTTTATTGTTTTATTATAGGTAAAAATAGAATTATTTTCTGGTGAAAATCATTTCATTAAATTTTCCCAAAAATATTTCAATAAATATATTTATTTTTGGTTTCCATGTTTTCCACTGAACAAAAAATTTTCATCTTTTTATATATCATATTGATTTTTTTATCATCCCACATTTTAAAATTTTTTCCATTTGGATTAATGATTTTTAAGGGAATCTATAATGTATAGTAAAATTTCTTGCGTAAAACCCCATGTTTCAATGGTACATTTCTATTTAAATAATACAATAGCGGGCATTGTACGCAACATTGAGTTCTAGCACACCACAACTTATCAAACTAACCATTTAAAAGTTTTTATGAGTAATATTAACCACAGTTTGAATTTTATATATATCCTATATAATTTAAACATTCATATTTTGTGTTTACTAGACATAATATAAGAAAAATTTAATTTTAATGATAAAAGGTGTTTTTTTCAAAAAATGTTGTTTTTCCGCCGTTTTATAGAAAACCATTTTTAAATCCAATATTTGAAAAATTGATATATAAAGTGTAGTGAAATAAAATTATTAATTTCAATAGGGACAATAAAATTTATTTAGGAAAATGTTTTGGTACTTTTCTGAAAACATTAATATTTTGATGAATAGTAAAAAATATTGAATTTTAATTAAAAACTACTTTTTAATCAATATAATTTATAGTGTTAAATTAAACATTTGAATTATTTTTAAGTATTATAATATTATATTATTATAATTTAATATAATTTAAGTCATCTGATTATATTTCAATTTTAAACTATACATAAACAATTGTCCATATTTTGATATTTATTACTTCTTAAAAAAACGCTTTTTGTTTTGACAATGAGAATTAATTTTTAAAATTTTTTTTCCACTTATATATTTTGAATTTGGAAAAATTGATTCCTTATTTGTAATAATGAACTCTATATTGTGTAAATTGGAATTGTTTTTATACATTATGATTAGTTACTTTAGTAAATGTTTTATTTAACGTGGTTAAAAGGGAAAATTCGGAAAGTAAGGGGAAAAATATATTATAATAGTATTAAATTACTTTAAAATGTGTACAATTTTTTTGATACATGTCCAAATATTGTATTCTTTGGGTCGGGTTTTGGTCCCCATGGAGCTACTTTAGAGTGATAATGACACTTTATATTAATTAATTTAATGTAAAGAAAAAAATGACAAAAACATATATCTTTTAGTAAAAAAATTTTACAAGGGGTTATATAAGTTATATATTTAGCTAAAAATATTAATTATATATATAAAAAATGTTCCTAAATAATTTAATTTTGTTTATAATTTTAAGGCATTAAATTATTAAATTTATTTATGACACAATGATGATGCAAAAATTACCATATTAATAAATTATTAAAATAATTTATATTATAAATATCTAAATAAATGTAATTTGGGGCTTCTTATGATTTCATATAATTGTTTTGGTTAGTATGATATGATAAGGTTGATTAAATAAATTTTTTTAGATGTGATAAAGTTTTTATGGCTTTCCAAAAAATAAAATACTAAATATTGTCAAAATTGACATTATTGAGTTATTAAATCAAATACTATATTATTAATTGATATAAAATTCTTGAAAATCTAAGGTTATTCCAAAGAACTTATATAAGGTTATAAATATTAATAATGATCCATTTGGGGTTTCTTGGGCTTGTTATAGTTTGTTTATTAACTATATAATATAAAAATACATAGAGACATGGTAAATGTAAAACTATTTAACAAAGACTTAAATATAAAAGATAAGATTAATATGGTAACCATAACCTGTATAAAACCTATTGGTTTAATTTTTTTGAATCCTATTTTTACTTTAACCTTGAAATAAATCATTTTGGACCAATTATAAACTGAAAATTATTTTATTATAAAATAATATGTCAAGATTTTCCTAAAGTGATCCTCACCTCTCGTCTAAAACAGTACATACCATTCTCTCAAAATCACACCTCTAAAGACATTTCTATTAGTCAAAACCTACCCAAAAATCCTCCCAACATCACTCAAATCAGCCTATATTTCTTACATTTATCATAAAGCCAACCTACAGTTCCCTTTTAATCAACTCAAAAGGAAACACCCAATGAAGATGTAATAATTTTACCACCCTCTTTCATGTTATTTTCTTCTCCCACATCATCATTCTTTGTTGTTTCCATACCAAAAAATTAAATATAGTACCTCCAACATACTTATATATTATTATAGATATTTTAAAAGCATATACATTTTTATATCCATCATATGAATGACATAGTCAGCATACGTGTGTACGTATGACTTACCGTCTCCTTGTCATTGTGTAGTTTGTTATTCAAACACTTCATTATTTGTATGGGTATAATAATGGGTAAATTTGATATAAATAATAAATATAAAATGTTAATTATTCTTTATATATAATATAACATCTACTTACAAATAATTTTACCATCAATATAAGGATTTTGTCGCACGTGCGTAGGTATAGATTACTGTATCCACGAACGTGATGAGATTCATTTCCCATCATAATCATTGAATAATAATTTTCATTTTAGGATTAAAAATAAGTTATAAGAACTTAATATAATTCTGGATATGAGTAAAATATATCCTATACATAACAAACATGGCTTACATAACTAATCATATAAAGTAAAACTAACCGGTTAATACCCGAAACAATGATACTACTAAAATATTATTAACAAAAAAATATAAAGGATCATATATGATAACATATTAATGTATATACTTATTTTATAATTTAATAAAAATTATTTATCTATTATACATGAGGATAACATGGCCTCAAATAAGGAAAAGTACAAGGTACAATTTAATTTCACAATATCTTTATTATCCGCGCTTCATTTTACATAATTGTTTACTGAGACCTCTTTATCATCCACATTTATGATTTTCAAAAATTTATTTCGAAACATTTTAACTATTTACTATACTATGGGATAAAGTCATATATACAATTTGTTGAATTTTTAAAAAATGGTTTGAAATTAATCTTTTTGTCATTTTCCTATCAAAGTAATTTATGAACTTTTCGAAAAATTAAAGTAAGTATTATTTTTTAAACATATACAGATGGTGTAGTTAGTATCTGCCATTATAACACCATTGAATTTTCCCTTACAAGCATATAATAATATTTTCAAAATAAATATTTCTTTTATAATTACATGACTTTTAAATGACTTCAAAATAGAAAGAGATATTTATGTCAAACTGTTTTGATTTAAACTACGTGAACATCATTTAATGAATTTTATAATTGCTTGAGGTTGATTTATTATGATACAAATCGTCCATATTGTATTTAAGGTTTCATGACATGTTTGACTATGGATGTATTATTTTTATACCATTCATAGTTTATGGTTAATGTATAAACATTTTGTATTATAGTTTTAATACGAATGTATATATTATGTTTCTACCTATTCATATGAGAAATACATTGGGCTTAGTAAGTAATGGGTGGATCCTGCTATAACTAATCAGTGAATTAGTAGGTATACTCATACAAACTAGTGTATTGGCACAAGTCCTAAAAAATATTTTTTGTATTCTTGGAACAAGGCCTTGACTATGTGGTTATGAAGTATGGCATTATGAATTCCATCATTATAAATGTTTCTATTGATAATTCATGTGATTATTAGACTAGTAGAATATCCTTGTGAATAATTAAATGGAATTTTTTGAATGTATCTTTTCCATATTATGGTGAAGCCTATGTTTGAAAATACTGTTGTTTTAGTCTTACACATTTCATTAAATGTTTATGTTTATTTATAAACCTTTCCGCTATAATATTATCCTTACTAAGCATCTGAGGTAACCCCTTTATATGTTATATTTTTACCAGGAATTGTAGAAGTAATTTATTGTTCACCTGTAGGGATTGGCTAAAGATATATGTGTGTTCAAAGGGTATAAAATTTTGTTGATGTTTTTATTCCATGATTTAATGTAAAAACTTATAAATTAATCTAGTAATTCCATGGATGCTAAACTGGTCATTCATTCATGACATGATTCCTTGTATCATTCCAATATTATGTAATAATGCACCAACTCATGGTGATTAGTGTCGGGGTGTTACAATTGGTTTTAGATGAAGTTTAGTAAAAACATAGAAAATAGATTTAGAAAAACATTGATTATAAAAGATTACATTATTATAGTCATTGAGTATTTGTATATAATAACTTCCTAGAATTTTGGTAATGTTTAGATTTTGTGTATTTTCCAATAAAAACATCCATGTCTAGATACGAGTAGTTATAGGAAGCTCTGGCACAGATGTACCTTGGAGTGAAAACACTAACAAGGAGTTTTGGGCTTTACCTGGGGTATCCTTCTACATAACAATGGGCCTTTCTGAACTCTTGGTTATGACACTACCAAGGTATATGCCTAGTATAATTCACATTTTCCTTGCAATCCAGTATGAAGGATTTATGAGTAAATACTTCCTCAAATAATTTTTTATGATTATAGGTTATAGGGATAATATTTTCAATTTACGTTAGGTATTTTAAAAATTTGGAATTATAAATTGTGATTCATAATCTAACATGGTGTATGACATTTTTTAAAAATGCCACACAATATATGGAATGAGAACTCCAACAATATGCATGATCCAAAGTGTAATAAGGATCATATATTTCAGGGTATTAATCCATCATTTAGAAAGGAAATAATATCCCATGTATTGTCATCAAATGAATAAATAATATCATGTGTAATAAGATAATTAAATAATTCTCTAAGTTCTATGGCTTTGAGGGGATACTAGGGAAGAAAAGGATGGTATAGATAATGATGGATAAATGGAATAAGGGAAAGAAGGATTTTCCCATATGTGATAGCTGTGGAAATAATCATCTTGGTAAATGATTTAAGGGAATGGGAGTTTGTTATATGTGCAGAAAAAAACGACACCAAGTACATGATTTAAAGGGTGAGAAAAAGGTTTCAAATGTAAAATGCTTCATCTGCAAGGAGGTGGGAAATTATGCGAATCAATGTCCCAATCATCAGATTATACCACAAATGATGTTGTTGGATAATAATAAAGTTATGATATTACCAAAGATGAAGAGTAATAACTAGTGTTCTCATGTTGATATTAAATAATTATGTCATTTGAGTGTTGTATCAATTATGTACGAGTTATAATAATTATTGAGTATATAAGGATTATACTGCATTACTATTTCATTAAGGATTTGAGATTTTGTAGTAGCATGAAAAATGACTCAATAGCAAGTTAAACCTTTTGGAATATAAATGATTGAAGGAAATATAAACATTAATATGGTCTGAATACTATTGTATTGATTTTGGAATAAGAGATTATTGATTTGGATAAATTATATATGATATTATTGACAACCTTGGAACTAATAAATGGTTTTTTTTATTCCATCATTGTTGGTGGTTACATCATTTTTGGATTTAAGGATTATATCCTGTATTCTATGATTTACAGAAGAAATAATGAAGTATATACCTATTCAAATATGGTTTTCTGGAAATTCATTTTATTTCCACATTTTAAGAGAATACACGATGAAAGTATTCACATGTATATTATGTGACCTGTCTTATAAATTTTGTAATGTGAGTTAGAACAGAAGTATTGTGAATATGTATAAATGTAGGAATATACTATGTTTGATATTGGATTCTACTATTAAGGATAAATAATTTCTTATGATTATTTTTATATTGTCATAAGAAGGACCACCCAGAGGTGGGGAAACAACCTTCCACGTCCGGAAAGTCTGCAAGACTAGAACATGTAACCAAAGGGCGACAAGGGTACATCACATACCAATAACCTACATGATTTCCTAGTTTGTATAATTTTTTTTAAATAGTCTGATAAATGAATTATAAATTCATTATTTTTGGAACCCTTTACGATTATGATAAATAAAATATTTTTGAATTCTATTATTTTTATGGAGTGAAATATTAGTATGTGGTAGGAATTAGTTGAAGGATGAAACTATATTTGTCAAGTATATTTTTTTCCACTTATTCTATGAATAAATTAATTCTTAAACTGTATTTAAGGGATATTAAAACCAAAAATGTGTAATCCAAATACCTTATGTTTTATTGAACCGATGATATATTAAATCATCATAAATTGATGGATTTAAGGCCATCAATTTTACACTTGTTTGTGATTTATGACCTCAATCACTCCCAATAAATATTTACGTTTTACCTCCAATTATGTGTCTTTAATTTCTGATAATTTTATCTTGATCGAGATCATAATTTCATGGTGACATTTTCATTTCCTTTTCCCTCTTATAAAGATAAAATTTCATTAACCCAATTACTGAAGTGAGTTTTCCACAAAGGTATTTTATATTTTTCACCTTTTATTTTCGAAGAACAATATAAAATATTCGGGACTAATTTTTTTAAATTAGGGGATAATGTAACCCACATGCTTCTATGGTATATTTTTTCTCTGAATAATACAATAGAGTATGATTTACACAACATCAAGTTCAAGGGCACCACGACCTATCAAACTAGCAATTTAAAAATAAGGTATAAATAATATTAACCAAATTTTTAATTTTATATATATCCTATATAAAATTAACATTAAAATTTTGTGTTTCTTAGATATAATATAAGAGAAATTAAAAATTAAATATAAAAGAGGTATTTTTCAAAAAATATGGTTTTTGCACCGTTTTATGGAGAACCCTTTTTAAATAAAATATTTGATACTTTTATATATTCAGTTAAGAAAAATTATATTCTTTTCAATAATAGGGACATAAAAATATAGTTTGGATAATTTTTTGGTACTTTTCTAATAAATTTATTATTTTGATAAATAATGAAAAATAATAGATTTCAATTAAAAACAAATTTTTGATCGAAATAATTTATAGTGTTAAATTATACAGTTGAATGGGTTTTAAGAATAATTAGATTATATTTTTATCATTTAATAAATTTAGTTAATTAGATATAATTTCATGTATAAACTGGACATAAACAAGTTTCAATCTTTTGATAGTTATTATTTCTTAAAAACACGATTTTTGGTTTGACATCATTAATTAATTTTAAAATAATTTCTGATACTTCTGTGTTTTGAATTTGGAAAAATTGATTCCATATTTGAAATCAATATTTCAAATGGTTTTAAATACGTGACTTTGTTTTTATTCATTATAAATATTTACTTCAGTAAATATTTCATTTACCATGTATAAAGGGGTAAATCTGGTAGATAAGGGTAAAAAATATATTATAATAATATTAAATTCCCTTAAATGTGTTATATCTCTATTGATTGAGACATTTGCGATCATGGTCATCCTTGGGTAGATTTTGGGTCCCCATGGATCCACTTGAGAGTGATAATGACACTTTATATTAATTAATATAATGTAATGAAAAAAATGACCAAAACATATATCTTTTAGTAAAAACAATTTATACAAGGAGTTATATATAGTATCTCTTAGAATAAAAATATTCATTAGAAATATAAAAATATTTAATACATAATTTTATTTTATTTATAATTTTAAGATATCGAATAATTAAATTTAGTTACGACACAATGATTATGCAGTAATTACCTTATTAATGAATGATTTTAATAATTTATATTATAAATATCCAAATAAATTTAATTTGAGACTTTTGATTAAAAAAAATAATTTTATAGGTTAATATTACATGTTAGGGTTGATTAAATAAATTATATTCTAAGTTATATAGTTTTAATTGCTTTCAAAAAATAAAATAATAAATAGTGTCAAAATTGGAATAATTTTAGTTTTTTAAACAAATACTATATTATTAATTGATATAATATTTCTCAAAAATATATGGTTCTACTGAAGGACATAGATAAAGTTATATATATTAATAATGAACAACTTGGAGTTTTCTTGAGTTGTTATAGTAATTTTATTAAATATATTATATAAAAATTTAAAGAGACATGGTAAATGTCAAACTATTTAACTAAGAGTTAAATCTAAAATATAAGGTTAATATGGAGACCTAAAGCTATCTAAAATCTATTCTTTGAGAATTTTACGACCTATAACGTCCTTATCCTTGAAATAAATCATTTTGGACCCATTAAAAATTAAAATTTATTATATTATTAATTAAAATTTCAAAATTTTCATAATGTGACCCTCACCTCTCTTATAAAAGGGTACCTCACATTTTCCCAAAATCACACCTGAAAATACAGTTGGCTCTGCCAAACCCTACCCAAATATCCTCAAAACATCACTAACATCATCCTAGATTTATTACTTGGATCAGAAATCCAACCTAAGGAGCCATTTTGATCAACTCATTAAGAAACACCCGAAAAAGATGTAATAATTTCACCACCCTCTTTCATGTTCTTTTCTTCATCCAGTTCATATTTCTTTTCTGTTTCCATACCAAAATAATAAATCTCATACCTCCTACATACTTTTATGTTATTATAAATATTTTAAAACCATATTCTTTATTCTATCCATTCTATTAATGAAAAAGTCACTATGCGTGCATACGTACGTCTTACCGTCTGCACGTCATGCTGTAGTTTGTTATTCAAATACATCATTATATTGAAGGGTAAAATAATGATTATAATTGAAGAAAATAATAAATAAAACATGTTAATTATTTTTTATATAAGATATACCAACCAATTAAATTCTATTTCACCATCTATATAATGATATTTTCGCTCGTGCGTATGTACGAATTACGGTCTCCATGAACGTGATGAGAATCATTACCCATCATAATAATTCAAGAATAATTTTCATTTTATGATTAAAAATAATGTTTAATAAATTAATATCATTCTGTATATGAATAAAATACATCCTATCGATAACAAACATGGGTTACGTAACCAATAATATAAAAGAAAATGGAATAGTTAACACCCGAAACAATGATAAAACTAAAATATTATTAACAATGAAAAATTAGAGGATCATATATGATATTATATTTATGTAAATAATTTTTTATAATTTAATAACAATGAGTTAACTATTATAAAAGAGTTTAACATACACTCGAACAAGAAATAGTACAAGGTAAGGTTTAATTTCACTATCTCTTTATTATCTAAGGTTGTTTTTATGTATGTGTATGCTGGGACCTCTTTATCATCCACATCTGTGTTTCATATAAATGTATTTAAATTTTTTACTATTTACTAGACTATGGGTTATTGTCATTTATTTGGTTTCACTTTTTATTAAATGGTTTGAAAGGAATCATTTTGTCATTTTCTTATCAAGGTACTTTATGACCTTTTCGAAAACTTAATGTAAGAATGTTTTTTAACTTATATGGCGGGTGTGGTTATTATCCGCCATTAAAACACCATTGAAGCATCCCTTACAATATTATAGAAGTATTTTTTTTAAAAATGTTTTCTTTATTATTACATGACTTTTAAATGATTTCAAAATAAAAAGAGATATTTCTCTCAAACATTTTTGATATCAACTATGTCAATATCCATTAATGGATTTTATTCTTGTTTGAAGTTGATTTATTATGATACCAATAATCCATATTTTTTTGAAGGTTTTGTGATATGTTTGACCATGGATTTTATATTTTTATACCATTCATGGTTTAAGGTTAATTTATTAACATTTTATTTTCTTTTTTTAATAAGAATGTTTATGTAATGTTTTAACGTTTTCATATGAAGAATACAGTGGACATAAAAAGTGAGGGGTGGAGCCCGCTATATCTCCTTGATGCACTAGTAGGTCTCATGAGACAGACTAGAGTCTTGCCATAAGGAATTGAAAAAAATATTATCTGTAGTTTTGGAACAAGGCCTTGACTATGTGGTTTTGAAGTCTAGCATTATGCACTCCATAATTTCGAAAAAAGGCTATTGATATTGCTTGCGATTATTCAACTAGTAAAATATCTATGTGAATGAGTAATTATCATTATTTTATCTTATTATTTCTATATTATACTGATGTTTATGTTTAGAAGGCTTTTTTTAGTCTTATAAATTTCCTTGAATGTTTATGCTTATTTATGAATGTTTCTGCTATATTGTTATCCTTACTGAGAATCTAAGCTCACGCCTTTCTATGTTTTTTGTCATACCATGATTTGAAGGTGTATTTTATAGTTCACCTACAGGGATAGGATAAGGATATAAGTGTATTCAAATAGGAAAAAAAAATTTGATGTTGTTATTCCATGATGTAATGTAAAACTTATGAATATATCTGGTACTTCTAAGGGTACTAAACGGATCAGTCTTTCAGGACATGATTCCTTGTATCATGCCAATATTATTAAACAATGCATCGACTATCGGTGACTAGGTTCAGGACGTTACATCATGAATCATCCTCATGAAAAGAAAACATGTTTTTAATTATATCTTTTATATTTTTGAAAAAATGGATAACATTTAGAGTTTTACAATTTGTAAAATCTGGTTTTGATTTTTAAGAGTTGTTCCCTAATTCTCTCAAACACTAAATCTAAAAAGGTACTCATAAATTTAAGAAATTTTATTTTATAATATTGAAACAATATTCTATTATTTTTATTGAAAAGAATTTGAAAAATTAGATTCATGAAATTGTTCATGGTATGATATTTAATGTTAATAATTAGTTAATTATGAAACAATTATGCTACATTCAATTAAAAATAAGGTCGGATAGATAATTGTTGTAAACTAAAATCAGTAAATCAGTGTTGTGAAATGTGGGGAAAAAGGAATCTGATTCATTAACTTAATATATATATTCATGGTTAGAGAAAGAGTATGAATAGTAAAAATTCATGTTTCCCTATGATTGGTATAATTTCCCACTAAGATCACTATTCGATGATTTTTACCCATTATAGTTTATGAATAGTGTTACCCAAACAACGTGGCCAATACTATTAAATTTATACAACCGCCCCCATGGTTATTTGAAGAAAAACTTCTTTTTGATACTATATCAAACAGTAAGATCATTATAAAACAATGAAAGCTGTTAATTATGGAGTGAAAACATTTATATATAATTTTTTTAAACATATTATAAAAACAAATGATGAATTATTAAAATAAAAAATAAAAATGGTACAGTAAAAAATCAAGTGTAATGATATAATGAATTTACCATTTTTACAATAGAAGGTTGATGTTTTGGGAGAATATAAAATATTTATCTTGATGCACTATGAATCCACTAACACTCTGTTAAATAAATATAATTTTAGGTTTGTTTCATTATAAGTAACTATATCAAAAATTCAACTTATCTAAGTACTAAATATTTTGTGATAATGTCATAATGAATTGATTGACATGTAATTAAAATTTTCAAATCTATGAAAATAAGTACACCAATTTGATTAAATTTGTTCCATTTAGTTCAATATCAAAATGATAATACTTATGTTCTATTATGTGTATGTTCATTGGACATTATAATGTTTGAATTATCATTATGTAATAGATAATATACAACTCCTCTTCTTTATTGGTGTGTTTTCATTTATTCCATTATCTAGTTTAAAATCATCAAATATCTTTAAAATATCTACTCTAAAAATATATATTATTTTATTCTTGAAATATCATCCTAATAATTCAATGATAAAAACAATAATGATTGTGGTATGTATTCCAAAATTAATTTATTCTTCTCAGTATCACTAAGAACCATCTCAACATGGTCCTTCTAGGACTATGTAAAAAGGATGATCTTCTAAACAAGATATGACATGTGAGGCCAAATCTGATATATGGGTGACTATGGATATACTACATAGGACACACTTAAAAAATAAATCATACAAAAAATTAAATATAGTATTCTCAACACATGTTTATATCTACATCATATATAACAATAATATCCAAATATACTCAACAAAGACACACTGTCATGAGGTAAGTAACAACCATAGTAAACGAGCTTAGGATTCTAGCTCAAATGATCCAAGAAACAATCGACCATTGTAGCACACTCTTGAGTTCGATAATACTAATCTAATCCATCCAACATGTAATTCTTGTCAGGTCTCATCATGATAAAGTCATTGATAGTCTAAAGAGAATAAAATACATTGATGATGATTAGTACCAAGGACATGGAAAGATGCCAAAAAAAAATTTGGATTAACATGCTATGCTAGGATTATTTCCCACATAGTGTTTGTCATGAATATACTAAGCAATACACCATAGACAAGAGGATAAAAAGAGGCTCTCTCATTGATTCTTTCGGAGGGATTCAAATCACTCTATCCAAGACGTCCTGCTGAAGGGATCATAGACTCATAAGTATGAAACAATTCCATAAAAAAGAATCAACAAAGGGATAACGGAAATGAAGCCCAAAAAAATAATTTTATATATATATACGATAATCTTTATATGAAATATATAAATGACTACATGGTGGGTAGTAGAAGTCACACGCCATGTACCTTGAGGCCATATAATGTCCTTCTAAATGGCCCATGTCTCAACTTGGGTCTTCGTATGTTATAATATTCCAGGTAAGTAGTACATGTACTCCACCCCATGCATGTGAACCATTATAGTTTCATGCAGAATTCACTTGGGAGGGACCCCACTCTGTTTAGGCCTATCCACATCCCATATGAAATTTTTATCCTACCACAAACCCTACCCCACACTCACAGGTACCCACATTCTATGTAACCCCAGATTACATGTCGTGTTGTTTAGGTTTTTCTAGAAACCTAGTTCTTCCTTTAACATGCACCCATGCCTCCTCTACATTGTAATCTAGCCTCAAAATTTCTGGGATTTATTGACCTACCTCAGTCATGAAACTCCTTCACCTCCCCTCGGAATCTGTCCTACTGACTCTCTCAGAAAAAGGATCTTATTTCTAATCATTTTAGAGAACCAATGAAAATTGAATAATGTGAAATTGGGAAACCACCATTGTTGAAATCACTCTATCTCCATTGTCACACCACCTTTGTGCCATTATGATCCCAGATCTTTGAATTTGGATATTTCTTCTTTGAAAAATGTACGCAATGATCGATCTATCAGAATAATTTGGGTCACCGGCCAAATGAATAATGCTCATGACAAATGATTATGGGTGTGGGGATCATAAGAACATATTTCAGGAATGAACATAGATAAACATTCTTGTCGATCTTGATCCTTCTCCGTTAGAAGGATAATTTAAATAATCAAATCACAAATAAATTCTATCATAACCCCTTATAAAATAATCCCATCCCACAAATCGATTGAACCGTGAATCAATATTTTAATTTTTTGATTTTATTTTATTGTAGAAGTGATGAATGATAAAAAAAATTAAAATAAAAAAAATTCCCTACCTTGATTATGTTAGATAAAAAATGAAGAATATAGCTAATTTATGATAGCTAGTGAAATCCTTTGAATCTGACGTGCAATGATCATTGATCAGGATCTCATCATCATTCACCTATGATAATTCTCCAAAGAAATCTCTAATGTCACCAGGACTGTGCAGAAATACATGGAATGATTACATAACCATATATTTAATGATTCATCAATCACTTCCTCACCAACTATTGTTAAGTCACAGCTATAGTAAAACCCCCATTATGAAATCAATAGTTCCCTCAGATTATGATACATGATCCAGTTAATATTTTATTCCAATTATTTAGGAGATATTCATGCATGTTCGGTTTAACATATCTAATATGTTTCAAAAATTTATTTTATTTGCATTGGGCCTTATAATATCATGTTGCCTCAGTTCCTTCTCTCAAAAACAATCTATATATTATCCAAAAATAATTCATGGAAAATATTAGATATTACATTCTCCATGCCATGTGGATTTACATCCCCAAACATCTAAACCATGGGATAATAAAAAAGATATGGGTACTGAGCATGAATTTGATCCCCCAAATCCCATGTGCTCTCCTCGAGATCCATGTGCTACCATTGTACATGCACTAAAGAAATAAATCTCCCCTGAAGTATCCTTCCATACCAATCCATGATCTCTATTGGGTACTTAGAAAATTTCTCCCTATTATCTATGTACATCTCACCCCAGCCGATAACAATAGATGTGTTATTCATGAACCTCCTCTACTTAATCATAAGGGAGATGTCATGTAAATTGTCTAGCTTTGGTGGTAGTGAAATGTGGCATGCCACCTCATTGACATTACACAGTATCTGGAAAGGGCTGATGAACCTTATAGATAGCTTGTCTCCCTAGCTAAATCTATGTAACCCACATCAAGGTGAAACATATAGGAACCCAAGGTCTTCCTCTTTGAACTACAAAGGCATCCTTATCCTAACGCCATTAAGATTTTGATGGCACTGTGAATTTTTCATCTACCCATTGATAATAGGAACCTTCTATATTATAGCTCGCAATAACTCTGAGGCCATCAGTTCCTAATCTTCTAGGTCATTCCCGCATAGTGTAGGCCTACAAGACCACCCGTACAAAGAATCAAATGGTTCCAAACTAATTGTGGAATGATAACTCTTGTCATATGAAAACACTACTGGTGGTATGAGATCCTCCAAAATATGGGAAAATTATAATGTCAATTCTCACATCATATCCTCCAAAACCTGAATGGTAATTTCTTCCTGGCTATTAGTTTGGGGGTAAAACACTACTCTCAAAAATATATGGGTCCCAACACCGCTTTAAAATACCTTCCAAAACTAGGATATAATGTGAACATATGATCAAAAATGAATGTTGATGGATCTCCATGGATTTGAAATATATCCTTCACATCAATGAATGTAAAATATTTATATAACCGTATAGACTTGTATCTAGGAAGTGGGCCGACTTGGTGAGTTGGGATATGATCACACAGATTGAATAGTTTTCCCTAGACACTTGGGTTAATCCCGTCACAATGTCAATAGATATATCATATCACATCTCCTATGGCACCTAATGTGGTTGATCTAAACCTACTGGAACAACGTTCTCATACATTACATGTAGATAAGTAAGGAATCAAGGAAAAAACTCTAAAACTCATTTATTCATCGATGGCCATCAAAACCTATGTTGGAGGGCCTGGTATATCTTTTACTCACCTAGATATATCGCTAATGAATATGTATAAAAATATATCATAATTTCCTCCCAAATTTTCACTTGTACCATCGTGTTTCCTCTGAAAAAAAAATTAATTGATCCCCACTTTTATAAAATACATCAGGTTTATTCCCTAAGGATATCTGAGCACATAGGGTCTCATAGTCAGTATCATCATGATATGGCTCAGGAAATCACTACAAGAGAATAGAGGTAACAACCATCAGTCAGAAGTATGATCCTCCATCTCCATCCATAATGGTTAACTACAATGAGGGAAACTAAACTGTCTCATTATTTAGAATCTATGAACAATATATCATATTGAGGGCATTTACTAACAAGTTCCCCTTCCAAATTGTATAGAAAATTTCAAAGTCATAATCATTGTTTACTCTTTCCAATTGAACTATCTCTTGTTGAGATCATTCTGAGGAAGGATATAATTGAGACTATTATGAACATAGTTGAAGATTAATTGATCTCCATTCAGGTAATGTCAGCACATCATCAATGTGAATACTTCCATAACTAGATCATGTTCAGGTGTTGTGTAGTTATGATCATGTGGTCACAATTAGCATAAACCATATTAAATCACAACTTTCTACTTCATCAAAACACAACCACACCTATCACCTGTTCATCACAGAACAATATATACTCGACACCATCCTTCGAAAAATAACACAATGATTGTGACCTTGAAACACTGCATCACCTTTGGAAAATCTTGTTGGCACCTCGATTTCTAGATGAAAGGCAGTCCATTTCAAGTCAAAGATGTCATGGGTTCCAATATCCTAGAGAAAGCATGTATGAGTCTCTGGAAATATCCACCCAACCCATGTAACCCCCAACCTCCATCACACCCTCAGGTATCCCCCAAGCTAACACTATATAAACCATGCCCTGGTCAACAACCACTCCATATACTGAGATAACTTTTTCTATAAAGGGGAAAACTTAAATCCATAGCTAAAACATCATGTTTTTTCCATAATTATAGTGCTCCCAGAGTATATCTTGATCTATGCCCAATTTTATTGCATATTTCTCCTCGGACATTGAGTACAAAATGATATCATCGATAAAGAATACCACCAACTGGTATAGGTATGTTTGAAAGATCCATTGGATGAGTCAAATCAATACTTCGATGGATTTAATTATGAAAAAGGGAATAAAAAATACTCATAGTGACCATAGAGACATATGAATTCTATCCTTGTTATATACTCGTCTCATACTCACAACTGGTGATAACCTGATTTGATATCAACCTTTGAGAACCATATTTATTCTATCACCTAATCATAGAGATCATCGATCCTCGGTAGTGGATAATTGTTCATCACTATATCCTTTGTCATGTTCCATTTGTACACACACTACCTAATTCTCCAGTTTTCTTTCATGGATAAATAAATTGTGGAAAACCAGGGTAAATCATTGGATTGAACAAAAACCTTCCTCTACAAATCTTCAAACTATACCCTTACCTTGTGAAGCTCTACTGAAGAAATATGATATTTATTTGTTGATATTGATGTATTCATGGGGTGTAGATCAATGTAGATTAATATCTCATAGTAAGGAGGTAGACCTGAAACATCATGGGGAAGAAATCCTCGTATTCTGCCACCATAGTATGAAACTGGGAACTCATAACATCCACTTCACTGAGGGATCATCTATCCAACTAATGAGTAGTAATCTACACCATCTTATGCATGAGTCCATCATATGATGTATTTGTTTTCATTTTTCCAAAAAAGGATGACCTGGTACCGTCAATATAGACACAGTGAAACCTTCACCTAAAACCATCAATTTGGGAATGAATGGTAGATAAAATATTTATTCCATGAATGCCAACATAAGGTCTTGACAATACTACAATGTGATTCCAATAGGTAAAATCTCCTCTAAGAGTTAGGTCACACTATCGTCACAAGTGTCTGATCACTGAGTGTTCTATAATAAGAGTCTATAAGAATTACAGTCAAGCCAAAGGTTCCACCAGAATCAATATGTCTTGTCCAAGGGGTGTGGGAAGAATGGAATTATTAGCACCTGTGTCTATCAGTATTGATGATAAGGTAAACAATAAATATATAATACATCTCATTCAAGAAGCCTCTAGGTTCTAAGCTATGACCACTTACATCTCTCCCTTGCAATGTTCTCTCTCTTCTTGATCCTATCATGAACTACATGGATTTGTGGGAGGTATAGGTCAAAATGTTGACCACCTCATACTTCTCTTCTAGCTCCTAGGATATGTCTTCCATCATGAAAACCTACCCAGTATTTCCATGAACTCTTCAATGGTAGTCCATCCATGGTCCCTCTATCAACAGATTGGTGTGTCAGATAATCCCATAGGAGATGTCCCCAATGGTCACATGAGTAGAACAACCTCCCTATGGGTTTATTGTACAACCATGTGAGCCCTTGACTATAGATCGTTTTTCCTGGAACCTCATCCTAAAATAAAACACACTTCAAGGTCCTTGAGATAGATTCCATCTCCCTATAACTCAAGACTCTTCTCATGATTTCCCACTACTGACAACCACCTTCTCTATCTTCTCAGCGAAGGGACTTTTGACAATAAAATCACCCTATAGCACCACCATCATAGGCAGGACTTCATAGAGGGATAATACTAGTACATTATTTCTATATAGACCTCACCATATGGTCAGATCCATGAATAATAGATCAAAAATATATCCATTGAGTACTTGTAGAGGTTATAAAACCACTATATATACACTGATATAGTCATGATACCATACTAGACATAAATATATTACTATAAATTTTTATCTCTCAGCATAGATGATGAAAAATACTCTCTAAAAGATAGTTAATCTCTTTTCATGATAGAGTCACCTCAGCAAACAACATTTTCACTAACCCCCACCACTTCCCTATTGATCTATGAATAATTATTGCTTCTAGGATCACCATATAATCATATGGTGTCCTAACTAGAATGAGAACATAGGTTACGAATTTAAGATAGTCTTTAGATAAATATATGTTGGTCTAATCTCGGAACCTGAGGGTTCTCTATCACTGAAACATGTGAAGCCTTCAAAGCCCACACACTTAATCAGATGGTATTGTGGGTGCCATATGCTACTCTACAAGTGATGGAATGAATGGTGTACTACATGGGGACTACATATTAGGGACTATTACCTATGTTAATCCCTCATCACTAAGGGGATCATCTTTATTAGTAAAAAATGAATCTGATCTTGTATATATCATAGATAAATCTTGAAACAAATAAGATATACCATGTTTAGTGATTATATATTGAGAGCTAACTCAATAATGATATGGAAATAACAACCCATTCATATATGATACATGTACAATTATTTTCACTCAAACAAGTGTTCTCATGTACAGAGTCTAAAATCAGTTTATTAGAGTAATTTTTTATGGATAAATCAGCCTCCACACCAACACTGGAGTCCAGGCCATAAAATCTAAACCTGAAACACATACCACTGTTTTCCTAAATCAATCTCTTTTTCAGCCAATCCAAAAGATGAATAGACCTCCTATGATACCACTTTGTCAAAACCAATCCAAGAGGGGCATGTGTCATGACTCCCTAATCCCACCTCCAATATTCCATTGGATATAGACTATCACCGAGAAGGATTATCACTAACATGGTAGGGTTTAGACTTTGTTCATGTACGCATGCACACATATCCAAGACCATACAATTTTGAAATGTAAAAACAAATCAACAATCATGCAAGAATACATTTTATTCTGTAACCATAGTACATATGGAATTAATAGAAAGAAAATAGGTCCAAATTAAATCCCACCACAAAGATTCTATAACGCAAGTCCAACATGAATGTTTGTATAGGGAAAGCTATAAGAAATTCATAGGAACACACCCCCTATATGTCTGGTATCACTTGGCATTATCAATTCTGGCCATCCTAGTACACTTTAAAAAGGATGATCATTTTCACATTACATAACATGTTTGGGAAAAGCCCATGTATGGGTGAGTATAACAATACTCTATAGGAATCCCCAAAACTATAAGTAATACATCAATTGAAATTTAGTAATTCCAATAATGTTATATTTCTACAACACATATAATTATAATATCATGATATACACTAGTAAGACACATAGTCCAACTGTAAGTCTCAACCATAGTAAACCATCCTAGGATTATATCTCAACAGATCCATGAAGCAATAGTCTGGGAGAACATTCCTAATGAGTATGATAGCACTGATGATGTTGGTATGAGATGGACTTCTCCTTGAGACTCATCATGAGAAAGAGACATTGATTCTCAAAAGTGGATATTATATAGTGATGAAGATCACTGGTAAGGAAATGTAGATACACCAAATACTCAATTTGAATTAACTAACTATTTAGAGGATGGAATCACACATAGTGATGGTCATGATAAAACCGATACATCCACTTATGGAATAATGATGAATATAAAATCTCACTCAGGGACTATCGAATGGATTATAACAACTCTATCCAAGAATTCCTACTTAAGGGTTAAGAGTTATAGGAGTATGAAACTATTCGATTCAAAACATTAGGTAAAAGATAAGGGGAACAGACCCTAACAAATATTGTCCATGATACTGAAAAATGATTTCTAAGCCATGTATAAAAGTGTAAATAACATATTGTAGGGGCCACATTTCATTTAACTTAACTCTATGTCTTTCCCATGTAAATGGCCCATTTCTCAACACATGTCTATATAGGGGAGTACATATCATTTCGGTTGCTCCGGTGCTCCACCTTTTGCCTATGTACCCTTCAAGGAACTTTTAAAGTTCACCTTAGAGGGACCACAGACCATGTAGGACTCGATGCAATTCATGTGATACATTTATCTATCCTGAAACCATAGACACTAATCTGGGGCGCCAACACAATGTGTTATCAAAGATTACACACAGTGTGGTTTAACTTATTCTAAAAACCATGTTCTTAATTTTGTGTATTCCCATGCTGTCGCTACCTTCAAATATTACCTCCATCATACAAGGATTAGTTGATCTATCTTGTCTTAGAATCTCTATTCCCTATCATCAGATTCCATCCATTTGATTCACCCAGAAAACATATCAAATCACCATTCATTGCTAATCACTGGAGAAAGCCTATGAATGATAAATATATTGGCCTCCATCATTTGAATCTCTCTATCTCCTTTTTGGAACCTTCTTTATGTATTTTTGGTATCATATCTATAATATCAGATCATTGGTATAAGAAAATAGAGCACAAATATCCATCAATCAAGATATATTGAGCCGCTGTGTGAACTAAGAAGGCTCATGATGAATGATGAATATGGTGATAAAAGATCGAGAACAAATTGGAGGAGAGAACCTCAAAAAATTTTCATATAAATATTGATCCATCTCCATTAAAATGAAAATCTAAATAATCAAATCACAAAGAAATTATTCATCCCAAACCCCACCAAATAAAACCTTCTCATATAACAATAATATAATGAATCAATATATTCATTGATTGATTCACATTCATTATTGAAATCATTAATGGTGATGAGTATAATAAAAACGCATGCCACACCTCTATTCAGATCAATTATTGATGATTAATATAAATTCACCGTGAATGTTTCTAAGATCATTAGAATATGACGGGAAATGATCACCAATCTAAGATCTAATCATTGATAGGCTCATAGAATTATATAATGGTCTATCCATTTTCTATAGTATTATGTATCTAACCCACTAATTCTAACATTTCCATATAGTTACTGATGTGTCATTCAATGTGTCAACACAAACTGAAATAAAATAATTTATTTATTTTTTTAATCAATTCCATGCCCACTATGACATTCCTATAAATGACCTCCTACACCAAATGATAAGTCATTCCTAGGGTAAAACACATGATCTAAACTCAACGTTCCCCCAGGATTTCTAATCTCGGAACTGTTTAGAAATTATTCATTGTTTTGGTAAATAACTCAGAAAATATAATTTATATATTTAATATATTTCAAAAAATTCTTCCTGGCACACATATGCTCGAAATCAGATGAATTCTTAGAACATATTCTTGAAAATAGTATATATAATATCCAAAATTCATATTCAAAAAAGAATAAATTAAGCCTTTGTAAATGAAATATACTCTGATTCATTTATCATAACAGAAAAACTTTCTTACTTTTTTTAATCCATCCATTGTAGTTAATACAACTAATTAATTATCATAAATTTGTGGATTTTATATCCTTAATTCTTATAGCCAAATATTTATGAAAATATTCCACTTAATCCCATTTATTTAATACTATGATTGTAAATTAAAAATATAGTGTACCATTTCCATACATCCTGATTGAATTTTATAACCTAAAATTTATCTCCCTTTGATTTGATTGGAACTTTCTTACCAAACATATAATTTAAATTATTCTTATAATTTTGACATTAAAATATCATAGTATTCCAATCATTCATTGAATGATTTTTGGATTATTATATTTTTAATATTCACCATTTTCATGTATAGTTCCAATGGTGGGTTTTTTTGAAACTGTCTTAAAATATGATGTGTCAAAATTTCATGAAAAATATATTAAATATTTATCATGAGAGATAAATGTGTACATGACTATTTGTATTCATATAGACCCAAGTAAATAAGTTGTGTTTTTAATAAAACTTTCCAAAATAGGAATACATCATGGTTTTAATTGTTTTGTATATTAAATATTTATTTCAAAAAATGTGATAGCATTAACATAGACAAGTAGAATGAATTGCTATTCACTCACTTATTTCATAATATTGTAGGATCAAACCCTCTTACATTTTACTCCATATTCTTCAATATTGACTCTAATTGTGTATATTAAACCCATAAAAAATTATATTTAAATATATAGGTATTTTTTAGTTTGATGACATTTTATTATCATTAAAAATGAAAAACTATCTAGATTATTCGATATAGACAACAAATGTATTTAAAAAATTAAGATATGTGATCATTATATCAGTTGGATAAGTATTTAATACAAAACAAATAACCATAATAAAAGATAACGATGTTGATTCAAGTCACACCACCCATGAAAAAACCTCCACAATATCATTTACCTCCATTTGAGTACATAATTTATATTTTGTATTATATTTTTTTACGATCACACTACAATTATTTTAAAGATTTTTTTGAGGACCCATTTTATTCCATTGGTAATATTATCACTAGGTTACTTACAAAGCTAAAAAATCTAATTCTATTCTATTTGACCATGTTATTCATTGATAGTTGTAACCCATGACTGATTCTTTAGTATCTTTTTAAAATTCCTTAGTCAAACTTATGGATAAAATAAATTACATGGAACTCCTAATTTTTCATGTTATTTATGGAATAGCTTTATGACCAAATAAAATTAATTCGTCAATTTATTCACTTTATTTGCATTATTTTTCATCCATTGAGTCTTATTTTTAAATGACTATACTATATCTTCCTCTTCCCAATGAATAATTTTTTTCCTCATGTGTTTTACATTATATTTTGAATGAAATTAATTCATGATCATCATTTTATTGAAATATTTCTTATATAATCTAATATCAACATTCATTTATAAATTTTTCTTCAATGAATTTCACATTACATCCCTAAATGATATTGATGAGTCTCTTATGAATGTAAGATTATGTTTTATTATTGGATTAATCACCAAGAAATACTCCATTTATAAACAAAATCAACATATTTTCCTTACATGAATTTTTTATTATATTAAATATTTTAAATAATATTTAATAATTTATAGTTTATATTATCACTTGAAAAATATAATATGGCATAGGAAATTTCTCAGATTTATTTATGCTAAAACATTTACTATCCCTATATAATAGATACATGAAATAAAACTCATAATGATATGTATTTTCAATAAATAATTTACCATATTATTTATGATTTTATGATGTTTGATTTTCTATGTATTTCATAGCATTGAATCATTGTTATAGGTTCCATACCTACCTATATATTTCATCACCTCAGTAGAGATTAATTTAATATCATAATCAAATTATATTTTTATTTTAATTTTAATATAAATTTAATATCTCATTTAATATATTTTTATTTATTATATATCCTCTTTTTCATCATAATCATAATCCATTCTATCCAAATTATTCATCCATGATCATTATGAAATATATTTTTCCTCATTATTACTAGGATATAATTAGACCATATACATCAATCGGAAAAAAATCATGAATTATTATAGAACATATCCATTTTCAATTATACGTATTTTAACATTTTCCTTATATGAGTAAAATATAAGGATTTTCCTTAAGAATTTTTATATTAGAAATATCATTTTACAATTTATTTTTTGATATATTAAACATTATTTATTTATTAACATTTCATTTTTATCAATTAATTGAGTAGTTTTCTACATTAACCGATGTAAAACTATAGATTTAATTTATAGTAACATGATTGATATTTAAATGGTAACATATTAATATATTAAAAAAGAATTATCATTTTTTTGATATGTTATCCCATTCAATATAATTAAACCTTAATCCACATTCCTTGATGTTAATCCAAAATCAGAGGAAAATAATTATGTTTATAAAAAATTATAATTATTTTATTTTTCAACTGTTCTCATACTAGCCTCACCTAAACCATTCCCTTGATCATCATTCCACAATTACATCCAAGAAAAACAACAAAATCCAAATGATTCCCTAGGATCTTTAATAAGTTACAATTTATTGTCAAGTAGGTATAACATATTGAACCTATTATATTTTTTATTGGATTATAGAGGACATGGAGTTTGATATCATTCAAGATATTCATCTCTTCCATGTTCTTTTCAGTATAGTAATTTCCCTATTAAGCTAAAAATAGGTCTATCTCTCCTTATTTCACCTAAAATGTGATGTAATTCTCTCATTTTTTATAATATAATATTTATATTTTCCCCTCAATGTGAGATGGATTTCGTGAATTGATACTTCATTATTCTTATGATTTTCATAACATAATTCTCTGATCACCTTTTACTATAATCAAAATTATTATGTAATATTTAGAATAGTGATAATAGTACCCCAAAAATTAACTATGGTTTGTGATATATTTTTATTATTTATTTATTGCTTAATTGTTCCTTCATAGTGAATAATTTCAATCCTCAATACAATGATCTATGGAGTAACACATTAATCTAAATAATTGGTATATTAACTATGACATACCATGACCCAAGCACCTAAATTTAATGCTCAAAACACACTCTTTAAAACCCTCATTTGATACCAACTGAATGGAGCCATGTTTTTTATCCAAAAATATAATATAAGGAAATAAATTTATGAATAATAAAAAACCAAAGACCTCTTTTTTGTTTATATAATTAGACAATTAATAAATAAAATTACTTATAAAAAATGATGTCTTTCTCATCCAACAAACATTTTTACAATTATACCCAGATATTCTTATTTCTTATTAATTCGTTAACATATCCCATACAAATTTTCATATATGAGACCTATCAAGACATATTTTAAAAAATAGAAATCCACATAACCTGGATTGATGGATCCATATGATTGGGGAGAAGAAATTCCTAATAGGTGAATACATAAGTATTATCGATCAAATATATAAGTGAGAATATGATGATAACATATTAATGAGATAAAAATCAATGTGAGTAGACCTTATATGAAGTATTTAGGGCTATGAAAATATAGATTACAAGTCTTTAGTCAAACAATAATTATTATTATCTACATATTTCAATATTTATAAGAGCATGGAATCATCATTTATACATCATGATCTTAGGGATCATATCATAAAAATTGAACATAAATTTATGTCATAAATATAATCATATAAAATTATTTCATTAATCGTCTATCACTAAAAAGTCTATCAAAGTAGATATAACACCGTAGTGGATTCAGTTCATCTACCATTTTCATATATAAATTGGATATATTCTCATAGTGTATTTAGCTCACTCTATATTCCCATTCATATTAACTTATGTGAAATATTATAAACCAGATTATTTAAAGGGGTATATAATTCCAAGACCACCCATCGAATACAAACAATAAACATATGTGTGTAAAATGATCGTTAAAATATTAATTATTTCATCTTATTATAACTAACCTATGGGAAAGTGATTATTTTCCTGAAAATATTATTAAAATCCCATTATCATAATCCAACATGGAATTAAATTTGATGGTATCCAATGTTAATACCCCCAACAAATCATTTGAGTTAATAAATATATTGATATATATGGAAAATAATTTTTTAAACTCTATGTAAACATTCTTTAAAATACAATATTAAATATAATATTAATCTAATAAATCATGAAAAAGAAAACTCAAAATTCCAAGAATAATTGGAATAATATTTTTTAAAAAATATAAGAAACCTGTAAATGAGTCATTAAAAATTTTCACTACATTGGAAAACACATTCATTTTGAAAATGATGTAAAATAATAATTTTCACACTTTTTAAAAAAGTGGTGGTAAATATGATGAATATTAAAAAGAACATAAATAACTAGGATGACAAAAGTACATGTGTTTAAGAAATTAAATAATATAAATATTACATTAATGGAAATGAAAACAATAAAAATCCTAATAAAAAGTTAGACATTAACAATAAACCTTCTTATATGGTGTCATATGAATTAAAATCTCATGAAAGACTGAATTTGAGACGGATTTTTTTAACAACCAAGGATAATTCAGGTGTGAAATGATGAGGAAAATTATTTATCTAAATCAATGGAATGTTTGATATGAGATGTGAGATTTAGAATCAAATTTTCAATATTTGAACAGAAAATGGAGGTGTTTAATAAATTTACTAAAGTTTAAATTTGGGGTATTATTTGTAATAGAGAAGTGGTTAGGTGGATGTGATACTAAATTAAAGTAGCTTCCCATTGGCATACCGATTGGATTAATAATGTCTGGGGAAACGTTCATGAGCACACATATAAGCTAGTAAGCTACCAACAACTAGTATGTGGGTTAGCTAGTGTATGAAGCAATTTTTTCGAATGCATCTTCCAGTTACTGAACCCTATAGGTTGTCTAATGAGAACCACTATCTAGCCAGTGGGGTCTAAGAAAAATCATTTTTAGGGGAATTTTTTTTATTTATAGGGGTTTCTATTTCGAGTCTAGTCATGTTTCCAATTCTCTAACCATGAAAAAATAATGGGGATTTCAAATTCATTTTTTTCCTTTTCCCTTAATTAGCTCGACTTTTAATAGTATTATTCAAAATGGTTTGGACATGTTATATCATGTCAATAGATCATACATTATCCCACATGTTTTCTTCATCCATTTTTCATTGAATATTTTTGGATTTTGATTTGTATAAAATAATTGATTTATTATTATGATGTAACAATTATTTTCCCACAAGGGGGTATTGGTTGTGGCTTCTTGAGGGTATCCCAATACATCATAACCAAGGTGTTTCTGATTATTTATCACTATTTGTAACATTCTGATGATTTTTTTTATTTTTCCCAATATATTTGATAAAAGTAAACATTAATTCATTATATAAAGAATTTTTTTGGAATATGAGTGAGGATTTGATGGGTGTGAAATAGAATCAGTTTAACATTATTTTGTCATCATTAGATTTCTCATTGATGTCAAGAGACATTATTTCATGTCACAAGTTATATTTAATTAATTAATAAATTTGTTTGATGAAATTGGTTCTTAATACAAGAGATTTTCTACTTTTCTAAGGATGAAAAATTTATTATAGGTACTTGATAGACATCCAGGGTCTCATAAATTAAAGAAAGGTTTTGATGAGATCAAGGATCAAGCTTATAGGTTGTGATGTAAATGATATAACATTGCTTTAATGTTGGGGTACTTGGTAATTCATTTTATCATAGTAAATTGTATATTTTTATTCATGTAATATTATTTTTATTATTTCCATCTTGTTTTATGTGTTGTGTAATTTTATTAATGATGTTTTCTCTGGGTAAAAGTGGTGTCTTGATCCAGATTATTAAGGTTGTCCCTTGAGGGTTCATAAATGTATATGGGACCCTAGTGGATTTTCATACATTGTAAAAGGGGTAGAGTGACTACTTACTTAATTGTTATTTCATTAGTTGTGTGACAAGATTCAAAACAAATATTTAAAAGATTTCTTGTACTAGTATTTTTACTGATGATACACACTTGAGTTCATAGGGATATTTAGGGGTACTTCAAAATTGCCTTCCTAAAACATGTAGGGATGGATAATTATGATTGATTTTGGAATCAATTTAATCTATGGAGATGGTATAGTGCACATTACAATATCCTCCATTGAAACCATAATTATTCTCTAACATCATGAACTGTGTCTTTCCAATTACATGTGGGTATGAGATAGTCTTCATAGTTAACAACCCATGTTTTCTTGGGGATGGGTCAATATGACTTAATATGCCTACTTGATTATAGATGTATGGGTTGTGGTACTTGAAAAGTATGTTAAATGAGTTATAAACGAATGTGATAGGATATAATCAATATTGAGTTCTTGAAATAAATTCCTTCTGTTATAGTTCATAGTAATGTAGTGTATGGTTACTTTACAAAACATATATAATTATGTTGGAAAAGTAGTTATCGCATGGGTGTGTTATGAGGTGTATTCAAGCATAGTACCGAAACAGGTGTTCTTGAGTGATGGTTCTGCTTTCCTGTTATGTTTGAGGGTGAACGTGATGCATAAGAATGTCCAAAATCAATATATGTATTCCATGATAAACCTCTTGATACCAAATGTTAAAAATCAAGTTTGAGGCACTAGGGATAACCACTTGTTCATTAGAATCAAATGTATCAACATACATGATGTGGTTTTAGTGAATGTGTGTAAAATCACCTTTTTTTATTTTATAGAATAGGTACTTCATGAACCAGACTCGTGATACCAGTTAGTAGGTCTTGAAGGCCGTCAAAATGGAAGGATGTCATGTGAGTTGTGTTCAATGAAAAATATTATTTTATTTGGTTGGAATTACAATTCACTCTAAATTGTAAAATTTAATTGTATATTATAGTAGTTATTTAAATTTTATTCAACTTCTATACTTATGGTAGATATAATATATAAAATTTTATTCAACTATATCATAGACTATAGGGGACCAATTAGCTTCTAGTTTTGTTAATATAGATTGGTTATTCTTCTATAATACAAATCGGTCATGCATATATTTTGGTATACATAGGCAAGATTGTTGGGAATTTTTCTGAGAGAATAGTCTCCCCATGACAATATGAGGCCTTTATTTATAGTTGAGAACCTTTAGTTTATATAGAGGAAACTCTGAGGTGATGTGGAAACCCTTTCCCATAATACATTATGGAGGATTGGTCTTGGGGGATACAATATGGTATTATTGTATATTTTATATAGATAGAATAGTTATAAGTGATTTCCTGTTTTCAAGAATCAATAAGTAAATCATTTCTTTTCCTAGATGACACGACACTCGTTGAATATCATGTCACTATAGAATGAATATTTGGGGATTAGGAACTCTAGAATGATTGAGGTATTAAGATAGGCTAAAAATACCAATGTGGGATCTAGGAGACCTAGAATAGTCATGTTCAATAGCATTGAGCCATTGAGTAATTGATTCATCCTGTTAAAAACATGATAGAGGAATTGTAAATGTTTCTATAGTAAGTTTTATTTGACATGATGATATTTTTAAAATACTTATTAATTGAAGAAACATATAATATATTCAATTCCCCTCTTCCTAATATTATAAATGGTGATGAAATTAATTTGGACAGAATAGGTTTTCAGTTTATTGTACATGCTCATTTTTATACCACTAAAATGTAATAGTGGTTTGAAAATTTTTTATTTTGTGAAAACCCAGTTTTGAAAAGAAATACTCATGTGTGGGTGCGAGTTGTGAGTAAACGGTTTTCATTTGGGTTTTGTTTACAAATTATCATGGAGAAACAAATTTTAAAATGTTTTGGGCTTGTCATAGAAATTTTAAAATATAAGGTAAGGGGATTTTGAATGTAACAACATGATATTTTATGATAAGTATTATTTTAAATTTCAATGATGTCATGTGTTTTATGCTACAACAAGATTATCTTGTGCTATACGCCACACTGTATTAGCTTGAAGTATACAAAACACTATTCTTAGATTGTGTTACACACAATTTCAAGTTCGTTTTATAATAGTCATTCTACGCAATATTGAGTGAGTATATATATATATATTCAATGTATAAATGAAATATGGTTGGATTATGTTATATGAAACAACAAAGGATTCTTTCACAACACGCAACCCTGACTTGGCTTGCATTACACGCAATCGCGACTTTCTTCGATAGCGTGTGTTGTACGCAATTTCAGGTTTCACAAAACAATGATATATGTTTATAATAATATTATTAAATAACCATTATGAATAGTATTAGATAAATTTTTAATGTTATAACATTATTATTTCATCTTACATATTTTCTAGAACATGGTATGTGAAAAAAATAATTTTTTTTTGTGTAAAATAAGTATTTTTCAAAAAAATGTATTTTTGAAGCCTTTTAATGGTGAACCAACATTAAATCTAGTTTTTACATGTTTATAAGCTCAATTTTACAAAATAAACTTCTTCGTTTCAATCAGGTTATAAAAATTTACATTGGATAAAGTTTTGATATTTTTCTGATAACTTTCATATTTTAATGAATAGTAAAAACACGCTATATTTTAATTAAAAAAAACTTTTTTCATCATAATAATTTATATGGTTAAATTATAATATTGAATGGTTTTAAAGTATAAATAGAATATATTTTTACCATTTAATATAATTTATGTCATTAATATTGATTTTACCTTGAATTCGTATGTTAAATCAATTCAATCTTTTGCAATGTTTTTAACAAAAACCCATTTTCTTTCGACAATGGGATTAATTTTAATTTAATTTATGAAACTTTTGTGTATTGAATTTGGAAAAATGGATTCCATATTTGGAATTAGTGGGTCCAAATTGTGTTAATAAGCTAGTTTTTATTTTTTGGGCATTATGAATAGTAACTACGGTAAATTTTATTTACCATAGTTAAAGGTAAATCGGTTAATAAAGGGTAAATATAAGATTATAAAATTATCCTAACACATGAAAAAATCATATTGTATGAAACAATATCTACCTATATCACCTTAGGGTCGTATTAGATTCATTTAATGGACTTTTTGCCATGAAAATAATTTAATTGTTATTAAAACCAATGAAAGTGACAACATGTCACTTTCTTAAATCATATAAGTATAATAATTTTAGTTTAGTGAAAAACTACATGAAACTTCGGATATAAATAGTCTCAAAAAATATAATAAATGTATATACATTATATGAATTTATTTAGAATTTTTATGGATTAAATAATTATCATTAAAGGTAACATAATAGTGATGTTGAAATTATTTTATTAAGAGAAATATCAAATAAATGGTATTAAATATATTAAAATAAATATTATATGAACTATTTAACGTGCTCCACTAATTTTATAGATAAATATGACATGTTATTAATCTATTAAATCTTTTATTTCGAACATATCATCTGTATATTATTTATTTAAATTCAAATAAATGAATATTGTCAAAATTGACACTATTGTTATTTTATAAATATAACATATTATAAAATTGTTTAAAAATAAAAAAATATTTAAAAAATATAAATTTAAATTTATATCGTCTAACATGTCATAAAGTGTCAAATTATGGAAAATTCACAACACATATGTAATTATTTATAAAAATTTAAAATTTAGAATATTATTACCGCAAATAAAATTAGATAGATAAATAAATATAAATCAAGTTGATAATGCATAAAATAAATACAAAACATGTCTAAATTCTATTGGTTGATGATATTACAACCCTATCTAATCTAATAATTGGATATGAGTCATTTTATAAGTTTTTAAGTGGGGTTAGGATTTAATATAAACTAATATTTCTTATATTTCCAAAGGTGCCCCTCTCCTCCCTTATAAAAGGGAACCTCCTCCCTCTACTCCTCACACCAATTTGATCCTTCAAGCTCAACCTATCCTACCCATTTCACTTCCTCACTGACTTATAAACCTACTAGATGTACTGGTCTTCTCAAAATACCAACTCTAGTGTCCTAAAAGAAATTTTAAAGGAGGCACTTCGAGAAAGAGGTAATACCTTCTACCGTTTTCGTCAAGTTCCATTCTTCTTATACTCCCTCTTCATTAGTTGTTTCATTATGAAGTAACAAAATAAGTATCCCTCATATAGTTATATGTTATTATAAATATGAAACAAACCTATTTCACATTCTATCCATCCTACGAAAAACAAAATCACTGCGCGTGCGTACGTACGGAATACCGTCTCCATGCCGTGGTGTAATCTGTTTTTTCACCAACAACTTACATGGATGGGTATTATGGTGTAAAGAATAACTATATATGGTTATTATGACATCATACTGATTCTGATATATTATACCATCCACTCCAATTCTATTCAATAATTATGGGAACGATATCATCGCTCGTACGTACGTACGGACTACCGTCTCCATAATGAGATACGATTCATTCTCCATGTTAACCATACATGAATGATCATAAAGTTTATATAATGAATAATAATGAAATATATGAAATAATAATGCTACTAGATTTACTTATATATATATGTATTCCATCTATTTAGTTTCATTCAATTCAATAAAGAAACGAAAACAACGTTCATGCGTACGTACGACCTACCATCTCCATGAACGGTGTATTTCATTCCTTTTATTGATCTATAATATATATGTATATGATCAATATATATTATATATAAATCATGTTTTAAATTCTGGAATTATCTAAATCAGGATATAAGTAATAATATTAAGAATGAAAAGTCGAAACACATACGATAAATGAAATGCTTTTACCAAAAACGCCGCTTTAACATGTAATTTACATAAGAACGGGAAATATAAAGTCATAAGTGAAACATATATGATAACATAACAATGAATATGATTATTTAATAAGTCAATGAATTTATTTAAATCATTATACAGTAGGTTCAGATCCATATGAAGCATATCAGACCTAAGGTAAGGGATAATTATTCCAATCTCATTCTTATCTGAGATTATTTATTTGTAAGTATTTACTGGGGTTATGATTATTATACATGTCCATATGTACTCAAAATGTTTTAATAAAATGTTTAATTTTCTTCCATGTATGTTTAAATTCATTTTTACCCTTTTCTACTTTTACCACATCGTATGGACGGAATATTTCTTTTGTTTACCATACGAGGCACTTTTTGACTTTTCCGACAAAAGTACAAGAAAAATGTTATTTTTAACTTATACGGCGTGAACTGATTTTTACGGTTTTATAAATCCTTATTTTCATGCAGATTCCTCCAAAATATTTCATGATTGTTTTCAAAAAAATCCTTTTATTTTATAATTTCATGGAATTTTGTGAAAAGAAAATGATTTTGACGAAGAAAGGATATTTTCCTTAAGAATTTATTTGAAGTGTTTTATGAAAACCATTTTCCATATATGATGGAATTATTTCATATGTGTATGTTTCAAGTGTAATTTCTCTATGATTTACATGGTTTCACTTTTCTTATGATGAAATGACCATTTGTTTTATATGGGTTATGTGATGATGGGATGTTGTTTATGAAACCGATTTTATTCGTTGGGTTATGATGAATGTTTTATGTTTATTTTATGGAAAAGGTAATAATGATTTCATTATGAGATGTGTGGGACCTATATATCCCTCCAATTCATTTGGTAAGGATTTATATCTCATGAGATAGACATGGCTGGAACAGTAAGTTAATCCAGTTTAGTGTTACAAGACTGAAACGAGGAGTGAACTCGATTAAGAAATGAAATTTGTCCACTAAGATGGTCTTGGCAGCAATGCCTTGGCTACTATGGAAATAATAACATGTGATGAATGGATGCCACAATTACATGATTCATTCCCATTATATTTTATCATGGTTGATGTTCAGTTATGATATATTCCATACGTACTTCTACGATATATGTCTTTGCTCAAGATTTTGATGTTTAAATTTCATGTTCAAGTTTTTGCTTTCAAATGTTTATGGATTTTTTTACGTTCTATAAGTTTTCCCTTACTGAGCATTTGAGCTCAGCCTTTTTATTTTTTCTTTTCCCCAAAAAATAAAGAAAGTTTTTAGGTAAGGAAACAAAAAGGGGAAGATCATTATGGGAGTTATTGAAGATATTTCAACATGATTAGAAGTTTATATTCCAAGTTTCCAAAGACACCAAACTATTACGTTCCTTGAGTGTTGGTTCTTATTATGTATTATGTATTCCGCAAAAGTAATGTAATGTCCATGTACGTCAATCTTTCGGGTCTCTACAGTTGGTATCAGAGGAAATGTTTAGTTAACATTTGGAAACTAGGATGCGAAAACATTAGTGATATCCCTAGAGATATTTCTAAGGTATGTCTAGGGATTACCCTAAGGATAAGTATACGTATAGACTATAGTCCTAGAATTGCACTAAAGATATTAGAATTAAACCTAAGATGTTAGATATTGAATGTACTCCCCCTTTATTATGTTGTTTTTTCAAGCATGGTATTTGACTCTCACACTATTATTTTTGGGTTTTAGATGATGGCTGGAACCCGAAGGAACCGTGTTGATCAATGTAATGGACAATGCAATGATTTTCCTCCTGACCAAACCAATGTCATGGGAGATGGAGTGAACAATCTTATTTCTATACTTACACAAGCTATAAATCATTATAGACTTCAAAATGAGTAGAGAAAGGAGAAACATTCTGTTGAATCCTTCCCAAGGCAGCGTCCACCTTCATTCTATGGGTCTACTAATCCCTTAGTGGCTGAACAATGGATCAGTACTACTAAAAAGATATTTTCAGTTCTACAATGTTCTGAGCGTGATAAAGTCATCTTAGCAGTACATCGTTTGTAAGGTGATGCTGATCATAGGTGGAATCTTATCATGAATATGAGCCAAAGAGATTAAATTGAGTCAATGGAATGGGACGAGTTCTAGAACTTGTTTTTCAGTAAGTACTTCCCTTTTATTCTTCGAACAATGATGGAAAATGTGTTTCTTGAGCTTAAGAAGAAGGATGATGAATCTTTTGGTATATACTAAGTGAACTTTACAAGACTTGCAAGGTATACATCTGGCTTTATCATCCAACCTGAAAGTAAAGTTGATCGATTTTTTAGTGGATTAAAACCAAGTCTTCTAAGGGAATTAACATTAAGAGACTTTAGTTGCTATGAATAAATTGTGCGTTTTGCTATCAAGGTAGAACTGGAAGTTGGTGTAATATATCCATCTCATGGTTTTGGCAAGAAAAGAAAAATGGAGTTCAAGGAGAAATCTCAGAACAATAGTGAAAAGAAGATGAATGTTTCTTTATTCTCAAAGTGTGGAATGAAGCATGATGTAGGTTTCCAAAAATGTACTATAAAATGTTTTATGTGTGGAAAATAAGGTCATCTAGTAGTTGATTGTCGAAGTAATGGGAAAACGGTTTCTAATGATGTGAATAGGGAAAAGACTACAGAGAACTCTCCACCAACACTTCAATGCTTCAAGTGCAAGGAAATGGGGCATTATGCTAATAAATGCCCTAATCCATGGGTTTATGATGATCAACATGAGAAACCTCTTAAGGCAAAGGATAAAGGGAAGTCTCATGCGATCACTATTTGTGATGTTGAGTATGAAAATGATGCCGTGTAATGATTAAGTGTTTATGTAATGAGATTTCAAAGTAGTATCATGGAATCTCATTTATGGTATTGTGGAATTTTGGAATATCTATGTATTGGTTTTCAATAATTATATTGTACTTATAACCTTGAAATAGTGATTGAAATATTTTTTGAAAACAACTAATATGCACATAAATAAGTTCTAAGGAGATAATGAAATGATTGACAGTATTAATGAGCTCATGAATTATATAAGGACAAAGTGATATCATGGTTTGAGTATATAGATTTTTTGGATTTTGGTATGTGGAAAGAGTTAACTTTTGATAGCATTCATGTTTTCAATAAGGTTCAATGGGTATTCATTATTTTCAAGAGAATACATGATTAAGGTATTCACATGATTGTAATGTGACCAACAAGATATATGAGGGATAAATGATGGTATTGACATACTTGTTATATGACCTTTTTAGTAATCATTCTCTTTAAACTATGAGTTTGGAAAGAAGTATTTTGGATATGCATAAATATTCGAATGGAATTTGTTGAACATAAGTTTGTATTGTTTAAGGGTAGAATTTTTTTTCGATATTATTTCTAGAATGTTATAATAGTGTAGTTTTAGAAAAAGGACAACCTGTAGGATGGAAGACAACCCATTGCATCAGACAAGGCTGTGGGAATCGAACCCACAACTGAAGTGTGACGAGACTTTATCACCTACCACTAGTCTACAGGAAGTCCCTGGTTAGTGGAAACTAGTTTTATTTTATTAAGTGATATGATAAATATATAATAAGTCCATTTTTGGAACCATAAATAATTAATATCACCATAAGATGGACTTATAACCTTTCCTAGACTTTTTTTTGAAACAGATGGAATGACCCATCATTCTATCACATGATCTGCTAACACTTCATGAATAAAAAATTCAACTTCATTTCTTTAAGAGATGAAGCGTAAATTGTTCAATTCACAAACAACAGTGAGATTGTACCAAAATAATGTAAGTATTTCTTTTAATTCATCAAATTTAGAGAAATGATCTTGAAAATGTTGTCATGGTGACCTCATATCCGATGAATCATATAGTACCCCAGATCATCACAAATTTATGGATTTGTGATTGTTGGATTTTTCATTGCCATGTTCTCTACCACTCTCCATTAGAACATGATGGTTAGATTTCTCTTCTATATACATATTTTCAACTATGTTCTCATATGTGGAAACCCAGTCATTAGTAAATTTGGGTAACCGTTACGTTTCATACTTTAGTTTTTAAAGTTATGTTTTTGTAATTCATTTTTCGATGTGTGTTTCAATTAAAGAACCTTTCTAGTAGAAAACCATGTATAACCCCAACGAATTTAGAGTGAGAAATTCATTTTAAGGGGGGTAGAATGTAACAACCCGATATTTTATGATAAGTATTCTTTTTCATTTATTTGATATCATGTGTTTTATGCTAAAACAATATTATCTTGTGCTATACACCACACCGTATTAGCTTGAAGTATACACAACACTATTCATATATTGTGATACACCCAATTTCAAGTGCGTTGTATAATAGTCATTCTACGCAACATTGAGTGTGTGTATATATATATATTCAATGTATAAATGAAATATGGTTGGATTCTGTTATACAAAATCATGAAGGATTCTTGCACAACACGCAACCCTGACTTGGCTTGCATTACACGCAATCACGACTTTTTTCGATAGCCTGTGTTGTACGCAATATCAGGTCTCACTAAACAATAATATATGGTTATAATATTATTATGAACTAGCCGTTATGAATATTATTAACTAAATTTTGAATGTTATAACATTATTATTTCATCTTACATATTTTCAAGAACATGGTATGTGAACAAAATAATTTTTTTGGGTAAAATAAGTATTTTTAAAAAAATGCAGTTTTCCACCTTTTAATGGCGCACCCACATTAAATATAGTTTTTGACATTTTTATAAGATCAATTTTACAAAATAAACTTCTTATTTTGAATTATGATATAATAATTTACATTGGATAAAGTTTTTATATATTTCTGATAACTTTTATATTTTAATGAATACTAAAAACACACTATATTTTAATTAAAAACAACTTTTTTCATCATAATAAGTTATATGGTTAAATTAAATTATTGAATGGTTTTAAAGTATAACTAGAATATATTTTTACCATTTAATATGATGTATGTCATTAGCATTGATTTTACCTTGAATTCGTAGGATAAATCAATTCAATCTTTTGCAATGTTTTAAACAGAAACTCATTTTCTTTCGACAACGAGATTAATTTTAATTTAATTTCAGAAACATTTGTGTATTGAATTTGAAAAAATTGATTCCATATTTGGAATCAGTGGGTCCAAATTATGTTAATAAGCTACTTTTTAATTTTTGGGCATTATGAATAGTAACTACGGTAAATTTTATTTACCATAGTTAAAGGTAAATCCTGTAATTAAGGGTAAATATAAGATTATAAAATTACACTAACACCTGACAAAATCCAATTGGATGACTAAAAGTAGACCCATATCACCTAAGGGTCGGATTAGATTCATTTAATGGACTTTTTTTCATGAAAATAGTTTAATTGTTATTAAAACCAAAGAAAGTGACAACATGTTACTTTCTTAAATCATATAAGTATAATAATTTCAATTTAGTGATAAACATCATGAAACTTCGTATATAAATAGTCTCTAGAAATATAATAAAATTATCAACATCATATGAATTTATTAAATATTTTTAGGGATTATATAATTATCATAAACGGTGACATAGTAGTGATGTTGATATTATTTGTTTAAGAGAAATATCAAATAAATGGTTTTAAAAATTTTCAAATAAATATTATATGAACTATTTAATATGCTCCACTAATTTTATAGATAAATATGATATGTTATTAATCTATTAAATATTTTATTTCAAATGTATCTTCTGTATATTGTTTATTTAAATTCAAATAAATGAATAGTGTCAAAATTGACACTATTGTTATTTTATAAAAATAACATATTATAAAATTGTTTAAAAATAAAAAAATTGATTTAAAAAATATAAATTTAAATTTATATGGTCGAAAATGTCATAAAGTAAATTTTTTTGGAAAATTAACAACACATATGTAATTATTTTTAAAAATTTAATATTTAGAATATTATTACCACAAATAAAATTAAATTGATAAATAAGGATAAATCAAGTTGATAATGTTTAAAATAAATTCCTCACGTGTATAAATATTATTTTATGATGATATTACAACCCTATCTCATCTAATATTTGGATATGAGTCATTTTGGAAGTTTTTATGTGGGTTTGGGATTTAATATAAACTAATATTTTTTATATGTCCAAAGGTGCCCCTCTCCTCCCTTATAAAAGGGAACCTCCTCCCTCTCCTCCACACACCAATTTGAGGCTTCAATCTCAGCAAAACCCTACCCATTTCAATTCCCCACTTCCTTGGAATCCTATGAGAGGTACTGGTATTCTCAAAAGGAAAACTCAAGTGGCCTAAGAGAAAGTTTAAAGGAGGCACTTCGAGAAAGAGGTAATACCATCTACCGTTTTTCTCAAGTTCCATTCTTCTTCTACTCTCTCTTGTTTAGTTGTATCATTATGATGTAATAACATCAGTATCCCTCATATACTGATATGTTATTATATATATGAAACAACCTTATTTCACCTTCTATCCATCCCACGGAAAACAAAATCACCGCGCATGCGTACGTACGGAATACCATCTCCACACCGTGGTGTAATCTGCTTTTCCAACAACACCTTTAATGGATGGGTATAATGGTGTAAAGAATAACTATATATGGTTATTATAAAATCATACTGATTTTGATATATTATACCATCCACTCCAATTCTATTCAATAATTTTGGGAACGATATCAACGCTCGTGCGTACGTACGGACTACCGTCTCTACGACGCGATGAGATTCATTTTCCATGTTCACCATACATGAATGATCATAAAGTTTATATAATTAATAATAATGAAATATATGAAATAATAATTCTACTGGATTTATGTATATATATATGTATGTCATCTATTTAGTTTCATTCAATTTAATAAGAAAACGAAAACAACGTTCATGCGTACGTACGGCCTACCGTCTCCATGAACTGTGTATTTCATTCCATTTATCGATCTATAATATATATATGTATTTTTTGAATATATATTATATATAATTCATGTGTTACATTCTGGAATTATATAAATCAGGATATAAGTAATAATATTAAGAACGAAAAGTCTAAACACATAAGATAAAGGAAATGATTTTAACCAAAACGTTGCTTTAACATGGAATTTACAAAAGAACGGGTAATATAAAGTCATAACTGAAACATATATGATATCATAACAATTAATATGATTATGTAATAAGTCAATGACATTATTTAAATCATTATACAGGAGTTTCGGATCCATACGAAGCATATCAGACCTAAGGTAAGGGATAATTATTACAATCTCATTCTTATCCGAGATTGTTTATTTGTAAGTATTTACTGGGGTTATGATTATTATCCATGTCCATATGTTCTCAAAATTCTTTCATAAAATTTTTACTTTTCTTCAATTTATGTTTAAAGGCATTTTTACCCTTTTCAACTTTTACCACATCGTATGGAAGGAATCTTTCTTTTGTTTACCATACCAGGTACTTTTTGACTTTTCCGACAAAAGTACAAGAAAAATGTTATTTTTAACTTATACGGCATGAACGGATTTTTATGGTTTTATAAAGCCTTATTTTCATGATGATTCCTCAAAAATATTTCATGATTGTTTTCAAAAAAATCCTTTTATTTTAAAATTGCATGGAATTTTGTGATAATAAAATGATTTTGAAAGAAGAAAGAATATTTTCCTTAAGAATTCATTTCAAGTGTTTTATCAAAACCATTTTCCATATAAGATGTCATTATTTCATATCTGTATGTTTCAATTGTAATTTCTCTATGATTTACATGGTTTCACTTTTCTTGTGATGAAATGTCCATTTGTTTTATATGGGTTATGTGATGATGGGATTTTGTTTATGAAACCGATTTTATTCTTTAGGTTATGATGAATTTTTAATGTTTATTATGTGGCACATGTGAGAATGATTTAATTATGAGATGGGTGGGACCTATATCTCCCCCAATGAATTGGGTAATGATTTATATCTCATGAGATAGACATGGCTGGAACACTAAGTTAATCCGGTTCAGTGTTACAGGACTGAAACGAGTAGTGAACTCGATTCAGAAAGGGACTTTGTCCACTAAGATGGTCTTGGCAGCAGTTCCTCGGCTTCTATGGAAATCATAACATGTTCTGAATGGTTGACCCAATTACATGTTTTATTCGCATTATATTTTATCATGGTTAATGTTCCATTATGATATATGCCTTACGTACTTCAACAACTTATGTCTTTGCTCAAGATTTTGATGTTTAAATTTCCTGTTCAAGTTTTTGCTTTCAAATGTTTAGGGATTGTTTTATGTTCTCTATATTTTCCCTTAATGTGCATTTGAGCTCACCCTTTTTATGTATTATTTCCCCAGGAAATAAAGAAAGGGTTTAGGTAAGGAAACAAAAATGGGAAGATCATTATTGGAGTTGTTGAAGATCTTTCAACACGATTAGAAGTTTATATTCCAAGATTCCAAAGACACTAAACCATTACGGTCCATGAGTTTTGGTTCTTATTATGTATTAAGTATTCTGAAAAATTAATGTAATGTCCATGTATGTCAAGCTTTCGGGTCTCTACATTGACACTGGATGTTAACGTTATTTATATATAGTTTTCAAAAATATAATATTGGAAATGATATATTTTTTCAAAAAATGGTGATTCGAGGCATGGTGTTTTGGTGATTTTGGATTTAGATATAAATCCCATGAATGGTAAGAATTTTTTTTTAATTACATAGAATTTTTTGTGTATGAAAATGATTTATAAATTGGTTTTTTGTAAATCAAATATCTATAACCATATAATCTTTTTTAGAATATTAGGTAAATTGTTTTCTAGAACAATAATTGATGATTGGGAGAATCTTGGAGGTTGGTTGGTGCATTAATTATGGGTTTCATGGTTGATTGAATGAATCTATTGGTGATGGGATCATGATGTATTCTTATTCAAGACTCGTATAGCGGGATCATAAAATGGATTTTTTTTGAGAAATTCTTATGGAGGCTCATGGGATAATGTTTTTGAGAGAGGGACATATAATGGAATCATAAATATTTTCTATTTAGTTTTAGTTGATAAATATGGTATAGTTGGGTCTAGGTATTAGTCTCATGATGCATGTTTTGATGTACTCAAGGGGTTTTGGAAGTGAAACTGGTTCATGTGTATTTGATTTCGGTTCCCATTAGGACTAGGAGAATGTTGTATTGGATAGAAATTACAATGGTAGGTATAACCACAAATTTGAATCATCTGTTAATGGTGTGGTCCTATGATGGGGTTGAATATAAGACTCAAGAGATTTTTATTGTTGGGGGTTTTGGCTTTTTAAAATTGAATGGTGTTGATGAAAACTATTAAAAAGTAGGTGGTTTTGATGAGATGAATTTTCAATATGTTGAAAAAATATTTCAGTGTGATTTTGTTTTATGAGAGAATTAATTTATTCTAGTGGGGTTCTAGAATAAAGGACGAGTTCAGTGGTTGTGTAATTGTTTTGTCCCATAAGATACATAGAATTTGTATAGCATCGAGATTGACTTCTCTTAGTGAGATTTGAATGTGAATGATTTAAGGCCAGTGGACTAGATTTGTAGTCGATTTAGGAGTTATATTGGCCATCAGAGTAAATATAGTTACTTAAGTTCATGTTACATGTGAGTGTGAATCTACCGAGCATAAATGTAATAATGGGGGAAAACATGATAGAGATGATCTGTTACATATGACACACAGTTTGGATGTAACTAAAGTTCAAACTGATAAGAAAAATCAGTGATAATCCATATTTGTGTTGGTGATCGACATAGGATCAATGAAGATCTCATGAGAATTGAAAATTAGGGCCTCATTTGAGAATCATGAGGTTATAGTATGGGAACAAGAATGGGGATGGATATTGTGTCATGACACAACTATTCTAGTTATTGAATCATGATGGGATCTTCATGGGTTCGTGAGAATAATGTGGGATCATTGGTTAGGTTGAGTTAATGAGATGTGGTTCCAATGTGTTCTGCCATTTTTTGTTCTCTGGGATAGGTAAGGGATGAATCTAATTTTATGTTGTATTCCAGTAGACATTTTATCAGTGGAATTTATTTTTAGATGGTCTTCTATGAGAAATATATTTTGGTGGTTCCATAAGACATTATCAATGATGAAATAACCATCGTAGAGAGGGTTAGGGATGAGATCTCTCGACCCCATATATATAACAAGTATGGTAATGGTCCAAAAGGTGTAAAAAATGAAATATGTATTGATAATGATATTATAAGGGTTCTAATATAGTGGGGATAGGGATGTCTATCTCATTGATATAAACCTTATGTGAGGGGGGATCAGAGGTTTATAAGTTTGAATGAGGGATTTTTGTTATATAATTTATGAATGATGATAAATTAGGTATATTCAAATTGACTTCTTATTTAGTTTATGGTTATTATTTGATTTTTTATCAGGTTGGTCCATAGAATTATCCTTAGACCGATATTGGTCTTTAGTGAACCGAGCAGGATTCAGATCAATGATACACTGTTAATGAAGATGAGGAAGGATATTTCATTAGTTTAATTAAGATTTTTGTCATGATTTGATACTGAAATTATTGTTAAGATGATGGTGTGCATATTTGTATGGTCACAATATGCCAATATAGTTAGGCGTCTGGATCAGATAGTGTTCATGACGTATTAATGGGTGAAGGAAAATTGTTTTGACTAATGTTGGAGAAGGAGGGACTGATTAGAGATTCTATATGAAATAAAATGTGGTGAGTAGGAATATTCAACAGAAATGTAATTCGGTTTTTTTGTGATTTTTGGGTATTTAACTAAAAAATGTAAAAGAGGTTTCTATGTTTGGCTAGGTGGAAGAGTTTCACAGCAAAATATTATTGGGAATTTATAAATTTATCATGAATGATTAACATTAGGCAAGTGGTCGTTGTAGATAAAGATATATGGTATAAATATAATATCAATTCCTAATGAATAGAAATGTTATTGTTGGGAGTTTTTAATGATCCATGTCATTAAATGTTGAAAACTATGGGGTAAATTGAATAATCCTAATTGATGATAGTTTTTTGAGAGGCATGAGTTATAATGGAATTAAAAACCATTAATCACCCCTATGTATTTGTTTTTTACAAGTATTGAATCGCATATGAGGGTTTATATGGGAGTCAATATAGTTGTCAGGTGGCATGGCTATGGAATTTCAATATCATTCCACCTACCAACTAATGGTATACAATTGACCAACAAGTTTTTATAACATTTTTTTGGACATAATTTATCAAGGCTCCATCTAATCTGTAGGGTATGGCTTATGTCATTTTCATGAGGGTGTTTTTGGTGATTTTTGGGGGTTCCTCTATAAGACCACGGGGGGTGTATCCTTCTCAATAAATGAAAATAGATGGGTAGAAACCCTTTATATATCCTTTTAACACCCTTTTTGTTCCATAAAACATGGTTATTTTAGAAGTCTTCAGAATTGGATTTTCAGGTAATGACTCCTCCTATATCCCCTTTAAATTATCCACCATTCTTCACCGAATTTCACTTTATTTGGTTGTGTATTGGAAGGATGATTTTTCAGAGGTCTGTAAAATTATAGCACCCCAAGGTGATTTATTATGCAACTTATAAAGGTAATCCCTAGATTTTAAAATAAACACATTAATCATCATTTATTTCATGTTATATCACATCAGGGATTTAATTTGGTATTAAATGTTTTTAGTTAAAATTGACAAACGATTAAGGTTTACAAATTTCCCATTTTTTATGTCATAGTCTTAGGGGCGTGATAGAAATATAATATCCCAAAGTAATAAAAAATTTTGACATTATTAGATAGACTAGTAAGTTAATATCCTATTATAAAGTGTTACAGTTTTTGTATAAAATATATAATTAACTAAATTTATGATGTTATTGGTTGATATAGGTGGCCGTTGGCTTGTTGAAGTTTGAAACATACCTCATATAGACATGATAGACTACTAGGTAATCTTGAATAGAGGAGCTTCATGGATAAGATCAGGAAGCATGCCTCCAAGAAATGATTAATATAAAATGGATTAATTTAGATTTAAGGAACCTGAACATTATATGTATCATTGATAATTGGTTATTTGTTTTTTGAGTCCAATATTTTTAAAACATTTGTCATGTTACATGTGCTATTTGATTTTAAATATAGTGTCTTCTCTTAGTATTGATGTGGTGGGTTAACCCAGATTTAACTGATAGATCCCTAGAGATCTTCTATGTGTCTAACAGATTTAGGGTGGTTTTTATGGTACTATGTCTAGAGGGTCCATTTCCCTGACAATGAGTAACTAAGTTGAGAGATGGGATGCGTGTTCAGTTTTCTGATAGCTTCCTTTACTGGTTGTATGATAGATATAAAAAAACTAAGTATTTTGTTGCGGGTCTAGGTACAAGATTATGTCATTTTTATAACCTTCACAGTTGGGATAGATTTAATGATTATCCCCTCTAGATGCATTATAGATATGCTAGTTTATTTTATGATGACCTTCTGTGAATATGAATTAATGGGACAACATGATTTTTGGTGGCCTCTGCATAACTTGTAGGAATGGTATGATGTGAATTATCTACCACCCAATATTATGTGTAATGGGTTGGAATAACGTTGTAGAACTGCAAATATATAAAAGTATTATTTAAGTGTACGTGATGAGGAAAATACTTGAGTGGAAGTGTCATGTTATGGGATACTAATTTTATCAAGTTCCAGACTAAACTTCCATATGAAATGTTGCTAAGGTAGGTAGTGTATTGGATATAGAATTACATGCATTATAACATTACACTGATTTATGTATTTCATGGGTTTATTATAAGGTATATCCAATAACAGGGATGAAGTATGTATGATTGTGGTATGGTATAACTTACATGTTATGATTTCATGTGGGTGTGTTTTATATAAATGACCAATATATATATATGTGTGTGTGTGTGTGTGTGTGTGTGTGTTTGTTTGTTTGTGTGTGTGTGTGTGCATTCAAATTCTCTTCATTATAAAAGTACATAATTTGGATGATCCACTAGGGATACCATCTATGTCCTTAGAATCACAAAATATTTAATTAAATGGATTGGATTCAATGTTTATGGGTACATTATCCTCATTAATCATATTGTACAAGTACTACATGTAGTTTTACTCATTTTATCTATCAATAGGTTGTGGATGTAATTGATAAGGTTGGATTACTTGTGAGTTGGTCCAAATGAAACATAAATATTTTTCTATTTGGGACAGCATGTACTAGCCTCTATGAATTTTTATTGCATATGATGTCCACTTATTTCTATTTTCTTAATAAGATATTCATATCATCCTCAAATAATAGATATTTTATTTATTTTATATTGATGATTATGTGGGCCTAGTGCGATAATAGTTTTTTTCCTTCGGAATGGTTTGATTTCCAAAAAATAGATGTTCCCTACAAATTTTTAATTGGATTTTGTAATTATCTTCAAAACTCATTTTTGGGGGCCTAGTATCCCAAATATAATGTAATACTATCACTGTTTGTTGGTATCCTTTGGGAAATTGGGAGTCTTTCTTAATGTGATGTATTTATCCACACACGAGTGTCGTTCTAGTGACCGAGTGCAAGAAGTTTAAAATTACTAAATTATGATATATTTCTGGAAAATTATCATATTATTATTTATGGATAGTGTATAACAAAAAAATTATGTTGCATAGTTATAAATATATATTATTGGGGTGAAATTGATATTATAAAACACTAAAAAAGTTCTAAATCATGAATATAAATCCCATGAGAAGAATACAATGATAGAGATAACATGAGATGAATTATTAAATCCCATTAATTTCATGAATTTATAATAAAAAATCAGTTTTTAATTAAATACACCTTATAATATAATTTTATTTGTGTTTGTAATATCTCATAAAGAAATAAAAGTAATGTGAGAAACACTTACTTTAATTCATAGAATCCATAATAATGATTTTACCGAATCTATAATAAAAATAATTATCTCATTGGATAGTTTATTAAACTAATTAATTTATAATATCATTTATATTCATCCATTATAATCATTTACTGTATATTAATTGGGTTTTTGTTGTTTATTTTCATCATCAGTTATTAGTAATTTTGGTCTTTTGAGGAATGTTTTGTAAAGGTGGTGGCTGACCACAATTTTTTGTAAATAATTTATGTTCACTATATTAGTTAAGTTAATATAATATATTTATATGATTACTAATAATGTTATAATTTCATTATATATTATCTTTATATTTTAGTCCTGAATATGAAATTAGTGACGAGCTATTTGTTTGATAATTATGTTATTTCAATTGGTTATTTATTTATTGTTGTTAAGTATATTTTTTTATCCGTAAATATAAAAATTAATTAAATATATTTCTAATAAATATCATATATATTTATAATTGTTTTAAACTCTCAATATCTTTCGGTGATGAAAAATGAATTTCATCACTTTGTGGAGGAGGTAGTTCGTACGTACACATGGGTGATGTTTAAATTGTTCAATAAATATAATGAAAAGAATGCAAATAACAATTTTTCATTATAGAACAGTAATTATGTTATAAATATAATATAAATTAATTATATTAAAATATATTACCATCTATTTAGTGTTGTGATGAAAAATGAGTTACATCACTTCGTGGAGGTGGTTGTCCACACTTACATACAAGTGGTGTATTTATTTTCCAATAGAAGTTATAGAGATTAGAGATAGATATAAAATTTATATTTCAATATATATATATAGTAAGGACAATTCTATATATTTATTTATATTTTCATAGTTTATTTGGAGGAGGTTTTAGAATAAATAAACGAGGATGATATTTTTATGAATATGTACCTCATTCTTGGATAATCTCTCATAATAAACACCATAAGGATTCATAAATAGGTATATTGGAAAAAATATAACCTACATGACATTTATAAATATATTGGGATTGTATTTTATATTATACTGGAATAAATAAGGCCACCATGTGGTATGTATTAGTGTTAACATGATCTTTCCTTCTACTAGTGAGGGGAGTGAGTAACTTATACATTACATTAAATTGAAATTAATTTAAATTAATTTTCATGGAAAACATGACCCAATTGGACATTGATTCAGGGATGAAATATTTTAAGATATAAATTCAGTCATACAATATAATATTGATAATTATTATGTATATTTTAATCCATATCATCTATTTCAACCCCAACTTAACTCTTTTAACCCACACCATGGTGAAAATATTTTTCGCATTGGAACTAATCATTATGGATAAAAATTAAATGGGTTGTATTACATATGAATTATATAATAATTCATAATATATAATCCATTAAGAAATATTCCATTCAAATTTTAGGTAAAAATAAATTTTAATATTTTTTTGGAAAAATCTATATGAAATACATTTTTTGGAAAAATTTCTTTCTGAATATAAATAATTATAAACCTATATATTATGTAGAATTTATTCTCATGAAATATATTGATTTATAAATATAAAATGATATTTATGTGACATTGAAAACCATTCAAAACCACACGCATAATTTTTAATTTTTAAATAATAAAAATGATCCAAAATAGTTATTTTATTCGAAAAATAATCACTTTTGTTTTAAATGTAAACTATAGGTTTCTTAATTAAAAAAATATAATTTATATATTTATTAAAATACACAAATACATACTTGGAATCTCAAATTTTTTCAATAATTTAATATATTATTATATAATAATTTTTTTTAAAAAGTTATTGTATTTCTAAAATAAAAATTTATCACTATTAACATTAAAAATTAAATTTTTAGAAAAATAAAAATCAAATCATCCTATGATAATTTTTATATTGTGATTTAGTTTTTTTCATTTCTTAATAATAAAACTATATAATGTATTATTTTAATTTTATAGAAGAAAACAAGAAATATAGTAAAAATTCTGTTTAAATAAGAAAATGAACATTTGAAATATTAAATATTCTCAATATTACCTCATATTAATTAGTAATTAAAACAATCCTAATATTTTATTCAAATTAAAAAATTTATTATCATATAACCATATTATTTTTTGTTAAAAACTGAAGCATATAATGCCTAAAATGAAATCTTGATGAAAATATATTTTGATGTATAAAAGAACCTTAATAGTAATTTGACTACAATAAATGAATTTTGTGAATAAATTAGTGATGAAAATTACATCTATTTTTCATTACTCATGGATTTTAAATTGATGTTACACATTTTTATACATTATAATTCCACAACTACTGTATGTAAAATATTTTTAATACGTCTAAATTTATCCTAAATGGTATATCTTGGTTTGTTTCAGTTTGATGTTGCATGAGAAACATGTTACTCAAAATATTATTTAATTGAAGGAATATATATACTAGAATATATTAGTGATATAATATAAATTTAAATGGACTTTAACATTCCATAAAAACTGAATAGTTTTCCATTTTAAAAATTAAATTTAATTATTTTTTTCTTTTTCATAAATTTTTGTTTTATTCCATTATTTGAGACATGGATAAAATTCATTCATATCTAAGTAAAGTCAGAATTGTTGAATTGTGTTCTTTATCATTTAAATAAGTCACATAATTTACTAACCTAAATTTATACCATTTTTTAACCGCTCAATTAATTTTATATCAAAAATTTATTCTTATTCTTTAGATGATAGGATTTATAATTAACATAAAATAACATTCAAACTAGAAATATTTTCTCCCTCTAATTCAATCCATGTCAATTTTTTAGTGAAATAATTTATTTAATAAATTTCATTAAATCTTTATTTATTTTTATGGAAAAAATTTATTCTTGTTCATGTATTTCCTTGACATATTATTCAGTCAAGAGAGTTCTCTTGCTATGTTATTTCTACCACATATATATTAAAATATTTTTGGATGATTTATTGAATCCAAAAATCATCATATTATGATTCTAATGAACATCCTTCTCTTAAAGAACTCCTTATAATTAAAATTTAAGATCAAATACTTATTTTGATTTTCTATAAAATTCATATTTCATTTCAAACATTTCCATCATTTTCATCATATCATATTTGAAATTGTATTTAAATTTAGTATCCAATTATTTAAGCTAATATTAATCATTATTTTTCATATTAGTCAAAATTTTCTTCCATTTATGATTTCTTTAATATTGTTTTTCGTATTTATTATTCCATATTCTTTGAAATATTCATTACTTTTTTTGAGAAATAAATATCAATAATTTATTCATATTTTTTGGTTTTGAATATTTATTCTGTATTTACTAATTCCCCATCTTAATATATCCTAATTGGTTCTTTCCAATAAATTCACTTTTCCTTATTTATCTTTTATACCCAAAGGTTTTAGAAATACACCCTTTACATATTCTTGAACTAGATCATTATTTATCATGAGATTATATATTTCTATAAAATAAATATCCAAGGTTAAATGAACATTTATTCCTTATATACACAACTTCATTGGATATTTCACAAATATTTTTTCAAAATATAAAAAAATTAAGTGTATTTTATTCATCAATCACAGACCTCAATAGATTATAAACGGAGGGGGGGGGGGGGGAGTTATCTGAATATATTTTTTATATAGTTATTATTTCTTCCCCAAGTCATTATATGAATCCAATATACTAATTGAATTGATTGAATTAACCTTCCATGATTTAATTTTGTTTCATCTTCAAATAATCAATCATTTAATGAAAAATGTATTGTATTTCTTTTTAATGTCATTGTTTTCAAAAATATTGAAAATGTATCCAAAATTAGTATTTTAGACTATAATCCCATTAATTTAAAATATATTTTATTCAACAATGCTCGATATAATGAGTATTATTCCCTTTTCATAGTATTTAAGAACTTATTATCTATTTCATTACACAAAATATCTACTAGAACAGTAGGTTGATTTCTCTATATATTTGTAAATAATACACCCAAACTAAGATATTTGATATGAAATATCAAATGATTCTTCCACCATTAATAATTTTTATAATGAAATATTAGATAATATTATCTTTTTAATGTATTTTATATGAACATGCTGTAACATATTTTTTCTAAAAAATAACCATTGCTCTAATTGGTCAATTTTTGGAACCAGCATGATGACAATCTCTATAAGAGGTGTGGGGTGTCAATTATAGTGAAAATGTTTTCTCATAAGATGAAACATGTTCACCTGATTGAAGAAAAGTATAACTTTATTAAATAAAATTTTGTACTCATATAAAATAATATAATTCTGAAAATTTAGGTAAAATATTTCTAGTTCACCTAAAAATGGATTCATAAAATAATAATATACTGCTGATGTGTTTATTTCAAAATAATTATATAACACACAATTTGGTGACTAAAATTTTAATATCACTTCACCACTATGTCCAAGGATTACCAGATTATAATATAATTTCAATAAATTTTTTATGAAAAAGATTTTGGGATTAATTGTTAGAATATTAGAATGAATGAATCAATAAAAATATTACACCAATAAAATATAGGTCTTTCTCATCATTCCCATTTATATGAGTTAATTCATAAATTAAATTAGGTTTATATTCTTTATCTTTTTCACACATTTAGCTCTTAAAATATTGTATTATTAATATGTCCTCCAATTCCTTGTTTTGTTTATTTAAGTATTCTTATTTTACTCAATATAATTTAATATATTCATTATATCTTTTTACACCACAATATTCTACGGTACGCTTCTCTTTGAAAAATACAATAGCATGCGACGTACGCAACACCAAGTTCAAGCACACCATGACCTCTCAAAATAGAAATTTAGAAATCCATTATGAATAGTAATAACCACTTTTTTTAATTTTATATATATCCCAAATAATTTTAACAGTCATATTTTTTTTTCAGACATAATATATGGACATATTTTATTTTTCATATAAAAGTAGTATTTTTAAAAAATGAAATTTTCCCCCTTTTAATATATAACCCTTTATAAATCATAAATTTTACACTTTAATATATTCAATTTGATAAAAATAAATTCTTATTTACAATATGGACATAAAAAATCAGTTTCTATAAATTTTTTGTGTTTGTATGATAACGTTCATATTTTGATAAATAGTTAATGATTCTAAATTTTAATTGAAAAAAAGTTTTTTTAATCCATATAATTTTTAGTTTTAAGTTATAAATTTTATATGGTTTTTACATACAATTATTTTTTATTTTTATCATTTAATCCAATTTTGGTCATTGGAAGTAATTTTTCTTTTAACTCTGACATAAACACATATAAAACTTTTGATAGTTTTTACTTATAAAAAACGCGCTTTCTGGTTTTGACAATAAGAATTAAATTTAAATTAATTAATGCATAATATATGTTTTAATTTTGGTAGAATAGACATCATTTTTGGATTCAATATATCAAAATTTTCTATTGATGAATTTTTGGTATTATCTAAAAACATTCAATTTTTTTTGAATACGGAAAAACACTTCGTTATTGTTTAAAAATATATTATTTATTTAAAAAATTATATATTTTATTTAAATTTATTTTATGTCAAAACAAATACACTATACATTTATTAGTTAAATTTAATTAATTGGAGTCATTTTATAATAAAATTATATGTTTAAAATTTTATAAAAAATTTTAACGTATTTTACCCACATTATAGGAACGTTAGTAAATTTGCATAAAATGTAATTTTACTGATTCTTTAAATTGTATTTCAATAATCTGAGAGACCCAGTTGACTTCAACAAGTAAAATGAAGTTCAATAAGATTAAAAAAATAGGTGAATAATATCTTCAGAATTTTATTTACCACAATTAAAAGTAAATAGATAAATTAAAGGTAAAAATGATATTATAATTAACCTCACACATTTAATAATTCTATTAGATAGGTGTATTTAAACCAAAATGAACCTTAGGATTTAAATATGGTCAATTTGGTCCACATGGTTTAGATTAGAACATTTATTATTATTTTATTTAAAGAAGACATAAAAGTGATAAATTCAAATTTTAATAACTAAAACATTTTTCATATATGGTTATACATTAGATAATTTCAACTTTAAATATTTATTATAAATATAATAATATTTCCTAAATCATGATATTTTATTTATATTTTTTCTATATTAAATAATAAATTTTATTTGTGACACAATGATGATGTAGTAATTACATTATTAATGAATGATTAAAATAATTGTTTTTATAAATATTATGATAAATGTAAATTGAAACTTTTTATGCATTCCACAGATTATCTAGGTTAATATTACAATTTAGGGTTGATTATATTTATTTTTTTTGATGAAATAATATTTTCATGATATTCACAAGAACTAAATACTAAATAATGTCAAAATTGTTATAAATGAGATTTTAAACCAAATATTTTATTATTAAATGATATAATAGTCTTAAAAATATACGGATCTACCAAAGGATTTATATAACAATATACATGTCATTAATGAAACTCTTGGGGTTCACTTGACATTTTCTAGTATGTTTATTAACAATATAATATAAAAAACAAGGAGACATGGTAAATGTTATACTATTTAACCAAGAGTTAAATATAAATGATAAGGTTAATATGGGTACATGATCCTGTATAAAACCAAATGGATGAGAGGTTTATGACCCATACCAACCTTAGCCTCATGATAAATCTTTTTTGGATTAATTTTAAACCAAGTATGTTTGTATAATAAAATAATATTTCATGGTTTTCAGAAAGTGACCCTCACCTCTCTTATAAAAGGGTACTTCCTATTCCCTCAAAATCACAACTCCAAAGCCATTTGGATCATCCAAAACCATATAAAATATCTCTCTATCAACCCTCACTTTATCCTAGTTGTAAAGACATAGAAATCCTGTGGAACTTTTTTTCATAAATAAATGGAAATTTTACGATTGTGCAGTTTCTGACGGCACCTGATTCTGAGGCCCGGTGTGCTGAAAATCATTTTCTGAAGTTTTTTTCAGGTACATTCAGTGAATGTATGAGCAGGATTTTATATCTTTTGAAATAATGATGGTAATTGAAATCCAAGGACACTGATGAACTCGGAGCGCCGATAATCGCTTAAAGAGACCTTTACTGCAGTTGCGTTTGGTCGAGAGCGGATGTTAATTTTGGGGATTCCTAATAAATAAAATAAAATAACATGTGACATAATTTTATTTACATTGTGGTTGTTATCTACAAAGGGATGTTGAATGTGGGTCCCACCCCCACAAAACCTCCCATGGGAGGATATTGTGTGGTGGGGCCCACATGAACACCAAACCCCTAAACTCCCCTTGAAACCCCCCTTTAACTCCAAAACTCTCCACCTCTCCTCTTTTAATTTAAACCCCCCACCTTCCACCCTCCCTCATAAAGATGCCAACACTCTCTCAATTAATTAAGAATTAATTAATTGGATCATCTTTTTGAATTATTTTGAAATTATTGTCAAGGAAAAAAATAATATCCAATGCTATTATTTTGGTTTGGCACATTTTGTTTTGGTGGAGCCTTGGAGAATAGGGAGATCCTTCTTCCCAAATAGAACACGAAGAACACCATCCTATCGATGAAGAACGTTCCTCGTCTCTGATGAACGTGGAGCAGCATCTTCTACTCTCTTTGACCGGGGCAAGGAAGGGAAGCACCACTGTCCATGAAATACACTGAGGGAATCATCTCAACGTAACTTCATCGAACCCTACACCCTCCGGAGTTGATGGAACTATGTCCGTCTTCTACGACGCCCAACTCCCATGACGCCTGCCTTCCACGGCACGTCAATGTGAAACGTCAATTATGAGGTAGGGGAATTTGGATTATTTATTTAAATGTGTGAATTAAACTCGCTTACTTTGGTGATTATATTTGGATTAATGGTGGCCAATTTTTGTTATCACCTAATACAGAGGGCGCAGGCCGGACAAACATGACCCAAAAACCCTTTTTTGATTAATGATTGTATTAATAATGGAGGTGAAGCCGGAAGGGCACGTTGCCTTCACACCGCACCGGATTAAGGAGGCCATGACCATGAGGTGTCGGCGATCGAAGGCAGTGGCAACCGAAGGCCGCGGCCAGGATGGGCTGCGGCGGTGGTGGACCGGCGTCGTCGCGCTGGCTGCGTGGAGGAAAACTGTAGCCTGCATCCATAGGACACTAGGCTAGAAGAACCTACTGGGTGCTATCGGCCAGGCTGGAGGACCGCAGCACCCACAGGTGCCGTGCGGAGGAGACGTGGCCCACAACCACATGCCACTCGATTGGCGAACCCGCAGGCCGCCATCCGTCCATGCTGAGGAACCGCGGGGCCGCTTGCTGCCACATGGTAAGATTCGTGGCCCGCATAGTGGGCCGTGCTTGCTGGGTAGAACTGGCCATCAATGGATGGCTGGGCAGAGGAGGGGAGGCACCATTCGGTGCCGCCAGGAGAACCGAACCGGCCTGCAACATGGGTTGCCTGCGCGTGGGGGCCGCGCCCCACCCGGCCGGGCCGACCCACTAACCAGGTCAGACCCGTTGGGCCGGGTCCATGGGTGGGATACACCCTACCGGGCTTGGCTGACCCCCCCAGCTGGGTCATACCTACTGAACCGAGTCGGGCTGACCCGCCACCCCACTAGGCTTGACGGGTCGGGCCCGACTCTGCTTAAATTTGAATATCTCCTAGACCACGCGTTCGATCGACCCGCTGTCTACAACACTGGGACTATCACAACGAGGTGGCCCTTTTGCAATACTCTAATTGAGTTTTGGAAATCATTGGAAAAGGAATGGTTTGGAATGACTGTAAATCCAAATGGTCCCTCGGAATAGAAATGAAAATAACTCTCAGACCAAGCATCTGATTGACGCACCGTCTGTCATGTTGGGTTCCATTTGATGAGATGGAACTATGGGATACATCATCTCAAAACTTTGTGATAGTTTATGTATTGACACATGACTTGAGGATCAGACCCTCTCGGTATTGAGCATGCTGACGACTACTGTATCAGAATCCTTCGTGGGTTCGACAATGATGATTACTGAACTGAAATACTCCCTGGGTTCGACAGCGATGACTATTGTATCAGGATCCTCCATGGGTCCGACGGTTCTGACTTCTATTCCTATATCCTGTGTGGGTCTAATAGAGTAGATGGTCTTGCATCCTATGTGGGTCTGACAACTTAGCTTGTCTTGTATCCTGTGTGGGTCCAACAGCTTAAAATAATCAGAGACTACATTTGATCATCTCTATCACTCTACGAAAGATGTGTGCCTGTGTGGGCTGATTTTTTGTCTTTCAACCATTATCATTGATGTGATGGACTTTAATTCCTGGGTGGACAAGGTTGTGTTTGTGCTCAAGAGTTAGAGTCAGGCTATGAATGGTAACTAGAGTATATGTATGGTCATATAACTAAGTAGTGTTGGTTGATACATCATGATTGTATCTTTCTACGGTATTTTATCCTTTGTGGATTCTAGGAGACCGTCAGGGGTCTCGGGGTCCCTTACTGAGTATCGTTATACTCACCCCTGCACGGCCCATGCTCGCACATAGTTGTGTTTGTTGTAGATGACGGACAACCCTGATCGAGGCAGATACTTGTAGAGCTGGATGGTACCCAGAGGTGGACCACTTTGCAAGACGTACACAGAGCAGACGGACGGACCTAGGATGCAGAGGAGGCCATCTGTCCCCACCCATCAGGTGGGATTTCCGAATGAAGACTCAATAGTTGATTCTTACCTTTCTATAGTTGTACTAGATTTATAGTTTTTTTATTTTACTCTTTCACGTGTATTTCCATCCCCTTTCCTTTTAGCACTTTCATTTGTATACAGTTTAACTTAGTGTATACATTCAGTTGTATACTCTGCTGCTTGTTTTCAGGCTATGTGTGTGTTACGGGTTAAAAAGAAATTCCTTCAATTTTTATAGGGATTATGCCTTTGGTTTTAGTCACCATCCCCTAGCCTATGGAAGTTGGGATTGGGGTAGTCACGACACTTTCCCCAAGGACGGGTTGTGACAAATTGGTATCAGAGGAGTCGCTTCTACCGCGAAACATGGGATCTGATTCTATTAAGAGGAAATAGTGTTACGTGGTTTAGGTGTGGTTATTAGTTTAGGAAAACATGTGTTGGTGTGGCGACTGACATATCCAAACACTGGGACTGTTACTTCGGATTTGTGACCCAGTGCACGAAAACACTGATTGCGTGTATGTTTCCTTTGACAAGTTTTCATTGTGATTACTTTGTTTCAGCTCACCAGGTATACTGTATTAACCATGGTGAACATGTTTCTTTTCAGGATGGCCCCATGAATGCAGAAAACTATGGTTCTGAGTTACGTACGAGATGGTATCTCATAGAGCAACAAGACCGCGGTGTAGGGACCCATCACAGCGGAGGCATCAGGGGTTTCACTACATGTTGGGCCACCGATACCACCAGCTCCAAATTCATAGAGTGCACGCTGCCTGATTGTGTTTCATGAATTCCAGCACCAGAGGCCACCCAGGTTATGAGGAGAGATGGACCCACATGCAGCTGAGAATTGGATGGAGTCTGTCATGAGAGTTTTCAGATTGCTAGTGACACCATCCGACCTCATTGTGATCCTTGTTGCGAGTCTCCTGTATACAGTGGAAGGCAGATGGTGGATCCTGATTCTACAGATTCAGAACGAGGTATAATTACTCTGGACAGACTTCAAGATTCTTTTCGCTCAGATTTTTTCCTAACACCCTTCATGCGGTGCGGATTCAGGAGTTACTTCATCTGAAGTAGGGTACAATGACATTATCTCAGTACACAACGGGGATTACCGACCTCTCACAGTACTCCACAGATATGGTATAGGACCCGTTCATCAAATCTCAGACCCTCGAGTAGGGACTCAGGCATGAGATCAGGGCTTCAACTATTTCCCTCATCATTCTGACGCAGGAGGGGGTACTATAGAAAGCCCTTCTAGTTGAGAGTTTTCATGCGGAACATTCACCAGTGATGAGACCCACCACAGGGAGACATGTAACGGAGTATTATGTAGCCGAAAGTAGACAAATGACGCAGAGGTCCAAGTGGACCAGGCCATCAGGTGGGAAACCCCAGGATACAAGTTTAGTTGTGCGGGGAACACGATACATAGCCAACTATACGAGGAGTAGGTAGTGCTATGCATGCGGCGGGCAGGTCCACATGGCTCGAGACTTCCCGACCCATTAAGATGAGCAGAAAAAAGGAGAGGGACCTCCTAGGAAGAGGCATAGGTTCGACTGTGGTGGTCCACATGGAGAAGGAGAACGTGGAAGAGGAGATGGGCGAGAAGTGGGTGGTGGATGATGTTTTGGGGATCTACCACCACCACCACCAGGAGGTCCACCCCGACCATAGGGAGCTAGTGGACAGAGGCGGGCTCAGCTCCAGGCAGTCGAGGCCTATGACCCCGGTGCACCTGAGATGATTTGAGGTACTATCTGTGTCTACTCCACAGTTGTTGTAGTTCTTATAGACTCAGGTGCGAGTCAATATTTTAATGACGCTTCCCTCATTCGGAGCTCTGAGATTACTACGGAGTCGTTGGCTCGATCCTTACGGCTAGATAATCTTATGGGAGCATACTCGACGATTACACACAGTTGTGGTCAGTCTGAGCTTACTCTAGGAGTCGAGAGCTTCCGCTGGGATCTTCTAATGGGTGTGTCGAGGCCTTATGGCGTCATATTTGATTTGGACTAGTTATCCACAGTTTATGCTCAGATTGACTGTATTAGGCGCAAAGTGTGGTGTATCCGAACAGATGGAAGTAGGTTCTCCTTCACCTATGAGAAGGGAGCCTTTTCAGCACACGATGGACTTACGCAGAGGAGGGGGCAGCCGATCACATATCAGTTGGCTAGTCTCATCCTCATATCGGGTGACGTGCGGAGTCTGAGTTTTCATGTTATGGTGGATCAGTATGCATATTTGTTTCCTAACGATGTTCTAGGACTCCCTCCCCATAGAGAGGTAGACTTCTACATTGACTTGTACCCTGGGACAACACTGATATCAACTCCAGCATATCGGAAGGATCCCGCCTAGCTTCGTGAGCTGTGGGTATAGCTGGAGGACTTGTAGGGGAAGGGATTTAATTGACCCAGTGTTTCACCCTAGGCATCACCGAACTTGTTCACCATAAAGGAGGATGGGAACTTGTGGCTGTGTGTCGAATATCATCACCTGAATCATGTGACCATGAAGAAAAAGTTCCCACTCTCGAGAATTGACGAACTCTTTGATCAATTCAAAGGAGAACGATGGTTCTCGAAGATATACCTCAAGTTAGGCTACCACCAGCTTAGAGTTCAATATGATGATGTGCAGAAGACGACCTTTACGTGTCGGTATGGCCATTACGAGTTCTCGGTTATTCCCTTCGGCATAAACAACGCAGCAGCAGTGTTCATGAGTCTCACGAATAGGATCTTCTAGCCTTACCTCGATCGTTTTGTCGTAGTCTTCATCGACAACATACTGATTTACTCAACTACTGAGGAGGAGCATGCCTACCAGTTGCGGGTAGTACTAGATACACTCTGAGAGCACCATATTTATGGTAAGCTATTGAAGTGCCAGTTCAGGATTCAAGAGGTTAACTTTTTTGGGACACGTCATCTGGGAGGCTAGAGTTGCAGTGGATCCCGAAAATATCGATGCAGTACTTGATTGGGAGCCACCCAGGACCGTGACGGAGGTACGGAGTTTCCTCAGACTAGCTGGGTACTATAAGATATTTGTGATAGACTTTTCCAAAGTTGCAGCACCTCTTTAAGCATTAATGAATAAGGGGAAAACCTTCGTGTGGTCAAATAGATGCCAGAAGAGCATTCAAGAGGTGAGGCAGTGGTTGACATGTGCAACCATCTTTAGGATACCGAAGGAGGGCATTGGGTACGTAGTTTACTGCGACGCATCATGGACCAGAATCGGGTATGTCCTAATGCAGGAGCGGGCAGTGATCGCGTATGGTTCATGATAGTTGATAAAATACAATAAATACTATGCTACCTATGACCTAGAGTTATAAGCAGTGGTCTTTGCCCTGAATATTTGGAAGAACTATTTTATGGGTGAGCATTTTATAGTCTACTCTGACCACCAGTAGCTCAGGTAAATCTTCTCGTAGAAGTAACTAAACCTGAGATAGCGGTGATGGATAGAGTTCTTCAAAGACTATGACTTAGAGATAGTTTATACTCTTGGGATGTGGAATGTTGTTGCAGATGCTCTCAGCATAAGGTCAGGCATTCAGCTGCTAAGAGAGGCGACCGAGCACCTGGCCGCATTGCAGATATCCTTTGTGGATAGAGATAGAGAAGCATTTCTTCAATATCTCACAGTCACCCCTCTACTTCTTTAGTGAGTTGGAGAGGAACAACATGGGGACATTGACTGTGAGATGATACGAGCTCAGATATCCTCAAGGCAGGCACTTGATGGGTTTTTTGATGGTGGAGAGCACATCATCCTCTTTAGATGATGTACCATTGTACCTGTTTCACTACAGGAGGTGGTGTTGATGGAGTTACACAATTCCCCTATTACAGTACATCCAGGATTGGCGATGATGTATCAGGACCTCAAATGATAGCGCTAGTGTCTAGGTATGAAGAAGGTAGTAGTAGAGTTTGTCTCGAAATCCCTCACTTGTTAGAAAGTGAAGGTGGAGCACTAGGTACCAGCAGGCGTGGTATTTCCCATAGAGGTCCAAGAGTGGAAGTGGTATGGGATATCCATGGATTTCGTGATTGGAATTCAATGTACATCAAGAGAACATGACTCTATATGGGTGATTGTTGACTGACTAACCAAGTCAGCCCACTTCCTACTGATCAGAGAGTAGGGTTCAGTAGAGGGATTGTGACGCCTCTACGTAAAAGAGATTGTGAGTTTACATGGCGTACCTTCTTCTATTGTCTCCAGCCGTGAAACATGCTTTACTTTCCGACTTTGGAAGGGGTTGTAGGAGGCTTTTGGGATGCAGCTTTTCTTGAGCACCACCTTCCATCCTTAGAAGGATGGCCTGTCTGAGCGAACCATCCAGACACTCGAGTTCATGCTATGTGCTTGTGTCTTTGACTTTGGTTGTAGCTGGGAAGATCCCATAACCATGGCGGATATTGTGTACAACAACAGCTACAACTCCACTATAGGGATGTCACCTTACGAGTCAATATACAATCGACCTTAAAGATCACCTATATGCTGGATTGACCGAGGGGTGTCAACACTTGTAGTACCATAGATGGTTTATGCTACGACATAGAAGGTTCAGATAATCTAGGATCAAATTAAGACTCCACAGAGCAAACAGAAGTCCTATGCTGATAGGAGATAGAGACCACTGGATTTTGAGGATGGAAACCACATATTCATAATGGTCTCACCTCGACGAGGTCTATGAAGATTTGGAGAAGGTGGAAAGTTGTCTCCAAGATTCATTAGATCCTTCATGGTCATCAGTAGAGTAGACGAGGTGGGTTATAGCCTTTCCATTCCACATTAGTTACAACGGGTTCACGACGTCTTCCACATATCTCAGATGAGGAGATACGTGCACGACCCATCTCACATCATCGACCATGGGGAGATGGAAATCGATGATGGGGAGAAATTCACGGAGGACCTAGTAGAGGTCAAGGATCGACATGTGATAATCTTATGAGGACGTTCGATTCATCTGGTGTGTATTTTCTGGCAGCACGGGAACCTCTAGGAGAGCACATGGGAGCGGGAGGATCAGATGTGTGCTCAGTACCCCCATTGTTTCCCTTATTTGGTGTTCTAGCATATAGGGGCATAAATCCATGAGTTGGGGAGAATATAAAGACCTGGAAATCTCATGGAAATTTTATTTTTTAAATACACAAGAATTTTACGAGTCTGCAGTTTCTGACTGCTCGTGATTCCGAGGCCCGGTGTGCCTGGAATCATTTTCTGAAGTTTTGTTCGGGTACATTCAGTGAACGTAAGAGCGTGATTTTATATCTTTTGAACCGATTATCAGAATTGAAATCTGAGTACACCGATTAAATTGCATCCCCGGTAATCTTTTAAGGAGACCATTACCACAATTTCATTTGGTCGAGAGTGGAAGTTAATTTTGGGGAATCTGAATAAATTAAATAGAATAATGTGTGACATAATTTTATATAGATGGTGGTTATTATCTTCAAAGGGATGTTGGAGGTTCCCCCCCATAACCTCCCATCTAAGGATATTGGGTGGTGGGGACCACACAAACACCAAACCCCTAAACTCCCCTTAAAACCCCCCTTTAACTCTTTAAATCTCTACCTCTCATCTTTTAATTTAAACCCTCCACCTTCCACCATCCCTCATAAAGATTCCATCAATATCTCAATTAATTAACAATTAATTAATTGCCTCATCTGTTTTAATTATTTTGAAATTTATGTCAAGGATAAAAAAATATACAAAGCTATTATTTTGGGTTGGCACATTTTGTTTCGGTTGAGTCTTGGAGAATTTGGAGAGCCTTCTTCCCACGAAGAACATGACGAACACCATCCTATCGATGAAGAACGTTTCTCATCTCCGAAGAACGTGGAGTATCATCTTCTACCTTCTTCGACCGGGACATGTAAGGGAAGCACCGCTGTCCATGAAATACACTGAGGGCGTCATCTCAATATAACTTCACTGAACACTACTCCCTCCGGCGTTGACGGAACGACGTCCATCTTGCATGACACCCGACTTCCGTGATGCCTATCTTCCATGGCTCATCAATGTGCAATGTCAATTATGAGGTAGGGAGAATTTTGATTATTTATTTAAACATGTGAAGTATACCCTCGTACTTTTGAGATTATATTTGGATTGACGGTGGGAAATTTTTTTATCACCTAACGCCGAGGGAATTGGACGAACAAAGACGTCCCGATGACCATCCTTTGATTACTGACTATGTTAACAATGGAGGCAGACCCAGAAGGGCGTGGTTCAATCGCACTGCTCTGGAGGAAGGTGACCACGACCATGAGGTGGTGGTGACCGAAGGTGGCAGCAACCAAAGGCCGCGGCCAGGCCGGGACACGACAGTTGTGGACCGGCGACATCGCGCTGGCCACATGGATGAAAAACCGCGGCCCACATCCGCTGGTCGGTCAGCTGGAAGAATCGTCCTGCAGCTGCCGACCGGGCTGGAGGACCGCGACACCCACAGGTGCTGCATGGAGAAGACGCGGCCTGCAACCGTTGGCTGCTCGGCGGGCGAACCGGCTGTCCATCTGCCGTCCAGGCTGAAGGACCGCATCGACGCTTGGCACTGTGTGGTAAGAACCGTGGTCTGTACAACATGTTGCGCGTGCCGGGCCGAATGGGCCGGCTAGGGATGGCAGGGTAGAGGAGTGGCGGTGGAGTTGGGTGAACCGAACTGGCCCAAAACGTGGGCCGTCCGCAGTTAGGCCTCGCCCCAACGGCCCAGGATGACCCCGCAACCGAGTCGGAACTGCCGGGCCAGGGCCGCGGGTGGGCCGCACCCCACCGTGCTAGGCTGACCCCCCAACCTGGTCGGACCCGCTGAGCTGGGTCGGGCCGACCCGCGAGCCCACTGGACTGGACGAGCCGGGCCCAAATCTGCTTAAATTAAAATTTCTCCTAGACCGCGCGTCCGATCGATGCGCCGTCTACAACACTGGGACCATCACGATGAGGAGGACCTTTTGTTATACTCTAAGTGATTTTTGAACAACATTGGAAAATGGCTGGGTTTGGAATGAGCATAAATCAAACTGGGCCCCTAAAATGGAAATTCCAATAACACTCATACTAGGAGTCCGATTGATGCACCGTCTGTCGCGTTGGGTTACTTTTGATGAGTCGGAACTACGATATACATAAAATCAGGAATTCCATAGAGTTGATGTATCTAAACGTTTCTTGAGGAGCAGAACCACCCAGGATTGAGCGTGCATTGTGCGGGTACCCTAGAGTTGGCTGCGACGACTACTGTACCAGAATCCTCCGTGGGTTTGAAAACGATGACTACTAAACTAGAATCCTCTGTGGGTTCGATAGTGATGACTACTATACAGAGATCCTCCATGGGTCCAACATTTCTAACTTTTGTTCCTGTATCCTGTGTGGTTCTGACAGAGCAGCTGGTCCTGTATCCTTTGTGGGTCTGAAAACATAACCGGTCCTGTATTTTGTGTGGGTCTGACAACTTAGATGAATCAGTGACTACATTTGATTATCTCTATCTCTCTACGGAATATGTGTACCTATGTGAGCTGAGTCTTGTATTTCAACCATTATAATCGATGAGATTGACTTTACTTCCTATGTGGACAGTGTTGTATTTGGGCTCGAGAGTTGGAGTCGGGCTGTGACTGGTAACTTTGGTATATGTATGGGCATATACCTAAGTAGGGTTGGTTGATACTTTGTGATTGTATATTTATACTGTGGTTTATCCTTTTTGGATTCTGGGAGACCTTCAAGGGTCTTGGGGTCCCATACTGAATATCATTATACTCTCCCCTGCACAGGCTATTCCCGCACATCGTTGTGTTGGTTGCATACGACAGATAGCACTGATCAAGGCATAGAGTTGTAGATCTAGACGATACCCAGAGGTGGACCACTTGGCGAGACATACACGGTGCAGACGAACAGACCTGGGGTGCTGAGGAGGCCATATGTACCCAACCTTCAGGTGGGATTTATGGAGGATGACTCAGTATTTGTTTTTTACCTTTCTGGAGTTGTACTAGCTTTACAGTTTTTGTCCTTTACTATTGGGCGTGTATTTATAGCCCATTTCCTTTTATCATGTTATTTTTTATACAATTTTACTTAGTTTTTACTTTCATTTATGTACTCTGGTTCTTGTGTTCAGGTTGTGTGTGTGTTACAAGTTAAAATAAAATTCCTTCCCTTTTAATAGGGATTAAGACTTTGGTGCTAGTCACCAACCCCTGGCCTATGGAAGGCGGGCATGGGGTAGTCACGACACAGGCCCCGAGAATGGTTCGTGACACTAGTTTCCTTACATTGATCATAAAGATAATCTATAAAGACCTTTTTATCAAATCAATAAGAAGCACCCGAGGAAGATGAAATTATTTCATCACCTCTTTCAATGTTATTTTTGTCTTGCACCTCCTCTATAATTGTTATTTCCATAACAAAATAATAAATACAGTAACTTGTATATACTATGATGTTATTATAATTACGGTACAACCATATTCATTATTCTACCCATCCTCTGAAAGAAAAAGTCATTGTACGTGCGTACGTATGGCTTACCTTCTCCACATCGTGGTGTAGTCTGTTATTCAACCATAAATTATTTGTATGCGTTTAATAATGATTATAATAGATGTAAATAATAAATATAACATGTTTACTATTCTTTATATATCATATAAAATCCAATTACGTATGATTTCACCATCAATAGAATGGTATTTTCGCTTGTGTGTACGTATAGATTACAGTCTCCAAGAATGCAATGAGATTCATTCCCCATCATAACCATTTAAGAATAATGTTAATTATATGAATAAAAAAACTATGTATAAAAAAATAATATCAATATTTATACAAATCAAATACATAATATCTATAACAAACCTAACCAACATAACAAAACATACAATGAAAAATGAATCAGGTAACACATGAAACAATGATATTTCTGAAATATTAATAACAAACAAATATTAAAATATAATAGGTGTTATCACATTTATATATATGGTACTATTATAATTTAAAAAAAATTATTTCACCATTATACAATAGTTTAACATACCCTCAACTATGAAAATGTACTATGTAAGGGGTTTTCATCTCACTTTTTATTCCTGTGAGCTTCATGATATTTTGCCAATATTTCCTTTTGTGTGGTGTATGTACTACCCACGATTGTATTCTATATGTAATATAATTTAATTTATGGGTATTTAAATCTTCTTTCTATGATATATCATTCATGGGTTTTATTATTTTTATGTTACCAAATTGTCAAGGGAATTTCTAATTTCGATTTCTACTCATTGGGTTTTACACACACTTCATTGATTACTTTACTCTAATATTAATTATCAAATCACTATTTATTTATTTATGTAGTAATTCACACTTCCCTTTGTGTGTATAAAATTTTATACACATAATAATTCCACTTATAAATTATCAAGTCATCTATATGAACTTGATGTGAGTAATCTTAACTACATTTTCATTCAGTGAGTTAAAGATCAAATTCTTTAGTGTTGTTTTCTCAAGAATATGAGTGAGAGTCCTCTGATAGATTTACACTTAATATCCAATCATATTTAGTGTATTTATATTTTTCACACATAATTATGTCCTTGATTTATGCTCGACCTAAGTATATGGTCTTTATAATGGATTTCATATCAATTTACATTCCATTGAGACCTCTTTGTTATTACACACCAGTTCACTTTTACATGGTGTACATAATTTACATTGAGATGGTATATAATGAATCCATTAATTATCATGATATTATAGTATTTTTATTACCTCAACTATTTTTATTCAAATGTCTCTCATTTGGTTATTAACTCTAAAAAAGATATCATTTTAGCTATTTTAAAGAATTATTATTATAATTATTTCTCATTACTGTCCATGTTTTAAAAATGGTTTTATGAATTGATTTATATTGACATGGATGTTTTAAAATTAAAATTTCTTTTTAATGTTTCAATGTGTCCTGGGAGACTTTATTCAAAAATATATTTTTGATGGCTTCTTTATAAATAGTGATACTTATATATCTTTTCAATAAAAAGGGGATATTTATCTCAAATAGTTTTACTGATTATTTTAATCTATGTAAATATCCTAAATTATTCTTTATTGTGGTTTATAAAATCATCCAAATTGTATTAAATTCGTTGGTTTTGATTGTGGATGTGATATTTTTTAACGATTCATGGGATGTGGTTAAAATATTGACATTTTGTATTCTAGTTTTAATACGAATATTTAGATTATGTTTCTACCTTTTCATAAGAAGAATTTATTGGAATTAATAAGGGATGGATGGTACCCACTATATCTTATTGATGCATCGGTCAGTCTCATGAGACAAACTAGTTTCTTGGCACACAGACTTGAAAAATTATTTATTTGTAGTCTTGGCACGAGGTTGGGACTACGTGGTTATGATGTTTGTCATTATGCATTCCATCATTATGAAATTATCTATTGATATTCCATGAAATTATTCAACTCGTATAATATCCATGTGAATATGTAAATGGAATTATTTGATTTATATTTTACATATCTTTCTGAAATTTAGTTTTAAAAGGATTGTGTTTTAGTCTTATACACTACATTAAATGTTTATGCTTATTTATGAATGTTTCCTCTATATAGTTATCCTTACTTAGCATCTGACCTCACCCATTTCTACGTTTTATTTTTCCTAGGAAGTGAGGATATAAATCATGTTGAATCTTCCCAATAGGTTATGATATAATAGTGTTTTCAAAAGGGGACACAATTTTGTTTTCTTTATATCATTATGTAATGTAAAACATATGTACGTATCTAGTACTTCCAAGACAAATAAACTAATCGGTATTTTTGTAATTGGTTTCTCTTGATCCTTCCAAGGGTATTTAATAATTCACTAACTCTATGTAAGTATGGTGGGGTGTTATTGTTGGAATAAGAGAAAGTTTAGTACCATCCTTGGAATCTAGATTTAGAAAAAACTCTGATTAGAGAAAATTACCCAAAGATATATTTGGGGATTAGAATTGAAGAAAATACAACATTTTTGGTAATATAAATATTATCTGGGTTTTCCAAGAAATACATCCTTGTTTGGATATGAGTAGGTAGAGTCGGATCTGGTACTCATATACCTAGGGGTAATACCCGAAAACCCCGCTTTGAGTGAGAATCGTACGGGAACTAAGGCACAAGAACTGGCCTTGCTACACTCTAGGTTATGAAACTCTCGGTGGATATTCTTAAGATAATTCAATTTTTATTTACAAAATTATTTAAATGATTTTAAAATAAGATGATAATAAATAAAATTGGTTAATACTATGGTGGTATAGATTAAAAAATAATATGTCATTATATTATATAAATTATTTTATGACTATTGTTACTCACACACTAATTTCTAGTCTTAGTCAATGGTTAGATTCCAAGGAAGTCATGGTAACATTGAACATGATGTACAATGTAAAAATGGTGGTGGAAATGAGAAACAAAACGGAATATTAATAGTTGTAAAAGATATCATGTTCATGCAGAATTAGTTTTCAAAAAATATGATCAACAACATATATATTAACCAACTCCCGAACACAACAAAAAAGATAATTGTAGTGAATGATAAGAGCTCTAGCAGTGGAGACCCTAGAGAAAACAAAGCTCAATTTACATGATGTAGGGTATATGGAAGGAGACACCCAGGAAAGTGTCTCAATGAAACAAAGAAGTTATTTATGTGTGGTAAAGATGGACATAAAGTAAAGAGTTGGCATGTAAAAATGAAGAGTATTATAGAAGAAAATAAAAATGATCTCAATATTCTATTTATAGTCATTTGTTGTAAATTTAGGGGACCTTGGAATTGCCTAAGTCAATTCCCTATTCTTTTGGATAAAATCTTGTTCACAGAAGAACCTATATAGAAATAAATGGTTATGGAAAGGTTTAAATGTATTAGTGTTATCTATTGATTGGATTACATTGGAAGACTTTTCTCTCGCATGTCTAACCCTGCAAATTGTTTTGTGAAAATTCTTTTCGAGGAAGAATTATGTTTTCTTTTGGGGATATAGTTATAAATAACCACGTGGATTTATATGATCTTTGAATTTTTGTCCATTACAGGCTATTATATTTTGGGATGAAAATGCGAGGAATGAGGTAAAATTTGTGATTAAATTATTCTATGGTAATTTTGAAAAATATATCTCATTTTGGAATTGTTATAATGTATATTTTTTAGAAAAAGGACAACATACAGATTGTGTAACAACCCATCATGTCATACAAAGCTGCGGGAATCGAACCCACAATAAAAGTGAGACTATGATTTATTATCTACAATTGGACTACATGAAGTCCCCGGTTAGTGTGAAATATTTGTTTTAGTTAAATGATTTTACTGATAAATAATTAGTTGATTTTGGATCTTTTTTATCAAATGGATATCCTCAGTGTAAGAAAATTATTGTGTGATTATGTGATAAATGTTATTTTGGAAGACGTTTGCTCTGTTGGGAACACTATATGCCTATGAAAAATAGAATGCTATTTTATTTCATTTGGGGAGTAATAATGGATTTTTATCTATGTGTTTATTGTGGATTTATAGATATTTGGGTTATTTTGGGAAATTATTAACCTATCATAGAGAATATGATATTTGGTTAATTACTTTTCAGTATGTGACCTTAAGATTAGTCGATGTTATTTGGATATATAATTTAACGTGGAAGATTACGTAATCACATTCTTTAGTGTTGTGGGGTTTAATCTTAGTATAGATTATATTGAAGGATTTTAAGGAAAAATGTTTATTGAATGGTATTTATTGATCTCTGTGTATTGTTGGATAAATCATAGAAATTATGATAAGAATTTCTTTCTCTAAAGGATTATTAATTTTGGGAATCATCTGATCTTGTACTAACCATTTTGGTTTTGGTTAATCTCTAAATACAAGGGAAATATATAGTTAATCCTTTGTGGATTATGTGATTCTCTATAGGTGGATTCTAGAGCTTCAGAATTGACCAAGTCATCTTGAATACTAATCGTTGGAGTGAAAGATGAGTTTGTGGTTGAAATTATAAAATGGTTGGAATTATACTTATAATGTATTTTTTATTCTTCTTATTCTATGTATAAATAAATTATTATTCTTTAGGGAAGGGTTCTTAATTCCAAAAATGTATTATCCTAATACCTTACGTTATTCATCATTGATTTATGTCTTTGAGGCCATCAATATTGCATTTTAATGTTTGTTATTGATGACCTCAATCACTCCCTATTAATATTTAGTTTTTTTACTAATTTAATTTCCACCAATGTTATCTTTTTCGAAATCATGATTTGATGATGAATTTTTCATTTCACATTCCCTCTTATTAAGATTAAATTTTATTAACCCTATTTCCAATGTGTGTGTTCCTCAAAAGTATTTTCTAGTTTTTAACCTTTTATTTCTGATGAACAATTTCAAATTTCTAGTATTAAATTTATTGAAGGAGGTAATAATGTAACACCCCAAGCTTCCATGGTACAATTCTCTTTGAATAATACAATAACATGTTATGTACGCAGTACCGAGTTCAAGCGCCCCGTGAAATATCAAACCAGCCATTTAGAAATCCATTATGAATATTAATAACAAAATTTTGAATTATATATATATACCATATAATTTAAACATTCATCTTTTGTATTTCTTATACATAATATAAGGTTAAATTAAAATTTTCAGATACAAGAATTACTTTCTAAAAAAAGCATTTTTTCATCTTTTCATGGAGAACCCTTTCAAAATCCAATATTTTATCCTTTTATATATTGACTTTTTTGAAATATAATTCTTCTTTATAATTGGGACATAAAAATTTAGTTTAGATAATGTTTTGGTTTTTCTGATAACTTGCATATTTTAATGAATAGTGAAAGATACTAAATTTTAATTAAAAACTACCATTTTTAATAAATATAATTATAGTTTTAAATTATTAAATTGAATAGTTTTGAAGTATAATTAAATTATATTTTCATAATTTAATCCAATATTGGTCATTGGTATAAATTTCACTTTTAAACCAAACATAAACACATATCAATATTTTGATAGTTTTTATTTCTCAAAAAACTGCTTTCTGGTTTTGGTAATGGGAATTAAATTTCAATTAATTATTGCAACCTCAATGTTTTGAATTTTGTAAAACAGACATCATTTTTGGATTCTAAATATCAAAATTATCATAGGGTTAATTTTTTTTATTTTGAGGAAAATATTCAATTTAGGTTGGGTAGTGAAAAACATTTCTTTATTGTTTAAAAGTGACTTTTTATTTAAATAATTTTTTATTTAATTTAACATTTTTATATCAAAATAGATACATAATACCAATATTAGATCAATTGAATTCATTTGAGTCATTTTATAGCCGAACTAGATGTCTAATATTTTATTTAAATTTTTAACGTCTTTTACCCACCTTCTAGGAACGTTAGCAAATTTTCATGAATAGTTATTTTACCTCTTCTATGAATTTAATTTCATAGATTGAAGATACATGGTAGAAATAAGTAAGTAAAATTTGGTTCAATAAGGTGAAAATATATATTTGGTGAATAATAACATTTTAATTTTATTTACCACGGTTAAAATCAAATAGGGTAATTAAAGGAAACAAATGATATTATAATTAGCTTAACACATGTCATAATTCTATTGCGTAACTTTATTTCAACCAAAATCTAACTTAGTAATAAAATATTATCTTTTTGGTCCACCTAGATTAGATAGGGACATTTACTATTATTTTATTAAAATAAGAATTATATGTGTTAAATTCAAATTTTAGTAACTAATTTTTTTTTAATATAAGTTTATATATAAGATAATTTTGAATATAAATATTCATTAGAAACATAGTAATATTTAATATATCATTGTATTTTATTTATAATTTTTATACATTAATGAATTAATTTTATTTATGACATAATGATGATGCAGTAATTTTCTTATTAATGAATGATTAATATAATTCATATTATTAATATTAAAATAAATGTAACCTTATACTTTTTATGCATTCGAAAAATTTTCAAGGTTACTATTTCATGTTAGGGTTGATTCAATTTATTGTTTTCGATGAAATTAGATTGTTATGAATTTCACAAAAACCAAATACTAAATAATGTCTAAATTGAAAAAAATGATATTTTAAAGCAATTACTATATTATTAAATTATATAATAGTCCTAAAAATCTATAGTTCATCCCAAAAACATATATAATAATATATATGTCATTAATAAACCACTGGGGGTTCTCATAACATTTTATTGAATGCTTATTAATCATATAATATAAAAATACAAGGAGACATGGTATATGATAAACTATTTAACCATGATTTAAATCTAAATGATAAACTTAATATGGTGACCTAAACCTGTCTAAAACAATTTTTTTGGGAGGGTTTTGACCCAATCCCACCTTATACTCAAAATAAATTCTTTTTGGGCCATTATGAACTGAATATTATTGAAAAATAAAATAATATTACAAGGTTTTCCTAAAGTGACCCTCAACTCTCTTATAAAAAGGTACTTCCCCTTCTCTCAAAATCACACCTCCAAAGCCATTTCTCTCAGATAAACACTACTCTAATATGTTTCCAACTACTCTCACTTCATCTTATAGGCCTTACGTTGATTAGGAATACAACCTATGGATCCTTTTGCATCAAATCAAAAGGAAGAACCTGAAGAGAAGGTTATTATTTCGTCACCTCATTCAATGTTATTTTCTTCTTCCACTTTTTATTTATTTGTTGTTTCCATACCAAATAATAAATACAGTACCATATACATACTATAATGTTTAATATAAATATTTTACAACCATATTCATTATTATATCCATCATTTGAATGTCAATGTCACCATATGTGCGTATGTACGACTTATTGTCTCTACGTCATGGTGTAGTTTGTTGTTCAATAATTAAATATTTATATGGGTATAATAATTAATATAATTGTTTTTAATAATAAATAAAACATGTTAATTGTTCTTTATATATGATATAACATCGAATTATGTATTATTTCACCATTAATAAAATGGTATTGTCGCTCATGTGTACGTACAGATTACCGTCTCAAAGAACGCGATGTGATTTTTTCCCCATCGTAACCATTCATAAATAAATATTATTATATGATTAAAAAATAATGTCAAATAACATAATATGATTCTGGATACAAATAAAATACATCTTATCCATAATAAACAAGAATTACATATCAAAATATATAAAGAAAAACAAATCAGTTAACACCTGAAAAAATGATACTACTAAAATATTATTAACAAAGTAATATTAAAAGATCAGATATGATAACATATTTATGTATATAGTTCCGGTATAACATAACTAAACTTATTTATGCATTATACAAGAGGTTAACATTCCCTAAAATAAGGAAAGGTACAAGGTATGGGGTTTTCATCTCACTTTTTATTCCAGTGAGATTCATGCTATATTGCCACTATTTCTTTTTGTGTCGTGTCTGTACTACCCCTGATTGTATTCGGTGTGTAATATAATTTTATTTATGGGTATTTAAAACTTAATTTAATTATCCTTCTTTCATGAGGTGTATTTTTCATAATTTATTAAATCAGTAAGGAAATTTATAATTTTGATTGCCACTCATTGGGTTTTACGCACACATCATTGAATAGATTACTCCAAGATTATGTGTGAAATCCCAATATATTTATTTATGAAGAAATTTCCACTCCCCTTCAGGTGGATATAATTTTGATACACATAATCACCCCCATTTATAAATTCTCAAGTCATCTATATGAACTTGATGGGAGTAATCTTAACTCGGTTTTCATTCATTGAGTTAAACAACAAATTCATTGCTGTTGTTTTTACACGAATATAAGTGAATATCATATTGTTGATTGACACTGAATATCCAATCATATTGATTATATTTATATTTTTCACACATAATTTTATCATTAATTAATCTTTATCCTATGGATGCAGTCTTTGTAATGGATTTTATCTCAATTTACATTCAATTGAGAACCCTTTGTTGTTACGTGCCAATTCACTTTTATATGGTGTACATACTGTACTTTTAAATAGTATATCATGAATCCATTTATTGTCATTATATTATAAGGTTTTTTAACTCAAATATTTGTATTCAAATGTCACTCATTTGGTTAAGAACTCTAACTAAAATATAAATTTAATTGTTTCAATGATTTATTCTTCTAAATCATTATCATTAATTTCCATGTTTAAAAAATGGTTTTAAGGATTGATTTATATGGCCATGTATGTATTAAAAAAAATCCTTTTAAATGTTTCAATGTGGTATGGGACACATTTATTCAAAAATTTATTTTTGACAGCTTCGTGATAAATAGTGATACCTTTAAATGTTTTCAAGAAAAAATGATATTTCTCTCGAATAGTATTACTGATTATTTTCATCTATATCAATATCCATAATTATTCTTGATTGAGGTTGATACAGCCTTCTATATTGTATTTAATGAGTTATGTTTGACTGTGGTTGTGCTATTTTTATACTAATCATGGGTTGTGGTTAAAATTTCGACTTTCGGAATGCTAGTTTTAATATTAATGTCTAGATTATGTTTAAACCTTTTCATATTATAAATGCATTGGACATAGTACATAACAGATGGAGACTACTATTTCTCCTTGATGCATCGGTAGGTCTCATGATACAAACTTGTGTCTTGGGACAAGGGCTTGAAAAAATCATTATTTGTAGTCTTGGAACGAGGCCTTGACTATGTGGTTATGATGTCCAACATTATGAATTCTGTCATTAAAAATTTATCTATTGATATTAAATGAAATTAGTCGACTATTAGAATATCCATGTGTATAATTAATTGTTATTATATGATATATATTTGATATATTATGCTGAAATTTAAGTTTAAAAGGGCTGTGTTTTAGTCTTATACACTGTCTTATATGTTTATGCATGTTTATGAATGTTTCTGCTAAATTTGTATCCTTACCGGGCATCTAAGCTCACCCCTTTCATTGTTTTATATTTTCAAGGATATGAAGAAGTATATAATGCTTTACCTGCTAGGATAAGATAAGAGATATGTCTGTGTTCAAAAGGGGACACAATGTTGTTTTCTTTATTTAATGATGTAATATAATACTTATGTATGTATCTAGTACATCCATGGATACTAAACTAATCGGTCTTTAGGGAAATAATATCTTGTGATAATGCCAATTATATGTAATAATTCACCGACTCTTGGTAATTAGGGTCGGTGCGTTACATATCTCATATAAAAATAATTATTTTTAATCCTATTAGTCTCCTCCCAATATATCATTCATATTTTCCATATTGGTCTTGTTTAATCTATTTTAAATCACTGATATATTTATATATATATAATATTTAGAATTTTAAACTATATAGTAATCTATAAAAAATGATGCAATAGTGTATAGTAGAATATTTTACGAAATATCGTATTATTTGAAAAATTGTTTATTAAAATACCTATATAATATGATATTTTATTTTAAATTTTTAAGAAACAAATATAATAAATTATTTTTTTCATATTCAGAATAACTATGTTGTAGTTTCATTCTCACTAAAAAAACAATTCATCTAATACATGGACTGTTTTAATTATTCAAAATCAATAACATTATTCTAAAACGTTTTTCCTTTAATACCAGTCATAAATATATTATATTTACTAAAAAATATCAAACGTCATTAAACAACTCATTTTGAATTCTACACCATATAAACCATGATTTATTTGTATATAATGGTTATCATTATACTTTTTTCAAAATGAAACGACATTTTTTTAAAAATCATGAATTCATTCATATATATTTATATTTTTTGAATGATTTACCAAATCACATATTTAACAAGTGAATATATATATATATATAAATATTAATTATATCTATATCATATCTATTTAAACAAATTAATAAAATATATATTATAGTTTAAATTTTATAAAAAATTATTATTATTTGTCTAACTCAGATTGAATAGATTCTATCTACACTTATTAATTGTACAAAATTACATAGAGATAAAATTTATTTTTACATGTAAGCATTGATTGGTGAGATGGATGAATTATGGGAAGATGTTTAGTTTAATTTTTACAAAACGGTACTTATATTTATATTTTGGGAATAATTATTAAATGTAATAAATAATTTATTAGTCTACAAACATTTATTATTGTAGTATGAAAACTGTAATATTCTTGTCCTTATTGTGAAAAAAAAGGAAATAAATCTTGATTCATAAGGATTGAAAATGGGAATACATATATCATATGATTTTTATTCTTTTACTTACTAGTTTTATAATATATATAGTAACATTGTATAGGTTTGAGGAAGATGAATAAATAATAAATATAATACTAGATTCTCAATTTTTATCACAGCATCATCTTGACAATGTTCACATCATGTATGATTATCTAGATTTTCTACCTCATATATTTCAATATATTCTTGTTTTAAATAGGAAGCATATTAAAAATCAGAATAATAGAAGTATTTTATATAATTATCATTATTCCAAAGAAATTATTGTTTTAGAACTCATGAAAAATAAAATTATACTCAAACTTTTTTTTAAATTACATTTCTAGATTTATTTCATCCAAATTTTGTTGATGCCTTAATATGGCGTTTAACTTTATTATCTATTTTCAATCCTGAAATAATTTCATGTTTGATTGGAAAATTTTTAAAGACAAATTTCGTTTTAAACTATTACCATTAGAGAAAATATTTCATTTTTCAATTATAGAATTAATTTACCACTTGATGCTAGAAAATAAATTATTGATGAACTATTACAAGCTTGTAAAAACATGAAATGATTCCCTGAAATATCGAGTCCCATATTAAAGTGGAACATGAACTCAGTCATATTACCATATCACTAATGGTCATGAACTCAATATGTAGTAAAAAATAAACTTCTCTAGTAATGATTTCCCATAAATTATTTCACTCAAATATAATAATGGATGTATGTGTATGTAAAACTGATTTATTTAATTCAATTAAATTTTTAAATGAAATGAAACATTATTTACAAAACTTACCACCATATAAAAAACCATGTACCCATGATTTAAAAATTTATGAAATTTGTTTCATGCTTTATCTACCATCATCTATCACTAGGTATATAATGTGGGATTTTGGATAATCATTAATAAAGTATACAATGTTTCTATTCAACATATCATGACCAATTTCTTCTAAATGTAATCCTAGGTGCACATGTAGGTGGTGAGTAAAAATTAGTACTAATTAAAGAAATATTTAAATTAATATATATAAATATTAAAGGAATTTTTTTTATTTAAATAAATAATGTTAATATATATATTTCAATCCAATTTTTTTTATTAAAAATGTTAACTTATGATATCATGATATCAAAACAATGATTATAAATTTTCATAAAAATGTATTTATAATAACAAAAATTAAATTTCTTTATTACCAATAATTTTCTAGAAGGCCTATTTCCACCCGAAAAAATATAATTTCAGCAAACCAAAATTTTTCATAAAAGAAAATTGAAACTAACATTTTTTAAAAATAAATAAAAACATCCCATTTTCATGTCTTTCACAAAAAAAATTGCTACTTATTAAAAATAAAATCATGATTTTGTAAACATAAAATTACCTAATAAATTAGTTAATCAATTATATAATGAAGCCATGGACAATCCACCTCTCCTATGAATATAAGGAAATAATAATTTTCATAGGCCTAGAGTGTAGGCCTAGTTATTTCCCATTTTAACCATTCTCAAACATGTTTTTTACATTGATAATGAGATGTATGTTTTAATTTTCCCCTGTCAGTATAATCATTTTTCATGCTAAATTGCATTCCCTAAAATATATATTTAAAATAAATGAATATTGGTGGTTCAAAAATAGTTGTAACTATAATACATTTGAATACATACACAACACATTCACTACCTGTAAATATTTAAATATTGAAACACTTGAAGTGCATTTTAAAAAATCCAACCATTCCAAAGTACATTTTTATAGAACCAATTTTCCATAAATTGTATAATTTAATATATATTATGAATTAAATATATATATATATATATATAAATTTTTATCATATTCTAATTATAAAACATTTTAGTAATGGATTAGTTATCCCATAAAATGGATTGAATACATGGACATAGATGAACTTTTTCAATGTTATTAAAATGATCTCCAAACATTTATTCTATCAATATAAATAATCATATCCTATATTTAAAAACCCATATAAATCATAATTGAAAACGTAATGAATAAAGTTTTATATTTAAGGAATCATGGTATAATCTATGGATTCATGGGATGGTAACATGATATTTTGGAATAAAAATATGTAAATATCTATATTAGAATATATTAAGACCCTTTATTGAAATTACATGCATGTAACATGGAAAAAACTCGATGTAAGTAATTATTATTGTGGTTTATATAAAAATGAGTTAGATTAAAAAATTTACAATTTGGTATGATAAGCTACCAATTTTTTTGGACATGTTATAAATATTATAAAATTGAATTTTAACTAAACTAATATGAGGCCATAAAAACCATTATTCTATGTTGTAGAAATATAACTAAACATGTTGAATAATTTATATAAAATTTATGAATACTAAATTCCACACAACTTAATAATCTGACCAAACTACTAACATTAATTGCAGTCCACCAAAACCACTATCCCAAATTTATAATCACAATTGGAATATATAGAAAAATTAAAATGTTTATAATTTATTATTTCCCATCAATATTTTTATTATTTTTAATCAAATTCATCATTAATGTACAATGTACAAATTCTCATATTTTATCAAAATCCCCCAAAAATCATTTATTTTCAAATTTAGATTAGTATTTTCCATTTTCAAGTGTCACCACATTAATTTTATAAAAACAACCTCTCTCTATATCTATAAATTTCTCACATAATCCATCCAATAATTACATTTAAATGTCGTTATAATTTTTGATAAAATAAATGGTGGACTTCAAATACTCAATATCACTTTACTCCTATAATTTAATTTATTTAACCTTTATACATTCATAGTAAAATTATATAAAATAAAAATCATCACATATCAAATAAACATAAGATATCCCAATTAATTTACACAGAATAATTCTCTATTCCATACCAATATCCATATATCTTACAATAAAAAATAATAAAACCAAATAACCCTTAATTATTAAATAATATTTAAAAAAATTTCCATGATAATTATTCATCAAAAAATAAAAAATAAATCATTAACCAGGTGGTAAAAGAGATTTACAAACATGGGTGTTATGTTTCATTCTACAAAATAATTTCCATACCATATTTCACTGAATATATTCATCATATAAAATATAAAACTATCCATCCCATATGTGATCTTCCCAAAACTAGTATTCCTATAAAATAAGTCATTGATTCTATAATATTTTCAACAAAAAATAACCTTGATATGACCTGAACCACTGGATTCATGTCTAGGAATGCTGGTAGATTGATTGTGCCATAAAAAACCCACCTACAATTTACCTTTTGATTGCGATTTCTCCTAAAAAGGATTAAAATATATTAAAGGTTTTATCCTAATGAAATATTAATGAAATGTTATAACATATATAATAGAAAAAACTACAACTACTAGTAATATTTAAAACATATAAATGTTATTGAAATAATGAATATATTTATGAAACCACAGATCACCCATGGATAATATACAATGAACCTTCTAAAATGGAAATATAGTAAAAAGGGATGAATATGGCCAAAATAACCACCACATAAAAGGAAAATAAAAACCTTTATCACTATACCTACAATAACAAACACCATTAGTATGAACCTCCACCAAGTATCAAAAATCACATTCATTTTTATATACAAAATCACTATGACCAACACTAAATTGAACATAACCTACATAGACACAACATGTGTGAGTGTGTAATCCAATTCAATTTTGGTTATAAAGATACCGAGTGGGGTGCCTCACAAAAAGGAATAATGATAAAAAAACAACCCATCCTAGACTGTGTAATAATGAAAATCAAAATAGTTTTTTAATAAGTGATGAATTCAGAATAAAATCACACCAAATATAAGCAATTAAAAGAACTGTGAAAATTGATAGAAATATGACTCTTTATAATGAGTTCCCCATAACTAGACCTCATTACTATTGTTAATATCAATGATTCATTTCTTGAATGATAATTAGTGGATGTAAAATAGGAAGATAATGTGACCAATATATAACCTTATAAATGAACCTCAGTTTTTGGGTAAATAAGAGAATCAAACCCATATATCTAAGCTTTTCACCTATAATATAAATTCCCTGATCAAAACGATCACTAGTTGTGTATATAACAACCCAAGAACCTATATTTTGAGAATATATGTTATGTTTTATAAAGAATATTACATGAAAAACATAATGTAAATAAAAAAATATATATAAAATGAATATTTTTAACAAAATATATAATAAAAATGAAATGGTAATCAATTAATCATTATTAGCTTTAGTTGGTGGATAAAAAATAATATTTATTATCAAAAATAGATATTTTTAAAAAAAAATTATTTTTCATTATATTATATATTTTATTTTAGAAGATAACTTGTAGCACCATGAGATTTTATGATATTTATTCTATTTATTTTCTTTCATATCTTCTATTGTACGCCACAACAAGATTGTCTTGTGCTATACGCAAGACCATATTAACGTGCAGTATATGTAACACTATTCTTGGATCGTGTTACAAAAAATTTCAAGTTTGATTGATAGAAGTTATTCTACGAAACATTGAGTGTGTATATATATATATTCAATGTATAAATGAAATATGGTTGGATTCTATTATACACAACAACAAAGGAATCTTGAACTATACGAAACCCTGACATGGCTTTCTTTACACGCAATCACGACCTTCCACGATAGCGTGTGTTGTAGACAATACCGAGTTTTCACTAAACAACGATATGTTTTTAAAATATTATATAAACTAGCCATGATGAATAGTATTGCCCAATTTTTGAAATTTTATAAATTTTATCATTCAAAATGGACTTCAATTTTGGATTCAGAATATCGAAATTAGCCTAGGGTGATTTTTTGGTATTTTTCTAAAATCATTTAATTTTTGATGAATAGTGAAAACACTATGTTACTATTTAAAAACCAAATTTTTATTTAAATAATTATTTATTTTATTTAAATTTATTTTTAGCCAAAATTGATACATAATACCTATATAATTTAAATGTAA